>JANAVB010039213.1:1807174-2557174 GCA_029216955.1 Iris pallida | reverse complement strand
CTCAAATACAGGGACGGATGTCGGCTGTTGGTAAGAATCACATGAACGGTGATATTCATATTGAATCATGATATTGTTTCTAACAATGTCTTGTACAGGCAGAGTAAGTATTATAAATGTACAGGGATGGCTACACGACCGTGGGTAAGAATCACCAAAGGGTGATAACAGTATGCTTTAAATTATGTTGGCTATGAGATTTGCATGCTTTACTTCTTGTCGGCTATAACATGAAATTGACCCTAAGGCAACAAGAAAGACCACTGTTAATAATGTTCTGTAACATGATTACTTAGTGTTGTCTTCTTAGGTGAGTTGGGCCAGCACCGCTCGCCACTACATTGATGATGTACTGACCCACGTCATGGGCAATATTACAGGTGTTTGCTTGGGAGAAATCCTGTAAATCAGTGCTTGGCATCGATGAATCGGATGGGTGTACAGAAGCTCTTCTTGCAAGACGATGTCTTCTGCTATACGGGACATAATGTATGGAACATGGGAACTCAGTCATACCAGTGAGATTGTAGCCATATTGGCAAGTTCATTGTAAAGAAGTCGGTATATTCATTTGTAGCCTAAAGGGCAAGTGTATACATTCAGTTGGCTATTCAAAAGTCTTGTAAACAGTTGTAAACTCTGTATTCCGCTGTGAGTCTTGTAAACAGTTGTAAACTCTGTATTCTGCTGCAAGTCTTGTAATCCATTTTGATTATCAATAAAGAGATACATTTCTATATAAATTGTGTGACTTCAATTTATCTGCTTGGTTTCGCTGCGTTGTCGATGTTTTCTGAGAATTACCAGGAACTGTAATGGTTTTGCCTTGTACAAGTGCAATCTAGACTTGTACGGCATCACGCCTAGTGGCTTATTTTCGATCCTCCGGGATCGGGACGTGACATAATGGTTTCAGAGCACGGCTTTACGTCCTTGGACTCCTATTCGATTTGTTTCGAATCAATATTGCTACTAAGATGATTCTAAGCGGCTTCCGCGATTATTCAAAGATTGCTTCCGCGATTATTCAAAAGTTGCTTCCGCGGTGAATCAAAGTTGCTTCCGCGAATACTCAAAGTTGCTTCCGCGATGAAATCAACGTTGCCTCTATGATGATTCATAGTGCTTCTGCGATTATTCTGTGTTGCTTCCAAACTATTCTATGTTGTTCCCTTGACTGAAAGTCCGTTGATCATTCTAACCTCTCACTGGGTGTTCCATACAATAAGTCTAAATATGTGGGCTGTGATATGTGTGCTTAGTTGAATTTCTAAAAGATACCAAAAAGAATAACAATGATGCGATGCGTAAGTTTGTGATGTATGCTGGATGTCTTATGTGTGGGATTCTTTGAATCGATTGTTATGCATCAATCGACAGTGGGTGATGGCATGGTATGTTGGAACAGAATGTGCATGGATTTCAGTGAATGGGAATCGACAGAATCTTGAGTCGATATTTATTGTCAGCATAACCACTGCAGGATGGATTGTCCATATTGGACGTTGGTTTGATGCGAGGGAATATTGTGTTGGGAATGGCTTGAGCTCTGAGTGGTATATTGCATATACCCTCGTCGTGATAAGATGTCCCTTGACCCTTGATGTGTTTATGATTTTATGTTTGCCTTACCTATTAAGGTATTGGGTGGTATCGAATCGTAGCTGAGCTTACGATTGATACATGTTGGCTAGACGTGTTCCTTGATTGTTAAGTTGGATGACCCATTGTGAGATTTTGATGTGTTCAGATGAACCATCACAAGACCTTGTCGGTTAGCATTATGTTGGGTAATAAGAGAATTGAGAATATGAAATGAATGACTTGGTTGGGAATGAAATGAGTTTCAGATTCAAGCGAGTACTTGAATCAGTTGGATAAAAGGATGGTAGGCTTGGTAACGATAGTGTGGTGTTGCTATTGAAAGATTTTGCGAGAACAACTATGGACTGAATATTGAATGATGTTGGAATTGAGTATAAGAAAATTGCATGTTGGATATCGACATAATTGATGGTGATGTTAGACGCTTAACGGGATGTTGCGAATGATTTAGAAGATGCAGAGAGTTGCACCGACGACCGAAAAAGATTGAGAATGGGATTGAGGAATAGATGATCTTAGTACGTGGTGCAGTGTGCTTGAGAGAAATTGATGTCCCGAATTAACATGTTATGACCCTTGAATATTTTGAGGCACAGAGAATGGGTACTTGTCCCTTGATGTACGAAAGAGTAGATGTTCCTTACGAGAGTCGAATGGCTGGAACACAAATAAGTATCGAGGTGCAGCGATATGTAATAGACCCTGTCGGTAGATGATGTTGTCACATGAATAACAAGTTGGGTAGAATATAGAATTGTTGGATTATGACTTAGACGATGAGTTATGTCATGTCCACTAAGATGACCGATATATGATGCGAGATGATTGGTGCTATAGAGATTGGATTAGTACATGAATAGTAAATCTTCCTATGGAATCAGAAGGAGATGATACAAAACTAATATTGATGGTTAACGTGAATTGCTAAGAGATGACCGTGTTGGTGTTAGAAAATTTATAAATGATGCCTCGGAAGAAATATGATTATAGTTGCCTTATTTTTGTTGGTTAAAAGAGTACGGACCGTATCGATGATCTAAGAATGTGGAAAACGAATATGTCGCGAAGAGACCGTAGGAAAGAGATCATAAGTGATAAAGTATTGAAATAATAATGTCGGATGATGATTCAGAATGGTTGACCCGATTGAATAGACATATGAGTACGATATGAGGATGCAAGTCGGATTGAACAAGTGATGCTATGTCTATGCAAGTTGGAAATTGAAATCTTGGATACTCGATTAAGGAATTTTATATGATAGCTTCGAGATTGGCCCATAGAGTTGTGGGATAGAATTATTGGATAGAATTGTCGGATAAATTTTGTCGGTTGCGGGTAAGTCTAGAATGAGACTTCGTTGGGTATGACTCGAGTATGAGTACGGGTAGAAAGACTTGACCCTAGATTGTCGGTTGGTTGCCTAGATTGTTGGCTAGTTGCCTAGATTATCGGTTGGTTGCCTAGAGTGTCGGTTTGTTGCCTAGATTGTTGGTTGCTTGATTAAGTCTCAGATTGGTTGGCTATGTTCTTCAGTTGTCCGTGTTGGGTATAAGTTCATAAGATTGGGGTGGTGTCCCATGTCCCTAAGTTGGTCGGACCATAGAGTTGCCCCTATGTTGAGAATTGGTTGCCTCTAAGATAAGAGATAAGTATGTCCCAGATAGCTACTCATCTCATATGGGTTAGCTGAATGTCTAGTTTAGCTTAGATTAGCTAACTGTAGAGACTTGATTGTATGCTAAGTTGACTATTGGAAAACCGTAGGATGTCCCTATTGGTGTTGCGTGAGTATAGTTGGAATGAATAAGATGTGTTGGAAGGTAGGCTTTGGAATGAAATAGATATTTGGGAAATTTTGATGTTATAATGTTAGATGGGATGACGGATCATGTTGGTTTCGGAAATTGAGTTGCCTTGGTTGAAATATTGGGAATTGTTGGGACTAGTTTGATTTGATTAATTGATATTGAGGTACAAAAATTGTTGGTAGTGCCTTGAGATAGTTGGGATAATTTCATTGACCGAATCAGAATTGAGGATAAGTGTAATGACGGAATTGGATAATACATGTAGTCGAGATCGGCGAGATGCGAATGTGAATAAGAATGACCCTCAGGATTAATGTTGTTGGATATAAAAGTTGTTTATGCGCGAGAATAACATGTTGGCTTGATCAATACGAGAAAATATTAGAGTACAACAAGAAATGTTGCTAGATTGGAATGGTGGTACAATTTGAAGATATGTACGATTTGGAAGATGGATCATGACCGAGAAATTTATGAGTTGCAAACAAGTGTATGGATGCGAACGATAACGAGTACAGGATTTGACCGATGAGAATTGGGGTATCGAATAAAATATTGCTATGGGATTTATCAACTTTGGTGGCATGGATGACAATGAACTTGAAAGGAATACTTGATATATCTAAGTCCGAATACTTCGGAAAATGTTGGATCGGTTGAGGAAAATGTCTTGATTTGAATTGGCAACATCTATTGTGTTATCAATTGGTTGGAGTATCGAATAAACAAAGTGGGATTATACGAGATGCTCAAAAAGAATTACTGATGTTCGAAAAGGAAGGTACACCGTAGCTCGTTCGTTTTCTCTATCACTGAACTTGGCTGAAGTGCATGTATTTCGGGGACGCCTAAAATATGTGTATGATTCCAACTAAGTGGTATGCTGAATTCAAATGAAGCCACGGGAAAGATTATCTTGTGCTAAGGATTTGCATGAGTGTCGGAGGAAAGATCAAAGATAGTAAACTATGTTGAATCAATTGGGATGCTGTAACGAGACGGTACATTACTTGAAATCAATCGAGAGATTGCAAAGAAATATTAGATGGTGCAAGTTGATTGTAGAGAAGTTTCATGAAAGCTTGGTTGAAGTTTTGGGGATGAGTTTTGTTTTAAGTTTCGAGGACGAAACTTTTTCTGGGTGGTATATATTGTAGTGCCCCGACCCGTAAGATGCCTTATGATGGATGGTTGGTTCGATGAAGCCTTGTTGGACTTGGGATTATGCGAAGGATCGCTTGGAAGTCTATGCGATCGTGGCGAGATTCGTCCTATGAATGTGAGTAGTGTTGAACCCTTCAAAGATCCTTTAGCTTCACGCTTAAAATAAGGATGAGTATGCTATGTTTCTTATTGTGTTGTTCAATAACACCTTGCATGGAATTTGGAAAGATAATAAAAGATAATAATCACCTGAACGTAAACTGTTGTGGCTAGATGAATTGTATGCTTGTACGCTGTTGCGATAAATTACATGACAGGTGAAGGCAAAGTCCCAAATACTTGGGCAGGTGAGTATATTGAGCTTTGGCTCAATGAATAGATGGCAAAACAGATATTAAGACCCAAAGAACTGGGCAGTGAGTATGCTTGAATTGCATTCAAATGAATGAATGCTAAAACAGATGCTAAGTCCCAAGAATTGGACGGTGAGTACACTGAGTTTGGTTGGAAAGATGTTTGGTATCAAAGATGTGGCAAGGCATTGGATAACAACATTCTATTATCCTGTCGCCGATGTAGAATGTTGATTACGCCAAGACCCTGGATTGGGCAGATAATAATGTGAGCATTGGCTCAAGGCAAGATGGTTAGATGGCAAGATGGCAATACGAATGAGAATGATGGTTTTGCTTAGTTTTCCTTATCATGCATTATATGTTTTCTTCTTAGATAAGTTGCATATAGTTGCATGGTCATGGACAACTTGTCGACAAGGTGGTTTCTCGAACGGTATTCCTGGGCCATGGAACCCGGTTCGTCCTAGGGGAAACCAATGCCGAAGTAGTGGCAGTGCTGAAATAGTAGCATGGTATACAGGACTTGCAGTGGGGCTAGCTACCTGCACTGGCAAGGGCGCTGTATACCTGTAAGACGGTCCAGGATGGCGTGTCGCCAGTGACCTTCATATAGATAGGTCAGGTGCTAATGATGTCTTATGCAGGCAGAGTAAGTTATTACTCAAATACAGGGAAGGATGTCGGCTGTTGGTAAGAATCACATGAACGGTGATATTCATATGGAATCATGATATTGTTTCTAACAATGTCTTGTGCAGGCAGAGTAAGTATTATAAATGTACAGGAATGGCTACACGACCGTGGGTAAGAATCACCAAAGGGTGATAACAGTATGCTTTAAATTATGTTGGCTATGAGATTTGCATGCTTTACTTCTTGTCGGCTATAACATGAAAATGACCCTAAGGCAACAAGAAAGACCACTGTTAATAATGTTCTGTAACATGATTACTTAGTGTTGTCTTCTTAGGTGAGTTGGGCCAGCACCGCTCGCCAGTAAATTGATGATGTACTGACCCACGTCGTGGGCAATATTACAGGTGTTTGCTTTGGAGAAATCCTGTGAATCAGTGCTTGGCATCGATGAATCGGATGGATGTACAGAAGCTCTTCTTGCAAGACGATGTCTTCTGCTATACGGGACATAATGTATGGAACATGGGAACTCAGTCATACCAGTGAGATTGTAGCCATATTGGCAAGTTCATTGTAAAGAAGTCGGTATATTCATTTGTAGCCTAAAGGGCAAGTGTATACATTCAGTTGGCTATTCAAAAGTCTTGTAAACAGTTGTAAACTCTGTATTCCGCTGTGAGTCTTGTAAACAGTTGTAAACTCTATATTCTGCTGCAAGTCTTGTAATCCATTTTGATTATCAATAAAGAGATACATTTCTATATAAATTGTGTGACTTCAATTTATCTGCTTGGTTCCGCTGCGTTGTCGATGTTTTCTGAAAATTACCAGGAACTGTAATGGTTTTGCCTTGTACAAGTGCAATCTAGACTTGTACGGCATCACGCCCAGTGGCTTATTTTCGATCCTCCGGGATCGGGGCGTGACAGTAGTAATTCATGGCCGAGATATTTGTCTCTGGCATTCATGTCCGAGAGATGAAGGAGTTGAGCCATATCAAACCGTTCTTGCTGAGTAACATTTTTGCTGAAGAGGATACTCAATTTCTTATAGTTTATTTGTTGTCCCGACCAATCGGAGAACTTACGAAGCAACTCTTTCGTAAACAGAAGTGCATTCAGATTGGCCTGACCAAAAATAAATATGTCATCAGCAAACAAAAGATGTGAGATGGATGGGGAATACCTATTGATACGAATACCATTGAAAAGGTTATTTCGTTCAGCTCGATAGAAAAGTTGGGAGAGGACATCGACACACAAAATAAAGAAATATGGTGATAGGGGGCATCCTTGTCTGATGCCCCTCACCGGTCTGAAGTAACCATGAGGGGTTCCATTGACTAGGATCGAGAAAGACGATGATGTTATACAGCTCATGATCAATTCGTTGGACTTCCCTCTGATGCCAACAACATGTAATACATCTTTGATGAATGTCCAAGATAGTCTATCATAAGCCTTCGACATATCGATTTTTAGCACGAAGGCGTTCTTGCTCTTAGGAAATCTCTTCATGGCATGAATGATCTCTTGTGCAATGATGACGTTATCCGATATCTGTCTGCCGGGGATGAAAGCATTCTGGTTTGGGGAGATAATTTTGTCCATAAGAGGCCGAATTCGGTTAGTGAAAAGTTTGGAGATGATCTTATACGGCACGTTGCAGAGTGCAATGGGTCGAAAATCTATCGGAGTAGAAGGAGATTGAGATTTTGATATGAGAGCAATATTGGTGTGATTCAATTTTGGCGGCATGATAGCATCAGTGAAGAATTGTCTAACCATTGCACAAATATCCTTGCTGACTGTACTCCAGTTTCGTTGAAAGAAAATGGCTGGTAACCGTCCGGACCCGGAGCTTTGAGTGGGCCGAACCCCATAATAGTGTTATGAATCTCCTCCTCCTCTGGCATGATCCCAATTAACGAGTTCTCGTTTTCCGATAACCCATTGCAACAGAGCTCATCTAACAGATTGGAAGGAGATGAATCATCAACACAAAATATAGCTTGGAAGTGCCCCAATATAGTATTTGCAATTCTGTCTTGATTAGTTGTCCAGTTGCCGTCAGGGAGTTGCAGGGAGCGGATCTCATTTTTCTGCTTTCTCGTTGTAGCTTTCATGTGAAATATTTGTTGTTATTATCGCCAAGATTGATCCACTAGCATCGGGATCTCTGTTTCCAATAAGACTCCTCGAGAATCAATAGGTCATTAAGCTCCTTGCTGATGGTCCTTTCCTCCTCGAGCGACGACTCTGAAACTGGAAGAGATTGTACTGTGATGAGTTGTTTCTGAAGCACCGCAAGCCTCTCACGAAAATTGCCAAGAGACTTGCGACTCCATTTATGTAGATGAGGGAGAGTGAATTGGAGTTTTTGATTGAGTGAGTTTCCCGCCACTTCGTCCGCTTTCTTCCAAATAGAATTAAGAGTCTCCCTGAAAGAATTACTTGTTAGCCAGAAAGATTAAAATCTTAACGGTCTTCTTTTTTTGAATAATAACATTATCACAATTGAGTAGAATAGGAGCATGGTCACTATTGATGCGTGCGAGGATGGACACAGTGGCATGAGGATGAAGCCGACACCACTCCGTGTCGGCAAGAACACGGTCGATTCTTTCTTTGATGTGTTGCCCTGGACGTCTGGAGTTTGTCCACGTGAAAGCCGGGCCTATACATCTGAGATCAATCAGACCATAATGATCCACCATGTGTTGGAAGTGTCGGACATCACGCGGAGAAAAAGCTCTGCCACCTTCTTTATCTGCGGGTTTGAGGATTTCGTTGAAATCCCCAATGCAGCACCATGGAACAGAGAAGTCTTCGGAGAGGTTTTGGATGAAAGCCCATAGTTTAACTCTGTCAAGTTTCTTCGAACAACCATATATGCATAATAACTTTCATGCAGGATGAGAATGAGAAGCATCAATGGAGAGGAGGATGAGGTTGTTAGAGGAGAACGACACCGTAGCTTTGATAGTGTCGTCCCATCCAAGCCAGAGACCCCCCGAATGTCCTTGAGGGGGAACAGAGAAATAGTTTGCGTATCCGAGAAGGGGGAAAATAAGAGTAGTGTGTTGTGGGAAAGAAATTGTTTCAGAGATGAAGAAGATAGAGGGGCGGGTGGCGGAGAGGAATGTTCGAAGCGTAGCAACTGTCGAAACATTCCTCAGACCTCGACAGTTCCATGCTAGGGCTATTATTGATCTAGCGGCTGTCTGCTCGCGGCCGCAATAAGATTAAGATCTGGATACAGAGACTCGCATGTGGTGGCCACCCTCTTTCTGGCTCTGGGCTCATCTGTACTGCTATTTGATCTCTTCTCAAGCACACTGGAGACGTATCTCAGCGATTGTTGGGGTGGGTGCTGCCTGGCCAATCGCTTCCATGAAGTTTTTAGAAGACTGGTCGGTCGGATGATGAAGCCGTCATATGGAGTTGACATAACCATTGGGCATATCTCTTTTCCAGTTGGCTGATCTTTGACTGAGGTGTTAGCAAGGTTGTCAGGCGAGTTCTTTTGCTTTTGTGGCAGAGAATAAGCTTCATCAGGGAATTCAATAATAGGAAGAGGAGGGTGTAGGGTATTTGAAGCTTCAGCCATCGTGTCATTCAGAACCCATGCAGCTCTATCCCCATTGGTAATGGATTCCTCCTCACATGGAGGGGGCATGACACTCTCCGTCTCCATTAAGTCTCTATGAGCTAGTTGACGAGACTCCAAATTATCGGGGGACAAGTTCCTTTGGACCAATTTTTGTTGAGACACGCCTTGGGGCTCTGTCACTAGATGTTTATCCTTGGACAAACTGACCTCCACTGCCTGATTGGTAGCGCCTACCCTTCTACGAGGGGGGGATATAAACTTCAAGTTGGCAGTTTTGATTATCGGCTGAATCATATATTTGAGAAAGGAGTGGGGGAGGGGGTGGTTCTGAAAAAAATTGGGACTTGCATCCGAATTTGGGCGAAGGACAGGGTGGTGAGAATGTGGCGGTGTGTGTTTAGTCGAATTCGGGTTACGTCGTCGTGCGGTTTGACGTTGGATATCAGCCAAGAAATCCTCCTCTCTGACTCGAGATTTCAATAGTTCTTCAATTCGAGATCTTTCCTCTGTCGACCAGTCGTCTCCAATTAAGGAGGAGAATTATTCTCTCTCACTGCACACGGAGAAGGTATGGTCCACCCTGGCACAGAATAGACACATCCGCGGTAGTCGCTCATATTTAACTTTGACCTGACCGATCGTCGATCCGCCGATGGTAGTGGTTATAGATTTCTTCAGTGGTTTAGTAATGTCTATCAGGATCTTAATACGAGCAAATGTAGCCCACTGTAATTCATCCTCCTGCGAACAACTTCTTGGTGCTCCAAGAGCTTCAGCAATTCGGGTTACCGCTAACCGATTCAGAAATTTAGGGTGGGGGGGGAGGGGTTTGTGGAGTTGAACCCAAAAATTGGCATAGCGGAACTGATATTCTTCAGGCAACTTGCTCGGATCGTATCTCTCAACCGCAAGAAGATCATCATTAATGCTCCACGGCGCTTCTAAGAGTACCCTGTTGACGGTATCAACACTATCCAGACGCGCTAAAAACGTCCCCACTTCTGTATTCAGATCCAAGACATGGATCGACGATATTGTTTTCCAGAGTTTTTCCAGTATCATTGCAAGGATTGGTCTTGTAAAACGTCGGGTAGAGAAAGGTTTGATGGCTACGGTGTGAGCCCAGTGTTGGAGAACAGCACTATCTCTGGTCGATAAGGCCACAGTGTCCGCCGACCCTTGCATAGAGAACAAAGAAGCCATTTTTCTATTACATCTCTATAAGTCGTTATACCGTCTAAGCGCTTATATGGGCGCTCGACAGTATTGCCGGGGGAGGAATAAAACCCTGGAGGCAAGAATGAGATGGGGAATAAAACGAATAGAGAGAGGGGAGAGTAGCAGCGATCGGAATCGAAGGGGAGGGGGGATCGGCGATCAGAGAAGGGGTTTGTCGGCACAAACCCTAGGATCAAGTGGAAAAACCTTAGGTTATGGGAAGGAGGCGCTCAGCGAAAAAACCCGGAGAAGTCGCCTATAGTCCAACCTTACCGTGTTCGAACTCAAGGGAGGGGAGAGTAGCAGCGATCAGAATCGAACGGGGAGGGGGGGATAGGCGAGCAGAGAAGGGGTTTGTCGGCACAAACCCCATGATCAAGAGAAGAACCCTAGGTTTTGCGAAAAGAGGCGCTCAGCGGAAAGAGGCGCTCAACGGAAAGAGAAGTGTCTTCTGGTTTTCAAATGAAATGTTATGTACATATGAGTGGTTAGTATTATAAGTTTCCATATGAAATATAAACTATATGGTTGGTCCGTATAATTAATTTCAAAGTAGAGATAATTTTTGTAATAAATGTAAAGAGTGCTGCTAGGTGGCCCGCGGGAGCCAGGATTTCATTTTGCCCCGGGCTAAATTTAAAATGGCCTAAAAAAATTTAATCCGAAAATCATTTCTTATAAAGTGTGCGATTCAGAAAAAAAAGCAAATCTTAAGCACAAACGTTGGAAAAGTGACATTGAGAAGCTCCAAAGTACTGTTAACAATCGTTAATTTCCCCTTGCCATATTCTTCTCTTTCCAATCTCGATTTTCTCAAGAAAAAAAGAAGGAAAGATAGAAGCAGAAGCACAAGAACACAATCGTCATTACACTACATTACCTCTGCAACAACCAGAGCGTGTTGGCGTCGGAGCCGATGACGTCGTAGAGCGAGCTGTGCAGCCAGTGCACCGCCTGCCTCTCTCTATCGCTCCCCAAGCCTCACCGGGTCCACATTTTCTGCCTTCTCCGTAACTGGTATAAATTCGAACGGCAGCCCCAGTGTCTCGACAAAGTCGGATAATCGCTTCCCCGTCGCCTCCAACGCGTCAAGCGACGAGCCCAGCCTGCCAGGTGGGACATTCTGTCTCGAAGAGTAGGCAGCAACACGCTGCTCCTAGGTGCCATATCATGAATTTCCATATCCATATCCAAATCTAAATCCAACTCCAACTAAGCATAAAATTTGATAAACTATAATTATAATTAATAATTATGATATTAAAATATTAACTAATAAATAATAAATAAATAAATTATTATATTATATTTATGATTAATAATTAAATTATTATTATAACTATATAATAGTTACGATTAATAAATTATTATTTAAGATTATAATGATGAATAAAATGACGACTAATAAATTATTAATTAAAATTTTAATAATATATTAATTATTAAATAATAAATTATTAAATTGATGATAATTATGATTATATCTTATTTATTATATTATAAATAAAATAGTATTTAATAATTTATAATTAAGACTAATAAATTATTAATTAAGATTATAATTTAATATTTATTTATAAATTATTAATTAAAATATAGTTATGATTAATAAATTATTATAATTATGATTAATAAAGGTATAACTTATTAATTAAGTTTGTTATAAAATATAAAAATAAAGTTATAGACTAATAAATTATTAATCAAGATTATAGTTATGATTAATAAATTAATCAATTGTTATTTAAGATTATGATGAAATATTAATTAATAAAATTAATAATTAATTATTTAAGTGATGAACTTATTTATATTAATTAAGAATAAAAAGTTCATATATAAAATAATAACTAATTATTACTTAATTTTTAATTAATTTTTTTAATTATTAATTAGTATTAATTAAGTATTTAATAGAACAATAAAATTATTTAAAAATTCAACTTTCTTTCTTCTAAATCCAAAATTTTGATTTGATACCCACTTTCCATATCCAAATCTAACTCCAACCAAACATAGAATTCCATGGATTTGGATCCAAATCCATAAAATCCTAAATTCCAGCTCCAAATACGATTTACCAAACATGCCCTTAGTCATAGATGATAGATGGGACTAGAGATGTGCGACTTTAGCACAAAATCGTGCACAGACTAAAGCTATGAATTTGATGTGTACAGAGTACAGACTACAGTCGTAAGCCTATTCCTAGCTGAAGTGTGGGCAGAGCTAGAGTGTGGATAGATCTTTACCCCACCTCCCTACATATATACACTAGTGGATAACCCGTGCCATAATGGCACGGACACGAACCCGACCTTCTCGACGTAGGCGTTCAGGCACTGGGCCAGCGCCAGGGAGTTCCGGATGGAGACGCGGCCTCCGAACTCGGCCTTCTCGACGTAGGCGTGCAGGCACCGGGCCAGCGCCAAGGACCCGAGCCCAGCGGAGGCGGACACGGCAAAGACCACGGTGGCAGCGTTCGATCGGCGTGGGGCCTCATGGAGACGAAGACGCGCAGGACCGTCGCGGGGCGTCCGAGGGCGGCGAGGCCCGAGACGACGACGGTCCAGGAGATGACGTCTCTGTGCGGCATTCCGTCGAACACCCGCAGGACGTGGCCGGCAGAGTCGCGTCGGGAGTAGGCGGTGAGCAGGACGGTCTGTACGAAGGGGTTGGACCGGAATCCGAGGAGGATGGTGTGTGCGTGGAGCGACCTGGTGGCGGCAACGGCAGCGGTGGTGTTGAGCAAGGAAGAGAAGGTGTGGGAGTCGGGAGGGACACGGCGGCGGAGCATTTGGGAGTAGATGGAGAGTGGATCGGCGGAGATGGCGATGGCGGTGTTGAAGGAGAAGGGGTTGGGGTTGGTCATGGCGGAGAAGAGGGAGGCGGCGAAGGAAGGGTCGACGTCGGCGGCGCGGTGGAGGAGGCTGCTTGCGACGAATGGGTTGCGGAAGAGGCCGGCGACGACGGCGTGGACGAGGATGGAGCGGAGGCGGCGGAGGGAGGGGCGGTGCAAGAGGAGCTGGAGGCGGGGGTGCCGTTGGAACAACCGGTTGCTCCGCACCCAATATGAGACCTCCTCTCTTATAGAGAGAGGGACAATTTAGTCCTTTCATCATCGTTGAACCAAAGCACATGGGTCGGACCAAAAATCCACTGTGCTTTATATTATAGAATAGATATATAAATTTGGTTTGTTGGGTGGGCTGGAGCCCACTCTAGCTCACCACTCTAGCTCACCAGTAGATCCGTCCATAATAGGAATAGTTAACGCGTGTGTGTGTTTTCATGTAAGTCACCTCTCACACCCAGCTAGCCCAGTCTAACCGACCTCAGTCAGCACCTTAGTTCGAATTTATGCTTCAATTCCGTCCTTGGATATTCATACAAGTAGTTAGATAATTAATATCAGATCTTAAGCTACTAATTAAAATATAGTTTTTTAAATTACATCGAGAAAATGACTCATTTGGGTCAGTCTTCAAGTCTCTTTATAATTGGAGAGATATTTCACTATCTGAAGCACAAACAAAGAGAAAAAAAAAATAAAGGAAAATTCTAACCAACATAAGAATTTTTACAACATCCGCAAAAAGAATCCGTATCGGGTAGGATCCTCAACCCTCCAAACCCACCCCTTCCGGACAATAATGAACAGAAAAAAGAATTCCATCACTTTTTTCTTTCTTCCAACAAGCCCCTTAAATCAGAAACCAAATAAAAAAAATATTTTCAAGGGTTATCAACCAACTTTTGAAAGTAAATAAAAATTACTCTCAAATTATTTATGTTGTCGTTTTTTTTTTAAACAATAACACTTCAAAATCAAAATTTAGTTTGGAAATAAACATTTGTGAAACAAACATTAATAATATGCTCATTGAAGTAGTGTTTCGAAACGTCCATTTAAGCTCTCAAATGAGAGAAATTATTCAGATAGACGAGCTGAACCTTGATCCCCTTCAAGATTCACCACTATCACATGGTGTATCCATCCTACTGAATAATTTCTTCTCAAATGGATGTGATATTTGTTTAAGGATGTGTTTGATTGCAAGGTAGAAAATATATAGAAAATAAATTAATTCTACGAAATTATTCAACTCAAAATTTTTTTTTTTTCATAAAATTTAAAAAAGAATTCTGAAAAGCTTAATTTGGGTGTTTGATTTTTATTATTTTTAATAAAATTACTTATTTTTTTCCATAAAATAATATTTTTATGGGCTGGATCAGTTTTTTTTTACCATTTTGGAGAAAAATATAAAACTTATTTTTTTTAAATAATTCCATGAAAAATATAATACTACAATTGTTGAAAAATTTGTTATGGAAATATTTTCCATAAAAAAATTCCAATCAAACACAACCTAAATAATTTCTCCTCATATGGATGTGATATCAGGTGTTAGGTGTTCGGTTGTCTCATTAGGTGAACTCGAAATAAAGTTTTTCTTTGCTAATTCTAAGGGCACTCCAACATTTGCTAGGGGCTAGTCCATTTTTTTCCAAATAATTACAAGTTTGCTACTCCTATTTGTTGCTTGGGACTAGCCCACATTTGGGTATAAAAACCAACTTTTTTGTATGTTGCTCTCTTCTCCCTCTCTTGCTCTCATCTTTTCCAAAAAATTCTAGGTCATATAAGTAAATTTTAGCCCAAATTTCTTCGCAACCTAGATTTTGAGAAGATTTGGGTGAAAAGCGTAGTTGTAGTTTCATCGAATTCTACCTTATTTGGTATGCCTTCAAATTAATATATAAATAGGATTTCAAACATTACTTTCACATATAAATATTGAATTATATGTGTTTAATGTAGAAAAAATGCACATCGAAAAATCAGGGTCATCCAATATACAAAATTCTTGTCCCGCTTCGTCCGAAGAACACATCTGTTCTTAGGAAGCACTCTTGGTAATTAAATTTAAAAATTATTTTCGTGTCTGTAGGAAGCAGGACTGTAGGAAATGGACACAGTCCCACAAGGAAGTAGGACTGTCAAAGAGTTGACAGTCCAGTTGTTAAACATGACTGTTAACAATGTGACGGTCCTGAAGAAACATAGGACTGTCAGAGTGCCTGCAGTCCTATTTATTTTTAGGATTGTCACATTGTCTGCAGTCCTATTTATTTGCAGTAGTTTTCGCATTTAATTTCGTTTAGTTATATTAACTTTAATTTCTATTGCAGGGTTTACCATCTTCCGAGATTGTGGTACCTCCTCTAATTGTCGTTGATGTAGGCAATTTATTCTCGACTGATATTTGGTTTGAATCAAGCGCAGAAGTGTTTGATTGGTGCCGAGAAGTTGGACGAAAAAATAATATAGTTATTGTGATATCCATATCTGTCCGATGTGAAAGAGGTGGTTTGTTCAGATGCCATAAGAAAGATACAATTCTCCAAAGAAAAGTAGTTTCAAACAGAAGCATTGGTACGAGAAAATGTGATTGTCCATTCAAGATCCATATTACAAACGTAGAAGATACGAAGTGGACAGTCGAAGTCAAGAATGGAATCCATAAATTATGTTATTGCGGAAACACTTTTGGGTCATCCGTATGCCGGACAGTTGAACAATATTAGAAGAAGATAGTCGAAGATTTGTCCACTTCTGGAGTTGCACCGAGACAAATATATATTCTGTCATACGACATGAAAATGAGAAGAACAAGTCAACAATGAAGTCAATTTACAACGCCCTATCCAAATCGAACGCAATTCAGATGAAATCAAGAATAATGATGCATGAAGTATTGAAGTTGCTTGTCGATAATCATTATGTTGAGTACCATATAAGACATTTCCAGAGTAATGAAGTCATTTCACTGTTTTGGGCTCATCCCAATTGCACACATTTGGCTAGGTCCTTCGTCGACATGTTAGTTCTTGATTCCACATACAAGACCAATAAGTTCAAGATGCATCTCTTTCATATTGTTGGCTTCACCTCTACGTGAAAAATATTTCAGTTACTTTTTTGCTTTATGAAGAGTGAAAAACTTGAAGACTACACATGGGTGTTGGAGAAACTTAAAACACTTTACATCGGTCATGGAGAGTACATATTTTTGTTACCGACAGAGAATATGCCTTAATTAATGCTATACACGTCGTGTTTTCTCAAGCGCATACACTACTATGCACTTGGCATGCCGTAATATCCAATCCCAATGTAAGTAGAAGTTCAGAAAAATGGATGGTAAACTTGACATGGACCGTTTTGAAGAATTCTTCAATGATTTAAATTGTATATGGCGAGCATGTATGAGAGACAGTTACGATGTCGCATGGTACTTGTTCAAGAAAAAGTAGGAGACAAGTGAGCCGACATGTATTTCTTACATCAAAGATATATGGCTAGAACCACACAAAGAATATTTCGTCTTAGTATGGACGAACGTGGTGAAACATTACGGCATGACAACTACCAACCGTACCGAAGGAGCACACTCAATATTAAAACAACATATAAGGTCATCTCTCGACAACTTTGTCTCGGTTTGGCAAGCTATAAATTTAATGGTAGACCGGATTGTTCACAAAATTAAGGCATCATTTGAGATGAGCTTAAATATTGTCAAGTATGAACATAGAAAGGAAGCCCTCTTGGATGCTTTAATGTGTGTGATATCTCACAAGGCGTTGGCATTACTATTTAAGGAGATTGATAGGTCAAAGATTGTCGGATTTGAACTCAAGGTTTGCGAGTGCGTACAACGACATACACTGGACCTCCCTTGTGCACATGAGATTAATGAATATCGTCGTCAATCCATTCCTATTCCAGTAGGTGCTGTTGATGAACGTTGGAGGCAGTTGCCTGTAATGTCCATGGTGAAGAGTGGCAATGATTTTTTCTTCTTGCCATAAGTAAAAATTCTCCACGCAAGGTGGTGTGCCTCAATAGGAGTGGAGCAGGAGTTCATTGATCTTAAAATCCAAGAAATTGCATGTCCGGTGATTACTATAATGCATGAGCCATCAGTTGTTTCCAATCCTAAGGGTAGGCCTTAAACAAGAATAAGTAGTTCATAGAAGAGAAGGATGGAGTCAACTAAGAGAGATCAATCATCCTTTGAGCATGTTGAATGAACCTTAGAGCAAGCTCAGTCTGCAATGTTTGTCAGTATTATGGTCGGTACATCACGGACGAGCAAGCTTGCCATTCGAAGAAAAAAAAGCAGAAAACAGACATGCCAAGCAAAAATACCGTGGATAGACATACACTGGGTTTGTATATTGACAGTTTTCTCCTTGAGATTCGCAGTTATATTTGGTATATTGTTGATGTTCTGGCGGATGGCCGTTGCAGATTTTATGTGCTTGCAAGACATATTGGTTATTCCGGACAAAGAAGGATGGAGACATGTTAGGCAGGATCTGTATGAGGAGTTAGAGACTCGTCTTCCATTTTACTCCCGCATGCTAAGCGAAGAAACAATTGGAAGCTTGTTGACATGTATTCCTTATACTGACAGTGTTACTGGTGAAGACCACTACATGTCTATCCCATCTACCACATTTATTTGCTAATGGGTACATGATACCTATTGTAGTTATTTCGTCGGGTATTAACAATATATTCTTTCCGATGTGTACTCTGTCGGCTGAACACATACAATCTAACCTACGTACTATAAGTCATATCGGGAACCACTTTGTCATACCAAGGTTGATCGATCATTCTCCGATTCCTTCACCTTTAACAATTTGGTACAAATATGCATCGAAAGAAGCAATCGCCTGGACGACACCCTTTATTGATCAAATCAATCATTGTAAGAAGTTGTTGAAGATTGAGGAGCCTAGAGACTTACCCGTTGGCCACTACGACGTCAAAATCGACTGATACGTAATCAACTCAATATGGAGGAATATTTACATTTTACACTTTTGCATTTTCTATATGGAGGAACTACTTTTGTATACAGTAAATTATATCATTTTGTAATATGAAGTACAATATATATTTTGTGTTTTATACTTTTACCTGTGTGCTATATATGTTTACCTGTGTGCAATATTTGTAGGACTGCGTGCATTAGGTGTTTACCTGTGTGCAAGAGTATCAGTGTGCATAAAGCAGGACTGTCAGCTAGTTGACAGTCCTTGCTTCATGCAAGACTGCCAACTGGCTGGCAGTCCAAATTAAAACTCTCTGTTTGTAGAGTTTTGATACAAAATTATATGGGACTGCCAGCCTGTTGGTAGTCCTATGGTAGAACAGGACTGCCAACTAGTTGGCAGTCCTGCTTAAAGCAAGGACTGCAAACATGCTGGCAGTCCTATACAATTTTGAATCAAAACTCTCAAAACAGAGAGTTTTGATTTGGACTGCCAGCTAGTTGACAGTCCTTGCTTCATGCAGGACTGCCAATTAGCTGGCAGTCCAAATCAAAACTCTCTGTTTGGAGAGTTTTGATACAAAATTGTATAGGACTGCCAACCAGCGTGTGGGAGAGTTTTGATACAACTAGCGTGTTGGCAGTCATGTTTTATAATAGGACTGCCAATAAGCTGACAGTCCTGTATAATTTAGAGTCAAAACTCTCCAAAAAGTGAGTTTTGATTTGGACTGCCAGCTAGTTGGCAGTCCTGCATGAAGCAAGGACTGCCAACTAGTTGGCAGTCTAAATCAAAATTCTATGTTTGGAGAGTTTTGATTCAAAATTGTATAGGACTGCCAGCTAGTTGGCAGTCTTTGCTTCATGCAGGACTGCTAACTTATTGGTAGTCCTATTTTACAATAGGACTGCCAACAAGCTGGCAGTTACGTATAATTTTGTATCAAAACTCTCCAAACAGAGATTTTTGATTTGGACTGCCAGCTAGTTGGCATTCCTACTTTATGCAGAAATCACAGCAACCCTGAACATATACAAACGTATCCAAAACATATCAAAACATAACCACATAAAGACATATACAGACATACCAAATATATCCAAAATTAGATCCCATGTCCACATAACCAAAACATATCCAAAAATATCCAAATATCCACATCAAGAGTATCAATACATATCCAAATATTCAAAAAAAAAACTAATTATCATGTCGGGCCTTGGTATGTTGCTCCCTACTATACATGAAGGAAAAACTACAGAGTTGTCGATGCGCTCCATCTCGTTGTAGATTGCATCATAGTTTTCACCCTTGCATTGACGGAGACTTTTTGTCAATTCCTTCACCCTTTTAGCCTGCAAATGATACGACATAAATTAAGTCTGAAAACTTGAAAATCTTTTAAGGCTACAAATTTGAAACTCACCATCCTGAGTAGTGCAGCATATAGGACATTTTTTGGGGGAAGAGGTTCCAGAGCTCCCACAGGATCGGGCCTTGTCATGTGAGGGTTCCACAACGTAGGATGTCCGACACCAACATAGTACACTATGTAGTCGTCGCTGCAGTCTGACATCTCAACCACCGGTTGTCTTTCAGATTCTTCCAGCACATGTCGTTGCCACTCGGAGTAGAAGTCCATAATCCAGTTGAATTCGACCGAGACATAACTCAAGGGCTTCATTCCTTTAATAGGAGTAACTAACTTCAATGTGCACTTCGGTACCGTTTGTACGAAGCCAAATTGTCGAAGGACTCTATCAGGCATGTAAGGCTTCGTGATATCATAGCAAGTAATCATACCATGAAGTAAAGTGACTGGCTGCATTGGACGACTACTCCCTCGTAAATTCCGGTATAGTTGCCAAAGTATCTGTAAGTAAATTGAGTAAATCATTATCACTAAAAGAATCTAACAAGAAATATGCCACCTCTTCTGGCACAAAGTTATCAAGTACATTACGAATGGTTGTCAGTGTTTGCAAATTTTTAGCTTCAGCCTCCATCGGCACATTATAGGAAGGTGCTCGCCATAGCCTGTGTTCTCTTCACCCTGCTTCAGCATAGGAAAGTGCTCATATATCCATTCATGTACAATTATTAAAAGAATAGTGAACAATTTAACAACAAAATTATAAAATTAACCTAGAAGAAATTTTCTTACATGGAGTCGAGTCTGGCATCCTTCGATTGTCTTAGTACTGATACGGGATGCTGCGCCAAGTTCGCGGTAAAGATTTGCTAGTATACCATTTCCCCAGGATATCTCTTCCACGTCATCCACGTCGGATAAATTCAAAATATATCTCGTATGAATCGAGGTTCCGGACTTGTCCGTAATGCCAACGGATCCTAGGATGAAAATGATGTACGCATGGGCCAGCATGTCAACATTATCATCATCGGCCTTCGTCTCTCTAAAAGTCTCCTTCAAATATTTCAAAGGAAGTTCGTAGGATTTCTTGAAGACTGGAAAGGTTGTAAAGCTCCTAGCATTAACCCTAAGATTCTCTGATACAAACTGTACGATATTGTCATACCAGTTAGGAAAAAACTCATGGAACATTTTATTGGTCATGACCCGACCGGTAACATTGAGGTCCAATATCTGATGGACGTCATCAAGTGTAATCGTCATTTCCCCTGCTGGAATATAAAAAATATTGGTCTCTGGACGCCATCGCTCCACGAAGGCTGATATGAGAGCACTGTCCATCGTCTTATAGGAGTATTGGGCCAAATTTTGCAAGCCGATAAGAATGATCTTTTTCCTCATGGCCTCCCCTAGTGTGTCAAACTGCCAGCTATCAGTCTTTTTCCCGTGGCTGACGACCCAAAGCATACGAGAGCTCATCTGTATGTCGAACAACATGATAAAACTAAAATTGGCATATATATATATATATATATATATATATATATATATATATGTACATATATATAAAAAAATATATATATATATATATATATATGTACATATATATATATATATATATATATATATATAGACTAAATGAAAGCTTAAATTTTCATAAGTTAACGTACATACCGGGTCATTCCATATTTGAGATGCAATGTGGTTGTCAAGCGACAACAACATTGAACAACCTTTTGGACGAACCGGCTCCTGAGAAGGCCCAGAACTATCATCTGTACGGGTTTGGCGAATAGGCTTGCCATCATCGGAAGATGAAGAAGACGGAGGACTAGGAGGAGCTACTTCCTTCGACTTCGACCGAGGATGGCGAGCCGTTTTCTTCGTCCGAGCATGGCGAACCGGTGCAGTCACTTCTCTTTCTAGATCGGGTTCGGCAATTCTGATTGGTCTCTCAAGCGGATGGGCCACAGTGCGTTCTTTGCGCAGCGACGCGGTGGGTCGTTTTCTTTTGCTGGCGGCCGCAGGACTGCAAAAAGAAATAAAAAAGTAGGAGCGCGTAACGACTGTCAGAAAATAAAATCACACAAAATAGTCAGGACGGAAAGACTACATGCAGTCCTAAAACTATACAGGATTGCATGCAGTCCAACTTTACTTCACGACTGCAGGACTGCATGCAGTCCTACTATATTTTAGAACTTTCTACAGTCCTTTGTTGTAGCTCCCCTTTCCGAAAATTTTAAAATATTTTTATTATTATTTACTTTATTTAAATGGTGATTTTTTTGATTTTTTTATAAATAATTATTTAGTTAATTATTACGATAGATGACTATAGCCATAGTTGAGTTTTGAAGTACCAGACGACTAGGAATCGTGGTACGGATAGTGCAGTGGCGTGCTTTGACTAGTGTTTAGCCAGGGTAGGGGAAGGCCGAGCCATAGTAATGTCCTAAGTAGGAAAACCATGCCAAGTTGTGACATGACCATTATAAATAGTTTAATTATTCATTATTATTATTATTTGACGTCTAAGTGACCCGGTTGTACTAAACTGGACAAACTGGACCCGAACTGAGCCCAAGCCCATGTAGTCATGCAGTGCGACCAACGGTGTCCATGTAGATATATAGATGTGTATATATAATTGTAGCTTATTTTATAATATAGAAAGTATTTTCTGTTAATTGGATATTAAATATAATATATAATTCTCTTAGCTACCTTTGTGCAATGTGGTATTAGACTATATATATGGATGCCTAATGGTATATACACAATTATTGGTTTATTAAATTTTGTTATTATTATTTTATTGGGATTGTTATTTAATATTATTATTTTATTGGTTATATTATTATTGTCAGATAAATGTTATAATATATATATATATATATATATATATATATATATATATATATATATATATATATATATATATATATATTTATATTCATATTCATATTCATATTCATATTTACATGAATGGGTCCTACACTAGAAATATATGTTATTGAGGTTTGTTTAGATTTATGGAGATTACTTTATAAGTATATTTATATATATGAATATATATATGAATATATAAAAAAATATTTATATATATGAATATATAGATATATGGATGCCTATTAAATAAATCATAAATATATACCCTCATTATTATTTATAAAATAAAGTAAAAAATATATATAGAGTTATATAATTATATACATATAAATGTGTGTATATATATATATATATATATATATATATATATATATATATATATATATATATATATATATATATATATATATATATATATATATATATATATATATATATATATATATATATATATAAAAATATATATATATATATATATTTTTTTTTTTTTTTTTTTTTTTAATACATAGTATATTATATATAAAAAAAAAAAAAATATATATATATATATATATATATATATATAATATACTATGTATTATATATATACATACACATACTCACGTATATATATATATATATATATATATATATATATATATATATATATATATATATATATATATATATATATATATATATATATATAAAATATAAAATATATATAATATAATATAATTTGCTAAACAAGAAATAGAAAAAGAAAAAGGAAAAATATAAAACAAACCCACACCCCAGCCCAAGAGCCCGGCCTAAATTTCCTAAACCCGAGCCCACAGGCCCGAGACCCCCATTCGGTTATGTTAAAACCGAGCAATATATATACAGCCGATCGCTATATGTAGAGAGATCGAGGGAGAAGGAATTCTCATCTAAACCTAGCCCTACCCGAACCCACGCGCTCCCCCTGCGCGCGCGCCACCGCACGTCGCCGGCGGCAGGCCGAGCACAGCCGCGGATGGCAGCGTGTGCACGCACGAGGACAGAGGAATGGCAGCAGCAGCGGCAGTGCAAGCCCGTCTTCGCGGTAAGATCCCTCTCTTGACCCTCCACCATTTCACGAACTGTAAGTTGGTTTGGAAAGCCAACATAACTGCCTCGAAACCCCAGTAATTGGATTTCGTATAGGTTGCACGACCAGTCCTTGAGATCGACCCGAAGTCGATCGAAAACCTGCTCAAAAATAGAACACGAAACAGTCCATGAACCCATATTGGAATATCGATTTCGATCGATCCAATAACCGTTTAGCAATTCCACTTGAACAAAGTTATAGACAACATATAGGGCTTCACGACCCATTTTGCAGAAGTCGATTTCATCGACTACGCGTCGAGAAATCGGATCCCAAAATTTACCAAAAACCTGTTTTAAAAACAATAAAATCCTTTGATACGACGTGTGTCTCGCCAATCCGGGCGACGTGGTCGCGAACCGGAAGCATCGAAAGGAGCGTATCGGCTTCGTGGACATGTGGGCTTTGACGGAATTCAAATTGGTTGCGTGTGCGCGACGAATTTGATGCATATCCGTCAAAATTTACCGTATCGGCCTCTGTACAAATTTTTCAATTACTTTGTGCACGTTCGTCAGATCGAGACAAAACTTGTGCCAACAGGACCGTATCATTTTTCTGCTCCTGTATGGCAAGTTTGGTCCAATTCAAAGACAGTTGATCGGATCGCCGTTTTGCGGGTCCCATGGTCCGACTCAATGGGCAATTTTGTGCACGGCCTGCCGAAATCCAACTTTGGACATACGTTGGAGTTTGTATCAGAAAATCGGACCTGTAGACATATAGTTTGCCAAATTTAGAGACCATAGACTCTGGCACGCTTTTCGGTGCAAAGCGGGTCCAACGGCGGACACCGTTTTAACCCAAAATTACCGTTTTGCCCCTGTGTCCAAAATTGGACTTAAGGACAAACAACCCTAGCTAATTTGACTATTCTAAAAATGTTAGTAATGTTTATTTCAGCATCCGGAGACTTCTGCATGTGTTGACTGATTGTGGCTCCTTGAGTGGTATAGTATTATCGGTTTCACCAGCTCAGGACCTCAGACGAGTACATCTCTGATAGTTTTCGTATTTCATTCTCTATACTTCTTGTATTTAATATTGTTTTTTATTGGTATCATGTTGATTCTTGACACGCTTGTCACACGAGATAGTAGTTATGGATTCTTGCATGTTGTTCGTGACCAATATATTTTCGTGTTGGTGACCTGTCTGAATCCATGGATACTAGCCGGGCGGGGAAGTACATTATTAGACATGTAAACATACCCAAAAATATCTCCAAAATGTCTATTCTTGCCTGATAGCAGTCGCACAACTCACTTGCGGGGTGCCAGATTTACCTTCTAGCCGTTTACATGTCGAAAGTGTATTTCAAATCACTTGTTAGATATAGTCTTGCTGCATTACAGTTTCTTGTCATTACTTGCCTTGTGTACCATGTCTTCCTGCTTTTACCCGTATGATTTCTACCATGATTCCTGTTTATCCTTTACCATGTATCTCAGTATTATTACAGTTTTATGGATTTCGTCATTTATTGATTCTGTTGTGAGATTGTACTCGTTCCCTTCCCAACTGGAAACCAATATTTTTCAGGTTAGCTGTGGCTTCACTTAGCTTTGGGAGATACGGGGTACTTGCAGACTGAAACCTAGAAATAGATAGCAGTTGTATCATTTCATTAATTGTGAGAACTTTGTATTTTCTTTAATTTTAAATATTAAAAATGTTGTAATAAATTTAGAAATGTGAATGAGCAATAAAGTTTATTTTGAGCATTTATTTATTGCGGGCTTCACAGCGTTCTACCGTCGACTCTACGGCGTAGGCTGGCTTGGACACGTCTCGTATCCGGGTGCGGGTTGTGACATTTGTATAGTTAAGGACTGCAGTTATTCGCTGCAGTCCTATCATTTTCGTGCGCGACTGTAGGCCAGAACGACCAAACAGATGATTTATCATGTTCTAGGGTTAGGGTTTGATGCAAAGAAAAGGATTTGTCGTGTTAAAAAAATATACATGAACCTTAAATTTGTTCTAACTTATTTTATCAAACTATTTTGAGAATTACAAAAGATTCAACAAATTTAAAATAAAAATATAAAAAAAATATGTCAAAACATACCTAGATTTTGATGAAGGTTTGGGCTTGGGTGTCATTGCTTGGAACTGGAGGAATGGAGAAGGAATTTAGGGTTTAGAAATTTGAGATTGGATTATATGGAGAAGATGTTGGAGTTTTTCTTGACTTGAAGAGAGCTCTTCTCAACGAGCATGTAACTTTAGTCCCACATCGGATAGGAAAACTCATGGGTATCTCAATATAAGTCCTCTTGAAGAGTATAGAGATGCACATGGGGTGGTGACCCTAAGGAGGGAACCATGTGGGTGATTTTATATGGAGGTAAGGATAACTCATCTATTAAAAGCATTCATATTTTTTGGCCAAGCTCAATTTAATTCCATTGGGGCAAAGCCCCAAAGGGGCTTAGCAACTTGGGCTCGGACTCGGACTCGGACTCGGGCTCGGGCTCGGGCTCATGGGCTCATGAGGCATAATGTGACGTTTTGTTGGCGCACTTGGCACTAAGCACGTTAGCATCGTCGCATTGTGCGCCTTTGTTGCGCTCGTTGCGTGAGCCTCTGTGCAGCCGTTTGCGCGCCAGTTTAGGCACCAGTGGTCGCCTCTGGCGCCACTGGGCGCATGAAGTGCACGATGCGCATTGGGTGCTCAGGTGCTTGGGCGCACGGGCGCGAGGGCACGCTGGTGCGCGGGCACGAGGGTGCGAGGGCGCACGGGCACGATGTCGCATGGCCTCTTGGGTGCCAGGTCACATGGGCGCCAGGGCACTCTGGTGTTGGCGTACGCGCATTGTCACACTGTGGTGCTTTAACACTCAGAACGTGGCTATCTACGTTCTGAACCGTTCCAAAACGTGCGATAACGGATCCGATAATTTCTGATCTAACATTCAAGCATCGTGCACATTCCAGATCTGGGCAGTTACAGAGAGGCCCTATATATAGTCTCTCTCTTCTCTCTCAGAGAAACAAAGCACTTGACAAAATTTTTCACAGAGAGAAGAGAGAGCTCGACGCCACTTGTGAGTTCACAGTATTTCGAGGAGTCCGTCCGTGTGCAGATTGGCAGAGCGTTCCAGAGTTCTAACAAACTTGCTGGTTCCTGGAAGCTAATCGTGTGGACGGATCTAGCTTTGAGCACCGGTGTTCTTACACCCCAGCAGGACTTCTCTACTCGTTCTTCTTCTTCCCCTACTGTAAATGTTCTGTCTCAATCACAACTAGTTTGTGAGGAAGAACGTCTTCTGCTGTAATTAAAAAAAATTTAGCCTCCACCTCGCTGCTGTCACGTATCGGAAGCACGACTTTCAGTCGAGAGCCTTCTAATTATATTTTCTCACAGAGTTTTTTTTTCTGAAATTACGCCCAGAGAGTAACAATCTCAAAGCTAGATAAGAAGACGAAAAACTCTCGTGCTTCTCTCCTCGATACCAGCTTTAACAAGTTGGAGAAATTCTATGGAGAACATTTCCAAATCTGGAAGAGAAAAATTACCCTCAATCTTCAACTCGTGGACGTCGACCATGTGTTGGTTGAGGATGAACCGACGATTCCAGAAGGTGGTAGTACAGATGCTATTGCTGCTGCACATGTCAAGTAGAGCAAGTGGAAGAGAGAAAACAACATCTGTAAACTGTTGATTCTCAATTCTATGGAAGGCTCTCTGGCTGAATCATATTCCAAGAAAATAAAGGCCAAAGAGATCTGGGATTCTTTGGGAAAATTGTATGAAGATGATGACAACAGGTCCAAAATCTTCATCGTCGAGAAGTACCACAAGTGGCTCTTCGAAGACGAGAAGGCGATGCTGCCTCAAGTGAAGGAATTACTGAAGTTGTACTATAAGTTGGATGATGAGAAAATCCTGTTCGTCGACAAGTTTATCGTTAGAGGGATAGTCTTGAAACTTTCTGCTGGATGGAGCAACTTCTATACAAGAATGCATCGGAAGAAGCTGGACATTAGCTTGGATGATCTCCTGCAAGAGATCCATGTTGAGGATGAGATGCGGTCTCAACAAAAGAAAGATGGACTCCCTGTCCAAACAACTGGATAAAGACAACTTGGTACAGACCAGAGAATTCAAGGGGAAGCAAACGGCTTTCCATCACAAGAAGAAGGACTCCACTAATATGAAAGTGACGGGTCCTTCGTTCAAGCAACAGAAGTCCAAGTCCCACGTGACTTGCTTCAACTGTGGCAAGAAGGACCACTACAAGAGTGAATGCAAATCCAAACCCAAACAAGCTGAGCAAGATGAGCTTAGCAAGGTTTTTATGGTTTTTAATATTGTTGCTATAATCGCTCAAGTCACAGCTGTGGGGGCTGACTCTGACTGGTGGATTGACACTGGTGTCACCTGCCATGTCTATTCTGGCAAGGAATGGTTCGTCATGTACCAGGCTACTTTCGAGAAAGTTATCATGGCGAACCAGGCCCAAGCTGAAGTTCTGGGGATCGGGGCTGTGGAGCTGCAACTTACTTCCGGGAACACTCTGACGCTTCAAGGTATGAAACATGTTTCGGTGATTGCTAAGAACTTGATCTCTGGGAGCCTGCTTAGCAACGTAAGCTTGAGGATCACTACAACAAAAAGACCTATTAATGGCGCTCGACAAGGAGTTTTAATGACGGCTGATACATAAGCGTTATCAAGTTGAAAAATACCTTTTTTCTATGACGGTTTGGGCTAATTCTGGGCTTTTTATAACGTTTATAAAACAAAGCGTTATTAATAGTTTAGAACGGTGGCAAACTTGTAATTAATAAACTTCCAACAAAACCCTTCACACCCGATCTTTTTCAGAGCTTCTCTCCTCCCCCTCTTCCCTCCTCTTCCTGAACCCTAAAATTTTCCAAAGCTCGTTCAGTTTCTTGCTCATTTCCATCTCCCTGAACCCTAAAATTTTCCTAAACTCTAATCTTCTCCTTCTCCTCCTTCTTTCAACCTCCTAAATCGAAGAGAAAGAGAACCCCTAAATCAAAAATTACAGAGAGAGAAGGAAATGGAAGGACGGGAGTGCGTACTGTGGCGACGGCTACGGCGGAGGAGTGCCAGTGCGGAGGTGGCAGTCTGGGCGGCGCCAGTGCCCACCGGTGGCGGCGTGGCTCGTACCTCGGCGTAGCTCGCAGTGGTAGTCCTCGGCGACATCAGCCGCAGCCCTCGGATGCAGTACCACGCCCTCTCTCTCGCTCAATCGGTAACCATCGACCACCAATTTCTCCAATCTCTTGGAAAAACCCTAATTTTTTTTTCTTCCTCCGAACTTAGGGTTTCTGTGATCTGATTGTGTTGGATTTTGTTCTAGGCAAATTTGGAGGTCGACATCGTCGCCAGCAGAGGTAGGTTGCATCCATTTTCCATGGAAGGATTATAGTTTTCGCGTCGGTGTCGCGTTGTGTCGTGCTACATTCATATTACTAGAAATAAAATTCACGTCTGGGCGAAAAAATGACATAATTTGAGTGAACAGTGAATGAGAAATTTGATCATCAAGTTTCAATGGCTGACTTCACAATCAGTACCGCGTGTCCGTAGTATTTGTCTATGCGTCGTGTGTATTCGCATCGAAGCACTTAGCACACTATAGAACAATTTGAGCTTACTTAATTTGGAATTTATCTCGATCTCGATCTTAGTGTTGAATAGAACACTTTATGAATTTGTTAAAAGCAGGTAATGATCCTCATATGGCTGTTAAAGAAAACCCGTCCATCCATCTTCACACTATGGTGAGGATTCTACATTGTTATGTCTCGTTGATATAAATTTGTTTGAGTATTCCGATGTAAGGAAATCTAATATATTAGCACATCCGATGTTATTGTTTTCCAGAAATCGGTGGACTTTCAGGGACTATCAAAGATATCGAAAGTGTTGACACTTCTACTCAAGGCAGCGGTGCAGTTTGTCATCTTAGTTTGGTTTCTTTGTGTTAAGATTCCCCGTCCGGATATTTTTATTGTCCAGGTGAGGCTGAATCTTATGTGTATCATCAGATTTTCTATGTGAAAATGGTTCACGGTAATTTGATAATGATTGTAGACCCCCCTCAACATCCACAAATAGAATTCAGGCCTGGCTGTCATTTATATGTTAGTTTAGTGTATGACTGCTTCTAGCAGATCCTTAAATGCTCAGCGAAGTTCTCATCTAAATTCAATATTTTCAACTTAGTTGACTATTTTTGGGGAATGAGATATTTCCTATTTTACTTTTGTAGGTTTTCAACTTTGTCGGCTACATTGTTTTAATTTTTTTTTTGCTGGATGTAGAAACAACTTGTGCAAAATATGCATGCTTTCTTGTCAGTCCCCTTAGCTCCATTGGCACCAATACATCTCCTTGTGTAGAAGAGTCACATGAAGACGGCTTGAAGGCTCAACCATCTGCATTGGGGCAACAAATTGCTGCTTCTGTTAGCCAAAATTTTGATGCCGGAATGAATCAGACTTCTCAACCTGATTTCCGTACAACTCCCTTGTCTATGAATGGAAAGGGAGGGGATGTTACATCTTTGAGGGATGATGCTAAGAACTCATCTTCTTCTGTAGGAACTTTCCTTCAGTATCTCGCTGGAAATGGGTATGTGATTTCTTACTCTCTCTTTTCTGTTTTGGTTTGTTTTTTGGTATTAAGTATAGCCTTCTGCTTGTGTACTCTTGGTCATTTAATTTCTGAATGCTTTCATTGGTTCAGAAGATTGCAGGAGATCCAAGTGGGTGCCTCTTCCATGCGGAGACCTGATGTTGGGCTGTGCCCGGTAGTGATTTATTCTTCGAAATATGTACTAAAATTTGTTGTTCAAGTATTCTGAGCTTTAGAGATAATGTATTTCTGTTTCTTTCAGCTTGGTTCTGCTCCAGTGGAACATGATTTGCAATCTGTCAAGCAAAAACTAGAGAGTGGTACAACACATTATATTAGTCAGAAAGGTAGCTATTCACATATTGAATAAAACATTTTACATGTGATGCAGCATAGGATGCTCTTTTTATGTGTGGATTTTTGTATTCCTCTGATCATTCAATTACTTTGATTTTTTTATTAGAAACAACTCATGTTATGTGGCCTGGATTGCCTAGCAGCTCTCATGGGCATTTTATGTATTCCTCCCTGAACTCCTTGCCTCCTATATTGAGCTCTTTCAACATAAGTAATCATAGTTTGTTCTCTGTTATGTTATCTTTGAACGACAACTAACTATAGTCTGCACTATCAGCCCTTCAAGTAAAACTACCGGATGCCCAAAATCAGTTTCTGCTTCAGCTACACGCAGTTCAACTACGAATGATCCCCCAACTGAAATGGTGAGTCATCGTGCTTTATCAAGAAATTTTGCTTTCTACTATTTGTTGGAATAGATTTCAAGTTGTGAAAGACACTATCCGGTCTTTCCTTTACTGTGTGTGAGCCATATGTATAAAAAGAAATTGTTGACGTTTGTTATATCGACAGTTAATTATTGACTTTGAATCTTTTTATTTTAATGATGCTTCGATTGTTTAGAAAGGTTACTGCATGTTCTCAGTGCTTTTTTAGCTGTTATGTCATCTTTATAAGGGATTGTTATATTTTTTTAGCTGTTATGTCATCTTTATAAGGGATTGTTTAGAAAGGTTACTGCATGTTCTCAGTGCTTTTTTTACCTGATTTTCGAACTCTCTAACTACATAAAAATAATTTCATGTATACTCATGTTTCCTATTGTTTTATATGTACTCATGTTACTTATTTTTTTTAATTAGGAAGACTAATATTTTTTTTCTTCTAATGGTCCAAACCATGAAGCTGATATGAGGACGGGAAGAGCTACCTACTGGGAACTTACAAGTCTTCAAACCATCTAGCCTGGACTTCAGGTGGTTATTTAGACAAATAGGTATGGTTTTATAGGTATGGTTTCTATGGAGATGTTATCAAGGAAAGTGATATATGTTAATAGAAACTTTTTTATGTCCTGTGTATAAATAGGACATTTGATTGCATTCTTTGAGTGGCCTGTTTCTTTCACATTTGATTGCATTCTTTGAGTGGCCTATTTCTTTCACTCTTTGAGTGGACTGTTTATTACTACAGGTAGGTATTTTAATACATTCTTAGATTCAATGTATATGAAAGTATTTTATTACATGATCCTCAATTGCTAGTTTCTTGTTGGAAACTTGGTACCAACTCTTAAGATATGAGGTGGTCTTTTGGTAATATTTTTTTTAATCTTTTTCAGGGTTTTGCTACGTGATGCCGACAGTTTTGATGTGCTCAAAGTTGAAGCCAATGTACTAATAGTTTTGAGGGTCTACTTACTAGTAGTAGTTGTAAATATATGTATTTGGATGTCCTATTTTGAAAAAATGTAATGAAGATGGTTATATATATTATGTATATATTTGTAAATGGATTAAATGGTACTCTATAACATTTAGATGTTTTCTTGTGAATATGGTTCAAAATGAATGTTTTGAAATTGAATTGAGCAACATTGAGCATTAATCTATAATTTTTTGGAAAGTAATATATAAATGTGCAGAATTGAGCGTTATAAATGTGCTGAATTAAGTCTATACAGATTATCTATTTATAACGCTTTCAAACTACGCTGAAAATAAGTGTAGCAGAAACTCATCATATTCATGACGTTTTTATTTATGACGCTTTTAAAAAATATTTATAACACCCGTTTTCATCACGCTTGCTTTGGAAAAAAAGCGTCATGGTTTGTCATTAATGACGGTTTTTAGCCGTCATTAAAAGGTATTTCTGTTGTAGTGGATAGACATTAATGCTGGCCAGATAGTAATGTCCAAAAAGGGAACATACTTCGGAAAGGCTTTTCAAATCAAAAGAATGTTTAAAATTTAGCTTGTAAACCAGTCAAATGAAATTAATGCAATTGCTCGTTCTGATGATTCTCTTGAGTTGTGGCATAATAGGCTAGGACATGTTCACTGTAAAAGGATAAACAAAATGCCCAGTCTAGGACTTATCTCCAAATGTGGGGGTAAGGTAGAGAAGTGTGAAGTATGTGCTCAGACAAAGATCACAAAGAAACCCTTTCATCGGGTCAATCGAAGCACATATCTTTTAGAGTTGGTGTACTTCGATATCTGTGACTTCAAGCAATTCTCTACAAAGACCGGGATGAAGTATTTCATAACCTTCATCAATGACTTCTCAAAGTATGCGTTCGTCTACTTGCTCAAGTGTAAAGACAAAGCGTTCGAGAAGTTCAAGGTGTTCAGAGCTGAGGCTAAATGGCAAACTGGACAACAACTCAAGAGGCTAAGAAGTGATCGAGACGAAGAGTATCGGTCTCATGAATTCACATCGTTCTGCAAAGAACATGGAATCATCAACGAGACTACTGATCCGTATTCTCCTCAATCTAACGGAGTAGCAGAGAGAAAGAACGGAACATTGACAGAAATGATGAACTCAATGCTGCTAACTGCTGGTCTTCCGAAATGCTATTGGGGAGAAGCTACATTAACGGCCACTTTTATTCTGAATAGAGTACCATATGCAATTTCGGATATAACTCCTCATGAACTCTGGTTCAAAGTAGACCTAACTTGAATGTTATTCGAGTGTGGGGGTGTCTGGCTTATGTTAAGCTTCCAGATCTGAAGATTCAGAAGCTGGAAACAAGGACTACGAAATCGATCTTCTTGGGGTATGCCTAGAAGAGTGATGCTCGGAGATTTCTTGAAATTGAATCAAATCATATCATCGAATCTCGTAAAGCTGAATACTTTAAAGACAAGTTTGCAAGACACAAGAACATTGTTCTTACGGACATTCTGGAGAATGATGAAGGTGCAAAGGAGACTGAGATCCCCAATGAGCCGGTAGTCCAAGATGAAGTTATTGGTAATGAGACAACAATTGAACTAGAACTCGCTGAGCCATCGACAAAGCGAGCAAGAAGGCCGAAGAACTTCGGAGATGAATTCGTCACCTATCATGTGGAAGCAGATCCACTTACCTATGATGATACGATGAAGACCAGAGATACTGTCTTCTGGAAGGAGGCGATAGACAATAAAATTGACTCAATCACCTCCAATAACACTTGGCTGTTGGTTGATTTACCTGAAGAAGTAAAACCCATCGGATGCAAGTGGATGTTCAAGAAGAAGATGAAAAGCTGATGGAACCATTGACAAGTTCAAGGCCAGGCTAGTGGCAAAGGGGTTTTCTCAGAAGCAGGGGATTGACTATTTTGACACCTATGCTCCAGTATCCCGGATGACAACCATCAGATTGTTAATTACACTTGCAGCAATACACAAGCTGGTAATACATCAAATGTATATGAAAACGGCATTCCTGAATGGCGAGTTGACTGAAGAGATTTATATGCAACAACCAGAAGGATTTGTCGTCAGAGGTCTTGAAGACAAAGTCTGCAAGTTGGTGAAATTTCTATATGGTTTAAAGCAAGCTCCCAAAATATGGCATAAGAAGTTTGACAAAGTCATAAGGTCAAATGGCTACAGAGTCAGCGAAACAGACAAGTGTGTCTATACAAAATTTTCTGACGAAAGAGGAGTTATCGTTTGTCTATACGTGGACGACATGCTAATCCTAAGTACGGATATAAGCTGTGTCACGAAGACAAAGAAGTTCTATTCGACAAAGTTCACTATGAAGGACTTGGGGGATGCTGATGTTATCTTGGGACTTAAGATCATCCGAACAGATACTGGATTGGCACTATCGCAATCTTATTACATTGAGAAGATGCTCACTCGCTAAGGGTGTCACGATCCGCACCCGCTTTTCGGACGCGAGCTCGTGAGCAAGCCAGCTACGTATCGAGCGGACTCCTGTCACGACCCGCACCCGGATATACGGGTACGAATATGTGGGCCACACCCAGCCTACATTGCAGTATCGGTGGTAGAGCGCTGTCAAGTACCCTAAACTAACTACAACATCTAAAGATCCATAACTAGAAATGTACTCATGTCACGTCACGAAAACTAAGAAAGATAAGACAAGAAATAATAACAGTATCACTAGAACAACCAGAATCTACAAGGATCATAAGACAGGAAAATAAAGAAGGAACAACAAGACTAACTAAGGATAACTACCAGGCAACTCACATAGAAGAATAGTGAGATCCACCTAAACTAGCAACATCATGAAGTCCAATACTGAGGGCACAACTACTCCTAAAATTTTGTCAACATATCCAGTCAGGATGGAACGAGCACAAATCTCAAATAACAGTTCTAATTAGACGATATTGAAAATGTAGCAGTAAATAGAGAGAATATACAAGAAATCATGAAATGTACATGTGAGTATCATGGCAAGGTAAGCTATAAATCTAGAGCTAGAACAAGGCAAGTAAAACTGATCATGGCATGTAGAAGAATCAAGAATCATCTAAGTGTGTGAGTACTAGTTTCAACATGTGGCCGGCTTGGGTCTGCACAAGGTCTACTGGCCTGGTTAATCATACGTGGGATGTATGATTAACACTCACAAGATCTACAAGAATAACAAGGTGGATAATGACCACACATCAACACTAATACTCCCCATCCCCGACTAGTATAGTGGATCCAACCATGACACATCATGGCACGCGATTCTCCGAGAGGGTAGCTAGCCTTCGCAGGAATCGTGACTATACAATGCACAAGGAACAAGAAAGACTTGCACAAGATATACCAAGGAAAGCGAGGAATAACATCTCAGGACGGGATCCAGAGAAATACCAATCCGTGTGAACAATGTGTCAAGAGAACAAGGGTATCTACACTAAATATAAGAAACATAAACGATATCATAAAACTGAATTATTATCAGAGAATGTACTCGCCTGAGATCTGGTGGAATATGTCAACTGAGTCCAAGAACAGTGTCTCGAGGACCTATAGATGGAAATACTGTACCAATATAAGGGTTTGGAAGTAAATTCAAGTCGTACTAAGTCAAACTAGGTCAAGGCACGTCAAAGCAAGTCAAACTAGGTCAATCTAAGTCAAGAGTTGACTTACAGTTGACTTTTGGTCAACTGGTCAACTCTGGTCAATCCTAGGTCAACTCTAGGTCAAACTTGACTAATGTTGACTAACAGTTGACTTTGGATCAACTGGTCAACTTCAGTCCAGTTCTTGTCAATTCTGATTTGCACGAAAAAGCGTGTCGGAGCCAATGTCCTCAAAACTCAGCAAATTATCTGTCAATGAGTCCAGAATGACGATACGAACTCAACGGTATGTCCATAATTGGATTTCGATGAGCCGACCTCAAAATGACCCGCTAATCCGGATATTGGTATCCGACTTGCACCGAAATACGTGCCGGAACCAATGTCCACTAAAACCTAGCAAATTATATGTCAACGAGTCCGGAATGACGATACGAACTCAACGGTATATCGGGAATTGGATTCCGATGAGCCGGCGTCAAAAAGTCCCGTTGACCCGGACTATAGGGCCCGTTTTGCACCAAATATGTGCCAGGGCCCACGTCCTCCAAATCTAACAAACTTTATATAAAAATGTACCAGAACGATGCCACGAGTCTACTGGTCGTGTCAAAATTTGAATCCGGAGTCCCGGGTTAAAAAATAGAATTTTACAAGTTGGAAATTATGAGTTCGGACGACCAACTTTGGCGTCGAATTCAACCAATCAAACGTGCTCACAATGAAACGAAACTTAAGGGGGTAGGAAGAGGGTTATACCAGCTTCGCATAGAAACCAGTAGCACGCCAGACGGAGCTGCGATGGAGAAGATACGAACCGACGAAGTTGGCTCCGTAAAACTGTCCAAAAATTACACAATTTAAACGGTCAACTTGGTGGCTGGTTTTGATGTATCAAACGACGAAATTAACGGACGAAAATTGATAGGAGTGAAGACCTATATACTGAGATTGTAATGGAGCAAAGAAATTGCCGATACAATGGTCGAATATCCTGAAAAATCCGCACGAAGTCGCTGTCCCGGGCTCGAATTCTGTGTTCCGTTCCCGCGCGCATCACGACGGGAACCCGTGCCAAACGCACGAATCGGCTAGACGGCACGTTGGAGAAGTCGACACGCGCCACAGGGTTGCTCGCCGGGGTCGCCCGGCCATGGGTGGACGACCACGACGTCGCGCGATGGCCGTCGACGCAGCTACGGCCGCTGCTATGGCAGCTGCTGTTGCCGCTCATACTGCTGCCACTTCTCGCTGCAACTGCTGCTACTACACGCGACTGCGGTGCGCACGGCTAGGGCGGCGGCAGCGCGGCACGGCGGCAGCCCAGCGGGGCACGGCAGCGGCACGGTGGTGGGGATAATATGGTGATGGTGTAGTTGATGGTGGTGGGGTTAAATAATGGTGATGGTGGTGGTGATAACAATGAAGAAGAAGAAGAAAATGAAGAAGGAGAAGAAAAATAATAATAAAGAAGAAGAGTAAAGGAAAGAAAAGAATGGGAGAGAGGGGGGTTGCTCTCGTACAGCAGGGGGGTGCTGTGGAGTCGGGTACAGGAGTGAGAGGAGGTGATGTAAGGGGGTCGGTGAGAGAGATGAAAGAGAAAAAGTTATATATATATATATATATATATATATATATATATATATATATATATATATATATATATATATATATATATACACACATATATAAAGAGAGATAGAGAGATATTTAGAGAGAGATATTATGAGAGGAAATAGAGAGAGGGAGGGGTAGTGGTCGGCTGCTAGGGGGGCTTGTGTATGATAGTGATGGGTGAGAGGGTGTATGTACGTGTGTGTAGAGAAGAGAGAGAAAGAGATTTATATATTATATTATATATATATTTAAAATGTAGAGAGAGAAAAATAAGCTATTTATATAAAATAGGAATATTTTTGAGTAGAGAAAATGCAAATACAATAGTGGGGTGATATGGGTAGACATGGTAGGGTCACACCAATTTGGGTTGGGTGTTGGGTCAAGTTGGTCAGGCTTGGGGCCAAGATTTAATTAAAATAATAATTTTAAACTAAATTAAATTATGGATAAAATAGAAGCACAAGAGAGATCAAATCAGTGGCACGCAAGTGGCACGTGCATAGTAGACTCAAAACAGTCCAGGACCATATATTGGGTCGACTGGATTGGACCGATGTCGGGACCAAAAATTAAGTTGGAAATTAAATCACAAATTACTGTAGATAATTAATTTGCCTAAATTGACCCAAAAGTTGTACGAAGCAAATGAAGCACAAGATGGTGTATCTGAGTGGGACACAAAGATCATGGGTGTAGGACGTCTCGAGTAAATCAGGCATGATAAGTTGGTTTCAAGAAAAATACTAGTCTGGTGCTCCTAGATTAAAAGTCATGGTAACGTGCTTATGAGGATCAAGGAAAAGAGTGGGAAATTAATTAATAATTAAATGTTCTAAATTGACCCGAACTTGCGCGAAGCAAAAAGAGTAGAAGGGAACAAGTTCGAGTGGGACACAATATATCAACATGAAGATAATCTCGTCTACTACAAACTTCAAGAAGAAAGTTTCCAGAGACTGGCATCCCTGATGCTCTAGAAATCCAAGTCACGGTAAAGAGCATTTAATGATCAAAATTAATTTAAATCAAAATGAATTATCTATAACAATTCATTTATAAAATCAAAAATAAATCCCGAAAATTCAGGGGGCTTACATCCTACCCACCTTATAAAAATTTCGTCCTCGAAATTAAAATCATCCAATAGGTCAAGCTAAAACATGCAACTGCTAGGGCTACCGAACTCAATCTGCTACCTTTGTGATCACCTATGTTGTTTCTCTCTACAGGTATTTTGGTTCAGGTTCAACAAGCTTCTTCCATAAAAACTATGTCTATTTTATCCCTAAGAATCTTCATATCAATAAGAACCTTTACGTATATTCTAAAATATAGGTCATCCTCGAGATATTATATATCAACAATACTTGGCCATCAACCAAAATTCCAATCTCAATAGCAATTTGTTCGTTTCCTTATCCTGTCCTAAGTATCTTTATCCTATTAATCACAAGCTCCATGAAATTATATATTCAAAACCTGTTCTTGGCATTGAGCCTTCTCTCTTTTTACTCAAGAACTCCTGAATATAAACCCTCAAATTCAAACTCTTAAATCATTTATCGATTTATTTATTACCCATGTACATATGTCCTTGTTTTGTTCCTGCTATCTTTCGATCTTGCACGCAATGTTATCTCCTTCTATTTCATTCCATATATCGATCTATCCTCCAATCATATGTAAATGGTTTGTAGATAACCAATAATCACTTGGTCATTAAAATCCTACAATGCTCAACCATCGAACCTAAGCACAAGATTCTAGTCCTAAATCTGTACTCACAAAATATAATATTTCATTACTCCATCTTAGATACCTTATCATCAATCTATACTATCAAACTAATCATCCTTAATAGTTTTCTAAGTCCACTATAATCAGTCACTCATATCTGTCCTATAAGCTTAACCCAATAAATCCCTAGGAAAAATATACTCATCACAATCACACATAATAACATATTATAGTTACACTACAGAATCTGTTAACAAGGTCTGGCTATCCAATCATTAAAAATAGAAGGTAACAGGGGCCTAAGACTGGGTCTAGCAATCCATATCAATATTCAGACAAGGTAAGGGTCAAGCAAGACAGGAAAGATTATCGAAATATTTCCAAGAATAGTACGAGGCCAAACGAGATGCATAGGATGTAGTCAAAGTAAAACTCAAGAACCATATACCTCCGTAATTATGTCATATGAAGTTACTATCACGCTAGTGTGCATCTGGCTGTGATTAACTTCCTTGTTCCATAATACGACGGATGACTGCAGTGCACAGCTGCCACGCCAGATAATATAGGTTCCTGAACTTAACTTGGCCAAATCCGTGAAATATTTCTAAATAATTTTTGCAAAATAAAGGAGAAGATGTTAGTCAAAATGCTTAGGGAGTGGTCCAAGTAGAATTCAAGAAACATATTTAACCATGATGTCGTTATCCGAAGTCATGCCTCGCCAGTATTTCTCTGGATGCAAACTCCCGATTCCGTAATACAAGGATAAATTACTTTTCGAACTTTCCTTGAATCAATCCATGAAGCACTTTCAATAATTATCGGGAAGGACAAGAAGAATTACCCAAGAGGCTAGCGAAGAAGAGTTTAGTCAAATCATATGAAAGATGGAACACAAAATAATCATGTTGAGAAAATCCTAGTTAGGCTGTAGATAGACAGAGTTAACCAAGACGGAGAAAAATGATGATATGAATTGTTCTTGCTCATCCGGTCATAACAAAGTGATCCGATTTAAGATACAGTCTGACAACCATACACGTCTTCCTGAAATTACGTTGCCAGAATTTTTGCCACGCTAGTAAGCATAGCTGCAATAAATGATGGAGTCCATAACTTGGGTATACACCCTATAATTATGTCATCTAGATTCCTTACCACTCCAACCGGTATGGTTGAAAAAAAATCTAAATTTCATAACTAGGATAGTATATCCAACATCAGGCTCCACGTCCATGTCGTGCTAGCTAGTATGACTGCGATAAATTCTAAACTCCATAAATAAAGTAGACATTTATCGTTATCATCGAATATGTTTATCAGAATATCTTAACTCAATTCATAAAAACTGGTCTTTGATAAGTCAAAGTCAACAACGAACGAACATGAAGATTCAAAATTCAACAACGAATCAAGGATAAGTAAATGAAAACTAGCGGAAACAGATTCCGAGACAGGATTTAGGAAAAGTTCTCAGGAGAAGTCCCAAAGGTACTATCTAGGTCAAGATTGAAAGTTCTAGAATAAAATCTAAAATAATCTCAACCTTGATATAAGATTGGCAAATCATATTTGATTTTCAACCTAGAGGATATATAAGTTCAACTTATACCTTCCCTCTGGGATCCACAACTCATCCCAAGAAAGAATAAAGTTTGATACGGACAAATATTTCAAAAATCAAGACGAATAGAAACGAGTGGGAAACGATTTGAAAAGCTTTCGAATAAGATTCCCAGGGGTCATCTCTGGAATCTACCAAGAGTTCCTAATATGTGACTAAGTACCAAAATCCTAAAATATTCTATGACTTAAACTTAATCCTAGAACAGGCTCGCAGTAGTACAGATAAGCTCAAGCACTACCACGACTTCGCATTAACTGCAAAGACTGACCTGCGTGGGCCACCACAAAAATGTGTCACGACCCGTACCCGGATATACGGGTACGAATACGTGGGCCACGTCCAGCCTACGCCGTACTACGGTGGTAGAGCGCTGTCAAGTACCCTAAACTAACTACAACATCTAAAGATCCATAACTAGAAATATACTCATGTCACGTCATGAAAACTAAGGAAGATGAGACAAGAAATAATAACAATATCACTAGAACAACCAGAATCTACAAGGATCATAAGACAGGAAAATAAAGAAGGAACAACAAGACTAACTAAGGATAACTACTAGGCAACTCACATAGAAGAATAGTGAGATCCACCTCAGCTAGCAACATCATGAAGTCCAATACTGAGGACACAACTACTCCTAAAATTTTGTCAAGATATCCAGTCAGAATGGAACGAGCACAAATCTCAAATAACAGTTCTAATTAGACGATATTGAAAATGTAGCAGTAAATAGAGAGAATGTACAAGAAATCGTAAAATGTACATGTGAGTATCATGGCAAGGTAAGCTGTAAATCTAGAGCTAGAACAAGGCAAGTAAAACTGATCATGGCATGTACAAGAATCAAGAATCATCTAAGTGTGTGAGTACTAGTTTCAACATATGGCCGGCTTGGGTCTGCACAAGGTCTACTGGCCTGGTTAATCATACGTGGGGTGTATGATTAACTCTCACAAGATCTACAAGAATAACAAGGTGGATAATGACCACACATCGACACTAATACTCCCCGTCCCCGACTACTATAGTGGATCTAACCATGACACATCATGGCACGCGATTCTCCGAGAGGGTAGCTAGCCTTCGCAGGAATCGTGTCTATACAATGCACAAGGAACAAGAAAGACTTGCACAAGATATACCATGGAAAGCGAGGAATAACATCTCAGGACGGGATCCAGAGAAATACCAATCCGTGTGAACAATGTGTCAAGAGAACAAGGGTATCTACACTAAATACAAGAAACATAAACGATATCATAAAACTGAATTATTATCAGAGATTGTACTCGCCTGAGATCTGGGAGAATATGTCAACTGAGTCCAAGAACAGTGTCTCAAGGACCTATAGATGGAAATACTGTATCAATATAAGGGTTTGGAAGTAAATTCAAGTCGTACTAAGTCAAACTAGGTCAAGGCACGTCAAAGCAAGTCAAACTAGGTCAATCTAAGTCAAGGGTTGACTTACAGTTGACTTTTGGTCAACTGGTCAACTCTGGTCAATCCTAGGTCAACTCTAGGTCAAACTTGACTAACAGTTGACTTTGGGTCAACTGGTCAACTTTGGTCCAGTTCTAGTCAATTTTAGGCTACGGTCGACTTCCGGTTGACCTTTAGTCAAAATAGTCAACTGTGGTCAACCAAGGTCAAAATTAGTCTAACCTAGGTCAAATGTTGACTCTACTTCGACGTTCAGTCAAAGTAGTCAACCATGGTCAAACAGGGTCAAAGCTAGTCTCTATAATTATCCACATAGATAATTGGTCAATTTCGGTGATATAAAATCACTGGAATAGACGGATCTCAAATATAACAAAAAGAGAAAGATTATAACAATATGGTGAAAACCTACAGATGTCGTCGGATGGTGAAACAACCATTACCAACGTGTATAGAATGGTCGAAATAGCTAGAATAGCCTATCCATAAGTCCAATTTGGACACAGGGACAAAAAGATAATTTCGGATCAAAAAGGTGTCCGTGTCGGACCCGCTTTGCACCAAAAAATGTGCAAGAATACTAGTCTACCAAACCTAACAAATTATATGTCCACGAATCTAGAATGACGATACGAACCCAACGGTATATCCAGAATTGGATTCCGTTGACCCGACCTCAAATTGGTCCGTTGACTAGAACATTGAAATTCTGATTTGCACGAAAAAGCGTGTCGGAGCCAATGCCCTAAAAACTCAGCAAATTATATGTCAACGAGTCCAGAATGACGATACAAACTCAACGGTATGTCCATAATTGGATTCTGATGAGCCGATCTCAAAATGATCCGCTGACCCGGATATTGGTATCCGACTTGCACCGAAATGTGTGTCGGAACCAATGTCCACTAAAACCTAGCAAATTATAAGGTCACCGAGTCCGGAATGACGATACGAACTCAACGGTATATCCGGAATTGGATTCCGATGAGCCGGCATCAAAAAGTCCTGTTGACCCGGACTACAGGGCCCGCTTTGTACCGAAATGCATGCCAGGGCCCACGTCCTCCGAACCTAACCAAATTTATATGAAAACGTGCCAGAACGACGCCACGAGTCTACTGGTCGTGTCAGAAATTGAATCCGGAGTCCCGGGTTCAAAAATAGAATTTTATAAGTTGGAAATTATAAATTCGGACGGCCAACTTTGGCGGCGAATTCAACCAATCAAACGTGCTCATAATGAAACGAAACTTAAGGGATAGGAAGAGGGTTATACCAGCTTCGCATAGGAACCGGTAGCACGCCAGATGAAGCTGCGATAGAGGAGATACGAACCGACGAAGTTGGCTCCGCAAAACTGTCCAAAAATTACACAATTTAAACAGTCAACTTGGTGGCCGGTTTTGATGTATCAAACGACGAAATTAACGGACGAAAAATGATATGAGTGAAGAGCTATATACCGAGATTATAACGGAGCGAAGAAATTGTCGATCCAATAGTCGAATTTCTCGAAAAATCTGCACGAAGTTGCTGTCCCGGGCGCGAATTCTGTGTTCCGTTCCCGCGCACGTCACGGCGGGAACCCGTGCCAAACGCACGAATCGGCTAAGCGGCGCGTCGGAGAAGTCGACGCGCACCACGAGGTAGCTCGCCGGGTCGCCCGGCCATGGGTTGCCGGCCACGGCATCGCGCGGTGGCCGCCGACGCAGCTGCGGCCGCTGCTATGGCAGCTGCTGCTGCCGCTAATACTGCTGCTACTGCTCGTTGCAACTGCTGCTGCTGCGTGCAGCTGCGATACGAGCGGCCAGGGCAGCGGCGGTACGGCATGGCGGCGGCCCAGCGGAGCACGACAGCGGCGAGCGGCGCAGTGGTTTGGATAGTGTGGTGATGGTGTAGTTGATTGTGGTGGGGTTGAATAATGGTGATGGTGGTGGTGATAACAATGAAGAAGAAGAAAATGAAGAAGGAGAAGAAAAATAATGATGAAGAAGAAGAGTGAAGGAAAGAAAAGAATGAGAGAGGGGGGTTGCTCTCGTACAGCAGGGGGGTGATGTGGAGTCGGGTATAGGAGAGAGAGGAGGTGATGTAAGGGGGTCGGTGAGAGAGATGAAAGAGAAAAAGTTATATATAAATATATATTTATATATGTAGGTATATATATATATAAAGAGAGATAGAGAGATATTTAAAGAGAGATATTATGAGAGGAAATAGAGAGAGGGAGGGGTAGTGGTCGGCTGCTAGGGGGGCTTGTGTGTGATAGTGATGGGTGAGAGGGTGTATGTATGTGTGTGTAGAGAAGAGAGAGAAAGAGATTTATATATTATACTATATATATATATATATATATATATATATATTTCAAATGTAGAGAGAGAAAAATAAGATATTTATATAAAATAGGAATATTTTTGAGTAGACAAAATGCAAATACAATAGTGGGGTGATATGGGTAGACATGGTAGGGTCACACCAATTTGGGTTGGGTGTTGGGTCAAGTTGGTCAGGCTTGGGGCCAAGATTTAATTAAAATAATAATTTTAAACTAAATTAAATCATGGATGAAATAGGAGCACAAGGGAGATCAAATCGGTGGCACGCAAGTGGCACGTGCATAGTAGACTCAAAACAGGCCAGGGCCATATATTGGGTCGACTGGATTGGACCGATGTCAGGCCCAAAAATTAAGTTGGAAATTAAATCATAAATTACGGTAGATAATTAATTGGCCTAAATTGACCCAAAAGTTGTGCGAAGCAAATGAAGCACAAGATGGTGTGTCTGAGTGGGACACAAAGATCATGGGTGTAGGGCATCTCGAGTAGATCAGGCATGACAAGTTGGTTTCAAGAAAAAGACTAGTCTGGTGCTCCTAGATTAAAATTTATGGTAACATGCTTATGAGGATCAAGAAAAAGAGTGGAAAATTAATTAATAATTAAATGGTCTAAATTGATCCAAACTTGTACGAAGCAAAAAGAGTACAAGGGAACAAGTTCGAGTGGGACACGATATATCAACATGTAGATAATCTCGTCTACTACAAACTTCAAGAAGAAAGTTTCCAGAGACTGGCATTCCTGATGCTCTAGAAATCCAAGTCACGGTAAAGAGCATTTAATGATCAAAATTAATTTAAATCAAAATGAATTATCGATAACAATTCATTTAGAAAATTAAAAATAAATCCCAAAAATTCAGGAGGCTTACACTCCAGCCCGACTCGAGTCCGTATAAGCTGTCAAGGTCATGGCTAATATGGTAATCTATAGTGTATCTCAATCCACAAGAATATATAAGACAAGAATGAACAATTATGGGTCATGGTCTACAGCCCATTAGCATATTGTTCGATTAGACTCCAAGAAGGATATGAGTATATAAATAAGCATAGTATAATAAGCAGAGTATATCATGGTATGGAATATAAAGCACGAGAGGATAATAAACAAATATCACAAACGAATACCTGTATCCCTGCAGGTATAATCACTACCATCATGAGCCGCTAACTAACTCCATGCAATCAGCTACCTGAAGAGATCATCAGGTCCTTAGGGGACATAGCAAGATACATAAAAATATGCCTATCTAACAGTTTATTCATGCAATAATATAAATAGGGTATAAACAGGAACTAGACATGAGACTGACATGTGGCTACTGACAGGTAACTATGAACACGGATACGGGATCAACTATGTATAAATGAACTGCTGGAAGAACAAGTAAACAAGAGATCAATGGAATACCAACCCTCGCCCCGAATGTGGACTCGCAGGTCAATTTCAAGACAAGTCACCCTCGCCCCGTGTGTGGACTCGCAGGTGCAAACGAACAACGCTCGCCCCGTGTGTGGACTCGCAGGTTATGGGAACTATACAGGAATAGCAGTTCAATTACACATACTTGTAGGCACGACTCAGTCAAGATATAGGTGACGACACAATACAACTCAGTCATGACACAGGTAAGGATAACTCTAGCATAAACTATAATGTGAACAAGCCTGGTGTAACTACGCTATCAAGTCAGGTAACACAGATATACAAGCAAGACAATAAACTAGTAAACATGATATGTATAAAACATCTGAATCCATATCAACTAGAGTAACTAAATGATAACATACTAAAAGTAGAAGAACTATAAGCATAAAAACGAACTGTAGAGGGAGGCAAGGTATCTTGTCTGGTGGTAGCACGAAGAGCCAACAAGATACCGTCAACTGGTACGCCATAAAGTCTAAAATCCAAAAATGTCTCCGAAAGCTGAAACAGACATTGCCAATATTCTCAGAATAGTCAAATTAGCTAGAGTTGCCTGTCCTTAAGTCCAATTCTGGACACAGGGGCAAAACGATAATTTTGGGCCAAAATGTTGTCCGCCGTTGGACCCGCTTTGCACCGAAAAATATGCCAAAGTCAATAGTCTCTTAAGTTGTCAAACTATATGTCTACGAATTTGTTTTGATGATACGAACCCAACGGTATGTCCAATTTTGAATTCCGGTGGACCGTGCACAAAATCGCCCGTTGAATCGGATCGTGGGGCCCGTAAAACGGCGATCCGATCATCTGTCTCGGAATTGGACCACACTTGGCATACATGAACAGAAAAATGATACAGTCCTATTGGCGCAAGTTTTGTCTCGATCTGATGAGCGTGCACAAAGTAATTGGAAATTTGCACAGAGGCCGATACGGTGAATTTCGACGGATACGCATCAAATTCGTCGCGCACACGCGACCAATTTGAATTTCATCAAATCCCACACATCCACAAAACTGATTCGCACCTTTTGATGCTTTCTGTTCGCGACTACATCGTCCGAAATGGCGGGACGCATGTCGTATCGAGGGTTTTCGTGATTTTCAAAACAGGTTTTTTCTGTAACTTTACAATCCAATTACTCATTATACTGTAAACAAAAAATTAATCTATCTGAAGGGTTTTGTTGTCCTACATGCTGTCCAAATAATTGTTCATTTAGAATTCTAAGTTGGTCATTGGTTTGACCAGAATCGGTCTTCCAATATGGGCGTTTGGACTGGGTTTTGTTCTGTTTGCACGCAGGTTTTTCGTCGACTTCACTTCGATTTAACGGCCAACATAAACCATCTAAATTCAATCTAATTGAGAGGAAATGATCTTGTATAGATTGGGAACATACCCGAGAAAACGGCTCGCGAAACGATCGCGTATATACGACGAAAAGTTGCCGCAAAGATGGCTTGGGCGCTGTGTTGCTACTGTCATCACCCGCGCGTGCGCGCGTGTGTCTGCCGGCCGTGGCCGCGTGCTGCGGTGGCGCCAGCGGCGGGTGGGCGCCCAGGTGATGGGGGATAGGGGCGCGTGGTGGCGGCGTGAGTTCGCTTAGGTTTTAGAGAGGTTTTCGATCTCCCCTTTCGGTCTCGATCTTATATAGGAGCTCGGTTATTAACAGCGCTGATGGGGTCGGGTTGTGGCTGCTGGGTTCAAGAGCTCTTAGGCTCTGGTGGGCTGAGGCTTACTGGCCCAACTGGGCTGGGCTAGCCGAACGGGCTGGGCTAGGATCTAGGTGTTTTCTATTTCCTTTTTCTTTTGTTCCCTATATATATATATATATATATATATATATATATATATATATATATATATATATATATTATATATTATATATATATATATATATATATTTTTTAACGCCCAGCCTACGCTGCAGTGTCGGCGGTAGAACGCTGTCCTAGGTCAATCATCTAACAATATAAAGGTACCAATACAGTATATACACTCCTAATGGAGGTGACATAACAGAACAGTCTCAATCACATCTAAGACAGATACAGAATAGTAAAGGTAGATAGAGAGATCAAAAGCATAATGTAATACAAATAAGAGGGAGAAAATCTAAGTGTCTAAGATAACAACTCAAGAACATCCAGCTCAATACAAGTCTCTAAATATAACAGCATCTCAGAAGAACAACTGAAAATCAAATAACACAATACTGAAAGAAAAACTAAAGCCTAGCTATCTAGCCTAGACTCTGGGAGTAGCATCCTGTACTGCAGCTGGATCCTCCAGAGGAACCAGGTCGCATGTGTCGTCTAAGCCTGCTCCGTAATAGGTGGTGCATAGGGCCTCCTCCTCATCCTCTGTAATATTTTTAACAGGTCCAGTCAGGACAGGAGCGAGTACAGTACATCTCAACAGATCATAGCAGGTTAGAAAATATAATCATGCAGTAAAGTAAGATACATGAACTGAAGAAAAACAATATGTAAACAGAGAGAGAACTGTAATAGAAATATCTACTATACATAGAGAGCTAATAGTGACTAGTGAGTCAGAGTAAAATATAAACATGTGAATGGTATAGGAGATTCATGACTACAGCTAAGAGAGTGATTCATGACTACAGCTACTGGGATAATATTCACATGTCTATTTCTACTCCCCCATCCCCAATCAATACACAAAGATCTGTTCAAGTTATGTTAAGATTCGTGAAACTTTACATGGCTCATAAATGAGTGATACGTGAAGGTGATTCATGATGGCTCTGTGAACATGAGAGTACATGTGTCACAAGCGATTCGTGAATCAGAGGAAGCATAGAGATACGTGATGATTCATGAAACGCACAAAACATGCAGTATCCGATGCTCCCGAGGGGGATAACATCTCATGAAAAGATCCATATAGTACCAATCCGTATGACTAACGTGACAGTATCAAGTAAAGTAATTTAAAGCAGGAAAATAATTCTAAGCAGGATATGAAATGATCAGAGAATGTACTCGCCTGATAACTGAATGTCCGAAGAGGGTGTACTGCCTGAGGAGAGGTGTCTGTCTCCTAATCAGAGCAACACAAGTTACAACATGTCTAAAATAATGAAATAGACTGCTACAATGCATCTACATGATGTTTAGGGTCAATCTAGGCTAAAGTCAACCTTTGGTCAACTCTAGTCAACCCTAGAAGTCAAACTAGGTCAACTAAGTCAAACAAGTCTCACTAGGCCTAACTAGTCTATTCTAGCAAGCCCACATCAAATCTAGACTATACAAGTCAACTACACATGTAACTGGCATTCAAACCCATACCCATAGGCTATGAGTCCTAGGCTATAGGCTATATTACCTATATACCCACCCACATATCACATATACACATATCAACATGTATATCACATATAGCTTTACCTTACACATTGGAATTCCCATTACACCCTACACTATCATTTACACATTCACATTAGGTTAGACATTTAGATACATACCTATAGATATACATACACATATAGCTATATATATTATATATACATAGAGAGGGGGTGACATAACATGGCAATGTGGGTGTATATATAAGAGTGTGTGTATATGTGTAGTGTTGTGAGGGTGTGGCATGGTACATGGGTTATAGGCTATTGTATTTTAGTTTACATGAGATTGTGTGTGTGTGTAGGAGATGTGATAGGGTGTTGATTGTGTTTAGGCTTGTGTAGTATGACAGGAAGTAGGATTGTGTGTGTGTGTCAATAAGTCACATGTGTCAAGGGTTTTAAAGAAGGTGGTGTGTGTGTGTCTATTTGTGTACAAGCAATGAGGCATGTGCCAATACCTTGGCATCCCCCAATCCATTACCTTACCTATACCCATCTATATATAAGCCATGTGTATATTTCTAAATATGAAATCCTCTATTCCCTTATACACCTTAGTCCTACATATATAGGGTATGCTTTCCCTATATTCAAACCTATCTATTGCCATCCAATCACTAGCAACCACCATACTAATTGCCAAGTCTACTAACCAATGCCAAACCATGCCTAGCCAGGCCTTGGCAGGGCCAAACAGAGCCAGGCCTTCCATCTAGCAAGCCAAGGCAAAGTCAGGCCAAGGCAAGGCAAAACATTGCTCCTGGACTGCTATTGCTGATGGAAAACATGCATCAATGCTCAAAACAGTGAGCCAACAATAAAACAGGTCCAGACCATTCAATGGCCAGACCCCTACCTGCTATCCAGTCACTCAAGACTCCCTACTGCTATGCCTAACCCTCACTCCTCACTATACATACACGAAATCTATACATAACATACATATAGACATACATATATAAATTTAGATATATATAATTCTACCTATATATATCTAAACCTATGAACTAGAACAAATTGAAAACTGACACATACAAATAGACATTCAAACCCAATGATTTCAGTCTAGGATCTCAGTTTTTGATATTAAAGTAAAACTCAGTGTTTAAAGTCCAACTTATTCTCAGTTTACAAACCAATCTCAGTTTTTCTCTAAACTCAGATTTCTGTATAAACCATTCTCAGTTTCAAATCCAGTATCCCAAGTATCAATTCACAGTCCAATCAACCCACATTTCATTTCTACATGTTCCATTTAAATCTCAGTGTATGTTATTAATTGAATTCAAAACAAATACCTCTAAACATTGAATATCATAATCAAAATTATACCCAATTCGAAATATCAGTTCATATCACCAATCCAACTGATTTCGAAAATCCCCATTCTTGTTAACATCAAACCAATCATGAATCAATCTTGACAGTGAACTAAAACATGTGTAAATGAATTTATCATGGCAAATTAATCATTAACTAACAGTAAAATATACGATTTTAAACTAAGGATTCATGAGTGTCAGTGAACTTCACAGTTCACTGTTAACTCCTAAATTTTGAAACCCAAATCAATTTGAAAACCCAAACTAATTCGAAACAGAGGTGAGCAATTATATACTCGTGTCAGAGGGGTTGTTCTCGTGTCCAAAAATTGGACACGAACGTGTCCTAACAGAAAGAACACATACACAGACACTAACGTGCAGGCAGCCTCGTGCACGTGTATGAGTCGGGCTAGGACACGACACACGACACGACACACCACGTGGTCATGTCTAGGGGTTCGCCAGGTATAGGGCTTCGTGTCTGACCTCCTGACACACGACCACAACGTGTCCAGAAGCGACACGAACCCCGTGTCAGTGAGCCCTGTGCGCGTGTAACAGTGTAGTGAAAAATCTGTGCACTCACGATTTCTCACTCGACACGACACGACTTAACACGAAACTTTGGGGCAGCCTTGTCAGACATTGCCCCTACCCCTGTGTCAAGTTTTACGTGTCCACGTGTCCTGTGTCGAAAAAAAATGAGCCCGTGATGCAGGACACGGCCTACGGGCCCGTGCTGCGTGTCTACGCACAAAAATAGGACACAAACAGACACAAAACACTAGGACACCTTCACAAATATGACACACACATCAAGATCTACAAATCCATGTAATTATATTTCAAAAATACGAAAATTTATTCCTATGTGGCATTTCTACAAACACCTAGTATACCTATCATGATACGTGTCCGATACGGACACGAAATGGACACAAATTGTGCCCAAATTTCGGGGACAGCTAGGAAACCCTAAAACCTCACCTTATATGCAAAGAAATCAGGAAAAACTATGAGTTTAGATAATTTACCTATTGAGTATCAAAACTCAAAAAAAGCTTCAAAGAGGGGATTCCAAATGGCAACTCCAAATCTCCAAATTACATGCAAACTGAGGTGCTCCTCCAAAATCAGTATATAAACATAAATTAGATCCTATTGCAAAAGACTAGGACTAAAAATGAGCTAAAATGAATTAATTAGGAATTTCTAAGGTTGGGGATTTACCTCATTCTAAACTTGAGATCTATTTCCAAGAGAGGCTAACCCTAAATGAAGGAGGCATTAAATAGGGGTGGGAATCCCTAGGTTGGCTGCCATGGGTGGGCTAGGATTGGTCTTGGGCTTAATTCATGGGCCTATGGCTTAAACACTAGGCTTTAAATTGCTAAGTCATAAGTCATTGACTTAAGTCACTAGTCATGGACTAATTTCACTTAAGTAATCCTTCCTACCTTAAAAGTAATTCCTAATGACTAAGAGTAGGTTAACTAGAGTTAGACTAGGGTCACCAACTAGGGTTAGTTCTAGGTTAGCCTACAAGTCTCAACTAGTCATGACTAACACAACACATAGCAATATTTAATTAATATTAAAATCACACAAATTCCCATAAATCATAATAAATTCAAATAAATCCTAAAATGCCCAAAATACCCACTAGGCTAAAATGTACTAGTCAAACATCATAATCATATGGCTAGACTCTAAGGTTACACTAGTCAAACACCAAAATCATAAGCCATAACTTAAAATAGTTTTAAATGATTAAAAAAATACCAAAAATCATATTATCATTTAAATATCATAATTAAATAAATTAAAATACAAAATTTCAAAATTACCCTCATTTTAGAAACTGGGTGTTACATGCATATACATTACCATATACATATACGTAACCGTATACATATACGTATATTTATATATATACACATATACATATTCACACCCATACAACCAAATAATATCTATATGCACATATATATATCTATATATATTTATATATACGTACACATACCCGCGTATATATATATATATATATATATATATATATATATATATATATATATATATATATATATATATATATATATATATATATATATATATATATAACATATATATATGTATATATATCAATAAATTATAAATATATTTACATGCCTATATTATATATGTCCTGGTATTTATACATATATGTATACCACAAATTCTACATAGACAATAAAATATTCTAATTATAATCAATATTAATAATATCTAATAGTAATAAATATATTTATTTAATCACCACAAATAATAAAATAATAAAAAATAATTAAATGGGGGTGTGGTGAATCCATACTATTCACCTTTATCCGGGTCCAGAAAATTGTACAAATATGGTAAAACAATATTAGTAATAAAAATACCAATTTTTGTACAAATATCCAAATAATTAAAAATGTATATCAATACTCAAAATAATTTAGGAACTATTTGTACACACATAAATATGCTTACATGGTCGTCTTTGGTCTCACTACATACCTACAAAGGCTTGGATTCGGTTCGGGCCCAGTTTGGGCTAAGTTGGTACAATCGGGTCATCTAAAATCAGTATATCTAATTAATAAATAAATAATTCATCGGTGGGGGTTAAGTCGCAACTTGATCTAGTTTTCCTAGTTAGGACACACTTATGGCTAGGTCTTCTTTGGCATGGCTAATACACTAGTCAAGGCACCCCACTGCACTATCCGTGCCATGATTCCTAGTCGTCTGATACTTCAAAAATCAACCATGGCTAAAGGCATCTACCGTAATAATAAACTAAATAATTATTTATAAAAAATCTAAAATCATCATTTTAATCAAATAAATAATAAAGAAAAATATTTCAAAAAAATTTCGGGAAGGGGAGCTACAAATCTACCCACCTTAAAATAATTTCTCCTCGAATTTCTAATTCATGACTATCCCATAAAATTCAAAGATCTACTACTACCTTAATCTCCTCAAATTTAATCTCTCGAAATTATTTTATAACCTTCTTTAGTCATTTCATCACTCCGAATACTTGAGGACTTCTACCCACCTTTGGTTACACTACTCCTCAAAACACGGTCACTAAAGTCTTATAACCTTCTAACTAGTTGCTAACAATTCTACCGGCAGATATCTAGGCATATGGCAACTATAATCCTTCATATCTATAAACAACCAAAACTCAATAATCATGCAATATTATACTATAATTTAAGAATTTCTGATGAATTCTAGACAGCACGATCATTCGTCACCCCGAAATAGGAAGGGACGAGAATCAATGGTACGGGAGAGCAAGGAAGAATAATTGAGAATGAATATGAAGTTTCAAAGACGGTAGAGAAATTTCTAAGAGAATTTTCAAGGCAGAGTGGATTGAGATTTCTAAGGGTTTAGTCATGGTCGCAGGCTCGTACCAGTATGTAGGAGCGTAAAAAGTACTTCGAAGACCAAGTCAAAGAAGTTGAAAACTTTACGCAATTCAAACTAAGTTAAAATCAGACTCTACGCGAGCTACTCTCTACGCATGCTATTCTCTACGCCAGAAGCTTTTTACGTAAGAGTTATCCTCCGCTTTTACGTCGGGGATAGACTGTCAGGCCGCATTTAATGCAAGTGATTCGATCTGACACAATAATTTTTTGACAGCAGGATTACACAGAAGCCGAGGAAATCTTTCCACCAAACCCAATACTCGTCGTATAGTGTGCCAATAGGGCTACTTTTTACGCTCAAGGCTATTTTTTTAGCCACTTTATGCGGGAAGTTTATTTTGGGCTATTTTACGCCAGTTTGCCACTTTACGCTAGGAGCATATTTTGGGTCATTTTTACGCTCGATCTTTCCTGGCTACTTGAGACCGTGGTTTGCCTACGTGGCTTTCATGCCACACTTATCGAGAAACGTGTGTACGTGCTCTCTCCACTTTGTTGAAGTAGTGGGACACGTGTCACCATGCGTAGAGATCAAAACTCTATATGGGATACGTGTCAACGTGCGTAGAGGATGATTTACATCGTGGGTGACAGTTACTAGCGTAGAGACCCAATTTTGTTGCTTTTTACGCACAAAGGGTCAAGTCTATAAATAGACTTATTTTTACAGAATCAAGAGATCAACATAGAGTCAGGAGAGGAAATTCTGAGAAAACTCATACTTCCAGAGTGATATTTCCAGATGCATTTCTTTAACTTTTTCTCAAGAATAGGGTGAAGCAAAGCAAGAAAGCATTCGACGGTGCCATCAGTGCCGTTGCTCGATACCTTTCCGGTGACTTAGTTCTTCTGATTGTTCATCTTCTTCAAGCAGTTTTCTTCATCATCATCGTATGGTCCAAGGAACAAAGTGATCGCTCTCAGATCAGACTTCTATAGCAATACTTCCCAGAACAATTTGTACTTCTGTACTTTTTTCTCGTTTTCTTTCAAAAGCCAATTTTAGGCATTTTGTTAAGTGAAACAAATTGGCGACTCTGCTGGGGACGACCTTCTCCTCTGACGAGAAGGCAATTGCTCAATATGATGATGTGTCGGTCAGATCGACAAAGAAGACTCTGGTTGTGCACTTCGACCAGACTGCCTACGAAAAAATGCTCCGAACTGGGGGTAGTACTCGCTGCTCCAATGTCAGAAATTGTGGAAGGCACAAAAAGTTTGGATTCCTAAGTCCAAGCATCCTCGGATCTCCCTGCTGTCTCTGAAGGCCAAGGAATCCTTCCTACTCCTGTTGTGGAGGCGCCCGTCTATGACGATGCAGTCTCTACCTCGGTGATACGCCCTGGGCGTAAAAATCAGTCTCCCGTCTGTGACGTGGCAGACTCTCCAGTTTTATGCTCTGCGCGTAAAGATGAAGTTTTACGCTCTGCGCGTAAAAATCAAGTTTTATGCTTTGTGCGTAAAAAGCAGTCTTCCGTCTGTGACGTGGTAGACACACAAGTTTTACGCCCCACGCGTAAAAATATGTCTCCCGTTTGTGACGTGGTAGACACAAAATTTATGCTCTACGCGTAAAGGAAAATCTCCCGTCTGTGACGTAGCAGATACTCATGTTTTTCGCTCTACGCGTAAAGGTAAATCTCCTGTCTATGACAGTGTAGATAAAATTCACAATGATGCCTTTGCATCTAAAGTGAATTTACCTGCACGCATGCAGCGTAAAAACATGGTTGGTAAAACTTCGGTTCCCCACCAACAGCCTTCTTACACTGCTTTACGCAGAGTACCAAACCTTCAAATTACGCGTAATGCTGATGGAGTCCTTTGTGCTCAAAAATCTTAGGATTTACGCACGCAACTCCAAGCGCATAAAAATGTAGAGTTTGGTTCTGCTAATACAGCTAGTAATCTTCTTTATACACAAGGGACTAAACATTTTTCTATCCCAAATGTAATAAAGAAGACTAATCCCTCTACTCCTTCTGATTTACGCGAGTTGCTAGTACAAAAGCGTAAAAACAGACGATCTCCTGTGACACTCCCCCAAGAAAATCATCATTGTGAGTGTCACCAGATTATAATCAAATATTGCTGTTCGGCTTCTAAAAGGTTAGTTTTTGACCGATTAAGCTATAATGAACCTCAGCAGCAGGTTGATGACCAAGAACATGAGTTGTTATATGCGTCAGTCAACATGGCATCTCATACCAACAGAGGACGACGTCCAAGACGCAACTCATCCCAGACTCCTGGTCAACAACAGTTCAACAGACTTCTTGATTCTTTTGAAGGAGTATATCAGAATACTCGATCAAGAAGACAAAGACAGTTGCAGACTTCTGATTCAGAAGCTGGGGGTACTCAGTCTTTTGAGTCTGAAACTGATAGTGTCGATTCATACCTCTATACCGATCCCTCTGTATCTTCAAGAGAGGTTGAATCCTATGCTATTGGAGATGAACCGGAGACGTCATCTGCTAATACAGAACAACGTCTCTCTGCCGTTGAGCAATTATTGAAAGACATGCTTACTATGATGCAAAGTATGCATCAAATAATAATGACTCAGTAAGATGCTCAGCCGGCAGTAGTAACACCGGTACAGGTAGTAGTATAAACTCAAGATAGTCAAGGGATTGATATACCTTTGAATAATCAAGAGCCTGCTGTCAATCAAAATTCTTCATCTCCAGATCCTATTATTTCAGAAGATGTACCACCTCCGGTGAGGGTTACGGTACATCCAATAACTATTCAATCAAATGTGCTTCCTCAAACTAACGAAGCTATTCAAGCAGTGCGTGAGCTAAAAGGACAGTTTGAAGTTATGAAGCACAATGATCAACTCCAGAGGTTAGGGATTAACCAACCTTATCCTCCTCATTGGAATGACATACCCTTTCCTCCGAAATTCAAGCCACAGTCGAGGGTATTATTTGATGGAAAGGCTTCTCCTAGTCAGTATATCAATTACTTTAATATTATGACTGTGCATCTGCAGAAGAATGATGCTCTTCTTACCCGAGTTTTTATCGGGTGCCTAACGGGTTCAGCTTACGATTGGTATCGTAGTCTACCCGACAATTGCATATCGTCTTTTGACGAATTTAAAGCAATGTTTCTCTTCTGCTTCTATGAAGGAGGCATGGACATGAATATGTCATCCTTAATAGAAATCAAACAAAAGGAGAAGGAAGATACTCGGACGTTCATCGAACGTTTTTGACAGTCAACTCTGAACATGCCTCCTGGTATGCCAGATTCAGCATTGATTGATACATGCAAGATGAATCTACGACCATCCATTACTGTCTTTACGGGTTTCCAATTCACAGATTGGGCTTCATTTATTATAGCAGCAGTTTCTGCCGAGACCAATGGTAGGTTGGCTCGTGAACATGGGATGATCTTTGCCTCAGAAGACAAAGGAAAGAAAAGCTCTTCGGGCAATAACTCCGGTAATTGTAATAGGAAAGGAAAAGAAACCCTAGTGGTTAATCTTTTAAAACCCAAAACGACGCTGAATAATCAAGAGTCTTCTAAGCCAAAAGAAGAATACTCTTTTGACGACAGTGATATCCCAGGGATATTCCAATGTCTGGTAAAGAATGGCAAACTCCAGATTCTAGAGCCAAAATAGCCTAATGAGGTGAATCTGACCGACAATCCCAAGTATTGTATCTATCACAGATACATAAATCATCCTACCAAGGCTTGCTATGTTTTGAAGAAGAAAATTCAGGAGCTGATAAATGCAATGCCATCGCTTTAACCAATGATGAGCATACGGTCACAACCAATATGATTTCTCTTCAATTTGGAGGTTTTCTTTCACAGCAAATCCCAGATAGGATTGTCCCAATTCCAAAGGCGACGATGAAGATTGTGAATATCCCACCTGCCAGAGAGCAAAATGAAGGACTTTTGTCTCTTATACTGAAAACTGGTGAAATCATGTGGGTACACCCTGATTTAGTACCTGAAATGGAGAATGAAGGTAAAACTTCAAAATCCAAGAAAGGTAAAAAAGTCAAAACCTGCAACATGATTTCTCATGTTTTAATCCCAGACTATGATGATTTAAATCATTTATGGGGTGGCATTCCTTTGGAGGATAGACTGAGGGGTTTGAATATATGCCCTCCAAGCTTGGCTCCTCCTACCAAGCTTAAACTTACTCATCAACAGTGGTTAGCTATGAATAGCGTACCCTTATACAGGGCACAACAGGTCTTTGTTGCTTATGAAAAAGCTCCTACCGGAATTTTTCTTCGTGTCCCGAATACTCATTCTACAGAAATCTTTATGCCTCCTTTTCCTGTGGTTACAGAGGTTTTTGCCTCTTCTTCCTCTGTTAAACCATCTATTGAAAGTCCACTGCCCATTCACTTGTACAATCAACAATCAGTCCATCTCATGAAAAAGATGGGCTATGACTTTCAAAAGACAGAAGGTTTGAATTATGATAAAGGAATGCGACTTCATTTACAAATTCAAAATCAAAAATCCACTGTTGGATTGGGTTCTGAGGTTCCTCATAAAAATCCTCGTAAGAAAAAGACTAAGGGAAAGAAGACTAAATCCTGCAATATGGTACTTCATTCTCCTGAGTCCGAAAAAAAAACTTTTGCTGGTACGAGATCTGGGAAAGAGTACCACAAAGATTATGAGGGATCTTCTAAAGAAGCAGAGGCCGTAGTTGAAACACTACCAGTTCAACAATCTCCTGTTCCTGCTAAACCATCTGTGGTTGAGAAAGGGAAACAGAAAGCAGTACGCTTTGACGTCCCATTGAAATATGCTTCAAATCAAGGGGTGGTGATGAAGCCCTACAAATTTGATATTCTAGCCCAGTTAGCTAATACTCTGGCTAGACTCTCTATCTTTGAGTTGTTTTGCCTTTCTAAAGAAAGTCGTGAAACTTTGAGTGAAGCCTTGCTGCAAGCTGACTCAGGCTTAGCTCAACTCAAAACTCCTGACGATATACCAGTGGCATGTCCACAATGTTATAGTGTGATGGAGGCAATTCCCAACATCACCTTCACACAAGAAGATATGTTGTTGAAGCATAATAAGTACGACAGACTTTTGTGCTATACAGGGTATATTGAATCCACTGAAATTGATAAGATTTACATTGATCTTGGGTCTTCTATTAGCATTATTCTTCAGAGTATGCTAAGACCTTTGAGGATTCCTACTAGTGATTTGACTTACACTAGTACCACAATAGTTGGTTTTAACTCTGGAAAGAGTAAACCACTGGGGAAGATTCAGATTGGTGATCTTCGAACTATGGTGACCTTCTATGTTATCAACTCAGACGTATCCTATAACATCCTTCTTGGAAGACCGTGGATACATGAGCATAACATCGTGCCTTCAACTCTCCACCAATGCTTCAAGTACGTAGATTCTAAAGGGGTTGTGAAGACAGAATTTGCAGATATCAATCCTTTTAAGGGTGTTGAAGCCTATTTCTCTGATTTAATAATCTATAAACAAGAGCATATGAAAGAGATATCGGATATGGCCGAAGATCGATCACCTGTTGAAGATCAATCTGTCAATGAAGATCCTCCAGAAGAGCAACCTTTGAAGATCAAAGTTAAAGGTCGAATCCAACCCCAACCTGTCAATGACCAACCTTTGATGATCAAGGTTAAAGGAAGAACTCGAGCTTCATTTGAGGAATCAGTGAGTATTCCTGCCAAGGCCCAAGTTCAACCTCTCATGATCAAAGTCAAGGGACGCACTTCTCGTACGAATGATCCAGAACCACCACTGATCATCAACCTTGGCAAGTCTACGCAGAAGACGGATGACGGTCCGTTAATGATCAATCCGAAGCGTAGCAGTCAAATTGTAAATGATATAAATATTGATCATTCTGTACTTTCTAATATAAATAAAGATTTCCTTTTTGAGTATATGGCTATCAAATTTATTGAAAGAATGACTTTATCTTCTGAGGATCAAAGTCATCAATATAAAGATGACATAGATACAGAGGAAACCTTATACATTGACCATAAGAAAAATTCCTTTCCTCCTCATGTCGGTGTAGGACCTTATGCTCAAAGATTCCTAATATCTTCTCCTACCTTCTTTCTGTAGCCACTTCATCACAAGCTTGCATAACTTATAAACGTCACGAAGAATCTTACTTCGTGATTTCGTCTGATAAGAAAAATAAGCGCCAAATTATGTTTGGCCTGGCTAGAAATATCCCTGTTATTCGGACAGATGATCTCAGAAATAAAGATAAAGGAAGAATCCGAATTGATAAATATAGTCAACAATCTCTCGAAATTATCCAGAATATGGGATATAATTTAAAGACTATGCAAGGTCTCAATCAAGGCAAAGGTAGACGATTACCATTATATGGTGATCCGTTTTACCAGAAAACTCGGCATGGGTTAGGATACGATCCGTCTCACATGTTTAATGAGGATATACAAGAAGAATTTTCTTCCGGTTCTTCACGATCCTCAGATTCGGAAGAAATCTAATTCATCGAATCAGATACACCCCACATGTACAAAGAAAATTTGGAAGAATGTTCTTCCAGTTTTTTACAATCCTTATATTCTGAAGAAGACTATTATGATGAATCCGAATGTGTCTTCTCAGTCAACATGGTTCGAACTGATGGTGAATCTGAGCCATTTGAGAATGACCCTTGGGTACAGTAAATGGACACTCAATGGGAGCTTCGTTTTGAACAACGATAGCCACCTACAGCGGATAAGATTGTCCAGATTGACGTTGGAGACGGAACTACGTCCAAGCCAATATTCATCAGTAAAAACCTCTCCGAAGATGAAAAGGAAGAGTTAATACAACTGATTAAAGAATATATTGATATCTTTGTATGGAGTTATGAGGATATGCCGGGTCTAGATCCTAAAGTTGCTACTCATAAACTCAATATTCTTCCTAATGCCAAGCCTTAAAACAACAGCAACGGCGTTTTCGACCAGACATGATGGAGGCAATTGAAGCAAAAGTCAAAAAGCTGATTACATGTGGCTTTGTTCGCGAAGAACAACACCCAGACTGGGTTGCCAACATTGTTCATGTTATGAAGAAGAACGAAAAAGTCTGAGTTTGCATAGATTTTTAGGATCTTAATGCAGCTTGTCCAAAGGACGAATTTTCACTTTCGATTACCGATGTCATGATAGACAATACATGTGGTTTTGAACGCATGTCTTTTATAGACAGATTTTCAGGATACAATCAAATTAAGATGCATCCGGGAGACGAAAAGCATACCGCTTTCCATACACCACTTGGGGTTTACTGCTATACGGTTATGCCGTTTGGTCTAAAAAATGCTGGTACTACATATCAATGGGCTATAAGCAATATCTTTCAAGAACATCTATGGAAAACAGTTAAATTTTATGTAGATGACATTGATTGCAAAAGTCGATTAAAATATGATCATATTCAAGACTTAAAGACGGTATTCGAGTTAATGCGTCAACATCAATTGAAGATGAATCCTACTAAGTCTTTCTTAGGGGTGTCCAGTGGCAATTTTTTGGGATTTGTCATTACTTCTCAAGGTATCCATGTTGATCCTGACAAAATCAAAATAATTCTTGAGATACGTCCTCCACGCAATCTAAAAGAACTCCGTGGCTTCCAAGGCCGCATTGCTTATATCAGGAGATTTATATCCAATCTTTCTGGGAGATGTCAACCTTTCTCTCGTCTATTAAAGAAAGGAGTATCGTTTGTTTAGGATGAAGCGTGTCAGAAAGCATTCAATGACATCAAGCAATACCTTACAAATCTACCTATTCTTGTACCTCCAGTGGTAGGGAGACCATTTTTACTATATGTTCGAGCCTTGGATCATTCACTTGGTGCTCTTCTTGTACAGAAAAGTGACAAAGGTCATGAACAGGCAATTTACTATCTTAGCCGAATGATGGTCGGAGCTGAACACAGGTATACTCCTGTGGAGAAGGAATGTCTGGCCTTGGTTTTTGCTGTTCAAAAGACACGACATTATGTGTCAGGACAGACTATCCATTTCATCTCCAGAATAAATCTTATTCGGGTATTGATGAGAAAATCGAGCATTCTTAACTCCAGGTTAGCCACCCGGGCGATGTTGCTCACTCCTTATGATATGGTCTATATGCCTCAAAAATTAGTGAAGGGCCAAGAATTAGCTGATTTCTTAGCAGCTCACCCTATACCTGAGACATCGAAACTATATGAGGACATTCCAAATGAAGTCGTGGATTGCAACATGACTCTGAAGGATGATATTTGGCAACTATATTTCGATGGAGCATCGCGGGTTGGACCTAAAGGCAATATTATCTCCGGAGTAGGCATTGTTCTAGTCTTTTCGAACAAAATGGTCATATACCGTGCTTATTCTCTAAATGAGCCATGCTCCAACAATGTAGCAGAATACAATGCTCTATTTATTGGTCTCCAAGTAGCAAAACAATTGGACATTGAGTTCCTGGAAGCTTATGGAGACTCTCAACTGATTGTTAATCAGGTCAGAAGGACATATGAAGTCAGAAATCCTGACCTCATTCCTTATCATCAAGTGGTAATCGAATTGGTCTTTTCATTCAAAGAATTCTTCATCGAATTCGTACCACGTTCTTAAAATTTGGAAGCTGATGCTCTTGCTAGTTTACCTGCAGACTTAGCTGTTCCAATTAGAAGATAAATACCATTACTTTGTTGGATCGAGACTTATTCTGTGTCAAGAATAATCTGTATATTGAACAGAGTTATACTACAGAATCAATTTCCCAGCAGAGGGATTAGAGAAGTCCATTCATTGATTATGCGGTTCATGGGATTTTACCTGAAGATCCGAAAGAAGCTGCGTCAATCAAGAGACGATCATTTCGATTCTATTATGATTCTTCTTTACATATGTTATATCGTCGTTCTTATGACGGACTTTTGCTACGTTGTCTCTCTGAGAGTGAAGCCAAGTAAACACTCCGTGAAGCTCATGATGGTGTTTGTGGTGCTCATCAACCTGGTCCGAAATTAAAGGACCACATTCGAAGAATAGGGTATTATTGGCCATCCATGATAGCAGATGCTGTGGATTATGCCAGACGGTGTAAAGCATGTCAGATTTATGCTGATTTTATTCATCAACCATCTGAATTCCTACATTCTACAGCAGCTTCTTGGCCCTTCGAAGCTTGGGGCATGGATATTATTGGTCCGATTAACCCTCCTTCTGTCAAGGGACATCGGTTTATACTGGCTATAACCGATTACTTTTCTAAATGGGCGAAAGCAGTTTCCCTTGCTGAAGTGAAACATCTAACGTGGTTAGCTTCATCAAACACCATGTCATTTATCGCTTCGGGATTCCCCGACGGATAATTCATGACAATGGGCCATAATTTGCTAGTCAGACATTTTATCGGTTCTGTGATAAGAATCGGATCCAAAATCTGGCTTCTACGGCTTATAATCCAGCTGCTAATAGTTTGGCCGAAGCTTTCAATAAGACAATCATTAAACTTCTCAAAAGTTCGTCTCTTCTAATAAACGTGATTAGAATGAGAAACTTGGAGAATGTTTATGGGCTTACAGAACGACAGTACGAACTCCTACTGGGTTTATACCATTTTTACTAGTCTACGGATGTGAGGCTGTTCTTCTACTGGAAATCCAAATTCCATCTCTTAGAATAGGCATTGCTAATGAGCTAACTACAGAGAACAATGATCGCTTACGACTCCAAGAACTTGAAGGATTGGACGAGAAGCGTCTTCAAGCGCAACAACATATTGAGCTATATCAAGCCCGCATATCTCGAACTTTCAATCGTAAAGTTAAAGAAAGGGTATTCAAAGTCGGTGAACTAGTTCTAGCTGTTCGAAGACCGATGGTGATGACTCATAAGAGCAAAGGGAAATTTCAAACAAAATGGAAAGGTCCCTATGTAGACGAGACAGTGTTCTCCAATGGTGCCTATAGGTTGTCTAAACCTAATGGAGATCTGCTCATGATGCCGATTAATGGCAAATTCTTGAAGAAATATTATGTATAATTTCTTCCTTATTCTCCAGCTACCAATGTTTGGTTAAGCTGGTTATTAGTTCTCCTTGAAAAGAATTTTAATCTTCTATCTTACCAGCTGATTAAAAAGTGAGATTTATTATTTATCATGTTCTTATGACCTCTGAATAAATATTAAGTCTACTTCTTTTCCTATCTATCATGTCCATTTGGCCTCTGAATAGATATTAATCTATTTTTTCTTTGAGTTGTTACGATCTTTCACGTTCATAATACCTCTGATAGTATCGTATACTCTAAACAGAAAACGAGATTCATTATCTATCATGTCCATATTACCTCTGGATAGATATAATTTACTTGTCATATCCATATTACCTCTGATAAGTGTTTTCTATCTCATACCTATTGTTAATTTCAAAATAAATGATAGGATCACAAAACAAATATTTTATTCATTTCTTGTAAATATTAATGAAAAAAGATAGAAGATTACAAAAGCTCTTTATTTGCCTAAGGCGGGGCAGAGATATCTTGAAGTAATTTCTGTAGCTCCACTAGACGCTTGTCACGAAAGCTCAAAACAGTCTTAGTAGCTACGAAGCGTCGAGCTTCGGAAGTACAGATATGAGAAAGTTCAGCAAAAGTGACTATCATCTTGTACTTGGCTTCGTCAAGGGTTTTGATGGTAGTCTCAGCTCCAAAGACTTGTTCTTCCAAAATTGAGCTCTGTGTAAGCTGCTGGTCTCGACTAAGATCAGCTGATCCCTCTCCGTCTTCAAGCGAGCCAGATCAGCCTCGACTTCGCGAATTCTATCATTCTGTTGATGAATTCTTATATTCGAAGTTTCATAGGCTTTTATTTGGATATCCAGCTGGGACTTCTCTCCAACCAAAAAAGCTTTTTCTTTAGCTACTTTGATGTTGTATTCATGGAGGGCCTCATTAAAAGTCGTCTCCCGAGCAAGGTATTCAGCCGATAGAGCGTCATACTCCTCTTGGATGAGACTTTCAGTGGTTTCACTTGACAGCTTTAAATATTTTTTGATAGGTTGTTCAAGTCCCTCCACGATTTTCTCCAATGCTGCTGCTCTCGCCGCATCATTGAACATGGCGACATTTCTGATAGTAAGAGCAATCGCCGCCTTCAAGCTCTCATAATTGAGGCCCTTATTCAGGACCATTTTGATTAGAGCTGCCAGAGTCTTGTAAAAAGTATCAGTATGAATCTGAACTAAGAGATTCATTTCTGTACTTGAACTCGGTGTTGTGGCGATGTCTACCAAATCTCTTCTCTGAAGACTAGGAGCAGATATTGCCTTGGTAGCAGGCTGAGATGAAGACATTGTCGTCACTGCTACCATGGCCAACTGATTCCCAGAAGCTTCAGGAACAGTATCTTCAATATTTGTTACTCCAGCCATTTCTGGAGCTGAAACTACTTGAGTTTCGGTGGCGGGTGATTGGTGCGGGTGGAATAATAGCTATGGCAGCTGACTCCGGTTCGGGCATTGTCTCTTCAGGAAATTTTACTGGATCAGTAACAATAGCAGAGGATGCTATTATAATGTTCCCAGTTTCAGTTGATGATTTGATTACGCCTTCATCACCTTCTTCAGCTACTGGTTCTGCAGGATCTTCAAATATTTCAGTTGTAGTGAATCCTTCTACAACTGATTCTTCATTGAAGTCTAATTCTTCTTCAGTAGACTCTTCATCATCTACAGTAAGTTCTACTGTAGATTCTTCTTTATCTTTGCCCTCAGCAGGAGGGGACACTTCTGGCTGAGCCTGCATTTCTGGCTCTTATTGTACCTCCATAGATGGAGGACATTCTTCCTGAGTCTCCACTTCGGGCTCTCGTGGTACTTCTTCTTGAGCATCTTCTACTTCTAAAGAAGAAGCGTCCTCCTCAGACTCTGCATTTTCCTCATAAATATCTTCTTGAGGAGGAGGAGGAGCCACAAGCTTGGATGTAATGATGACACCTACAAAAAAATTAAATAAAATAAGTTAATATACAAAAAATCATAATTTTGTATGGATTTTGTATAAATTATATTTACCTGGAGTAGGTGTAGGACGTGTCAAGTATGCGTCGTAATCCCCAGTCCAATCCTCATCGTCAAATTAATAGCTGGTTCATCTGATGGGATGGGCTCTTGATCAACAGTATGTATTGGGGCGACGTCTTCAACAACTTGTGCCTTTTGTGGCAAAGTTAAATGAAGCGACGAGCTGAGGCGTCGGGAGAAAGGACTACCGCAGCTTCTGTTGGTGCTACTGGTTGAGATGCTGAAGATCCTTCTCCAGGGTGAACTGAAGAAGATGCAACATGTTGCAGCTCATCCACCTGAGTGTCACTCTCCGGGGTAGTGGCTCTTGATCTAGAAGGTCTTTTAGTGGTAGCCTTCTTTTTCTTTTCTGGGGTCTTCTCTGGAAGAGTGACAGCTGTACCTTGTTTTCGTTTTCGGGACTTGCCAATAATGATCGATTCTGCATCTTTTTCCCCAACTTCCGTATGGATAACTTCCAGATACTGATCTGGAACAGCTTGTGTCGTCAGGTATGTCTGATGGTACCTTGATTGGCTCCTCAACATTCCCTTCCTTGGGCCATCTTAGACTACCTCTTATGTTGTAGCCATGGGCGAAGGAGCGGATGGAAGCATAAAAGTGAGCATACGTATGAAGTATACGTAGCTCGGTGGTGCTAGTAGCAGTTGATACTTTGAATTTGGCACCGGTACAGGCAGTGCTAAAATATCTCTAATCTCTCGCAACATCAATCAGTTTTCCATAATGACGAAAACTAGTAGAGGGATTACCAACATGAAGTTGGTCATACCCAAATTGGCGAGCGAAGCTACTTGGTAGATATGGTTCAAACGCACAGCTATCTTCATTTCTGTACATCAGATGGGAGGTCTGATGCATTGTAACCATCTGAAGATTGGTGCTGACAATAAAGTTCTTCCTTCAACTTCATCTTCAAATTGAACGCTGAAGCAGTCGGCTGGAACTTGTGGTCGGGTACAGAAAAATTTCCAACCATAAGAATAATTCAACAGTGCTCGGGTATCTGCCACTGTCGTGGCAGTCCATGTAGCTTTGCTAAACTTTTGGAGGAAGACCTCCGCATCATCTCCGAGCCTGGTGGCAATAAATTGCAGTTGTGATGCAACAGCTAGCCCATCAAGTAAGTGTAGGGCATTTTTACCCTATAGGGAATACGTTCCGATGAGGAGCGTTGTTGATTAGATCCTCACCAAAAGTCCTCAAACCTGCGTTTACTCGGCGCACCATTGCCGATAGCAGGTTGATTCTGATTTTAAACACCAAACGTACCGCTAGCCATAGCACGTTTCGGTGGATTCTATCAACTGTACCGGTCCCTGGTACAACCCATCTCCTCAACCATAGAGAAAGGAAGCCTGCCAGCAAGGCTTTCTGGAGATCTTCTGGCTGCCATATCTGAGGAAACTCAAGGCTTCGGTTCCTGCAGAGAACTCCCCAGTCTTGGTGGACAAATATTTGTTCGGGAATTTGTAGCCAACAATCATATCCCGTATTTTTTCAGCAGGGATTGTTGAACCAGTGTTGATAGTTGGAGCCTTGTTCTCCTGAAATCTTTCTTTATCATCTTTGGATATCTTATCCTTATGGAAAAAGAGATATGTTGTCCACTTGTTGATGTACGCCAAACGAGATCCACTTTCATGCATAGTAGTGCAAATCATGTAATGGCACAACAACTCTTCATATACCTCAACCAGTTGAGGGTTTTTCTTCCTGATTTTAGCAAGTTTCTGGTTGGTGGGAACATATTCTTCATATGTGGCTTCCCCCATTGGCAGCTTTGAGATGATTTGCATCTCATGGAGTGCGAGACCCATTTCACCTTTTGGGGTTGCAAAAGTTCCAGTTGAACTTATATATATCTCCATCAGAGCCATGAACAAATTACTGTTCGGTGTTATACCCTGACTAGTGGAGGCCACTGCTTCATACAGGCCGACGTCTTTCAGCTCCATCTGGAAGTTCTTCATGATCCAAACACTAATTTGGATCCAGTTCTGGTTTAAAAGGAGTTAGCCACCCTGGTAGCCTGGGGTTTGTCTGGAGATATAATACCGCAGCCCTTATAAACTTATTGATGAACATCTGGGTCTGCACCGGTTGGATTAAAGCCGAGTCTTCACTCGGAGTTAATCCTGGCAAGAGACCAGAGAAAGGGACGACACCGCCATTGGGAACGCTGAAGTGATACCCCATATCGTGGGCACTATCCCTCTTGAAAATGATCCTTCCTGGCCTTCCATGACTGCTGGGAGTCAGATTCCACAGCATCTGTCGGGGATAGGTGGCATTGATAAATGCAGACAGAGGATAATCTCTATCCATGTCAGGGAGATACATTGCTGTATCTCCAGACTTGAACACCCAAGACTCCTTCTTGGGGTGTGTTTGTGACTTAAAGTCTATCGCATCTCCGAATAAGAAAGCTGGCTTTGCAAATTGTTGACCATCCAGCGAGGTCAATAGTTCTTCATTAATCATGGTTAGCAGCATTCTATCCACTTGGGCAGCTATCAACTGTGCTCTCTCTCTCTACAGGGTATTCCGGATTCGATTGGGGAAACTCCACATGGGACAGGTTCTCTAAATAATTTGAGCCCACCATACCAGCTGATGAGCCAAATATTTCTGCTAGTGGGTGAGCTTGTAAGTCCACTGAAAAAAGAAAAAAAATCAAGTTAGTGAAAATCTAATTTGAAATTTGTACGCAGATAATTTGGTTTGAGTTTTACGCTAAAGACTCTGACTATGCAAAGTTTACGCTTATTAAAGTTGATAAAAAAAATTTAAAAGTGTAAAAGTTCTTTGTTTTACACAAAGTCTTTTACTTGTAAATTTTACGCTGGCACATATTGATGTGAGCGTATTGTGTATTTTACGCTGGCACGTGTTGACGTGAGTGTATTTTAAATTTTTACTTTTTACGCTGGCACATGTTGATGTGAGCGTATTGTAAATTTACGCTGGCACGTGTTGACGTGAGCGTATTTTAATTTTTACGCTGGCATGTGTTGACATGAGCGTATTTTAATTTTTACGTTGGCACGTGTTGACGTGAGCGTATTCTAATTTTTGCGCTAGCACATATTGATGTGAGCGTATTTTAAAATTTACGCTAGCACGTATAGACGTGGGCGTATTTTCTTAATTTACGCTGACACGTATAAACGTGGGCGTATGTTCTTAACTTTACGCTGACACGTATAACGTGGACGTATTTTGTTATTTCAATTTCTACGCTGACACGTATGATGTGGGCGTGAAATTTGAAGGTTCGAGTTTCTTCTTCTTCTCCGCGAACTTGTAGCCGAGATTAAATAGGGCTTTACCCTTCATTGCCGGAGCTACGGCGGGGTTGCTCTGTTGGGCGACTTTGATGATGGGACAGGGGTTTTCGTGCGGTCGACCGACGATGAATCGACGAGCTTCTTGCCCTTGCTGCCGGCGGTGGACTTCTTGGGAGCCATCAGATGAAAATATGAAAGAGGAAGAAGAATAAGCGAGATCGAGATTATAGAAGACAAGTAAAGTTTTATCTCTCTAGAAGAGCTCTATTTATAGAGAATTTTTGAATCGTTCAAATTTCCGACTTTTACGCTGACTATTGGATATCCCACTTTTATGCGATGACCGTTGGATATCCCGAATTCTACGCTGACTGTGAAATTCCAAATTTTACGCTTCTGTTCAAAGTATTTCAAATTTGAAAATAATTTGAAAACTTTGAAGTGGGTCTTGTAGGAGCTAAAAAGTACTTCGAAGACCAAGTCAAGAAGTTGAGAACTTTACGCAATTCAAACTAAGTTAAAATCAGACTCTACGCGATCTACTCTCTACGCATGCTATTCTCTACGCCAGAAGCTTTTCATGCGAGAGTTATCCTTCGCTTTTACGTCGGGGACAGATTGTCAGACCGCATTTAATACAAGTGATTCGATCAGACACAATAATTTCTGGCAGCAGGATTACACAGAAGCCGAGGAAATCTTTCCACCAACCAATACTCGTCGCATAGTGTGCCAATAGGGCTACTTTTTTACGCTCAAGGCTATTTTTTTAGCCACTTTACGCGGGAAGTTTATTTTGGGCTATTTTACGCCAGTTTGTCACTCTACGCTAGGAGCATATTTTGGGTCATTTTTGCGTTCGATCTTCCTGGCTATTGAGAACGTGGTTTGCCTACGTGGCTTTCATGCCACACTTATCGAGGAACGTGTGTACGTGCTCTCCCACTTTGTTGAAGTAGTGGGACACGTGTCATCATGCGTAGAGATCAAAACTCTACATGGGATACGTGTCAACGTGCGTAGAGGATGATTTACATCGTGGGTGACAGTTACTAGCGTAGAGACCCGATTTTGTTGTTTTTACGCACAAAGGGTTAAGTCTATAAATAGACTTATTTTTACAGAATCAAGAGTCAACATAGAGACAAGAGAGAAAATTTTGAGAAACTCATACTTCCAGAGTGATATTCCCAGAAGCATTTCTTTAACTTTTTCTCAAGAACAGGGTGAAGCAAAGCAAGAAAGCATTCGACAGTGCCATCAGTGCCGTTGCTCGATACCTTTTCGGTGACTTAGTTCTTCCGATTGTTCGTCATCTTCAAGCAGTTTTCTTCATCATCATCGTATGGTCCAAGGAACAAAGTGACCGCTCTCAGATCAGACTTCCACAGCAATATTCCCAGAACAATTTGTACTTCTGTACTTTTTTTGTTTTCTTTCACAAGCCAATTTTAGGCATTTTGTTAAGTGAACAAAGTACAGTTACGTAACCGGTACGATATGTTCTGACCTGCATGGGCCACCAAAAAATTTGTCACGGCTCGCACCCGCTTTTCGGACGCGAGCTCGTGAGCAAGCCAGCTACGTATCGAGCGGACTCTAGCCCGACTCGAGTACGTATAAGCTGTCAAGGTCATGGCTATGGTAATCTATAGTGTATCTCAATCAACAAGAATATATAAGACAAGAATGAACAATTATGGGTCATGGTCTGTAGCACATTAGTATATTGTTCGATTAGACTCCAAGAAGGATATGAGTATAAATAAGCAGAGTATATCATGGTATGGAATATAAAGCACGAGAGGATAATAAAGAAATATCACAAGCAAATACCTGTATCCTGCAGGCATAATCACTACCACCATGAGCCGCTAACTAACTCCATGCAATCAGCTACCTGAAGAGATCATCAGGTCCTCAGGAGACATAGCAAGATACATAAAAACATACCTATCTAACAGTTTAATCATGCAATAATATAAACAGGGTATAAACAGGAACTAGACATGAGACTGACATGTGGCTACCGACAGGTAACTATGAACACGGATACGGGATCAACTATGTATAAATGAACTGCTGGAAGAACAAGTAAACAAGAGATCAATGGAATACCAACCCTCGTCTCGAATGTGGACTCGCAGGTCAGTTTCAAGACAAGTCACCCTCGCCCGTGTGTGGACTCGCAAGTGCAAACAACAACCCATCGCCCCGTGTGTGGACTTGCAGGTTGTGGAAACTATACAGGAATAGCAGTTCAATTACACATACTTGTAGGCACGACTCAGTCAAGATATAGGTGACGACACGGTACAACTCAGTCATGACACAGGTAAGGACAACTCTAGCATGAACCATAATGTGAACAAGCTGGTGTAACTACGCTATCAAGTCAGGTAACACAGATATACAAGCAAGACAATAAACTAGTAAACATGATATGTATAAAACATCTGAATCTATATCAACTAGAGTAACTAAATGATAACATACTAAAATAGAAGAATAAGCATGAAAATGAACTGTAGTGGGAGGCAAGGTATCTTGCCTGGTGGTAGCACGAAGAGCCAACAAGATACCGTCAACTGGTATGCCATAAAGTCCAAAATCTATAAATGTCTCCGAAAGCTGAAACAGACATTGCCAAATTCTCAGAATAGTCGAGTTAGCTAGGATTGCATGTCCTTAAGTCTAATTCTGCATACAGGGGCAAAACGGTAATTTTGGGCTAAAACGATGTCCGCCGTTGGACCCACTTTGCACCGAAAAATGTGCCAAGTTAATAGTCTCTAAAGTCATCAAACTACATGTCTACGGATTGTGTTTGATGATATAAACCCAACGGTATGTCTAATTTTGGATTCTGGTGGGCCGTGCACAAAATTGTCCGCTGAATCGGATCGTAGGGCCCGCAAAACGTCGATCCGATCAACTGTCTTAGAATTGGACCAAATTGGCATACAGGACCAGAAAAATGATACAGTCTTGCTGGCACAAGTTTCGTCTCGATCTGACGAGCGTGCACAAAGTAATTGACAAATTTGCACAGAGGTCGATACGGTGAATTTCGACGAATAGCATCAAATTCGTCGCGCACACGCGACGATTTGAATTCTGTCAAATCCTACACGTCCACGAAGCCGATACGCACCTTTCAATGCTTTCGGTTCGCGACTATGTCGCCCAAAATGGCGGGACGCACGTCGTATCGGGGTTTTCACGATTTTCAAAACAGGTTTTTCTGTAACTTTACAATCCAATTACTCATTATACTGTGAACGAAAAATTAATCTATTTGAAGGGTTTTGTTGTCCTACATGATGTCCAAATAATTGTTCAATTAGAATTCAAAGTTGGTCATGGTTTAACCAGAATCGGTCTTCCAACATGGGCGTTTGGACTGGGTTTTGTTCTGTTTGCAAGCAGGTTTTTCGTCGACTTTACTTCGATTTAACGGCCAACATAAACCATCTAAATTCAATCTAATTGAGAGAAAATGATCTTGTATAGATTGGGAACATACCTGAGAAAACGGCTCGCGAAACGATGCGTATATACGACGAAAAGTCCTGCAAAGATGGCTTGGGCGCTGTGTTGCTACTGTCATCACCTGCGCGCGCGTGCGTGTCTGCCGGCCGTGGCCGCGCACGGCGATGGCACCGACGGCGTGGCCGTCCAGTGACGGGGGATGGGGCGCGTGGTGGCGGCGGGTTCGCTTAGGTTTTAGAGAGGTTTTCGATCTCCCATCTCGTTCTCGATCTTATATAGGAGCTCGGTTATTAACAGCGCTGATGGGGTCGGGTTGTGGCCGCTGGGTTCAAGAGCTCTTAGGCTCGGGTGGGCTGAGGCTTACTGGCCCACTAGGCTGGGCTGGCCAACGGGCTGGGCTGGATCGGGGTTTTATTTCCTTTTCCTTTGTTCAGATATTAGATTATATCTATATATAATAGATATAGAAATAATATATATAGATATAATCTATTATATATATATAGGGAACAAAGATAGAGATATATATATATAATATATAATAGATATATATATATATAGATATATATATATAATATATAATAATATAATATTGTTCCCTATATATATATATATATATAATATCTTATATATATATATATATATATATATATATATATATATATATATATATATATAACCATATACATATACGTAACCGTATACATATACATATATTTATATATACACAATAACATATTCACACCCATACAACCAAATAATATCTATATGCACTAATATATATAATATATATATATATATATATATATATATATATATATAGATATTATATATATATGTTATATAATATATATATATAATAATAATATATCTATATAATTTATATATACGTACACATACCCTATATATATATATATAACATATATATGTATTATATATTAATATATATAAATATATTACATGTCTATAATATATATGCCCTGGTATTTATACAATATGAATACCACAAATTCCACATAGACAATAAATATTCTAATTATAATCAATATTAATAATATCTAATAGTAATAAATATATTTATTTAATCACCACAAATAATAAAATAATAATAAAATAAAAATGGTGGTTTGGTGAATCCATACTATTCACCTTTATTCGGGTCCTGAAAATTGTACAAATATGTTAAAACAATATTAATAATAAAAATACCAATTTTTGTACAAATATCCGAATAATTAAAAATGTATATCAATACTCAAAATAATTTAGGAACTATTTGTACACACATAAATATGCCTACATTGTCGTCTTTGGTCTCACTACATACCTACAAAGGCTTGGATTCAGTTCGGGCCCAGTTCGGATTAAGTTGGTACAATCGGGTCATCTAAAATCAATATATCTAATTAATAAATAAATAGTTCATCGGTGGCGGTTAAGTCGCAACTTGATCTGGTTTTCCTAGTTATGACACACTTATGGCTAGGTCTTTCATGGCATGGCTAATACGCTAGTCAAGGCACGCCACTGCACTATCCGTGCCATGATTCCTAGTCGTCTGATACTTCAAAACTCAACCATGGCTAAAGGCATCTACCGTAATAATAAACTAAATAATTATTTATAAAAAATCTAAAATCACCATTTTAATCAAAAAATAAAAAAAATATTTTAAAAAAAATTCGGGAAGGGGAGCTACAACGGGTATCATATTCTTTCTATTTGATACGCTGTACCGCAGTGACCAGAAGCTGGAGCCAAACTCGAAGGAAAGTGTAAGGCAATTGGAGTACGTTGTTGGCACATTTTATTTTGATATATTAACAGCATCTTCGTAGTTTAGTTTTCTATGTCTTTATATTCATATCTTCTCAGAAGCTCTACTACATAAAGTCTATCCTTTCAAGTGCTACCATCCATTGTATTGAAGATTGAAGCAGATACCGGCGCTCCTTGCATATACGGCTTCCTACACTGCTTAAAGATTTCGAGTCTGTACAAGGTCTAGGTATATCTGTAAATACTTAAGGTTGGATGACAAACTAAAAGCGTAAGTCAAAAATCAATATCTTACAGAATGGCATACCGGCGGTATGCTCCGGCATATCGGCGGTATACCGTTTTTATCGTCCATAAACTTTCTGTAAAAAATTGTCGGCATACCGACGGTATGCTCCGGCATACCGGCGGTATACCGTTTTGTGGACCACAAAATGTTCTATGACAAACGTCGAAATATCGACGGTATGCTCCGGCATACGGCGGTATACCATTTTGTTTGCCTCAAAAACGTTCTGTGATAAACGTCGGAATACCGACGATATACTCCGGTATACCGGCGGTATACCATTTTGTGAGCCATAAAACTTTCTGTGACAAACTCCGGCGTACCGGCGGTATGCTCGGCATACCGACGGTATACCGTTTGTTTATTACAAAAAAGGTTCTGTGACACACAACGGTATACCGACGGCATACCGCGGCATACGACGGTATACCGGCTTACGAAATTTGATTTTTGAATGTCATAGACTGCATTAATGGCAGCATTAAATGCTCCCAACGGATATTAATATGACCGTACTGTTCGACCGGTATACCGACGGTATGCCGCTGCATACCGACGGTATGCCGGTCTGGCTGTATTCAGGAGCATTAAATGCCACCTATTGGTTTCTCTATAAATGAAAGCCTTCTCTCTCATGAGGCTTTTACCAACTCTTGTCATAAATTTTCCAAACAACCAAGAGCTCTACCATTAATACTGTGTAGGTCCTAAAAATCAAGTTGCATTTATCAAATAAGCAGAGAAAATTAAATTGTGCACTCTTCAAATGGACTGCACAAGAGGCAGATTGCGCTACATTTCAAGGCGCAAGCTGAACTGCGCTACCACTCAAGCGCTCTACGCTGACGTGGCAATGCCATCATTACCTGACAAAAATTTGATCTTCTGACAGCTGACAGCCGATAAACGAGGAGTCCTTTCGTTTCTTGTGCAGTACAGCGCTCGAGGACAACTGTACAGCCAGCGCAGTATGACAGCTCAACTTCAACGCAGTTTGACCAAGCCCGAGTCTCAGCGCAATCTGATGCTAGCGCTTTTCAAGTGGCACAATCCATCAAGATAACTGACATTTATTACGTGGCTTACATGCCATCAACTGCTCGCCACGTGGCAACCGCCTGTACACGACCATGCACATTTCAATCAAATAATGCCACGCGTCTAATACAGTTGGCCCACGATCGAGTAACTGCCAGCGCAGTTCGCTGTTTGCGCAGTCTGTTGCTAGCACAGTTCATCATGTGCAATCCGGAATAACTACAAATTAGTTATTTCTAGAACTCTATAAATAGAGTTTCAAGTCCTTTATTAAGGGAAGGAGATCTTATTATCATCAGAGATCAGAAGTTCTTGTCCAAGTGTTGCTGCATTCTTCAGAGGCTATCGTCTTCAAAGTTCACATCGTCCAAGGGATAAAGCGATCGTCTTCAGATCGGATTCTATAGTTGTACTTTCCCAGAATTCAATTGTAATCTTCTTACAAAGTTTGTGAAATAAAGACTTTTGTTTTTGCAAACAAAATGGCGACTCTGCTGGGGAAGACTTTCTCCTCCGACGAGGAAGTGACAACTCAATGTTACATTGCGTCTATCGGAAAGACGCAAAAGACGCTGGTTGTGAAGGTCAACCAGACTGTCTATGAGGCGATGATCAACTCTGGGGCTACTCGTCGCACTGTAACCTCTGCCAAGAGCAAGGTCCGTTCAGTGTGGACTCCAAAGTCCTCTGCGCAGTCCTCTGCACAATCATCTGCACAATCTGCTGTCTCTGCTGCCAAGGAACTAGTAGCACCTTCTGCCCTTGCGCAATACTGCTCTTTCTGCCACAGCACAACCCACTTCCTATGCCACTCTGGCAAAATGCAAGACTCCTCTCCCCCTGGCGCAGTTGGCGACCTCCTTCCTTCCTGCGCAATCCACTATTCCTGCAACCAAAGTGCAACTTAAACATTCTGAAGCCAGGATTTCTGCTGCGCAAACTACAATTTTTGGGGCCAAAAGACCATCTGCCAAAGCTTTCCAAGCGCAATCAGCCAATGCGCCTATTGCCACTCAACCTCTGCGCAAACTGTTCCAGTGCAGTCTAATAGGGATAGTCCTTTGGCTAATCTCCCTTCTTCTCACAGCAAGGGAAAAAACTCTACTCCTCTTCCCAAGCACCCTGTTGCTCCGACACAATCCACTGGGGGTGGTCTGTTGACTGTTCCTCCTCCTTCTCAGAACAAAGAAAAAGGCCCGTCGGTCTTTTCTCGGACTTCCTCGTTCCACGACTTGGAAGAAAACAGAGGAAAATGCTTTTAGCCAACCCTTCTTCACAAAACAAAAGAAAAGGTCCTTTGGTCTTTTCTCAGTCTTCTCCGGTTTTTACCATAGAAGATCCATCTGAACGTGCCTCGGCACCAATCAGTACAAGAACTCTCTCACACAAGAGCTCTTCTCTCCCTGCCAAAGGAAAATATACTGATCAAAGAGGTATTCTGCTTACTCCGGTAGCGGAACTCCAAGATCTCCCAACTCTCCGGATATCCTGCTCAAAACCGGGAAAATTACTGGTGTCTCAGACAGAAACCCCTGGGGGTAAATTTGCTGATCTACGGACTTATCTCAATAGACCAGCTTCTATGAAACGCAAGAATTCAATGCCGAAGATCAACCTGCATCAGAGGCGAATTTCCAGGATGAAAAATCCTGACACCTATGCTAATAAAGTGAGTACTTCTCTATATACTCACGGGACAAAACATCTGAAGAACCGAAACCATGTTCCGAATGTGGCCAAAGAATATATCCCTCAGACTTCTTCTCATCCCGTCATTATTCCTGACCTCCGACAGCACCTCAAGCAAAAATGGGACAACATCTCAACACCTCCAGTTCAACCACTTGAACATCTTTGTAATCACAAGGTTGTCATCAAGTGTTGTTGCCAGACAACAAAACGATCTGTCTTCGATCGTCTGAATTTTGCAACTTCTGAACCAATGTCAGAAGATGTAGACGAAGTGTTGTATGCTTCCGTCAACATGGCTTCTCGAGACACTGGGGGTAGAAAGTACTCCAAACACGACAAACCTTGCAGGCCCAGCAGCGGTACTTAGATTTACTCCAAGAATCTTCTGAAGGGGTATTTCGACACACCCGATCCCGAAGTCGAGACACAATGGGGCATGGAAATCTTCTCCAAGATCCCTCTGGTCATCTCTCTATTTCTTATTCAGGAGGTGATTCCTTCTCTGATTATGATGCATACAGTGAAAGCTCTGAACAGACAGTGTCTTCTACTGTACCTAGAGAAGTGACGGCTTACGTTGTCACTGAAAATCCAGATGCTTCTAGTTCGGCAAATCAAGAACAACTAATAGCTGCACTGGAAGACAAACTGAAGACCATGGCTGAAATGGTTGCAAGTATATATTCTATCATTATGGCCCAACATACAGTACCACCGACCGTACCTGCTGTAAATCCTGAGATTATAGCATCATCGGTGCCTGTCAATGCAGGTCTGGGGGTAGTATCTCCTCAAATACCCCCTGTATAAATTCAACCCACACCCAGTCAGTCAGGAGCTGAGGGTAGAACTTACCATGCTGTTCCTCCTCCTAACACTCAGCCTGCTCCTTTTTCATCATTGGAGGATGCTAATGAAGATGTCAAACTCTTGCGCACTCAATTTGAGGCTTTTAAAGAGAAGAATAATTTACAAAGATTGGGGATCAAACAACCCTATCCGGTTGAATGGAAGGAAGTCCCATTTCCTCTAAAGTACAAGATTCCCATAATTTTACTGTTTGACGGCAGCACTTCCCTAAGTCAATTCATTAACCATTTTGAAGTAATGACTATTCAACTTCAACCAAATGATGCTCTTCTTACCAGGGTATTTGTCGGCTGTTTAGCCGATGTAGCATATGATTGGTACATAAGCTTACCTGATGGCTGTATCACCTCTTTCTCGGGTTTGAAACAAATCTTCTTGGAGCGATTCTACGAGAGAATCAACGACATGACCATGTCGGCCCTCAACAAGATCAAACAAAGACATAATGAAACCGCTGAGAGTTTTATTGAAAATTCTGCCGAGAAGCATTAAAGATTCCTCCTGGAACTCCGGCCACTGTCACTATAGATACCTGCAAGGCAAATCTTTTGCCTATCATCAGCATGTGGACGGGGTCAACTCAATTTCAAGATTGGCCATCATTCATTGTCAATGCTAAAGCAGCGAAGTTAGTGCTGACAAGTTCAAGCAGTTGGGCGTACATATGTCTAACCCCGATCGGGAAGAACACCCGACAGCTAGTAGCGGTAATCGCCAGAACAACCGCAAGGGTAAAGAACTTTGAACATCAATCTGAAGAACAAAGAATCTCTGGCTGTCAACGTAGCTCCACCTACGTCTACTTCTACTCCTTCTGCCCCTCCATCAAGGGAAACTCGTCCAAAAGTAGAGTACCTTTTGACGAGAACGACACCGTGAGCATCTTCTATTGCTTGATCAAAAGAAATAAGCTCCAACTTCCAGACCCGAAGAAGCCTAACGAGGTTGGTAAGACTGATCATCCCAAATATTGTGTTTATCACAGGTTCATTGGTCATCCTACTCGAGCATGTTATGTGCTCAAAGACAAGATTCAGGAGTTAGTCAATGCTGGTGTTGTCACCCTTCAACAAGATGAGAAGACTGTTATCGCGAACATGGTCTCAGTACAGTTCGGTAACTTCCCTCCACAGATGGTACAGCATGGTGTCATTCCTATCCCCAAGGCCACCCTTGAGATCGAGAACCTCCCTCCTCCACGGTGTAAAGGTCTTGTCCCCTTATCCCTTGATAATGGCAAAATTATGTGGATCCACCCGGACCTTGTTGCAGACTTCGAGGCTCCTTCTAAGCTAAAAGACCGCTCCAAGGGCAGAACAAAGATCTGCAATATGGTGTCTTTTGACCCCATAGTTGAAGAGGAAATCCTGCTGGGTACCAGGTCAGGGAAAGCCTATCTACGAGAATTTCCCGAAACTCAAGAAAACCCTGCTTCTTCTTCTGAGTCTGCTCCAGTGCAACCTGCTTCTACTAAGGGCATCCCTGCTGTGTCTTCACCAATTTTAGAACCCATTCCCCCTAAGCCGACAGCAGCTGACAAAGGCAAAAACAAGTTCGCTTTGACAAGCCTTTGAAGATTTCATCTCCTTCTGGACTTAAGAAACCATACAATTTTAATATTTTGGCTCAACTAGCTAATACACCGGCTAGGCTGTCGATCTTTGAGCTCTTGCGCCTCTCCAAAAAGACTCGAGAAACCCTGAATGAAGCTCTCATACAGGCAGAAACCTGCTTAACTTTTCTAAAGAAGCCAGAATCAGAGCCTGTCTCTTGCCTCCACTGTCACAGTGTGTTGGAGTTAATTCCAAACATTACCTTTACACAGGATGATATGCTGATGGAATACAATAGGCATGACCATCCTCTATACTATATAGGATACATCGACACGATGAAGGTCGATCGTATTCTGATAGATCCCGGGTCAGTACTCAGCATCATGCCGAAGACAATGCTAGACGCACTGAAGATCCCAGTACATAGTCTTTCTAGCACAATCACCACCATCTTGGGGTTCAACCAGGGAAGAAGTGAGCCTCTGGGCAAGATTCGCCTAAAACTCCAAATAGGCAATCTACATGAAGGTGACCTTCTATATTATAGATAACCATGGTTGCTCTTACAATGCTCTTTTGGGGAGACCATTCCTTCATGAACACAACATTGTTCCTTCAACTCTCCATCAATGTTTTAAGTACGTTGATGACAATGGAGAGGTTCAAAAAGAGGTTACGGATCTCTACCATTTCAAAGGTGTAGAAGCATATTGTAATGATGCTCGCATGTATAAAGATGAGTTCATGAAGGTAGTGCTGGCTTTAGATACTGAAGAAGACCAAGAAGCAGGGCCCAATGATACCCTCATCATACCTGTTAAAGGACGTGTTTCTCATCCTCAGTCCTCCAAACCACTGGCTATTCACTTGCCAGTTCAGAAGCAACCAACCGATGGTGGTCAAGATCAAAGGGAGCTCACCTCTTCTGAGCCACTTGTTATCGACCTACGTCGTAACAAGGATAAAAGCAGCCTCACCTTCTGAGCCTTGTTATTGATTTATCTCGTAACAAGGATAAAAGGGAGCTCATCTCCTCTGAGCCACTTGTTATTGACATTCGTCGTAGCAAGCCTCCTCTACGTTCTTTTCTCCCTCTTGTAATCAATCTGACCAAGCCTGCTAAGGCTAAAGGTCCTGTTGTAAATACAGATGTACAAATCAATGAAAAAGTATCTCCTTTCCAGTATACTGATGTCATTTATCATACTAAATGCTATTTGGATATGTTAGATAGCTTTCAGTCATTTACAACGGGAGTTGTACGGTCTCTTCAAACAGAGGTCTTACTCGAACACCCAGATGATTCATACTTTGTTGTCCCTTCTCGAAAGAGAGGCGAGAGTCCAATACTTTTTAGTAAAGGGCCAGAACAAAAATTCAGCTATACGGATGATAGTAAAAATAATGATATGGAATGTCTCCAACTTCGTCGTTATAGTCAACAATCAAAAGACATCACGAAAGATGGGTTATGACTTTAAAAATGGCCTCAACTATGGTAAGGGTAGACGAACTCCTATTCGTACAGTTTTCTGGAAGAAAAATTAGAGGTGTACTACAGCAGGACAAAAAGAGGTCTCGGATATGCGTCACCTCCGGTCTTATCTCCAGCAGCCTCTGAGTCTGATAGTAAGGAGCGCTCTAACTCTTTGATTCCAGATCTTGGGATTCTGACACCAGTATTGGCCAGGTTCATCGATTGATTGTATCTTCTAATATGGTCTCCGCTGAACTTCCAGAAGGTTATGACAAGGATATCGAAGAAAATCCCGAAACAGATCCTTGGGCTCAACGAATGGACACCCAATGGGAACTCCGATTTGAACAACGAGAACCTCCTACCGAAGATCAATTGGTCCAAATTGACGTAGGAGAAAATGGATCACCTCGTCTAATATTCATCAGCAAGAATCTCCCCGAGGTGGATAGACAAGAATTAATTCTTCTCATTCGAGAATACATTGATGTCTTCGCTTGGAGTTATGAAGACATGCCAGGTCTAGATCCCAAGTTGCTACTCATAAATTGAATATTTTACCTAATGCAAAGCCAGTCAAACAGCAGCAAAGGCGATTCAAGCCAGAAATAATGGACGTAATTGATGATGAAGTCAAAAAGCTCATAGCTTGTGGCTTTATTCGAGAAGAACAACATCCAGATTGGGTAGCCAACGTTGTCCCAGTCTTGAAGAAAACTGGCAAAGTTCGAGTTTGTATCGACTTTCGGGATCTTAATGAAGCCTGTCCAAAAGATGAGTTTCCTCTCCCTATCATAGATGTCATGATCGACAACACTTGCGGGTTCGAAAGGATATCCTTCATGGATGGATTCTCTGGATACAATCAGATTCGGATGAATCCTGAAGATGAAAAACACACTTCTTTCCGTACTCCTCGTGGAGTCTACTGCTACACAGTGATGCCATTTGGTCTCAAGAACGCTGGTGCAACTTACCAACGAGCTATGAGTACCATCTTTCAAGATCATCTGCGCAAGACTGTCGAATGCTATGTCAACGATATTGCTGTCAAGAGCCGTCTAAAGGAAGATCACATCCAAGATTTAAGAACTATCTTCAATCTAATGCGCCAACATCAGCTGAAAATGAATCCCACCAAGTCATTCTTGGGTATCTCTAGTGGTAAATTTTTCGGCTTCGTCATTACCTCTAAAGGTATACACTTGGATCCCGAGAAGATCAAAGCCATTCAAGAGATGCGTCCTCCACGCAACCTAAAAGAGCTACGAGGATTCCATGGTCGACTTGCGTACATCAGGAGATTCATTTTAAATCTGTCTGGACGCTGCAGACCATTTACCCAGTTAATGAAGAAGGGTGTATATTTCATTTGGACTGAAGAATGTCAACGAACATTTGATGATATAAAATAATATCTCATGAACCCACCAGTCTTGGTGCCACAAATCTTGGGCATACCATTCTTAATGTATGTCCGTGCTATGGACCATTCATTGGGTGCTTTACTTGCCCAGAAGAACAAAGAAGGCCATGAACAAGCCATCTATTTTAGTCGTACTATGATTGGTGCTGAACATCGTTATAGTCCGGTTGAAAAAGAATACTTACCTCTTATGTTTGCTGTTCAAAAGACAAGGCATTACATCATTAGACAAACTATTCATGTCATATCCCGAGTTAATCCTCTTCGGGTATTAATGAAGAAACCCAGCACACTCAATTCTCGACTGGCTATATGGGCCATTCTGCTAGCCTAATATGACATGGTTTATGTTCCACAAAAGTCTGTTAAGGGTCAAGCACTGGCGGACTTCTTAGCGGCCCATCCTGTTCCGGAGACATCTAAACTTTATGATGAAATTCCAGACGAGACATTGGAATCAAATATGATCTCCGAAGAATTTCCTACCTGGCGTCTATTCTTCGACGGTGCATCCAGGATCGGGCCGAATGGTGCCATTGTCGCAGGAGTTGGGGTTGTTCTTGTTTCTCCAGAAGGGTTAACTATCCAAAGAGCTTATTCCCTAGATGAACCATGCTCCAACAACGTAGCAGAATACAATGCTCTACTCATGGCCTTCAATTAGCTAAACAGCTAGACGTCGAATATCTTCAAGTCTTTGGCGACTCCAAGCTGGTTGTTAACCAGGTTAGTGGAACCTATGAAGTTCGTCATCAAGATCTAGTGCCTTATCATGAAGCGGCAATCAATATGGCTACATCATTTAAAGCCATTTTCATCGAATATGTCCGTCGAGCTTACAATATTGAGGCAGATGCTTTGGCCAATCTTGCAGCAGTCATAGCCATACATGTCAAAAGATAACAGGTGGTGGTTGTCTCTAATCGGGAATTGTTTTGCATTGAAAATAATCGCAATATTGAGTTCAGTAATTTTACTGAGGCCAATGTTATCAGTGAAGATTGGAGAGCTTCCTTCATCGACTTCGTAGTCCATGATATACTTCCTGAAGATCCCAAGGAGGCTACGAGTATTCGTCGACGGTCTTTGCGATTCTACTACAATCAGACTACTAAGACTCTCTACCGGCGGACTTATGACGGTCTTCTCTTACGCTGTCTTGCTGGTGATGAAGCAAAGCAAGTGTTACGTGAAGCTCACGATGGTGTCTGTGGAGCACATCAACCAGGCCCTAAACTACAAGACCGTATCCGATGCATGGGTTACTACTGGCCTTCTATGGTATCGGATGCCATCGAATATGCAAGAAAATGTCGAGTTGTCAAATCCATGCAGATTTTATCCATCAACCGTCAGAATTCCTTTATCCGACTGCTGCTTCCTGGCCTTTTGAAGCTTGGGGCATGGATATTATAGGTCCTATCAATCCTCCTTCTTCTAAAGGACATCGTTCATACTAGCTATAACCGATTACTTCTCCAAATGGGCTGAAGCTATACCTCTGGCTGAAGTTAAGACCAGTAGCGTCATCAACTTTGTCAAACACCATGTCATCTATAGATTTGGTGTACCTCGAAGGATCATTCACGACAATGGACCACAGTTCATTAGCCAGAAGTTTACAAGGTTTTGTGACGATCATCGGATTGACAATGTCGCTTCGACAGCTTACAATCCTGCTTCTAATGGTTTAGCTGAAGCATTTACAAGACTATTATAAAAGTCCTTAAGAATTTTGTATCTACTAACAAACAAAATTAAAGTAAGAAACTTGGAGAAGGTTTATGGGCCTACCACACTACGGTCCGTAACCCTACAGGCTGTACACCTTTTTCTCTTGTGTATGGTTGTGAAGCAGTTCTACCTTTGGAACTTCAGATCCCATCGCTGCGGATTACCATTGCCAACGAGCTCACTACAGAGAACAACGATCTCCTTCGATTTCAAGAATTAGAAGCGCTCGACGAGAAACGGTTATTGGCTCAACAACATATTGAGTTTTATCAAGCCCGAATCTCAAAAGCTTTTAATCGTAAAGTTAAGGTCAGAGCTTTTCAGAAAGGAGAACTGGTTCTAACCGTCAGACGTCCTATGACCATGACTCATATGAGCAAGGGCAAATTCGATACGAAGTGGAAAGGTCCATATATTGTGAGCAAAGTCTTCTCAAATGGAGCCTATCAACTTACAGAGTTGGACGGTCGAGTTACAATGATGCCTATCAATAGCAAATTCCTTAAAAAGTACTATGCATGAATGTAAAAGGAATTTCTTATAAATACGAAAAAATAGTTCATAAATAAAATTTCTTTTATTTCATCATAAATGGTGTTACAAGATATCATGGACGAGAATCACTATCATCCTTCTTGAAGACAGGACGAGGACCACTACCATCCTTTTTAAAAATGTAATCGACAAAAGAGCCGAGAACATCCTTGCTCGAACCTACCAGAAATTTGCAAGCGGCCATCCTCATGGCTTCCTCCTCGTCGTCGTTCCTGGCTCAAGTAGGAAGTCCAAGATATCCTGCGGTGGCTTGGGTGCAGACGAACCTTTACCCGCTTCCGTCTGCTTTGGCTGGTTTACTTCGGCTGGAGGTTCCTCCGTGATTTCTTCAATCTTTGGGACAATCTCAGCCTTCTTGGATGCATCTTCAGATGACATTTTTGTGTTGAAAAGTGAAAGTGATCATTCCATTTCAATTTTTGTTCTATTTATAGGCAAAAATTCTTAAAACATCGAAGCGACGCGTTCTTCGCAACATTCATTTCATTTATTTGACGGTTTATCCGTTCATTAATTCTATCTGACGGTTCGCCCGTTTATTTCATTCATCCGATGGTTCACCGTTCATTCCATTTACTCGACGGTTCATCCGTTCATTACATCCATCCGACGGTTCACCCGTTCATTACATTCATCCGACGGTTCACCCGTTCATTCCATTTACTCGACGGTTCACCCGTTCATTCCACTCATTCGACGGTTCATCCGTTCATTCTATTTATCCGACGGTTCATCCGTTCATTCAATTCATCTGACGGTTCATCCGTTCATTCCAATGATTCATTTCGTTCATATATTTTGACGATTCATCCGTTCATTCATATCAGCAACTTGTCACGTATTTATTTCTGATTAAGTTGTCTACTGAAATAATGATATTCGACGAATTATATTCTGCCATGTCCACATTACCTCTGAGCAGATATAATGAATATAATTATTTTCTGAATCAAGAAATATATCATGTCTTGAACCTCTGAATATATTTTCCATCGCTATTATTTATATCCTTAATGGGATATGCAAAAAATAATAGAGCCACAAAATAATGTCTTTTTATTGATCAAAATAAAAGATATTACAAAAAGATATATCATAAAGAAGGAAAAAGTACAAAAGGTCTTCCTTCACTCAATTGGTGGGGTCATCAAGTTAGCTATCTGCTGCTTCAAGGATTGAGTCGTCCTTCACGCGAATCCAAACCCGCCTTCTAGCTTCCGCCATTCCAGATTCATCAAGGATGGCAAGGTCACTAGGCGTCGTGCGATTTCATCTTGATGGGAAGTGACAAACTCATTCTTCTCGTGGGTTAGAAGGTCTAGTTGCTGAACGACAGCTTCATGCTGTGTAGTCTCTTCTTCAAGAGCAAGCTGAACGATTCTCAACTCTTACTGAAGTCGAGCAAACTCCGCCTTCAGTTCAGCAACCTTCTTTCTTTCTCCCCAGCAGAAGACGCTAATATTTCCATCCGGGAATCATACTTTGAAGCCTTTGCAGCATAAGTGTCCAAAAAAGTCTGGAAAGCAGATTTTGTGACTTTAGCTTCACGAGTCATCCTTTCAAACTCAGCATTCACTAGGGGTTCTACCTTCCCCCGATTAAGATCTTTGTAAATCTTAATTGATGCCACCAGCTCATCCAGTATGTGTTCAAGATAGACAACTTAAAACAGTCATTTCGTCACGTTTATATTACCCCTGACGAATCTACTAAAACAAGCAACAGTTCTTTTCTGAGAATCATACGCTAAGATCAAGTTATCACTGATAAAAACATCGGCTTATCAATGCCATGAACATCGAAAAGTCTCAAAGGAGTATTTTCCATAGAATTGTCATTTCTATTTCTCATTCTATCATCATAAAAGTCTATTACATTTTTTTAGACTTTCTTACAAATCATAATAAAAATCTATTACATCTTGGATTTTCATTCTATACAACAATGGTGACCTAATGGAGATCTATTACATCTTTTGGATCTTCTTCAACAGATTCGTTGTTGGTGGCAATTCCTTGCTGTCTGAGCCTCAATGGCAACAAGGGCAGTAGGAATTAACTCTAGTCTTCTCTCTCAGACGAGAGGAAAACCCCAGAGTATGGCAGCCCAAAGACGTGTTGCTGCCAATACAACCTGTGGAGGGATGACGTCCCTTCAGAAGAGCTAGAAATGTATCCAGCATTGGGATACGATTTCTAGTCCTACCGTGAAAGGAACTCTACTATCCAACTTCTCGGGTTAGAGTTGACTCCACCATCCAACTTTCCGTGTACAAAGGCTCTTCCTACCATCTGAGGAAGACCCTTCTATCCCACGAAGAGTTCTGAGTTGTCTGATTTGCGCGTCAAAAGCGCATGAGCTCCCTGATGTGTGTCAGAAGAATGCTCCCCACAGCATCCATATCGCCAATGCCAGTTCTGGAAAAGTTCTTTAACCAAGCTTCTGCAGAAAACAGCGCAGAGAAAAGAAACTAATCAATAAAAGTGTCATCATCATTAGGCACAAACTGGCCCATCAAAGACGGGCACACCCTGTTCAGTCAAAGACAGATGCTCGCGCACCTAGTTCAGTTAAAGACAAATGCTTGTCTTCAACAGGCGCACCGTATCTATCGAGAATTTGTGCTCGTTTTTTAACAGGCGCACCTTATCTATCAAGGATTTGCGCTCGTTTTTCAGGCGCACCTTATCTATCAAGGATTTGCGCTCGTTTTTCAGACGTACCTTATTTATCAAGGATTTACGCTCGTTTACAGCAGGCGTGCCTTATCTATCAAAGATAGGCGCTCATTTTCAACAAAAGCTCAAAGGCAGCCGATTGCGCACCATGTTCAATTAAAGAAGGGCGCATTCTGCCCCTTTTGTATAAATCAAATACCTATTTCGGTGAAAGGTGACGCGCATAACAATAGATAAAAGATGATCATACACAGAAAGCTACTTGTAACGCTCCAGTCCCAAAATATGTAGGACTAGAAATGTATCATGTCAGCTGTCTACATACAAAGTACTCCAATATATGAATATCTCGTATGTACACATAAGCTGTAAAATATAGTAACCATGAAGCTAATCATCCACAAACCAATATATCATAAAATCAACTTATTAAAGTCATTTGTACAAACGTTAGGCGGAGACAAAGTCCACTACCAACTATCTCAAAATAAAATGTACAAGAAGTGAATCGATAAAATATCAAACGAACCAAGCGCAATTCTTTTCGAAGGAAGGAGAAGATAACGGCCTTGGCTAGAACACCTGCAGTAAATCATGAAAGCATACACCTGGAGAGATAACCAGGTCCTCAGAGGGACGTAACAAGATACAGGAAGAACATGCCATGTAACTGCATAAGTAAAAAAATACTATAAACTACAACACAACAGGGTACCTAACCATCTATGTGATATGCACTTTGAGGACAACGTTCTACGTAGGGGCTGTAACAGATTCACGTAAGCAAGTAATAAAGAGTGGCCGTCAAGTAGCGCTCATCCGAGACACTATCGGCCGGGCAGCAAGTAGCGCTCATCCGAGTCACTATCACCCATAAATGTGTAAAAAGTAAATGTATCCCTACGCTAGTAGCTGTCCCCTCCCCCCAACGATACTATACATGCATCGTAACCACGACACACCAACACGTGTCGTTTCCACAACACGGTTTATATTTAATAACTGTCAAGTCTTCTAACATACATCTATTGACAGTTATTCCTACGCATGCGCACGGGTGATCAGCCAACACGCAAGTGACCACTACATGATACTCACAACTCACACACAACTTATGATACAATCGTGACAAGTTAATGACATGCACTCTATTGACGGTAGTCACTTAACTCTAGGTCCACATGCAAGAAGAAAATAATAAACAAGAAATATAGATACAATAACTGAAATAAAAACAACTAAATGTAAGCAGTAATTATAGCAAGGTATCTTGCCTGATTCCGTACTGTAAATATGAAATGCCGCTCCCGCGTCCACGCCTCCGAAACCCGACGCTCCTAGATAAATTAACTAAATTAAGTCACTACTTATGAAACTTACGATACGACTTAATTAGTCAAAGTAACGTGTTAAAATTATATTTAATCTCTCATGGAACCATTTAGATTCATACAATCACACACAGGTTCCACGAGACATCGAAACACAGTTTTGGGTTTCTAACTTTTAATTAGTCGGTTATGCCCCTACTTCAATAACATACTTAAAAATCATAAAAAATCATAAAAAATAATATTTAAACTAATTTTCTACAGATATATCTCTGAAATTCCAGAATTAATATTTCTAAAGACATTTATGACTAGTTGATTAATAAGTCAGCTAGTCTACCCGAAACTCGCCCGGAACATAGTTAATGACCCAAATTGCTAAAATAAACAAAAATATTTTAAACAGAAATAAAATAATTTATTCATAGAATAATATTAGAGGTACAAGGGTTGAGTTATACTACAAGTTTGGGACATTCTAGGTCAGCCGGTTACCCGAAATTAGCTATTTTTGACCTACAATTTTTTCGACCAGATTTGAGTTGCTAAAATCGTAGAAGAATACTTAAAAATCCTAATTTATGTATATGAACACACATAAAATTCAGTTCCGAAAATAGGCACCAGTAACTCAAAGCTCCTTTACAATAGGGTTAATTTTGATCCTACCGACACATGAATATTACGCATATTTTTATGAAACCTTTATGGATGATTATACCTAAGAAAAGCCATCAAAATATGATTTCTAAATAATTAATAATATATTTTTACATAATTTTACCAAAGGTTTTTAGAAGAAAATGTTTGAGTTCTTACCAAATATCCTTGCTAGAAAGGGTGATGATGACTTCTCTTCACCAAAGCTCCAATCTTTTCCGCTATCTTCGCTTGCTAATCCTCTCTTGGTGAGTATGGGAGAGTTGATAATGGTTATAGAGGATTGGATGGGGGAGATGGAGTTTTTAGGGTTTGTTTTGAGGAATTTCGGGAATGTATGGTGGAGGAGATGAGTTTTTGTGAAGGATGGAGAGATGTACAATGGAGAAGATGATGTATCGATGCTATGGGGAGTTTGTTACTACCAAAATTATGGAGAGGGAGAGAGTTTTTGGTCGACCAAAGGTGAGGGAGAGAAAGATTAGGATTTGGTTAAGGTTTGGGATAAGTTGGTATATTTAAACATATCCTTAAATGAATTTAAGCAATCTAGAATTTAAATCCTATTTAATTTGATGCATTTGGTCATGGGGGTGTTGCTTGGCCGAAATTAGCATGGTGGGGGTCCACTTGGCATGATTTGGTTGTTTGGTGAGTTGGCAAGTTGATTGGATTGAGGATTTAAAAAGGGATTTCCTAATATAGAACTATTAATTCTATCTATGTAATTACACTAAAAAATCTGAATTAAATACAAATAAATGTAATTATTAATATTTATTAATGTCCAACATACCTACATAGGGTTGGGTTTTGCTTGGAAGAGGTTTGGAAAGGTTTGGTGCAATCGGATCTCCTAAAAAGTCATAAAGGCTTTCTTAACTAATTAATTAAATAAAATATAACTTGTGCCATAATTTGAATGGTTAACATGCAAGAGATTACAATATGACCATGATATTCCTAACATGGCTAGCATACTAGCTAAAGCACCCGACTACGCTAGGCATGCCATACTTTCTAGTCGTCTTGCATATTCAAACTCAACCATGGCTATAGTCCTTTATATAATATAAATAAGATAAAAATAAATTAGAATTAAAAAAATCCAAAATAATTTAAATATTCCTTTAATTATAAGGGATTTTACATCCTACCCAACTTATGACAATTTCGTCCTCGAAATTAAAAATAATCATAATATCAAGAATTGCGAGATTTTGTACGGAGGGAGAGTAGGTACGTCAAATCTTAGCTCAATTTTTGAAAGGATGGAGGGGTGGTTGTCATAGGAATCCCAATTGACCTCATATTCTATAAGATGGGGTATGCTTCCTTCCAGACTCTACCCAACTTATAGAAGTGGTTAATCGGGGAAAGCACAGTAATAGGACTTCTAAGAAGGTCAAATTTCAAGGAGGTATAGGAAGTATGAGGTATTTCCAACCATAGTCACAGACTCTATAGGAAGTCTAGGTATTATCTATTTAATATGGCCCATATATTAATTATGTTTGGTCAAGACAGTATGAGAGGTCTTGGTCAAGTATATCCGGAAGCAAGTTGGTAACGAGAGATGTATAACATAGGCTACGAAGAGATACAGTTACGGAATCTATGGAAGGAGAATTAGTGAGCCAAGAGGTGGAACCTACATACTAGGGGTGAGGGCCTATTTCATCAAGTTTGGTTTTATAGTCCCAATATGGCGATGGGCTATGATGGGTTTTAACTGAGTCTCAATAGGTTCCCTAATTGGACTTCAATTTTTGATTGCATGAACTTTAGATTTTAATCTATAGTGGCTGGACAAAATTTTGTGGAATTTTAAACCATCCCTATTAGGTTAGGGTAATGTAGAATATGTTCAAATTCAAGTGGTTGGGCAAATTTCCCGTCGGGTTGGTAGAATAGGTTCTGTAAGTCGTGAGATGCGCCTTCCGTGACTTTTGTGTTTAAGTAGCACACAAGGCCTCTATTGAGTGGCACACTAGTGGCATGTGCATAGAGAGCTTCTAGTAGATCACAACCATATATTGGGCCAAAAGATTTGAGTCAAGGTTGGATCTCTAACTACAGTCCGAAAGTACATCGGTATTATGGTAAGGGTTATCGCTAGTCCCTTTTGACCTGAAAGTCGTATCATAATAATAGAGTACAAGAAGATGTGTTGTGTGGGACATGATATGTCTACTTGAAGGTGGACTCGTTTAAGTTTTGCATAAATTTTGTTGGAAGGTAACAGCTAGTATTACACTTCAAATATCAAAGTCACGGTAAGGGACACCAAAAGATCTAAAAGAAAGTGGGAGTTCACGAGTCACTAATTTATCTCTAGTGAGAACCAATTTACCTCAATCAATCGGTGATCCCCAAATCCTAAAAGTAAGAATGGCTTACAATCTATTCACTCTAGAGACTAGGATATGATTTTAGGAATAATGAGGTTAGGAATATTTGAGTCGCGATATCGTACCTTGACATTTGGTAATAATAAGTCACGATGTGATCGATAACATGATAGGGTAGTTGTGAATCAGTTTCGAAGATTGTACCCCGGGTCCTAATAAATGAAAATGACGTACAGTAGAACCTGAGTCGATAAGATGGAATGACCCGCTTGTCCATGGTATACGAGAGTCTATCGGTGGAATAACGAACTCTAAAGCACGTCATGGGAAAGATCCCTAACTACTAAGTCGTGAATTTCTATTTGTGTCAAACATGCCAGACTATAGTCACAAGTGTTCTAGAGGTATTAAATGTAGTACTCATGCATCACTTGTTGATTACTAATACACATAATGACGGGACATCATGCTACATATTTTGGCTAAGCTGGTGAATGTGTTGTTCTAATATTATGTCACTTCTTTGATAATAGAATTTTGTACCTAGAGTAACATCTGCTGAATCTCTAATCTTAGAATGGGTGTCACCACGGTCCTTGCAATGCTTGTCCTTGTTTTGGTCTATTATTCTCTGTCTAAACTGTGGGGGCCTAGTCAAGTAAGGTTTGAGTTAAGGTATACGGGTTGCTAGTTAAGCCAAGAATCAAGATGAATATTTGGAGACTCACAATAAATGATTCCTAGAGATTAGATAGTCTCATAGGTTATGGTTTATCCAAGGGTAAGATCTTACTCATCTTTCAAGCTCAAATGACTAGAAAGTCACGATATTACTATTAGGGTCGAGGAAAGGACGAGCAACTTTAGGCAAGGTTGTAGTTATATGGCTTGGCCGATGGTTGCTATACCTGTGCATATAATTACCATGGCCATGGGGATACTCTATTTATCTATAAAATATGAGCGTTCGTCTTTCCAATCAGTGAAAGACAAAAGCAATAAAGAGTTCAAGAAAGATGTCATTGAATACAATTACGTAATTCAAAGGCGAATGTGTAATTCAAGAGGAATTGTCAATGCAGTCGCAGATGAGATCCTAGATACCTCTATATCTCAATCCACATGGGACAATCATATGAAGAGTGAACCAAGTGCACTATGGTTGATCAGACCATAATACATTGATTCTAATTAGACAATATGCTTGTGGGCGTCCCCAGTATACATATGTCCTGAACAAGCTCGACAAAGAATAAGCTTGCAAAACTAGGCTATAAATAGCGTCGTTATTCATGGTAGTTTAAAGTATAAGTACGGAAGAATACGTTGAAAGCAGTAATAATTAGTTCGAGTTTCACAAGGATCTAAGTCTTTTTGTATCAAGCCTTAGTTGACCAATGGGTATGGGCTACGAAATCTCTATATTCTAGGTAAATATCTCTCCTATACTAGCATATATTCATTATCACTCTGTTACACTTTAATACTAGGTTAAAAGGATACGGGTGGTAGGTTGTAGTCATACTACTCAACTTATAAAGTCAACAAATGGAGTAATTGAGGAATATAACACATATACTGTATGAGTTATCTCCTAACCTTCCTATTTAGCACGAAAGGAGATAAGATTTGCAGTGAAAGGAATCAAGCAGAAGGAAGTCAAGATAATTGGACGAGAGTTCGAGATTAGAATTGAGGGAGAAATTCAATCTTGTGGATGAGATTCCTATATCCTAATCCTATATGCAGGCTCACATCGTACAGTAGCATAACCGATGTGACAAATTCGACTGCATGGGCCACCACACAACATGTAACGCTCCAGTCCCAAAATACGTAGGACTAGAAACGTATCATGCCAGCTGTCTACATACGAAGTATACTCCAATATATGAATATCTCGTATGTACATATAAGCTGTAAAATGTAGTAACCATGAAGCTAATCTCATCCACAAACAATATATCATAAAATCAACTTATTAAAGTCATTTGTACAAACGTTGGGCGGAGACAAAGTCCACTACCAACTATCTCAAAATAAAATGTACAAGAAGTGAATCGATAAAATATCAAACGAACCAAGCGCAATTCTCTTCGAAGGAAGGGAGAAGATCACGGCCTTGGCTAGAACACCTGCAGTAAATCATGAAAGTATACACCTGGAGAGATAACCAGGTCCTCAAAGGGACGTAACAAGATACAGGAAGAACATGCCATGTAACTGTATAAGTAAAAATACTATAAACTACAACACAACAGGGTACCTAACTATCTATGTGATATGCACTTTGAGGACAACGTTCTACGCAGGGGCTGTAACAGATTCACGCAAGCAAGTAATAAAGAGTGGCCGTCAAGTAGCGCTAATCCGAGACACTATCGGTCGGGCAGCAAGTAGCGCTCATCCGAGTCACTATCACCCATAAATGTGGAAAAAGTAAATATAGCCCCTACGCTAGTAGCTGTCCCCTCCCCCCAATGATACTATATATGTATCGTAACCACGACACACCAACACGTGTCGTTTCCACAACACGGTTTATATTCAATAACTGTCAAGTCTTCTAACATGCATCTATTGACAGTTATTCCTACGCATGCGCACGGGTGATCACCCAACACGCAAGTGACCACTACATGATACTCACAACTCACACAACTCGTGATACAATCGTGACAAGTTAATGACATGCACTCTATTAACGGTAGTCACTTAACTCTAGGTCCACATGCAAGAAGAAAATAATAAACAAGAAATATAGATACAATAACTGAAATAAAATACAACTAAATGTAAGCAATAATTATGGCAAGATATCTTGCCTAATTCCGTGCTGTAAATATGAAACGCCGCTCCCGCGTCCACGCCTCCGAAACCCGACGTTCCTAGATAATTAATTAACTAAATTAAGTCACTACTTATGAAACTTACGATATGACTTAATTAGTCAAAGTAACATGTTAAAATTATATTCAATCTCTTATGGAACCATTTAGATCCATACAATCACACACAGGTTCCACGAGATATCGAAACAAAGTTTTTGGGTTTCTAACTTTTAATTAGTCGGTTATGTCCCTACTTCAATAACATACTTAAAAATCAAAAAAATTATAAAAAATAATATTTAAACTAATTTTCTACAGATATATCTCTGAAATTCCAGAATTAATATTTCTAAAGACATTTATGACTAGTTGAATAAGTCAGCTAGTCTACCCGAAACTCGCCCGGAACATAGTTAATGACCCAAAATTGTTAAAATAACCAAAAAATATTTTAAATAGCAATAAAATAATTTATTTCATAGAATAATATTAGAGGTACAAGGGTTGAGTTATACTACAAGTTTGGGACATTCTAGGTCAGCCGGTTACCCGAAATTAGCTATTTTTGACCTACAATTTTTTCGACCAGATTTGACTTGCTAAAATCGTGGAAAAATACTTAAAAATCCTAATTATGTATATAAACACACATAAAATTCAGTTCCAAAAATAGGCACCAGTAACTCAAAGTTCCTTTATAATAGGGTTAATTTTGATCCTACCGACACATGATTATGCATATATTTTATGAAACCTTTATGGATAATATACCTAACAAAAGTCATCAAAATATGATTTCTACATAATTAATAATATTTTCTACATAATTTTAGCAAAGGTTTTTAGAAGAAAAGGTTTGAGTTCTTACCAAAGATCCTTGCTAGAAAGGGTGATGATGACTTCTCTTCACCAAAGCTCCAATCTTTTCCGCTATCCATGCTTGCTAATCCTCTCTTAGTGAGTATGGGAGAGTTGATAATGGTTATAGAGGATTGGATGGGGGAGATGGAGTTTTTAGGGTTTGTTTTGAGGAATTTCGGGAATGTATGGTGGAGGAGATAAGTTTTTGTGAAGGATGGAGAGATGTGCAATGGAGAAGATGATGTATCGATGCTATGGGGAGTTTGTTACTACCAAAATTATAGAGAGGGAGAGAGGTTTTGGTCGGCCAAAGGTGAGGTTGAGAAAGATTAGGATTTGGTTAAGGTCTGGGATAAGTTGGTATATTTAAACATATCCTTAAATGAATTTTAAGCAATCTAGAATTTAAATCCTATTTAATTTGATGCATTTGGCCATGGGGGTGTTGCTTGGCCGAAATTAGCATGGTGGGGGTCCACTTGGCATGATTTGGTTGTTTGGTGAGTTGGCAAGTTGATTGGATTGAGGATTTAAAAAGGGGTTTCCTAATATAGAACTATTTAATTCTATCTATGTAATTACACTAAAAAATCTGAATTAAATACAAATAAATGTAATTATTAATATTTATTAATGTCCAACATGCCTACATAGGGTTGGGTTTAGCTTGGAAGAGGTTTGGAAAGGTTCGGTGCAACCGGGTCTCCTAAAAAGTCATAAAGGCTTTCTTAACTAATTAATTAAATAAAAATATAACTTGTGCCATAATTTGAATGATTAACATGCAAGAGATTACAATATGACCATGGCATTCCTAACATGGCTAGCATACTAGCTAAAGCACCCGACTACGCTAGGCATGCCATACTTTCTAGTCGTCTTGCATATTCAAACTCAACCATGGCTATAGTCCTTTTATATAATATAAATAAGATAAAAATAAATTAGAATTAAATAAAATCCAAAAATAATTTAAATATTCCTTTAAATTATAAGGGGTTTTACATCCTACCCAACTTATGACAATTTCGTCCTCGAAATTAAAAATAATCATAATATCAAGAATTGCGAGATTTTGTACGAGGGGAGAGTAGGTACGTCAAATCTTAGCTCAATTTTTGAAAGGATGGAGGGGTGGTTGTCATAGGAATCCCAATTGACCTCATATTCTATAAGATGGGGTATGCTTCCTTCCAGACTATACTCAACTTATAGAAGTTGGTTAATCGGGGAAAGCACAGTAATAGGGCTTCTAAGAAGGTCAAATTTCAAAGAGGTATAGGAAGTATGAGGTATTTCCAACCATAGTCACAGACTCTATAGGAAGTCTAGGTATTATCTATTTAATATAGCCCATATATTAATTATGTTTGGTCAAGACAGTATGAGAGGTCTTGGTCAAGTATATCCGGAAGCAAGTTGGTAACGAGGATGTATAACATAGGCTACGAAGAGATACAGTTACGGAATCTATGGAAGGAGAATTAGTGAGCCAAGAGGTGGAACCTACATAATAGGGGTGAGGGCCTATTTCATCAAGTTTGATTTTATAGTCCCAATATGGTGATGGGCTATGATGGGTTTAACTGAGTCTCAATAGGTTCCCTAATTGGACTTCAATCTTTGATTGCATGAACTTTAGATTTTAATCTATAGTGGCTGGACAAAATTTTGTGGAATTTTAAACCATCCTATTAGGATAGGGTAATGTAGAATATGTTCAAATTCAAGTGGTTGGGCAAATTTCCCGTCGGGTTGGTAGAATAGGTTCTGTAAGTCGTGAGATGCGCCTTTCGTGACTTTTGTGTTTAAGTAGCACACAAGTCCTCTATTGAGTGGCACACTAGTGGCATGTGCGTAGAGAGCTTCTAGTAGATCACAACCATATATTGGGCCAAAAGATTTGAGTCAAGGTTGGATCTCTAACTACAGTCCGAAAGTACATCGGTATTATGGTAAGGGTTATCGCTAGTCCCTTTTGACCTGAAAGTCGTATCATAATAATAGAGTACAAGGAGATGTTTTGTGTGGGACATGATATGTCTACTTGAAGGTGGACTCGTTTAAGTTTTGCATATAAATTTTGTTGGAAGGTAACAGCTAGTATTATACTTCAAATATCAAAGTCACGGTAAGAGACACCAAAAGATCTAAAAATAAAGTGGGAGTTGATGAGTCACTAATTTATCATCCTAGTGAGAACCAATTTACCTCAATCAATCGGTGATCCCCAAATCCTAAAAGTTAGAATGGCTTACAATCTATTCACTCTAGAGACTAGGATATGATTTTAGGAATAATGAGGTTAGGAATATTTGAGTCGCGATATCGTACCTTGACATTTGGTAATAATAAGTCACGATGTGATCGATAACATGATAGGGTAGTTGTGTATCAGTTTCGAAGATTGTACCCCGGGTCCTAATAAATGGAAATGATCGCGTACAGTAGAACCTGAGTCGATAAGATGGAATGACCCGCTTGTCCATAGTATACGAGAGTCTATCGGTGGAATAACGAACTCTAAAGCACGTCATGGGAAAGGTCCCTAACTACTAAGTCGTGAATTTCTATTTGTGTCAAACCTGCCAGACTATAGTCACAAGTGTTCTAGAGGTATTAAATGTAGTACTCATGCATCACTTGTTGATTACTAATACAACATAATGACGGGACATCATGCTACATATTTTGGCTAAGCTGGTCACAAGTGTTCTAGAGGCATCCCTAGCTATTTGTGTCAAACCTGCCAGACTATAGTCACAAGTGTTCTAGAGGCATCCCTAGCTATTTTTGACCTACAATTTTTTCGACCAGATTTGACTTGATAAAATCGTGGAAAAATACTTAAAAATCCTAATTTATGTATATGAACACACATAAAATTCAGTTCCAAAAATAGGCACCAGTAACTCAAAGTTTTTATAATAGGGTTAATTTTGATCCTACCGACACAAGAATATTACGCATATTTTATGAAACCTTTATGGATGATTATACCTAACAAAAGTCATCAAAATATGATTTCTAATATAATAAATATTTTCTACATAATTTTAGCAAAGGTTTTTAGAAGAAAAGGTTTGAGTTCTTACCAAAGATCCTTGCTAGAAAGGGTGATGATGACTTCTCTTCACCAAAGCTCCAATATTTTCCGCTATCCTCGCTTGCTAATCCTCTCTTGATGAGTATAGGAGAGTTGATAATGGCTATAGAGGATTGTATGGGGGAGATGGAGTTTTTAGTGTTGTTTTGAGGAATTTTGGGGATGTATGGTGGAGGAGATGAGTTTTTGTGAATGATGGAGAGCTGTGCAATGGAGAAGATGATGTATAGATGTTATGGAGAGTTTGTTACTACCGAAATTATGGAGAGGGAGAGAGGTTTTGGTCGGCCAAAGGTGAGGGAGAGAAAGATTAGGATTTGGTTAAGGTTTGGGATAAGTTGGTATATTTAAACATATCCTTAAATAAATTTTAGGCAATTTAGAATTTAAATCCTATTTAATTTGATGCATTTGGCCATGGAGGTGTTGCTTGGATGAAATTAGCATGGTGGGGGTCCACTTGGCATGATTTGGTTGTTTGGTGAGTTGGCAAGTTGATTGGATTGAGGATTTAAAAGGGGTTTCCTAATATAGAACTATTTAATTCTATCTTGTAATTACACTAAAAAATCTGAATTAAATACAAATAAATGTAATTATTAATATTTATTAATGTCCAACATGCCTACATAGGGTTGGGTTTGGCTTGGAAGAGGTTTGGGAAGGTTCGGTGCAACCGGGTCTCCTAAAAAGTCATAAAGGCTTTTTTAACTAATTAATTAAATAAAATATAACTTGTGTCATAATTTGAATGGTTAACATGCAAGAGATTACAATATGACCATGGCATTCCTAACATGGCTAGCATACTAGCTAAAGCACCCGACTACGCTAGGCATGCCATACTTTCTAGTCGTCTTGCATATTCAAACTCAACCATGGCTATAGTCCTTTTATATAATATAAATAAGATAAAAATAAATTAGAATTAAATAAAATCCAAAAATAATTTAAATATTCCTTTAAATTATAAGGGGTTTTACACTACTGTTTCACGTTGGGCTTACCATCGAGGTCAGATGGTTCGGCGCTAAGAGTTGTTGAATCAATGACTGATGACACGGCGTGTAGAGGAATGACATCGGAAAGCATCATCATCATCAATCCCTTGTCGGAGAATGGAGTCGTACAAAAAGTCATCTTCGGAGAAGAAGAAGAATAAAGGAATAAGAATGCATTCTTTAACTCAGCTATTTATAAAGGTTCAAAGAAGCAGATGGCGTGAGTCTATTTCGGGAAAGATCCTAATAAGAGGCGCTCATAACCACAGAACAGCTGCCACGTGTTATTTTGTTTCTCTTCGGAATGAGCAAACATGGAAACAGTCAAAAAAGGTGTAGAATGATCCTATATCAATGCACCACACGAATAAAGGTGAAAACAACACCAGGATTTTATTTCATAAAAAGAGAGTAGGCCCCTACAGATAAGTTGAGTGTCACAATACATAGATGACACCCCTATACAAAACATTATTTCTTCTTCTCTCCTTCGTTGGGCTGACGAAGGGAGGCGCCTAACTCATACACATTATGGATCCCTGAACGACGCATCTGACCGAGGAATGCTTCTGCATCACCGGGTCCTTCGTGGGCAGTTAAAAGACCACCATTTATACGATCAAAGATCGCTGGAGACAGTCCAAAGCATTCCAGGAAATTGCATGCTCGTAGCAATTGATCGGCCTCCGTCTCTATGTCAAGCCTTGAGCTTTGAGCCTTTTCCTTGTCAGCTTCTTTCTTCGGTGCCATGACTATACGAGGATGAGAAGTAAGAATGAAAACTTTTCTTTATATATACAATTAATCAACCCTTCATATTCCTATGGGAAACTGAACATCATCAATACAACTTGGGAAGACGAAAAGGAGTTCGAACGTTTCGATGAGAAAAATTTATTATGACAGTTGAGTATTGACCGGCGCCCTTCAGGTCTCATTTCTTGACTTTTCATATTCAAAGTATTTCAAAAATTTTGAAGTCTTTTCAAAATTCGAAAACTTTGAAGGGGGTCTTGTAGGTCCTAAAAATCAAGTTGCATTTATCAAATAAGCAGAGGAAATTAAATTGCGCACTCTTCAAATGGACTGCGCAGGAGGCAGATTGTGCTACATTTTAAGCGTGCAAGCTGAACTGCGCTACCACTCAAGCGCGCAACGCTGACGTGGCAATGCCATCATTACCTGACAAAAATCTGATCTTCTGACAGTTGACAGCCCGATAAACGAGGAGTCCTTTCGTTTCTTGTGCAGCACAGCGCTCGAGGACAGCTGTACAGCCAGCGCAGTATGACAGCTCAACTTTAGCGTAGTTTGACCAAGCCCGAGTCTCAGTGCAATCTGATGCTAGCACTTTTCAAGTGGCGCAATCCATCAAGATAACTGACATTTATTACGTGGCTTACATGCCATCAACTGTTCACCACGTGGCAACCGCCTGTACACGATCATGCACATTTCAATCAAATAATACCATGCGTCTAATACAGTTGGCCCACGATCGAGTAACTGCCAGTGCAGTTCGCTGTTTGCGCAGTCTGTTGCTAGCGCAGTTCATCATACGCAATCCAGAATAACTATAAATTAGTTATTTCTAGAACTCTATAAATAGAGTTTCAAGTCCTTCATTAAGGAGAGGAGATCATTATTATCATCAGAGATCAGAAGTTCTTATCCAAGTGCTGCTGTATTCTTCAGAGGCTATCGTCTTCAAAGTTCACATCGTCCAAGGGATAAAGCGATCGTCTTCAGATCGGATTCCTATAGTTGTACTTTCCCAGAATTCAATTGTAATCTTCTTACAAAGTTTGTGAAATAAAGACTTTTGTTTTTGTAAACATACTGTACCAAGCTTTTAAGTGTCATCCTCTCCCAAAGTGCTAGAGTATTTAAGAGTTGTATTTTTCGATCTTTACGTGTTAGAAGATCAACAAGTTCTCTTCTCTTTTGTTTGAAGTTGGCGAGCCTTCGTAAGAAAACTCGTGTGTTGAAGTTGGCGAGTCTTCGGATCCAAACTCGTGTTGAAGTTGGCGAGTTCTTTGGATCCAAACTCGTGTGTACTATTTGATTAAATAGTAGATTTAAGCCGGAGAGAGTTCCGGGACTGGATTGCCTCAAGCGAGGATGCCAGGATACATCTTGTGTTTGATCTTCCTACTCTTTTTTTTTATTTGTCATATATTGCTTCTTGTGATCCAGTTATTTTTTATTTCCCTATTCACCCCCCTCTAGGATTCTACAATTGGTATAAGAGCTTTGTTCTCTTGATTTGGATTTACACCCTTTGAGTGATCTATGGCCACTAACCCTAGTATCAACACCTTCCACAATGAGGGACATTCCACAAATAGGCCTTCCCTATTTGATGGAACCAACTATAACTACTGGAAGATTAGGATCAACATTTATCTGAAGTCCATAGATTTCGATTTATGGGATTGTGTGATAAATGGTCTCCCCACTCCTTCCAAAGTTATTGAAGATATTGCCTCTGACACCCTTAGGGACACACTTACTGAAAACACCAAGAAGCTTGCTAGTCGAGATGCCAAGGCTATGAACGCTCTTTATTGTGCTCTCGACAGTAGTGAATTCAATAGAATCTCTACTTGCAAGACTTCCAATGAGATTTGGAAGTCACACACGAGGGTACTTCACAAGTGAAGGAATTCAAGATTAGTAGACTCACGCAAGAATATAAGTCCTATAAAATGAAGCATGATGAATCTATTACTTGCATGTTTACTCATTTTGGTGATATTATTAATCTTCTCTTTTCTCTTGGTAAGGAATATCCTGCTCATGAAAAGATCAGAAAAATTCTTAGAGGATTGACAAAAGTATGGAGTCCTAAAGCTACCGTAATCATTGAGGGGAACGACCTGACAGTCATGAACCTTGAGACCCTCATGGGAAAGCTTATGACTCACGAACTCGATATGAAAGATCAAGAGGAATCTTCCATACAAGAGAAGGAAAAGGAGAAGGCCAAAGAGAATGAGAAGTCTCTTGCTCTCAAAGCTACAAAGTCCTACTCCAAGGATAGCTCCGACGACAATGAGTCGGACGATGATGAAGAAATAGCTCTCACAGCTAAGCACTTCCAGAAGTTCCTAAAATTCAACAAAGCCAACCGCTTCAAACGGAACAATGAGGAAGATCCGGCGTAATATCAATGCAGAAGAACCGGACACATCAAGAGGGACTGTCCGATGATAAGAAAAGACTCAAGCAAGTACGAGAAGCCTAGCAAGGGAAGCTCGTCCTCCAGAAAATTTGCCAACACAAGTATTTGGTGTGAGAGTGACGCAAGTGACTCCGACAACGACAAAGAGTGCAAACACAATGCCAACGTTTGTCTCATGGCAACCGATGAGGTACTTGATGATCTCTCCTTAAATACTCTTACCTATGATGACTTGGAGAAAGCTATCCTTGAATTGCATGAAGAGCACAAAGGTGTTAGAAATAAATACAAGAAATCTCTAAAAGAGGTTGATGCTCTTCAACTTGAAGTAGAAAGACTCTCATGCATCATTATTGATGTAAAGGGAAAATCTCCTGCTTCTGACACGGATGAGATAGAGTCTTTGCGACTCAAGTTTCAAGAATCCCTTGTCACTATCAAGAAAAAGGATGATAAGATTCAATCCATGAGAAGAGCTTATGAATTTGCTATGCATAAGGTTCAAGATGCTAATAGGAGAGAATATGATACTTCTATTAAGTATAATGATCTTCTTGTACAGAGTAAGAAACTAGGTAATAAGAACACTACTCACATGCATACTCCAAGACACCTCCACACTCATCACAATGCTAGGCATACTTCTTGCATGAACACTACACACAAATCCTTTTCTAATACAAGGAAATGACCATTGTTAAAAAAAACACTTCGTATCATGCCTTTTATTATCATCATCATAATACTAATGATAGAACTCCTCGCACTAGAAATTTACATATGCATGATACTTACACATCTTCTTCTAAATCCTCTATGATTTGCAACTACTGTGGCTTGCTTGGACATACAACCAATTATTGTCATACAAGGAAACTAGTTGATAAGAAAGTTTTTAAGTGGGTTCCTAAGACTAACACTCAAGGACCCATACTATCATGGGTACCAAAATATTCATCTTCAACTTATGTTGTAGGTGAAGAGTCCTTCTCATGCTAGAAGCAAGTGGATTCTCGATAGCGGTTGTTCACGACACATGACCGGGGATGCTTTATTATTTATAACGCTATCGATGAAGAAGGAAGGACACGTCTCCTTTGGTAACAATCTTAAAGGTCACATTATAGGAAATGGTAATATCGGTTCCCCTCCTTATCCTTGTATTAAGAATGTGTGTCTTGTTACTAATCTTAAATACAATCTTCATAGTATTAGTCATCTTACCGATAATGGTTATGATATCAAGTTTGTTAAGCTCAAATGTTTCATTACCGATAGTTCAAGTGGATCTATTGTTTATGAAGGCATTAGAGAAAACAATATCTATGTTTTATATCTTGTCGAAGACACTAACAATGACAGGTGCTTAGTTGCTAAGAACGATGAGAGTTGGCTTTGGCACATGAGGCTTGGGCACGCCAACATGGATACTATTTCTCGTCTTGCTACCAAGAAGCTCGTAAGAGGACTTCCAAGTATCCCGTTCAAAAAGGATATAGTGTGTGAAGAATGCAAGAAGAGTTAGTTGACCAAGTCATCCTTCAAATCCATCAACTCTGTGAGTACCTCTAGACCTCTTCAACTTATTCATATGGATCTTTTTGGTCCTAGTAGAGTTGCTAGTCTTGGAGGCAAGCTTTATGCTTTTGTTTTGGTTGATGATTTTTCGAGATTTACTTGGGTTATTTTTTTTGCTTGCAAAAGTGATACTTTTTGTGAATTTGTTGCTTTTTGTAAACGTGTTCAAAATGAGAAAGGCTTTTCTATTAACAAGATTAGGAGTGATCATGGAGGAGAATTTGACAATGTCGATTTCAAAAGTTTTTGTGAAAAGAATGGTTTTGGACATGATTTTGCTTGTCCACGAACTCTTCAACAAAATGGTATTGTGGAGAGAAATAATAGAACCCTTGGCGATATGGCCCGGGTTATGTTAAACCAATATAAGCTCCCCCAATATTTTTGGGCAGAAGCCGTTAATACGGCATGTCATGTTATAAATAGGGTCTTGATTAGACCTATTTCTAAGAAGACTCCTTATGAGCTTTGGTTTGACAAGATTTCCTCTATTGAATATTTTAAAGTTTTTGGTTGTAATTGTTTTATTTTGAATACCAAAGATAACCTAGGCAAGTTTGAAGAAAAAGCCTATGAAGGAATATTCTTTGGATACTCTACTCATAGTAAAGGTTTTCGTATTTTTAATAAAAGAAGTCTTGTTGTCGAAGAGTCAATCAATGTCTCTTTTAATGAACTTAACTCTTCTACATTCTCTTCTTCCGATGATATTGATGACATCTCGTTTGGGTTGGAGAACTCCTCTATTGGAGATCGTCCTTCTTCATATAACAGTGAAGTTGTGACTCCTCCAACAAAAGAGTCTCCACCTATCGAGCCTCCTCAAAAAGATCTCCCAAAAGAATGGAGATTTGTCACCAACCATCCTAAGGAACTTATCATTGGGGATCCTTCCTCCAATGTTAGCACTAGATCCTCAACTCGTGATCTTTGTGCGAACGTGGCTTTTATCTCTCAAATAGAGCCTAAAAATGTAAATGATGCTTTTCTTGATGAATTTTGGATGATAGCGATGCAAGAAGAGCTAAATCAATTTGAGCGAAACAAGGTTTTGGAACTTGTCCCAAAACCTAGCAATCACCCCATTATTGGAACTAATTGGGTGTTTCGAAATAAACTTAATGAAGATGGGTTAGTGACTCGTAACAAAGCCCGATTGGTTGCTCAAGGCTATAACCAAGAGGAAGGCATTGACTACGACGAAACCTATGCTCCGGTTGCTCGTTTTGAATCCATTCGCATGCTATGTGCCTTTGCTTGCTTTAATGATTTTAAACTCTTTCAAATAGATGTTAAGAGTGCTTTTCTAAATGGTATTATTAAAGAGGAAGTTTATGTAAAACCACCTCCTGACTTTGAATATTTTCAATTTCCTAATCACGTGTTCAAACTACACAAAGCCCTCTATGGCCTCAAACAAGGTCCTCGTGCTTGGTATGAGCGCCTTAGCTCCTTTCTTGTTTCACATAATTTTTCTAAGGACAAAGTCGACACAACACTTTTTATCAAATCCCATAATGGCACTCTTTTATTGGTTCAAATTTACGTCGATGACATTATTTTTGGTTCTACTAACAATACACTTTGTGTAGAATTTGCTAAAGTTATGCAGGAAGAATTTGAAATGAGCATGATGGGTGAACTATCATTCTTTTTGGGCTTACAAATCAAACAAGGACCCAAAGGGACCTTCATTAATCAAGCAAAATATACAAAAGATCTCCTCAAGCATTTCGAACTTGACTCATCCAAATCAATGAGGACTCCTATGGCAACAACTACAAAGCTTGACAACGATGAAGATGGCACATCAGTTGACATTCGTAAGTATCGAGGTATGATTGGTAGTTTACTTTATCTTACTGTTAGCCGTCCTGATATCATGTTTAGTGTTTATCTTTGTGCACGATATCAAGCAAATCCAAAGAAATCGCACTTATGTGCCGTAAAACGTATTTTTCGGTATCTCAAAGGCACCGTGAACATGGGCCTTTGGTATCCGAAATCTTCGTCCTTTGAGCTTCACGACTTTTCGGATGCAGATTTTGCCGGATGCAAGATTGACCGAAAAAGTACTAGCGGCACATGTCAATTCTTTGGGAAATCCTTGGTATCGTGGTTTAGTAAGAAACAAAATTCTGTTGCTCTTTCAACCACTGAGGCTGAGTATATTGCGGCTGGTTGCTGTTGTGCACAAATTCTTTGGATGTCACAAACACTTTTAGATTACGGCATTTCTCATACTTGCACCCCTATTAAATGTGATAACACTAGTTCGATCAATCTCACAAAAAACCCGATTTGTCACTCACGTACGAAGCACATTGAAATTAGACATCATATTCTTCGTGATCATCAACAAAAGGGAAATATCCGCCTAGAATTTATTAACACTACCTATCGTTAGCCGACATCTTCACCAAACCGCTCCCGGAGGATCGCTTCATTTTTCTCTGCCAAGAATTAGGCATTTTAAATATCGACTCATAGTTTTCCTCGGGCGGCACACCGACGGTATACTACGATATACCGACGGCATGCCGATTTTGATTAAGAATTATGTTCTGTGTCAAAAATTGGTATACCATCGGTATACGTCGGCATACCAGCGGTATACCGATTTACGGCGGACTGCTGAGTCAAATCTGCCACGGGACCCACCTTTTCTTCCATTCTCTCTTTTCCTTCATCCTCTTCATTTAATACCTTTCACATCAATCTATTCCATATTTATTACCCACCTCCTCCTCTCCTCTTCCCTATATCTCAACTTTTCATCATCATTAACTACCCATCTCTTCCACTTCCCTTATTTACTCCTCCTTTATCTCCATCATCATTTCCAACCCACCCTTTTTCCTTCCCAAAATCAATAACCGTTCCTTCCCATCTTTCCCTTTAAATCCCTACTTTCTTCTTCCTTTTCCTCCACCACTATCATCCTCTCAAAACCCTACTTCACTCTCCACCTATCTTCTTCTCCCAATGGCTGCCCCCAAGCGTGCTCGGTCCTCCTCCGTCGCGTCGAATCCATTCACCCCGGTGGCTCTTCCCCATGGTTTTGACCAGCGGGTTTTTACGTCCTCCTTGGATGCCGATTCATAGTTCCAACACTTCGTGCATCATAATGTCTTCAAAGGATGCGCCGTTAACTGGAATCTCTTTTCCGACCATCGTTCTCTCTTCGACGATGCCGGTCTTTCTTCCCTCCTTCGGCGTCAAGTGCCCGTCTACCCCACCGCCGTGCGTCTTTTCTACTGCAACATGATCCCTGATGTCGAGAATGGCGCCATTGAGACAATGGTAAATAAATGCCATTTCCGCCTGACGGCTCGTGACCTCGCCAGCATCCTCGGCGTCCCGGACAGAGGCGAGGCTCTCCCGGCCATAGCTGCTCTTCACTCTTCGGCGTCGGTCTCTTTTTTGACGAGTTCTGTGCCATTATTTGCAAAGGCCCTAACCCTCCTGCTATCCCTGCTCTTTCCGCTCAACTGGAGCCGTTTTACTACGAGCTCCATAGGATTGTGTATAACACACTCTATCCTAAGGGCAGGAACTATGACGCCATCACCGGTGACGCCTTGGTATGTATATACTACCTGTATTCCCGGAAGTCTTGGTCCTTCCCCCAAGACTCTCCTCAATGCCTTCTTCGGCATCCTGCCCGCGGGAAAGCAGAATCTGTACTATGGCTCGTTCATCACTCTGATCTTGGAGGCCAACCAAGTCGATCTCTCCCTCTGCTACTCGGGCGGTGCACCATCATTCCTTGCTGTTTCTCGCTCCCTCGGTGGTGCCTCCACATCTCGTGCCTCCTCCTCCCAAGAGCCGCCGGCTTCTGCTCCTGTTGCACCCACCTCTACTTCTTCTGCCTCGGGCCGCTACATGCCGCTGACACAGTAACATTTCGACATACGGATGGCTCAGGCCGAGGAGCAGATGTGGGCACACACTCGTGGCTTGGGCACCCTCATCCAGTCTCGCTTCCATGACCAGGCATACTTTCTTCAGCGCACCCTTCAGGAGCGGGATGCTTTTCTGGATCTGAACCTTCAGGATCCATTGTTCCAAGCACCACGCTTCTCCGATCCCAATGCCTACTGGTTTATATACCCAGACGACATTGATCCCTTTGGCGCTTTCCACCAGGCTCAGGAGGGTGGGGATGATCCGGCTGATGAGTAGGGGTTGCTTCCTCGGGTTGATGATTTCGAATATTTGGTTGTCTTCTTTTGTTGTGTGGTTATCTTTTTTTTTTTTGCGGTCCTTCGGGGACCAGTGTTTGGTTGGTTCTAGTAGTTTGCAGTCCTACGGGGACTTTATATTGGTCTTTTTTTATTGTCATGCTAAACTCTCGTACATGAGAGTTTTTACTATGTCTTATGTAGTATGGGTGTCCTGCATGTATCACTGTTTCACCTTTTATCTATATAACATGCGTTTATCTTTGTTACTATGTTTCTTATTCATGCTAAATTCTTTTATTCCCATCTTTGACTAAGTGACAAAGGGGGAGAAAACGTATTGAGGGAGAGTTGTCTACCTACGGGGGAGTTACTCCCTGAAGATGCTATCTCTCTATTTTGTCAATTATCAAAATAGGGGAGATTGTTGGCACATTTTATTTTGATATATTAACAGCATCTTCGTAGTTTAGTTTTCTGTGTCTTCAGATTCATATCTTCTCAGAAGCTCTACTACATAGAGTCTATCCTTTCAAGTGCTACCATCCATTGCATTGAAGACTGAAGCAGATACCGGCACTCCTTGTATAGACGGCTTCCTACACTGCTTAAAGATTTCGAGTCTGTACAAGGTCTAGGTATATCTGTAAACACTTAAGGTTGGATGACAAATAAAAGCGTAAGTCAAAAATCAATATCTTACAGAACGGCATACCGACGGTATGCTCCGGCATACCGGCGGTATACCGTTTTTATCGTCCACAAACTTTCTGTGAAAAATTGTCGGCATACCGACGGTATGCTCCGGCATACCGGCGGTATACCGTTTTGTGGACCACAAAACGTTCTGTGACAAACGTCGGAATACCGACGGTATGCTCCGGCATACCGGCGGTATACCGTTTTGTTTGCCTCAAAAATGTTCTGTGATAAACGTCGAAATACCGACAGTATACTCCGGTATACCGGCGGTATACCGTTTTTTGAGCCATAAAACTTTCTGTGACAAACTTCGGCATATCGACGGTATGCTCCGACATACCGACGGTATACCGTTTTGATTATTACAAAAAAGGTTCTGTGACACACAACGGTATACCGACGGCATACCGACGGTATACCGGCTTACAAAATTTGATTTTTGAATGTCATAGACTGCATTAATGACAGCATTAAATGCTCCCAACGGATATTAATATGACCGTTACTGTTCGACCGATATACCGACGGTATGCCACTGCATACCGACGGTATGCCGGTCTGGCTGTATTCAGGAGCATTAAATGCCACTTACTCTTGGTTTCTCTATAAATGAAAGCCTTCTCTCTCATGAAACTTTTACCAACTCTTGCCATAAATTTTTCAAACAACCAAGAGCTCCACCATTAATACTCTACCATGCTTTTAATTGTCATCATCTCCCAAAGTGCTAGAGTATTTAAGAGTTGTATTTTTCGATCTTCACGTGTTAGAAGATCAACAAGTTCTCTTCTCTTTTGTTTGAAGTTGGCGAGCCTTCGTAAGAAAACTCGTGTGTTGAAGTTGGCGAGTCTTCGGATCCAAACTTGTGTTGAAGTTGGCGAGTTCTTCGGATCCAAACTCGTGTGTACTATTTGATTAAATAGTAGATTTAAGCCGGAGAGAGTTCCGGGACTGGATTGCCTCGAGCGAGGATACCAGGATACATCATGTGTTTGATCTTCCTACTCTCTCTTTTTATTTGCCATATATTGCTTCTTGTGATCCAGTTATCTTTTATTTCCCTATTCACCCCCCCTCTAGGGTTCTACATACGCTAGCATCATCGGGAGTTTGATGTACGCTACTACTGTCACTAGGCCTAACATAGCTTTCGTCATGGGAATGCTGAGTTGTTTCACAAGCAATCCAGGCGTTGAGTACTGGAAAGCTGTGAAGCGTGTTATAAAATATCTTAAAAAGACTCAGACATTTGCATTGTACTTCAGTGGAGAGCCGCCGGTAGTAGAAGGCTTTAGTGATGCCAGTTGGTGCTCAGAGTTGAAGAGCGAGAGGTCCACAGGTGGATTTATATTTCATAATAGGTGGAGCTGCTATATCGTGAAAGTCGAAGAAGCAAACTATGCTCTCGCGGTCATCTATAGAATCTGAGTTCTTTGTACTTGATACCGCAATGGATGAAGTAGAGTGGCTTCGGAAGCTCATGTGTGATCTTCCAGTGGTTGGGGCACAGATACCGGCAATCCCGATATACTTTGCTGCCAGGCGACTACGGTGGCGGCGGTGGCATCAAATGATCTCTTCAACGGGAAAAGAGAAGGTGCGGTTAAAGCACAGAGCAGTGAACGATCTCATCAAGAGAGGTGTCATTGTAGTAATCGATGTACGGAGTCAGGAGAACCTGGCGGATCCGTTCACGAAAGGCCTCAAGCGCCAGCTGGTCGAAGACACAGCAAGAAAGATGGGCTTGAAAGTATTCTAATATTGTGTCTTTATAATCCTACCATAAAGTTTTAAGTTATTAGTTCAAAAAGAAATTTACTAGACATCTAACTTTTGGTTCAAAGGAGTATCACTGACTGAAAAAATATCAGGTAACAGTGGGTACTTATTCTTGGGAACATGGAAGGGTTACAGACCCACAACCACTATTGTCTACTATATATTTTTTGCGGAAAACAGATCATGTGATGAGGATGGCTTAAATGCCTTAATGAGTTTTCAGGCATAGTGAATTCCTGGAGTGATTTACAGGAAGCACGGTAGCACAGCACTACAAGGAGTGTAACTCCATGCTACAGTGGGGTGACTCTACCATGAGGTTTTCGGTTAGGGGTAATGCCTCGGCTTTGGGAGGCAAGTCACAGCGGAGTAGCACTGCAAATAGATAGGTAGCCTGATGCTGTATGATGAAATTAAAGAGGGGTAGTCAGTACTACAAAGGGGAGGTGTTCCTCATGTTACAGTGGCACGACACCACGATGAGGTACCCGGATAAGGGTAAAGCCTCGGCCTTGCAAGCCATGTCGTTGCGGCGTAACACCGCAAAGGAGCCTACGATCACAACAAAGAGGCTGTGACCTCATGCTACAGTAGTATGACACTACGATGAGGTTTCCGGTAGGGGTAATGCCTCGGCTTTAGGCCATGTCATAGCAGCGTAGCACCGCAAGGGAATCTCAAGGCTTCATGCCATGTCCCTTTAGTAAAGAACTCACCTATAGTGTATGGACAAAGATAGTAGGCCGTCTCTTGAGGGTAAACTTGTAGACGCCCAAAATTGTACACTGAAACCAGGCTGGCACAGGGCATTTAATGTGCAGCCAGAAGCACATGTAACTACATTTTGTGAGTGAAAAGAATTGCAGCTGTGGTGCAGAATTTAAGGCATAGTCCATTCTTGTATCACACTGTTATTTCAACCCATGCGGGAAGATTCAAGTCATCAGCGACATCTATCCTAATGCAGAATGAACAGTTACTATAGGGAACGCTTAACCCTATTTATATTGAGATATGTAGGGGATTGTTGGAGTTTTCCTTGACTTGAAGAGAGCTCTTCTCAACAAGCATGTAACTTTAGTCCCACATCGGATAGGCAAACTCATGGGTATCTCAATATAACTCCTCTTGAAGAGTAGAGAGATGCACATGGGGTGGTGACCCTAAGGAGGGAACCATGTGGGTGATTTTACATGGAGGTAAGGATAACTCATCTATTAAAAGCATTCATGCTTTTTGGACAAGCTCAATTTAATTCCATTAGGGCTAAGCCCCAAAGGGGCTTAGCAACTTGGACTCGGACTCGGGCTCGGGCTCGGGCTTGGGCTCATTGGCTCATGAGACGTAATGTGGCATTTTGTTGGCGCACTTGGCACCTAGCACGTCAGCATCGTCGCATTGTGCGCCTTTGTTGCGCTCGTTGCACGAGTCTCTACGCGACCGTTTGTGCGCCAGGTTGGACGCCAGTGGTCGCCTCTTGGCGCCACTGGGTGCACGAGGAGCATTGGCCACTCGGGTGCTTGGGCACACGGGCGCAAGGGCTCGAGTGCGAGCGGACACGAGGGCGCACGGGCACGAGGGCGCGCGGGCACGAGGGTGCGAGGGCGCATGGGCTCTTGGGCGCCTGGGCGCATGGGTGCCAGGGCGCTCGGGTGCTGGGTGCCTGGCGCCGGGCGTGCGCGCATTGGCGCACTGTGGCACTGTAACAGTCAGAACGTGGCTGTCCACGTTCTGAACCATTTCGAAACGTGCGATAACGAATCCGATAGTTTCGGATCTGACATTCAAATGTCGCGCATATTCCGGATCTGGGCAGTTACAGAGAGGCCCTATATATAGTCTCTCTCTTCTCTCTCAGAGAAATAGAACACTTGACAAAATTTTTCACAAAGAGAAGAGAGAGCTCTGCGCCACTTGTGAGTTCACAGTATTCCGAGGAGTCCGTCCGCGAGCAGATTGGCATAGCGTTTCAGAGTTCTAACAAGCTTGCTGGTTCCTGGAAGCTGACCGTGTGGGCGGATCTAGCTTTGAGCGCCGGTGTTCTTACACCCAGCAGGACTTCTCCTACTCGTTCTTCTTCTTCCTCTACTGTAAACGTTCTGTCTCAATCACAACTAGTTTGTGAGGAAGAACGTCTTCTGCTGTAATCAAAATTTTTTTAGCCTCCACCTCGCTGGTGTCACGTATCGAAGCACGACTTTCAGTCGAGAGCCTTCTAATTACGTTTTCTCACATAATTTTCTTCTGAAATTATGCCGAGAAAGTAACAGAAGAGAGATAGGATTTAGGGTTTGAGAATATATAAGAGAGAGAAAGAAAATGATGAAATGATGTGTTAGAAAGGGTTTTTTTTTTTTTTTTTTTGGGGGGGGGGGGGGGGGGGGGGGGGCTAGCCCCAAGTAAAATTCGGACTATTTCCAGTAAAAGTTTCACTCTAATGGCTTGTCCCCTAGTAAGAGTTAGCCTCCAAGCAAAAATTGGAGTGTCCTTAGAATTAGCTTTTATTTATTTTTATTTATTTTTTATTATAAAACGTAGTTGATATCTAAGTAGACTAGAAACAAAGAGAATTGAGGGATATATCTAAGATAAGGAAGAGTTAAGGGACTTATTTACAAAACTTTTCCATTATATTTTTACACGGAGAGAGAGACGAAGCTAGTGAGGAAAAAAAAGGGAGAAGAAATCGGTTTTTCCGAAAGCCGGTTTTGGAGCTCCGGTGAGCAGTTTTCCGAAGAGCAATGACCGGTTTCCTGTTTTGATCCGCATCGAGAAGAAGAAGAAGATGTCGAAGAGGAAGGCGGTGTTCTTCCTCCTCTGCGTCACAGTCGTTGCCCCCATCCTCCTCTACACCACAAGTAAGAAAAATCGTTTCTTCATTTAAAAAGTGGTCATTTTTGTGTGTAGATTTTGTAATAAAAATTCCATTTTTGCAGCGGACAACGGCTTCACACAGGACGTTTCCAATTGGGTCAGTGCCAAAACCCCTTTTTTTGAATATAATTGTTGGGAATTCATTTTTTTTCTTCTCTAATTTTTTTTAGAGTTTTGGGAACGAAGCTGAGAAATTAAGCGCCATTCATCAGGTATTTCGATTGATTTTATTTACTTTTTGCTGCATTTTTTGTTAAGATATCGCGATTGATCTATAGGAGAGTACTGGTGCCTTGAAAGAACCGATCGGAGTGGTTTATTCGGACGATTTTAGCAGTTCCGGTCGGATCTTGGCTGGATCGAGCGATGGATTATCCAAAGGTTGGATCTTTAGTGGTTCTTGCAACAATTTTGGTTGAAAATCTCTGGGTTTTTATGGGATTTTGTTATTTACAGAAATGCCACTGGGGAAACCGAGAGAGCACTTGACCCGGGTGCTGTCGGCGGCGACGGTCGACGAGGGCGCTCGGTCGATGGAGCGTGTCATAGAACAGGTCACGAGGAGGGAGAGCAATGACAGTGATGGCGTCCATAAGTCACAGTTGGCCGTTCAAGGGACTATCGAGAAGAAGGTAATTTTGTTTGTGCCATGCCTGCCATGCTATGCTATGCTGCACGGACGCGGACACGACACGACAGTGGATACGGTGACACAAACATGACACAGTTTTGGAGCGTCCGTGCTTTCTAGCTACTGAAGAATTATCAATGGAATTGGTTTAGTTAGTTTAGACCGACAACAATATGGGTTGGATTACTTCTCCATGTTGCAACGATTAGCTAAAAGTAAGTGCATTGGAAAAGTTGAGCAAATTGAGAAAGACTTGTTTAGTGAAAGGGATATATGTGAGTCTGTGATAAATTTATCCATTGGTTGTAGGTTTGGCTCACTGGAGTATTTCTACTATAGTTTCCCTTCCATGAGTTGATTTAAAATGTTGGATAAACGTAAGTTTGACTTCTCTAATTTAAGTACATTCTTGTATACTTGCTGTATGTGCTATTTGGTAGGAAATATGTGTCTGAAATTGTATTACACTTGCATGGCTACAATTTCTAGTGGCTTGGGATTACGAGTTTGATATTTCATAATTTTCCAGGAAATGAATGACAGAAAACAGTCTGAACGGACGTCAGCTAAGGGTGATCATGTGAAACCTCAAAGGGGAAATGCTGATAAGGTTGGTGCCAATCTGGTCATACCCGACGCTAGAGTGCGGCAACTGAAGGACCAGCTAATAAGAGCAAAAGTGTACCAAGGGTTGGCACAGCTTCGAACCAGTCCACACTATATAAGGGAGCTTCGAAATCGGATTAGAGAGCTTCAGCGAGTACTTGGTGAAGCAACCAAGGACTCAGACTTACCGAGGAGGTATTGCTGGTTAACTTCTAATTGGTCATTTTTATTGAGGCTTGATGTAGGAACATATTAAGGCTCATTAAGTTAGCTTTTCAAAAATCTTGAACTAAATCCGTTTCCGAATATTGATAAAGTTGATTTAAACATTGAGAGTTCTTACTTCCATGTTTTGGAAGATCATAGCTAACCCTATGTTTTCATGTCAATGGCTATACTGGAGTTCAAAAATAGATCTCAACTTACATATACTCATCCTTTCTTTATCCAGTGCCAATGAGAAAATGAAATCAATGGAGCAAACTTTGGCAAGGGGCAGACAAATGCAAGATGATTGCTCCTCTGTTGTAAAAAAGTTGCGAGCTATGCTCCACTCATCTGAAGAACAGTTACGAGTACATAAGAAGCAGACCTTGTTTTTGACCCAGCTTGCAGCAAAAACCCTCCCTAAAGGTCTCCACTGTCTCCCATTGCGACTCACCAGCGAGTACTACTTGCTGGATCCAAGCCAACAACAATTCCCGCATCACGAAAAGCTTGAAGACCCTGCACTGTACCATTATGCATTGTTCTCTGATAATGTGTTGGCAGCATCAGTGGTTGTGAACTCTACTATTTCTCATGCCAAGGTAAGTTTACTGTATACATTTCCAATTATTGCATAATAGTTCCTTATTACAAAATACCTTTTTCTTTCTTGCAGCATCCTTCAAAGCATGTTTTCCATGTTGTAACTGATAGGCTTAACTACGCTGCGATGAGAATGTGGTTTTTGGCTAACCCACCAGGGAAAGCTGCCATCCAAGTTCAGAATATTGATGAGTTTACATGGCTAAATGAGACCTATAGTCCAGTTCTGAAGCAGCTTGGATCCCAATCTATGATTGATTACTACTTTAGGACTCACCGGGCAAATGCTGATCCCAATCTGAAGTTCCGAAATCCTAAATACCTTTCAATCCTGAATCACTTACGATTCTACCTTCCTGAAATTTTTCCAAAGCTTAACAAGGTGGTGTTTTTAGATGATGATATTGTTGTACAGAAGGACCTGATGGGTCTTTGGGAGATCAATCTTCAAGGAAAGGTCAATGGTGCAGTAGAAACTTGTGGGGAGAGCTTTCACCGGTTTGACCGGTATCTTAATTTCTCACATCCTCTTATTGCCAAAAATTTTGACCCTCATGCTTGTGGGTGGGCATACGGAATGAACGTGTTTGATTTGGACGAATGGAGGAAGCAAAAGATAACAGAGGTCTATCACTCTTGGCAGAATCTGGTAAGACAGAATCACCTCTTTTTTACTTGTTAATTTTCTTATGTGTGCTACCTCAAATCATCCTAGTTGCACCTTCTATGTTCTTTTTTCAAATGAACTGTATCATGTTCATTGGACGTACTTGTTGGATACATCAATTTTCATAACCGTTCTCCATATGAGCCCAAAGTTGGCAATTTACCTTTCAATATCATCATCCAAGCCTTCTCCCATCAGAATTGGGTATTTTATGGAGCTTAAGAAACTCAATAAAGTTTTGACAATATTTTTATGAACGGTTATCGGACCTAACATCGACCATGTATGTTGGTGCCAAATTCCTAGTGAAGATAACTATGATGATAGGGTCCATAAAACCTAGGAGGCCTGTTAGCGGGCAGGTAGACCGACCTTCTGGGTTTGCAGTTTAAGTGCATGCAACCAAGGAGCACTTTCCAAGTTTTCCTAGACTATAAAAGTATAAATACCCTAGAGGAGAGGTATGATGATATAATACTCTATAAGGAACTGAATTCATCTCTATGACAAATTTAGCCAAAGAGTGAAAAGGAATGCCAATCCCATACTTTTACCATTCAATATCTAGTGGGAAAACTATGCGTCTTATTTATTACTTGTGAAAACTATGCGCCACTAACCTTCCAGACCCATGCCCTGGAGAACCAAAAATGATGTGCAAGAGAGCATTAAGATGCTCATAGTGGAATGCTACTTGCAACCCAAGCATTTTAGATTCTTTCTCCAATCTGTAGGCATTCTGGACATACTAAATGAAGGATGCAAATTGTTTGCAAAAATAAAAAGTTTTATTACAAACTTTAAAGAATCGTACACGAGTACAATGAATTCTGGGAAAGTACAACTGTAGGAGTCCGGTCTGATTGACGACCGCTTTGTCCCTTTGACGAGGCGATTGTGGATGGAAGCAAGCTTGTTACTGTGTCTCGGAGCTTCTGTTGACGAGGAATCTTCTGTATGGCTCGGTCATGTAAAAGTATCGACATAACTTCGACTTCGATTAACGGTTGAAGAACTTGCTCTTGAGAATTGATAATCGCAGAAGATGGAAGTGTGATGAGTGCTCGAACTATACCCCTCCTCTCTGTCTGTACGTTGGGGGAATGGAACTCTATTTATAGAGCCAAGGAATAACTACCTGACAGTTATCCAAAGTAGGCGCCTCTCTGTAGATGGACGCCTAAGCCAGTGGGCGCCACTTTAACACAGGCGCCTATTGACAGGTGGCGCCTATGCGGAATAGGCGCATGATCATGGACAAGTGATGGGCACGTTCTTCAAAAAGCTCGGAGTAGTGCACCACGTTCAGTATGTATGGCAACTTAACACGCCATGTGGATTTGCAGACGTCATCAGAAAATTGGGTGCTTGAGAAAAATAGGCGCCCAAGGGAGCAGATGCCTAGGAAAACTGAGCGCCTGATGGCTGTAGGCGCCTAAGTGAACAGAGCGCCTCAGAGAGATAGGCGCCTAGATGAACAGGGAGCCTAGGGGAACATAGCTCCTAAAAATAATGAGCGCCTGAGAGAGTTAGGCGCCTAAGAGATAATGGGCGCCTAAGAACGTTAGGCGCCTAAGAGAGACAGATATTTGAGCACCTACAAGACCCCCTTCAAAGTTTTCAAACTTGGGCGCCCAAACGTTTGAAATACTTTGAATGACGGCGCGCATTAATTGCAACGAAATCCGCCCAGAATCCCAATAGATTTTGTCGTTCCAATTTGTGCGAAATTGCCTTGAAAACCCAACTGGCGCCTAAGCCACTCGAGTGCCTATAAATGGCTACGAGAGAGAAATACATTGCAGAAATGAAGGCACGCATCCTGGCCCTTAGTACCCCACCATGATGTCTTGTATCTGTCTTTTGCTTTTTCATTCCTTTTTGTTTATCCCATGAAATGTAATGAACTTATAAATTCCATGGATTGTGAATAAACATTGCTTTTGTTTTGTTCCGAGAATGCATTTGGTAGTAATGTACACATGACACATTCTTTCGAAGAACAACATCAACTATTATATATGTTCAGAGGTAGTAAGGACATAACAGATAATGATGATATTGTCTTTGTTGTGACTATTTTGCCAGAGGTATATATATATACGTGACAAATGGATATGAATGAATGATAGAATTCAGAGGACGTGATTCTTCATTCACAGATGATTCTTAATCCATTAAGGCTCAAGAATAAAATATGAGAATATGTTCAGAGGTAAATGGACATGACATATCTCAAGAAACCAGGTCTGTTCAGAGGTGATGAGGACATGAAAAACACCGATTTTGAGAAATTATTATCTATGGTTCTATTTACAGAAGAGTAAATAAAGATAATAATTCAAAGATTTGAATCATATACAATATTGATATCTCATACATTTTTCAAACATAGTATTTTTTTAGAAATTTGTCATTGATAGGCATCATGGCCACTCGACCGTCCATCCCGGTCAATTGATAAGTTCCGTTTGAGAAAATTTTGCTTACAACATAAGGACCTTCCCACTTTGCTTCAAATTTGCCCTTATCCATATGCGTCATAGTCATAGGACGTCTGACAGTAAGGACTGATTCGTCTTTTTGGAATGCTCGTGCTTTAACCTTTCGGTTGAAAGCTTTGGAGATCCGGGCTTGATATAACTCAATATGCTGTTGAGCTAATAACCGTTTTTCGTCCCGCGCTTCAAGCTCCTGAAGCCGAAGACGATCATTGTTCTCGGTCGTGAGTTCATTGGCTATTGTAATTCTTAGGGATGAAATTTGACTTTCCAATGGTAACACAGCTTCACATCCGTACACCACAGAAAAAGGTGTACAACCGGTAGGATTGCGCACGGTAGTGCGATAAGTCCATAGACATTCTTCGAGCTTCTCACTCCAGTTACGTTTGTTAGTAGAAACGAACTTTTTGAGAAGTTTAATGATGGTCTTGTTGAATGCCTCAGCCAAGCCATTAGCTGCAGGATTATAGGCCGTAGAAGCCACATTGTCAATTCTGTTGTCATCGCAGAACCGAGTAAACTTCTGACTGATGAACTGTGGTCCATTATCATGAATGATTCGCCGAGGAACGCCGAATCTGTATATTACATGATGTTTGATGAAGTTGATGACGCTGCTGGTCTTAACTTCGGCCAAAGGTATAGCTTTAGCCCACTTCGAGAAGTAATCGGTTATAGCCAGTATAAATCGATGTCCTCTAGATGACGGTGGGTTGATAGGGCCAATGACATCCATGCCCCAAGCTTCAAAGGGCCATGATGCGACAGTCGGATGGAAAAATTACGATGGTTGATGAAAGAAGTCTGCATGGATTTGACAAGCTCGACACTTCCTTGCATATTCAATGGCATCTGATACCATAGTAGGCCAGTAGTAACCCATACGTCGGATACGATCATGTAGCTTAGGACCAGGCTGATGTGCTCCACAAACACCATCGTGAGCCTCACGTAATATTCGTTTTGCTTCGTCTTCCGCTAGACAACGTAAGAGGAGACCATCAAACGTTCGCCGATAGAGAGTCTTGGTAGTATGATTATAATAGAATCGGAGCGATCGCCGACGGATAGTGGTAGCTTCTTTAGGATCTTCAGGTAAGATATCATGCACCACGAAGTCAATAAAAGGAGCTCTCCAGTCTTCACTGATGACATTGATTTCTGTTGAATTGCTGAATTCAATGTTGGAATTATTCTCGATACAAAATAATTCTCTGTTAGTGACAACAACCATCTGCTGTCTCTCGACTGGAATTGCCAATACTGCAGCAAGATTAGCTAGTGCTTCAGCTTCTGTATTGCATGCTCGTCGTACGTGCTCAATGAAGAAGTCTTTGAATGATGCAACCATTCTAACTGCTGCCTCGTGATATAGGACAAGATCCTGATGACGAATTTCATACGTTCCTCTAACCTGATTGACGATCAGTTTAGAGTCTCCGTAAACCTCAAGATATTCAATATCCAGCTGTTTAGCTAATTGGAGACTAATGAGCAAAGCATTATACTCTGTCACGTTGTTGGAGTACGATTCGTCCATAGAATAAGCTCTTTGAATGGCCAATCCATCGGGTGATATTAGGACAATTCCGACTCCAGCGACAATGGTGCCTTTGGGTCCGATTCTGGATGCTCCATCAAAGAATAGACGCCAAGTAGGAAATTTTTTCGAGATCATGTTAGATTCCAGAGTTTCGTCAGGAATTTTATCATAGAGTTTAGACGTCTCCGGAATTGGATGAGCCGCAAGGAAGTCAGCTAAGGCTTGACCCTTAACAGATTTTTGTGGGACATAGACCATATCATATTGTGCTAACAATATGGCCCATGTAGCAAGTTTGGAATTGAGTGTACTGGGCTTCTTTATCAAGACCCGGAGAGGGTCAACTCTGGAGATAACATGAATAGTCTGACCTGTGATATAATGTCTGGTTTTCTGAACAGCAAACATCAAAGCTAGACACTCTTTTTCCACCGGGCTGTATCGATGTTCAGTCCCGATTATTGTGCGGCCGAGATAATAGATAGCTTGTTCATGACCTTCTTTGTTCTTCTGAGCTAGTAAGGCACCCAATGAATGATCCATTGCTCGAACATACATCAGGAAGGGTATTCCTGAGACTGTAGGCACTAGAACTGGAGGGTTCATCAAGTACCGCTTTATGTCTTCAAATGCTTGCTGGCATCCTTCAGTCCAAATGAAAGACACACCTTTCTTCACGAGTTGAGTGAACGGTCTACAACGTCCAGAGAGATTTGAGATGAATCTCCTGATGTACGCAAGCCGTCCCTGGAATTCTCGTAGCTCTTTTAAGTTGCGTGGAGGATGCATCTCTTGAATGACTTTGATTTTCTCAGGGTCAACGTGTATACCTTTAAAGGTAATAACGAATCCGAGAAATTTTCCACTAGAGACTCCCAGGAATGACTTAGTGGGATTCATCTTGAGTTGATGTTGGCGCATTAGATCGAAGATAGTTCTCAAGTCTTGGATGTGTTCTTCCTTTAGACGACTTTTGACATCAATACCATCGACATAGCATTCAACTGTCTTCCGTAAATGATCACGGAAGATAGTACTCATAGCCCGCTGATAAGTTGCACCAGTATTTTTAAGACCGAATGGCATGACAGTGTAGCAATAGACTCCCAGAGGAGTACGGAAAGATGTATGTTTCTCATCTTCTGGATGCATCTTGATCAGTGTTGCAGAAATCGGGCTAGGCGGCCGACTAGTCGGGGACTAGTCGGCAGTCGGCAGCCGCCGACTCGATTCGGCACCTAGGCGGCGGACCTCGTCGGTTGGCCCCAAAGTTGGGTTAAGTCAGCCGACTAGGAGGTAGTCGGTCGCCTAATCGGCCCCTAGTCGGTCGACTAGGGCTTGTTTGGAAAAAAAAGGGGATAAAGTGGAGGAAAATTCGAGGAAAAAAAACTTCCACAAAACCTAAACCTAATCAGTCGACGGAAGGAGGAAGAGAAAGAAGAGAAGGAGAAGGAGAAAGAAAAAAAGCAAAAAAAAAAATACTGACCTGAGAGCAACTGCCACCGCCGAGCAGGCTTGCAGGCTTGCAGCAAACAGAGAAGGAGAAGGAGAAGGAGAAATAATGGTTTTTGCTCTGACTTCTGAGTTCCCTTTTCTTTCTTTCTTTTTGTACTTTTTTTTATGCTACAGGCTTGCAGCTGGCAGCAAGCAGCTGTCACTACTTTATTATGTTGCTGGCGCTGCTGCTTTATGCTGCTGCTGCTGTTTTTTTATTTGCTACTGCTGCTCTTGCTTTTTTATGTGCTACTGCTGCTGCTTTATTTGCTACTGCTGTGCTGCTTTATTTGCTATTGCTGCTGTTTTTCTCTACTACTGCTGTTGCTGCATTTCAATAACTGAGCATGTTATTAATATTTAATATTTATAATACTGCTACTGTATTTCAATTTAAAAAAGGCAACAACAATAACTGAGCATGTTACTGCTATTATATATATATATTATATGTTATATATATATATATATATATATATATATATATATATATATATTTTTTTTTTTTTTTATATATATAACATATATTCGACTAGTCCCCGATTAATCCGATTAATCCCTAGTCCCTGCGAACTGACTAGCGGCCGACTAGCGATTTTTACAACCTTGATCTTGATTTGATTGTGAGAATCCATCCATAAAAGACATTCGTTCGAATCCGCAAGTATTGTCGATCATGACATCAGTGATCGAAAGAGGAAACTCATCCTTGGAACAAGCGTCGTTGAGGTCTCTAAAGTCAATGCAGACTCTGACCTTCCCCGTTTTCTTCATAACTGGGACAACATTGACGACCCAGTCGGGATGTTGTTCTTCTCTAACAACGCCACAAGCGATAAGTTTCCTAACTTCAGTCTCTATGGCATTCATCATATCAGGTTTGAATTGACGTTGTTGTTGTTTGACTGGCCTTGCATTAGGTCGAATGTGGAGTCTATGGGTAGCGATCTGAGGATCCAATCCTGGCATATTTTCATAATTCCAAGCGAAGACATCAATATATTCTCGGATAAGCTGAATTAGTTCTTGTTTATCCGCCTCTGGGAGGCTTTTGCTGATGAAGATTGGCCTAGGCGAACCTTCTTCTCCAACATCGACCTGAATTAATTGATCTTCTGTAGGTGGTTCTTGTTATTCGAAACGAAGTTTCCACTGAGTGTCTATCCTTTGTGTCCAAGGATCTACTTCATGAGCTTCCTCAAAGTCATCCTCGTCATCTTCCGAGAACTTGGCAGACACCATATTAGAAGATAGTGTCACTCGATGGACATGTCCGATACTAGTATCAGAATCCTACGATATGGAGTCAGAAGAATTAGACCGCTCTTCACTGTCAGACTCAGAGGCCTCTGGAGTTACAACCGGTGAAGTATAACCCAACCCACGCTTTGTCCTGATGTAATATGGTAATGATTTCCCTTTCGGAGCAGGGGTACGAATGGGAGTTCGTCTTCCTCTACCGCCAGTAAGACCAATTTTAAAATCATAGCCCATCTTTCGAATGATTTCTTTAGATTGTCGACTATAACGACGTAGTTGTAGTCGTCCATTATCGTCTTTTTCATCCTCACTGTCGAGCGTGGTTTCTTGTTCTGTTCCTTTACTAAAAAGTATAGGAGTTTCTCTCCTCTTTCTGGAAGGAACTAGGAAGAAGGAATCTTGCACTGGTTCAAGCGATACTTCATTTTGGAGAGATTGAACTGCCCCTATTGTAAGTAGTTTAAAATTATTTAGCATATCCAAATAACATCGAGTATAGTAACAGACATCAGTATACTGCAAAGGAGATGCTATTTTATTGATCTGTACATCATCATTTACAATATGACTTTTAGTCTTAGAAGGCTTAGTCAGATTGATAACTAGAGGAGGAGAAGAAGAACGAGAAGGAGGAGAAGGTTTGTTACGATGAAGGTCAATAACAAGTGGCTCAGAAGAGGTAAGCTCCCTATGTTCCGTCATTCCAGCAGGAGGCTGCTTTTTATGAGAGGGAAGACGAATGATTAACTGTCACTTCCCGATCCTGGAATACGTATTTTAATACGTAAACTGATAAATTGTATTTACTTTGTATTTATACGATATTTATATGCTGTATTTCTTCATGCATTTCCCAAAAATATTCGACAAAATATTATTTCGTAATTTATTTTCTGCATTTGGGCCTACAGTTTTGGCTCATTTGGGTAACCTATTCTTGGTTCACTAATGGTTCATCATGAACCCTTTGGTTCATCATGAACCCATGGGTTCAAGATTCTATATAATAACTCATCTCTCTCTCTCCTCTCATTTATTTTCCTCTCATTTACTTTCCTCCACCAACCAAGGCAAGTACCAACTTGCTCAAGAGATGGATCCATAAATGATGTTGATGTTTTCTTACAAAATTATTTGCCAAAATATGTTCTTCTCCTCATTCTATACTAGTTTAGAACTTGAAGTTTTCTATTTTGAAGCTTTAATTTTTGTAGATCTAGGTTTTAACCATTTTCGGATCTTCTTGGTTTTGATCTAGCAAACTTCATTATTTTCAAGTTTTGATGGTTCCATGTTGTAGAAAATTTTATTCTACCCAATTTTACCTTTGAAAAGTTGGATTTGGACTTATTTTGACCAAGTTATGGACTTTTGAAGCTTTGGGTTCAACCCATGGAGTTCTTGCTGATTTGGAGAAGACAGTGAGCAGTGTGCGCGAGCTTTTTAGCTTGCGCCACTGAGCTGCGCGCGCTCTTTAGCGCAGTGCAGTATGGACCCCATACGCTGCCTTTTGGAAGCGTATGTCTGGCATACGCTGCCTTGACAAGGAGCCGTATGGACCTCATATGCTGCCTTGATAAGGAGCGTATGCTGACCTGAGCATACGCTGACCTGAGCGTACGCTGACCTGAGCGTAGGCTGACCAGAGCGTAGGCTGACCCGAGCGTACGCTGACCTGAGCGTAGGCTGACCAGAGCGTACGCTGACCTGAGCGTAGGCTAACCTGAGCGTACGCTGACCTGGACTCCCCTATACCTTATATTTTTATATGTATATATTATATTGTATATATATATGTAAATGTTTGTGTATGCTATATATCCTTACGCCTTTGTCCTGAGCATGATATGAGCACTAATGTGACCCCGGTGAACAAAGTGTTCCTACCTGATACTTGTACCTGAATGTCCCAGTTCTCGTTCATGCTCGACAAATGACTCGTAACTCCACGTGGCATATTTGCAATGATGCATTACACCAAGGAGGGTAGAACATGTTGACATACTGATTGACATGGATCCTCTTTTGGGGTACTCGTACTTGAGTACGACATTTAGGAGGATAATCATGCAGGCCACAGCATGTGAGTCCAAGATTTCACCTAGGCTTAAACTAGGCAACTAGATATACTAGATGCATGGGGAGGGCAGAATCCCGAGATCGTGTTACACCAGCCGCCTTGAGATATTGTCTTGACACGCCGGCTGGTCTCCACGGATACTGTGTCATCCGCAACGAGTGGATGACTGTATCCGATTAATTCCTGCTATATATTATATGTCTTGGCAAGGTGGCCTTACGAGGGACCTGTGCTCAATGACACCTGTCTACGCGAACCCCTGGGTTGGCTAGCCTTGCTGGAAAGATACGATCTGAGGATTTTGAAATAACATGATGCGAGGATAACCTCGTCCTACTAGAAACTCGTAGACTTGATTGGCCGCGAAAACGACTTGCGTGTATCTTATTACCTTCCGTGAATAACTGAAGGAAGCGGACTGTCATGGTACGTGATCCAACCCATGTTCTTGTTTGATTGTTGGGTTGGTTATCGTACTATGACAGGCTGTGGACCGAAGTTATGAACGGAAGACTTATTCTGGTTGTGAAGTGCTACTCCTGTGAATGACTGAGGAACATGGTCTATCATGGTACATGATCCAACCCATGTTCTTGTTTGATTGTTGGGTTGGTTATTGTGCTGCGATAGGCTATCGACCGAAGTCACGATCAGGAGACTTTATTGTTTATACCTTTTAACTTATGTGAAAGTTATAGAGTACGACACGTCCCGATTCCATGCGGCACCTTTTGTCCTTGTTTGGTTGTAAGGGTGCCATATGGGTTCGAGGATGTTGCGCTACCCTATAATAGTTGCATAAGTATTACTATTATCAATCATTCTATTATCTGGGTTTTTTTTAGTCTTAACTCTTGTGCCCCTTTGGCGGTACTTGCTATTCAGGGCTGACCCCGCTGATTTTGTTTGGCCAGATCTCGTAGCAGAGCCAGAGGACACGATCTTCCTCCCTGACATCCATGGTGCATACTAGGAGCATGGCGGTTCGGGGACTCGAGTGGGTTTCTTCTCCACCACTCCTGCTTATATTTTTGTGCGGCATTTAGCCACCGGCACCTGTTAGCCGGATTACTTGATATTTTGTGTCAGTACATAATTGTAAATAAACAGACTGCAGCTGTGTATAATTTTGTACTCCTGACTCTCCGAGATAGCTAAATTATAAAGCTAGTCTCTCATGATCATTTTGATGAAGCGTCGGGGACGCCTTACTGCTTTATTTTTAATGTTCATTTATTTGCTGATGTGATTTGATTGATTGAGACATAGAACTCTGTAGGACCATAGGAGACTTGATTGTAGCATGTACCCCCTAGTCTCTCGACAGTCATGATCGCCGTATGACGTTACGTACCTCATATGGAGTAGCTGGCCTAGTCCGTCTCCGTATTTCGGTACTGGGGCGTGACATTAACGTCTGGGAAGAATGAGGATGAGAAGTACGTCCGTTAACTGGGATCATCAGGACATCATTTGGCGTATGTCTCTGATCTTCATCAGTGTCCATGGCCAGCATCACCTTCATAAATTCTTCCTTATACATCCGAGAATCATTGCATTACGCTTCGATGCCTCTGAAAGGGTTTAGATCTGCCACTTCCTTCTGGACTTCACCATTGACATCCACGTACTTAAAGCATTGGTGGAGAGTGGATGGTACAATGGTATGCTCGTGCAGGAATGGTCTTCCGGACAAAGCATTGTAGGAGCCATGATTATCAATCACGTAGAAGGTCACCTTTGTGCGAAGATTACCGATTTGAAGTTTCAGGCGAATCTTTTCCAAGGGTTCGCTTCTGTCGGAATTAAATCCCAGGATTGTCGTGATAGTTGTGGACAGATTGTGTACAGGGATCTTCAGAGCATCCAGTAGTCTTTGGCATGATACTGAGTGCAGACCCTGGGTCGATCAAGATGCGATCAACCTTCATAGTATCGACATATCCTATGAAATAGAGTGGACGATCATGACGATTGTCTTCTAACAGCATGTCATCCTGCGTAAAGGTGATGTTGGGCATCAGCTCTAATACGCAATGATAATGCAAACATGTGGCAGGTCTTCTTCCGGCTTTTTAAGGAGTGCCAGACAAGTATAAACTTGTATCAAAGCTTCATTTAATGTTTCTCGAGTTTTCCTTTGAGAGACGTAAGAGTTCAAAGATTGACAGTCTTGCTGGGGTATTAGCTAGTTGAGCCAATATATCAAAGTTATATGGCTTCTCCAGCCTAAGGGATGGAGTCTTCTTCAATACCTTATCGAAGCGAACTGGCTGTTTTCTCTTGTCTGGTGCTGTTGGTTTGGGAAGAGTCTGTTCCACTGAAGGTGATGAAGTAGACGGAACATTCGCGGCAGGGGAAGAAGATGATGCTGGAATAGCCTCCGCTGTTGGAGCATAGTTCTCTTGACCTTCTGAGTAATCCCGCAAGTAGAGTCTCCCAAACCTGGTATCGGTTAAAGCTTCTTCTTCGGAGACACGTTCAAAGGACACCATGTTACAATTTTTCGTACGAATTTTGATTTTAGAACGTTTCTTTTGGGAGGATGAAGAGTTCGTCCAAAAACCTAAGCCGACACGAGATTGGTTATGTGGAAGGCATAGAGAAAGGGGTACTGGAGATCCCTTTCCATTATTCAAGCCGGAGGCCTTCTGTAAGTCATATCCCATCTGTCATTAGTTCACGAGACTGTGGAATATACAGATGGAAAGCTGGTTGATATTTGGCTTTTGGCTTTGACAGTGTTGTCTCAGAATGGGAGGAAGGAGAAGAAGAATCTGCCGCCGAGATGAAGGTAGTAGTTAAGGGTGGAAGGCAATGTTCACCTAATGAAATCATATGACATGACTTGTACTTGGTTGCTTTCTTGGACTTTGTGGAGGAAGATAGTGCTTCAAAGTCCGACACCAAGTCTGGATGGATCCACATGATTTCCTCTTTCTCAATAGAAAGAGGAACTAGACCATCAGTTCGTGCAGGTGAAAGATTTACAATCTCCATAGTAGTTCTCGAAATAGGGACGACACCATCCTGTACAAATTGAGTAGGAAAATCACCAAATTGTAGGGAGACGACGTTAGCCGTCACAATCTTTTCGTCCTGCTGGAGAGTGATTGCACCAGAATTGACCATCTTCTGGATTTTCCCTTTGAGCACGTAGCATGCTCGAGTTGGATGTCCAATGAACCTGTGGTAGGCACAGTATTTAGGATGGTCAGTCTTACCGACTTCCTCTGGCCGTTTTGCATCCGGCAACTGAAGTTTATTGCTCTGGATTAGGCAATCGAAGATGCTCATGATATCATCGTCGTCGAAGGAATATTCTTCTTTTGGACGTGGTGCCTTTGGTGGTGGTACTGTTGGGGTAGGCGTTGGCTGACTTATGTTGACGGCCAGAGCTTCTTTGCCTTTGAGATTGATAGCCAAAGTCTCTTTGCCTTTGCGGTTGTTCTGACGACCTCCGCTGCTGGTTATTTGTTGTTCATCTTTATCGAGATTAGGCATCTGGATGCCTAACTGTTTGAATTTGTCAGCACTTTCCTCAGCTGCTCTGGCGCTTACTATGAAGGAAGGCCAATCTTGAAATTGCGTGGAACCCGTCCACATACTAACTATATGTAACAAGTTTGATTTGCATGTATCTATAGTTAATGCATCCGGAGTTCCCAAAGGCATTTTGAGTGCTTCGTGACGGTAACGCTCAATGAAACGATCAACGGTTTCGTTGGGCCTTTGTTTGATCTTGATTAAAGCTGACATAGTCATGTCGTTTGTTCCTTCGTAGAAGTGCTCCAAGAACATTTGTTTTAGAACTGCAAAAGAAGTAATGCAACCGTCTGGCAGGTTGCGATACCGGTCGTAAGCTAATCCTTTCAAGCACCCAACAAAGACTCTTGTGAGGAGAGGATAATTAGGTTGAAGCTGGTCGGTCATTATCTCGAAGTGATCGAGATACTGATTCGGAGACGTACTGCCATCAAACAACATTATAGTAGGAGGCTTATACTTGGGTGGAAACTGAACCTCTTTCCACTCAATGGGGTATGGTTGTTTAATACCAAGCTTCTGCAGGCCGTCCTTTTGCTTGAAGGCTTCGAATTGAGAACACAAGAGTTTCACAGCCTCGTTAGTGTCTCCCGACAATTGCGGAGTAGTGGATTGATTGGATATGTTAGGAGGAGGGACTGCATGATAAGTATCACCCCTAGTCCCATACTGACTTGGAGTAACATGCACTGGTATGGAGGCGATATGAGGAGACTGTATCCCCAAACTAACATTGACATGAGCAGATGTCGATATAGGTTCTTGGGTTGTATTCACAACCGGTGGAACCATGTGTTGAGCCACAATTATGGTGTGCAAGCTTGTCACCATTTCGGCCATCGTTTTCAATTTGTCTTCTAGCACGGCGATTCGTTGCTCCTGGTTAGCAGAACTGGAAGCATCCTGATCTTCTGTGATGACGTACGCAGTCACCTCTCTGGCTATTGAAGAAGAGATATTCTGCTTAGAACTCTCGCTGGCGGTGTCAAAATCATGTAAAGAGCTACCCCCAGGATAAGAGATGGGAAGATTCCTTTGACCGATTATAGCTCAACTCCTTGATCTGGTGTGTCGATAGACCCCATCAAATGTGCGATGAGTACAAACCGGGGGTCTATGAGTACGGGTTCGAGACGAACTACGTCTTGGGCTACCCCCAGCCTTGTGAGAGCGATGAGTTGTCATGTTAACAAAGGCATATACTGACTCATCTTCTGAAGATATCTCAACTGGATGGGTCAAAATAAGACGATTAAAAACTGACCGTTTGGCTACTTTGCACAGCACCTGATTGTAATCTCATGTGAGCTGCAATGATGCACTATTGGCGGAGATGGGGATACGGCCTTTCGTTTCTGAGAAATTAGATCACGGAGGTCGATTTTCTTAGTAGAAGAAGAGGGAAGATGTGGCCTGTTCCTGGCCTTGAAGGTATAAGGAAGCGCCTAATTCAACAGCATAAGTGAGAAGATTTTTAGCACTCATCTTTGGGCGCTTTGAAGTAGTATGTGTCACTCTTTGAACATGATTCACATTGGCAGAGGGAAATTTTGGGCGCCCAGAACTTATAGGTGCCATTGCTTGTTCAGCAATGGGGCGCACATTCTGGTTAAGTTGGGCTCGGCGCCTGTTAAGATGGGTGCGCATATCAGTATCAACCATCATTTCAGTCTGTTGCACTTGGAGTTTTACTCGTGCATTACGACTTATGCGCATGTTAGGAAGTTTTTCATTCAAATGAATGGTTGGAAGTATCCCCTTTTGTTGTGCGCACAATCTCTCAGTGCGTCTGATACGGCGCCTTTGAGCAGCCGTAGTGCCTTTGCTGAAAGATTCAGGGTTTGGCAAAATTGATTGAAGAGAATGGGCGCACTCAAGTGGGTGCCTATCTCTCTGTGGCGCATCTCCCACAGAAGAACTAGGGATGGTAGATTTAAGAGGATGGGCGCCCTCAAATGGGCGCCTATCTCTCTGGGGCGCATCTTCCACAGAAGAACTAGGGACAGTAGATTTGAGAGGGGCACCCTCAAGCGGACGCCTATCTCCAGGTGATGCGCCCACATATTTGGGTATCACTGCAGAGGCAGATTTGAGAGAATGGGCGCCCTCAAGCGGGCGCCTATCTCCAGATGATGCGTCCAAAGATTTGGGCATCACAGCAGAGGTGGGATCAGTGGTCTTGAGAGTATGGGCGTCCTCAAGTGGGCGCCTATTTCCTTGTGGTGCACCAGCAGACCTTGGCACCCATTCAAGGCGCCTCTTCAGAGAGTGGTTATGCACTTGTGCAGTGCGCCTAGCTTTGGTCACAGTAGCTGTACGCACCATGTTTGCAGAAACATGGGCGCGCTTAGCACCAGGAGTACTTAGCATCTTTTCGAACGCTGTTTGGTCGAATTTAACGACCAACATTCCTTTCTTAATGCCAATCGATGATGAATCGCCTTGAGTTGTCACCTTCTCGTTGGAGAAGGTCGTCCCCAGCAGAGTCGCCATTTTGTTTGCAAAAACAAAAAGTTTAATTACAAACTTTAAAGAATCGTACACGAGTACAATGAATTCTGGGGAAGAACAACTGTAGGAGTCCGGTCTGATTGACGACCGCTTTGTCCCTTTGACGAGACGATTGTGGATGGAAGCAAGCTTGTCACTGTGTCTCGGAGTTTCTGTTGACGAGGAATCTTCTGTATGGCTCGGCCGTGTAGAAGTATCGACAGAATTTCGGCTTCGATTAACGGTTGAAGAACTTGCTCTTGATGATTGATAATCGCAGAAGATGGAAGTGTGATGAGTGCTCGAACTATACCCCTCCTCTCTGTCTGTACGTTGGGGGAATGGAACTCTATTTATAAAGCCAAGGAATAACCACCTGATGGTTATCCAAAGTAGGCGCCTCTCTGTAGATGGGCGCCTAAGCCACTGGACGCCACTTTAACATAGGCGCCTATTGACATGTGGCGCCTATGCGGAATAGGCACATGATCATGGGCAAGTGATGGAAACGTTCTTCGAAAAGCTCGGAGTAGTGCACCACGTTCAATATGTATGGCAACTTAACACGCCATGTGGATTTGCAGACGTCATCAGGAAATTGGGTGCTTGAGAAAAATAGGCGCCCAAGGGAGTAGGTGCCTAGGAAAACTGAGCGCATGATGGCTGTAGGCGCCTAAGTGAACAGAGCGCCTCAGAGAGATAGGCGCCTAGATGAACAGGGAGCCTAGGCGAACATAGCTCCTAAAAATAATGGGCGCCTGAGAGACTTAGGCGCCTAAGAGATAATGGGTGCCTAAGAACGTTAGGCGCCTAAGAACGTTAGGCGCCTAAGAGAGACAATATTTGAGCGCCTACACAAATATTTCTTAACGGTCTATTAATGTAGGTTTACACTATGATTTTGGCCCAATCCTCCAGATGGCAATACTTCTCAATTTATTCATGGTACATACTAAGAAGTGTCTGCCTATAGATATTACCAGCCAAATTAGCGTACCACTATAAAGATATGCAGAAGTCATATATATGATCAACCTATTTTTTATTGTTATTATATATATATATATATAGATATTGCTTGCCATATTAACCTACCATAAAGATATGCAGTCTTTATATATGCTCAACGTAAAAGTTTATAAAATTATGATCTAAGAATGTACATACGGTGATTCTTCTAATTATGTCCCCTGATGTATCGGACTTAAACATCTGGGACATTTTGGGATACTTCAGGTCACTAAATTATGATAATGTCACAATTCAACTTATGTTACTTTGACACTTTAAAATGATTGACATCAAGTCTAAGCTGTGTCAAACAAATGTTTTAGGTAGGTTAGACCATACTTAAAAACAACTAATTAAGTAGATCATTCTCATTATACATGTTCACTCATGTTTTGCATGTGCACATACATAATATAGCTGTATTAGCATGTTGTTCATGTGATATTTGACATGGGGTAGCACTCTGTAGCCTGAGCTTGCTTTCATGCCTACAACTTTCTCCTCAATTTCTGATACTTCTGTCAGCCTCTTCCTTGATTCATAGTCTTAGGCGCTATTTTGAAACATCTATATTTTGAAATTCAGTTGGTTCCACAGAATTGTTTATGTTTCCAAAATGCAATTTTCTCTATGTGCAGAACCATGCTAGAACACTCTGGAAGTTGGGAACCCTTCCACCTGGGCTGATAACATTTTGGAAACGCACCTTCCCTTTAGACCGCTCATGGCATGTGTTGGGCCTTGGCTATAACCCTAATGTGAACCAGAAGGACATAACACGTGCAGCTGTTATACACTACAATGGAAACATGAAGCCTTGGTTGGAGATTGGCATGCCCAAGTATCGAGGCTACTGGACTAGCTATGTCGATTATGATCAACGATTTCTACGGGACTGCAACATTGCTCCATAGATGCTATTTTGTTGCATTTCCTATGCTGCAGTCTTAGTTCCTTCCTCCACGCCCTTCTTTTGGGTTTTGATGGTTTTTTTAGAGAGTTAAATGTTTTTTATTCTTTGTGCACAAGCTTTTATATTTCGCTGGAGCTTTTCTTCTGTCAATCTTTTTTCCCTCTTCTGCATAAGTTGTATTGGTGTACATGATTCAGAATTGGTACTTCAGAAATTTAGGGTGCGTTTGGATAGTATTTATAACTTAACATTCTAAGTTTAAAAGTAAAAGCAAACAAAAATTGTGTTTGGCTCATCCTACTGACAGTGCTCCACTCAAAAAATATTTTTCAAAACCTACTTTATAACTCAGCTTTTAGGGTGTGTTTGGTAGGAGGAAAAAGTGGGAGGAAGGAAAATAGAGGAGGAAAAAGTGAAGGGAAAGATTCATTTTCTCTTGTTTGGTATGGAAGAAAAATAGGAAGGAAGGAAAAGTGGAGGGATTACTTTTCCCTCATAACCTAAGAAATCCAATCCACCCAAAAGTGGAAGGAAAAGTGGAGGTTTGTATTAATTAACAATTATACCACCGTATAAATGTATTAGTGGGAAGATTTATGAAATGCCCAAAAACTAAAAAAGTTTTATGTAAAATCCACCGCTAAAAAAACTTTCATCGCGTGCCCAGAATTAGAGAAACTTATCCAAAGCGGGTTCCAAATGACCCTTTTGTCCTTCCTTTTAATTTATTGAAAACACCCACGAAACTGCTCTTAAAAAAAGTTTCGATACTTCATCTTCTTCGTTACGCTGCTCACTTTCGAATCTAGGTTTTCTCCTCAAAAATTTTCAAAAACTCGTCGAAAAATTTTGGAAAGACTGGGACAAACGACAAAAATGCTAAAACGGAGGTCCAAACATCATTTTTTTGCGAATCTAAAATTTCGGAAGGCCGTCTAACCGTGAAGCTGTTACTTTCAGTCTCCTCGACGATACGCTCATTTTGCGACAAACGGGACCTCGTTTCAACCTCCCAGTCAAAAGTTATGGCCCTCCAAAGTTTCAGCTGACCATAAAATGCAGGAGAATGGCCATTCTCCGTGTTAGAACACGAAAAATGTTAATTTCACATGAGGGTGGTCATTCTCCGTATTAGTAACACGGAGAATGGCATTCTCCGTCTTAATTTACACGGAGAATGACCATTCTCCGTGTTAGTAACACGGAGAATGACATTCTCCGTCTTAATTAAGACGGAGAATGTCATTCTCCGTCCTGAAAGTTACACGGAGAATGTCCATTCTCCGTCATAATTTAGACGGAGAATGGTCATTCTCCGTCTTAGTTTACACGGAGAATGGTCATTCCAGTGTTAAAACGCAAGAGAATGACCATTCTCCGTGTTAAATAAAACGGAGAATGCCATTCTCCGTGTTAAATAAAACGGAGAATGGCATTCTCCGTGTTAATTTAAACGGAGAATGTCATTCTCCGTGTTAAATAAAACGGAGAATGACATTCTCCGTCTTAATTTAAACGGAGAATGGCCATTCTCCGTGCTACATTAAGACGGAGAATGTCATTCTCCGTTTTATTTAACACGGAGAATGACATTCTCCGTTTTATTTAACACGGAGAATGGTCATTCCAGTGTTAAAACGCAGGAGAATGACCATTCTCCGTGTTACTAACACGGAGAATGCCATTCTCCGTGTTAAATAAAACGGAGAATGGTCATTCTCCGTGTAATTTAGCACGGAGAATGGTCATTCCAGTGTTAAAACGCAGGAGAATGACCATTCTCCGTGTTAGAAACACGGAGAACGGCATTCTCCGTTTTAAGAATGGCATTCTTCGTGTAATTTAGTTTTTTTTCATGAACAAAGAGTTTCGTTCTTCTTTCAAAACGATGATAATTCTGATGGAAAAGAAGAAGAAAGATATTCTTTCCACAATTGACCTAATTGTCGGAAAACTTCAAATGTCTCCACGATGAAGATGAAGATGATGATGATGATGATGATGACGAGCGATGATCTGAGTTCGACTGAAGAAAAGCACACCGAACTACGAACGATCTTTGCGATCTCTGCTGAAGATGAGAGCAATGGAATTCAGATTTCCAGTGAAGAAGAAGAAGACGAAAATCACAATCCAGATCTGAGTTTTTTGAATTCAAATACATATAGATGACCAATTCGCGCGGAGGGGTAGTTTCGGTATTATAAAAATAGCAGTTTCTAGCGGGTGGCATCTAAAAGGGAATCTTGGAATATTTAACGTGAAAATACTTAATTCTGGGTATTTCATAAAACTTATCCAGCGGGTGGGCATTTCATAAAAGCCCACCCCGAAATTGGGTTTCTCAGCAATTTTCAGTATTTAAAAATTATTTATGAAGTCAAATGGTAAATAAGTGTTTTTAGTTGATGGTAGAATTGGTAAACCCTATATTTTTTTACTTTCTTTCCTTCCACTTTTTCTTTCATACCAAACAAAGAAAAATGTATCTCTTATCTTTTCCATCCTTGCTACCAAACACAAAGGAAGAAAATTTTTTTTCCTTTCCATGTGGAAGGAAAATACATCCCTCTATTTTTCCTTCCTTCCACTTTTTCATCTTTCCTACCAAACACAGCCTTAGGGAGCAAGAAAAAGCTACTTTTTAAACTCTCTACTCTGAGAGTTGCGGACCCCACATTCTCCTCAATTCTTACGTGCTCTCTCTGCTCTCTCTTTTTCTCTCAGCTCTCTCTCTCTCTCTCTCTCTCTCTCTCTCTCTCTCTCTCACCTCACTGAAGAAGTACATGACTGCACCATGAGCAGCCGCACGGAAGACTGGCTCCCCCCACCCAAAGTCCACCTGGCCTGAGCCGGCCTTGGTCAAGTCGGACACCATGAACGCCCTCTCCTCCACGAGTCTCGGCCTCCCCCTCAGCACCATCATGTCCGCCACCGACTGCAGGTACCGTCCGCGACACGAGCCTTCGCCCACCGAACCAGTTCCACCGCGTACGCCAACCCGCCTGATTCGAGCCTCCATGCGGTCGACTCGGCCATGGGGAATGCCAGCACGTTGCCGTAGTAGCCTTCCGACAGTGGTGGTGTAGTGTCGCCCTTGCTGCGCCCGTTCACCACGCATATGAGGCGTACCGGCTCGCCGGGAGTGTCGGAGTAGAGAGCGAGCGACCGGTTGTGCCATACAAACGCCATGAGCACTTCCAACCTTGAGCAGATGGCATGTGCGGAGGCAGGTGAGCCTTGAGAGTAGAGATATCTTCGGGTCCGAAGAAGAAGGACCGGTGCGCCATCGGTTCTTCCTCCTCTCCGGACTCGAAATTGGTGGCGAGCGACATCGTCGTCATGTCATGGTCGGACACGAATAGAGCGGACATGATACATAATTCTTTGACACAGAAAAATTTGTTGGGACACAGAATGGACACACAAATATTTCATAAAATTATAATAAAAAAAATTAAAAATATTTTACCAAACAGAATTTTTTATTTTTTGTTTCAGAAACTATTTTCTAGATGAAAGTAACCAAACGCAAACTCAGAATCTCTATACACAGAAAACAACTTTATAACTTACTTTCAGAAAATTGTTTTCATAAAAAAATTCAGAAAATATATCCAAACGGACCCTTAAGTTTTATATTTTTGTTTCTCAATTCCACAATCTTATATAGTTTTGGTGCTATTGTGTAAACTAATCGAACTTTTCACAAGATCTCCATGACGTGTTGTTGTGCTGTTATTTTCTGTATTATAAACTCAAATCTTAAATAGTCTTGGTGCTTTGCTGTTATGTAAACTCAATCTTAATCATAACCACCCCTCAAATTCATTTCATAGGTCAAGTGATTCATTTATTCAGTTCATTTCATGGAAGGACGACCGAATCAATCATTCTGTGAGTATATTTGTAGTCTTTTTTACTTGTACCTTTACTTGATTCTGTTGAATAGTGTACTGGTTAGTTTTGATTATTGGTTTTCTTATAGTTGCGCATGGTTCGTACTCAGGGGACTGTGACACAGAGTAGCGAGTGAGTTATCTTTATCTGTTATTCATTTGTACATTTCGCTTTTGTGGTGTTTAGCCAAGAATATGTATTGGTCCTTGTTTTTGGGTATTTTTTGTTCCCTCCGTCTTTGGACGACACGGGTGTATATTTTGGAATGGAAAATGCTAAGTTTACTACCAAATTCTTACAACCTTCTTACAACCTCACTCACCCACCCCTTACATATGGGTCCCACCGGGTCCCACCACCTCTCACACCCCCCCTGCTACATGGGCTCCACCCGACCCCACCACTTACTCCCCTCCTCCAATCGAACCCCGACACGTGGCAGATTGTAGGAGGGTTGTAAGCATTGGTTGTAGGCATAGCAAAGCTCTTTTGGAATTGCAGCTAGTTGTACATTTACACACATGTTTGTATATACAACTAATGTATCTTTTGACATGTTAACTTTATGTCTGTTTTGTGTTTAGGACGCTTTACGCACAACATATATGATTTACTCTTTATTGTTTCTTGTGTTGATTGAATTGAGCTATGATTTGTTTGACCTTAGGAGTCGTCAATCGCATTCAAGAGTCCTTTCACTTGTTTTCTAGACAGCCGTGAATGCCGTTTAACGTTTTTATATCTTGTACGGTGTAGCTGGCCATGTCCGTCCCGGTATTTCTCCAGTATTCAAGGAGCAAAACGTGACAAGGTTTTTATGGTGGCCTATGCGGTTTTGTTTTTCAGACTTGTAGAAGATTCATCTTATTTGATTCTCAACCCATAATTTTGCTCCCTTGAAATTATTTATGCCTCATTATCTTTTGGATATCCTTGAACTGATAATTGCTTATTGATCATTTATCTTTCCTCGACCGTTATTGATACCTGGTGTCCTTATTATCTAGGGCACTGCTCTTATCTCTGTTATGTTTGTAGAAGCTAAAAAATGATTAGGTGTCACTCATAAAATGGCGTCAGGATTCAAAAAGGCGCGGGCCATTTAGGTTGCGCTAAGACTCAGGTAGCGCCAACTATTAGGGTGCGCGAGCACCACGTGGCAAACTTCCTCGAGAAGCTGGAGCAGTTGTCATGATTACTGACAACCCGTAAGAAAATTCCTTCGAATCCCGAGCAACGCGACACTTGAGAAGACCGTGTCATCCTTTGCAATAAATGCTGACAGCTAGCTCGTGCCAATTATCATTTGGCGTGAGATAATTAATGATCACAGAACTACCAGACTGAGTAAGGGGCGTCAATTATCAAGTTGCGCCTTGCGCCACCTATCAAGTGGGCGCCACTTAGTCAATTTTCATTCAGAAGTCGGATGACATGGCGCGCATGCTACTAATATCGAAGAACGTGTCCACTACACTGCCCACGACCATGCACATCTCTCTCACAGAAATCTTGCGTCCCTAGCAGTTCAAGTAACCGTTCGCGCAAATGAGTGAATGGCGCGCCAAATACAGCGCACGCCACTCAGGATAATTGACTGACAGTTATTTGAAAACTCTATAAATAGAGTTCCAAATCAGTTCTAAGGCATGACTAATGATCATAATCTCCTGACAAGGTGCTGTCGCATTCTCCAGAGGCTCGTGTCTTCGATATCACATCGTCTAAGGGATAAAGTGATCGTCTTCAGATCAGATTCCTACAGTTGTACTTCTCCAGAATCAAATTATACTTTTGTACTTCTTTTTCTTAGTTTGTAAACTAGTTTTCTTGTAAAGCTTTTGTTCTCGCAAACAAAATGACGACTATGCTGGAGATCGAACCCAGAATCTCTGGTTTCGTCGACCAAACAACCTACGAAGCCATGATTGGCGCTGGGGTGCAAGGCGGGCTATTGTTGCTGCCAAGAACAAGGCGCGCGCCATCTGGACTCCTAAGTCTTCCAGAGCACCAATCACAGCTTCTGCGCAGACTACGCCAACTATTGCCTTGGTGAAGAACAAAGGGAAATTCCCTTTGGCTACTCCCTCTTCCTCTCTAGTTCTGAACTTGGTGGAGAACCTATCCATTTCTGCTCCTGTACAGAACAAAGGAAAGCGCCCTTTGGCCTTTCCTCATTCTTTCCTGGTCCTGGACTTGGTGGAAAACACTCCTGATTGCGCCTTTGCACCAATCACTGCACCAACTGCTGCCTTGGTGCAGAACAAAGGGAAATGCCCTTTGGCTACTCCTTCTTCCTCCCCAGTTCTGAACTTGGTGGAGAACCTATCCATTTCTGCTCCTGCGCAGAACAAAGAAAAGCCCCCTTTGGCCTTTCCTCGTTTTTCTCCGGTCCTGGACTTGATGGAAAACACTCCTGACTGCGCCCTTGCGCCAATCACTGCTCGAACCTTTTTGGGCAGAAGCTCTTATTCTCTTAACAGAGATAATCAAGTCAATGCTAAGAAAGTAAAATTTGCCCAAAATTGACTTCCTGCTACTCATTTGCGCCATGCCAAGCGTACTGGAATAGGGTGCGCAGGGCAACAGGGCATTCTGCCTACTCCTAAGTGCCAATTAAACCCAAATCAGGATCTGCCAACTCTGTGCATATCAAGATCGAAACAGAAAAAGTTGATGGTGTCCCAGACAGACACACATGAAGTGCACCACTTTGACATGCGTGCCTATCTTAACAGGCGCAAATCAGAGTCAGCTTCATCAAGCCACAAGGCACGCCAATGGCAGTCTGCGCCAGTTACTGATCTGCACAAAGGGAAGGCTTCTAAAGTCAAAGACCCTCTCACCTATGCTAATCAGCTCAACACTTTCTTGTACACTCAAGGGACAGGGCACTCAAGAATAGGAACCATGTTCCTAATGTAATCCATGAGTATGTACCTTCTTCTTCCTCTTATCCTGTCAATGTGACCGATCTCCACAAGATTCTTGTACAAAAGTGGAAGATCGCAGGTCCATCTCATGTATCTATGACTCCACCTACGGAGCGTCTTTGTAACCATGAGATAATGATTAAGTGTTGTTGCCAGGCAACAAAACGGTCTGTCTTCGACCGTCTGAACTACCTTCAATCTCTAAACTGATCATAGTAGTGGACAGAGATTTATTCTCTACAACCACCACATGCAAGGAACTCCAGTCTGCTTCCCATGAGGCTCAAGTACGAAGCTGTTGTAAATCAGCCAGACAAACCATCTTCGATCGCATGAATTACAATCGTTCTTCTGACATACAACGTCATCCTCTTAAAGTGACCCTGGTCGATGAAGATGAGTTACTATTTGTTTCAGTCAATATGACGTCTCACAGTACTAGGGGTGGAAAGCGTTTAAGACGCAATGCATCCCGTAATCCCAATCAACAATACTTGGATCGGATTCGTAGTTCCGGCGAAGGATCTACCAGAACAGAAGATCAAGAGGCCGAGATTCAATCGGTCAAAAGAATCTTCCCACTCTTCATCTCGGAGAGGTCCTTCACCAAAGAGACATTCCAGATTTCGACCAAGACTCAATCGGTCAAAGGAATCTTCTAGATTCTGACCAAAACTCAGTTGGTCAAAGGAATCTTCATGACTCTGACCGAGATTCAATCGGTCAAAAGAATCTTTCTATTCCTTATCCTGGGGGTAGTGCCCTACATGACTTTGATGCTGATAGTGAAAGCTCTGAGCGGACTATCTTTTCCACTAGTTTGTCATCTCTAGCCAGAGAAGTGACCGCCTATGTCACTAATGAGGAACAAGAAGCATCCAGCTCTGGTAGTTAGGAGAAAGGATCGCCTCTTTAGAGGCCCAGCTTGAAAAATATGGCTGAGATGATGGCAAGCATGCACGCTGTGATCGTAGTACAATATACTGTTCCATCGGTTGTGAATCTAATTCCAACCCAAGAACAGATAGCAGCATCTGCTCTTACCAACACTGGTTTGGGGTACAGCCTCCTCACAATGCCACAATACTGACTCCAAGTCTTTCTGGTGCTAGTGGTGGTGCTTATCATACAGTCCTGTCTCCTAACACATCAAATCAGTCTACTCTTCCCAAGCATCAGGGGACACCAATGAGGCAGTGAAGCTTTTGTATAACCAGTTCGAAGCTTTTAAGCAGAATGATGGCTTACAGAAGCTTGGAATCAAACAACCTTACCCCATAGAGTGGAAGGAAGTCCCATTCCTACCTACGTATAAGCCACCTACCATTATGCTATTTGACGACAGTTCATCTCCAAGCAAGTACCTCAATCACTTTAAGGCAATGACTAATCTACTTCAGCCAAATGATGCTCTACTTACTAGAGTATTTGTCGGATGCTTAGCAGGTGCAGCTTACGACTAGTATTGTAGCTTGCCAGATGGTTGCATAACTTTCTTTGCAAGGTTCAAGCAAATGTTCCTAGAAAGGTTTTATGAGGGAACAAATTACATGACCGTGTCGGCCCTCATCAAAATCAAACAACGGCCTAATGAAACTGTTGAACGTTTCATTGAGTGCTTCCGACGAGAGGCACTCAAAATACCTCTAGGAACTCTAGATGCTCCGACTATGGATACGTGCAAATCAAACTTGTTACCTATAGTCAACATGTGGACTTAATCTACACAATACCAAGACTGGCCTTCCTTCATAGTAAGTGCCAGGGCGGCTGAAGACAGTGCTGATAAGTTCAAACAATTAGGCATCCAGATGCCTAATCTCAAAAAAGAGGAACATTCTAACAGTGATGGCCGTCAGAACAACCGCAAAGGCAAAGAAGCTTTGGCCATCAATGTCAAAGGCAAAAAAGCTTTAGCCATCAACTTGAAAGGCAAAGAAGCTTTAGCTGTCAATGTGGGTCAATCAACACCTACCACGACGGCATCGCCACAGAGAGCACAACGTCCGAAAGAGGAGTACTCCTTCGACAAGGACGACATCATGAGTATCTTCGATTGCCTAATCAAGAGCAATAAACTTCAACTGCCCGAAGCAAAATGGCCAGATGAAGTAGGTAAAATTGGCCATCCTAAATACTATGTGTACCACAGGTTTATAGGACATCCGACCAGGGCATGCTACGTGCTAAAAAGGAAGATTCAGGAGCTGATTAATGCTGGCGCAATTACTCTTCAGCAGGATGAGAAGACGGTGACTGCCAACGTCATCTCTCTGCAATTTGGCGACTTTCGGGCTCAACTTGTGCATGATGGAGTCGTCCCCATTCCGAAAGCCACCTTGGAGATCATCAACCTTCCACCAGCACGAAGTAATGGTCGTCCCTTTGCCAACCGACAAAGGAGAAATCATGTGGATCCATCTTGACTTGGTGGCCGACTTTGAGATGCCTGCTTCGTCCTCGAAGTCCAGAAAGACAACTAAATATAAATCATGCCACATGACTTCATTGGGTGGTCACCGTCTACCTCTGAATACTACCTTCATCCAGGCAGTTGATTCACCTCCCTCTCCTGAGACAACAGTACTGAAGCCGGAAGTCAACTATCGACCGACATTCCATCTATATGTCAGCAATCCAGCGAGTTGATGACAAAGATGGGATATGATCTACGGAAAGCCCCCGGCTTAAAGCATGGGAAAGGGTCTCCTATACCTCTCTCTCTCAGTCTGCAACATAATCAATCTCGTGTTGGTTTAGGATTCTGGACAGATCTTTTATCTTGTCAAAAGAATCTTCCAAAAGCAAGGCTCGGACGAAGGATTGCAACATGGTTTCGTTCGCACCAGCTTCAGAAGAAGAAGCCCTGACCGGTACCAGATTTGGGAGACTCTACCTTAGAGATTATCCATAAGGTCAAGAGGTCCTTACTCCAAGCTCTGATGCCCCTCCATCAGCTTCTTCGCTTGTTGTCAATGTTCCATCAGCTTCATCGCCCTAGTGGAACCGACTCCTCCCAAGCCAACAGCGTCCGACAATAGAAAATAGCCAGTTCGCTTCAATAAAATATTAAATAAAACTCTATTTCTTGGACTTGAGAGACCATATAACTTCGATATATTGGCTCAACTAGCCAACACTCCGGTGAGGTTGTCAATCTTCGAACTCCTGCGTCTCTCGAGGAAAACTCGGGAAACACTAAGCGAAGCTTTGATGCAAGCTGACACTTGTCTGGCACTCCTTAAGAAGCCAGACGAGGAACCTGCGACATGTTTTCACTATCATAGTGTGATGGAGTTGATTCCCAATATCACTTTCACACAAGAAGACATGCTTCTAGAAGACAATCGACGTGACCGACCTTTATACTACACAGGATATGTTGATACAATGAAAGTTGATCGCATCCTAATTGATCCCAGATCTGTGCACTTAGCATTATGCTGAAGACTTTACTGGATGCCCTGAAAATCCTAGTGCATAATCTCTCTACAACAATTACGACTATCTTGGGATTCAATTCTGGGAGAAGTGAACTACTAGGAAAGATTCGCCTGAAAGTTCAAATCGACAATCTTCGCATAAAAGTCACTTTTTATGTGATTGACAATCATGGCTCCTATAATGCTTTGTTAGAAAGACCATGGCTGCATGAACATAACATCGTGCCATCCACTCTCCATCAGTGCTTCAAATATGTCGATGATAATAGAGAAGTTAGAAAGGAAGTGGCCGATCTTAATCCCTTTCGGGGTGTCGAGGCATACTGTATTGACTCCAGAATGTACAAAGAAGAGTTCATGAAGGTCGTACTGGCCATGGATACCGAGGAAGATCATAGAGACACCCCAGATAATGTTCTCGTAATTCCAGTCAAAGGACGTACTTCTCGTCCTTCGTCTTCTCAGACACTAACCATTCATCTCTCCTCTCATGCCAAGCATCTTCCTGCTGGAAAGATGGAGTAGAAGGAACTCACCTTTTCTGAGCCTCTTTTTATCGACCTCCGTCGTAACAAGCCTTCTCCTTCTCCGCCTATGGTTATCAATCTTAACAAGCCATCGGCTAAGATCAAGAGCCCTAATGTAAATGATGATGTAAAAATCAATAAAGTAGCATCTCCTTTGCAATATACTGATGTTATTTGTTATACTTGGTGTTATCTTGAAATCCTGGATAACTTCTGTGAGACTCGTCTCACAGTATCGGTATTTATATACGGATACATATTTTGTAGTGTATTTCGTATTTTTTTGATTTTCGTAATGCTTTAAAATTTTTCCTAAACTTATAGATTTTCTTCTTGACCGGCATGCCGCCAGTATACCGGAGTATACCGACGGCATATCGTCCAGACAGATTTTCCACACTTTAGATATTTTCGGTTTTTGATATTTTCATGAATAGTGTTTCGGATCTTTTCATGAATAGTGTTTCGGATATTTTCGTGAATAGTGTTTAGATATTTTCGTGAATAGTGTAGATGCACTCTATTATCCAATGGACATTTGGTTTTGTTTGAATGGCCATGATTGACCTAGATTTTCACATGGATCATGATCCAACGGCTAAGATTAATTTCCTCTTCTATATATACCCTTTCACTTTCTCTCTCCTCTCTCTTTTCATTCTCTTCACTCTCTCTTTATTTCTTCTTCTCTTCTCTCCCCCTTGGAGCTTGCCAAGAGCTTGGCCTTGAGGCCTAGAGTGTGGTTTCATACCCCTCTTGGAGGAGGAGTAGAAGATTAGGCTTGGAGCTTAACCTAGGCAAGTACATCTTGCCAAATCCATGAACCATATTATTTTGTTGTCATTTTTGTTTCCCTTGGTATTAAATGCTTACAATTTTCTCAAACTCATTTTGTAAAATATGTTTTCCTTATGATTCTCGTATATATGCATGTTTCCAAAATTTGTTTAAGCAAGGTTTTAATTTTCTGTTAAAATCCAATATGGACTTAGTAGAAAACTTGGTATCAAGAATGATACTAGTGTTGCCATCATGTATCTTGGTCACATATACATATATGAGGCCCTCACCAAGTTTGTATATCATAGATTTTGAGTTTGGTGGCAATCGGAACCCGTTTTGGTGTCCCGAGAACCTCTTTTTGGGAGTATTTTAAGGTATTGATCTATCAAATGTTTTGATTTGTGAAAACTAATATTCCCATGTTGTAGGAAATTCAATTCTATACAATTTTGACTTTTGAAAATCCGAATTTCGATTTAAAACGAAGTTTTTATGGCCGAAACAAGTTTTGAGTTCAAAAATCAACTTTCTGTGACGGTTCGGAAAATCCGTCAGAAATTCGCGGAAATCCGTCGGAAAATCCGAACTTGCACCACAAAACTTGCTGTTTCAATCCGGAAAATCCGCTATAATCCGCCGGATAATCCGGTTAGGCTGTTTTTGCCCGTTTTTGCCCGTTTTTGTCCGTTTTTGATATTTTCTTCGACTATAATAATTTCTTAACATGATAAGATGATCTTGCTTAGTTAGAGAATGATTGTACACCCTATATAAACTTGATACTAGCACACGTTCAATTATTTTTCTATGAGATGTACTTAACTTTAATTATTGTTTCCCACATGCCATGATATGTCTTTTGATAGATTCTTCCTTACAAGCTATGATAATTGTTGCCATGTCCTTCTTGCCTACTTGATAGTGACCCGTCGTGGTACACTCTTGAACATATCTTTTTCTTGCTTACATGATAGTGGCCTGTCATGGCGCACTCTTGATTCTAGTACATGTCTAGCTTCTTGATAGTGGCTCGTCGTAGCGCACTCTTGCCTTGATATTGTCATGTCTTGTTGTGGCTTGTTGTAGTGCACAATCTTGTTTGTCTTGTCCAGTCTTGCATGTCTCATGTCTAGGATGGATTCTGCGGAATGCCACACCCGGAATCCAACAAGAAAATGTTAAGGACTAAACAACTAGCTTGAATACTTAGATCATTGAGAATTTCCCAGTTACCTGTTGCCCCTTTGATCTTGGCATTATATATATATATACATGGGATTTGGAGCTATCTGTCATGATGAGCACTCTTCCAGCACACCGTCGAGTGGGGCACCTCTTTAGGACACATGTATCTTACTGCAGTGTGTCTGCTATACTTCTTTTCTTTTGGCTTGGACCACTCAGGTAGTAGCAGGCAGGTGCTGGACTTGGAATTCTCAGACTTGCATTTGTTAGTAATTAGGATTGTGACAACCCTAGTTAGCTAAAGTATTAAGCCGTAATCATTGCTTGGCCGTGATTGATGGATGGAGTCCATTCTTGTCTAGTCTAGTCTTGCTCCAGTTTATCTTATTGTAGTACTTAGCTTCTTGTCATTCCTTACATGCTATTCTTTCTACTACATGCTCGGCTTCACCACATGCTCACATGCTCCAGTTACATAACATGCTCACATGTCCAATCTACTTAACATGCTCTACAAGACAAGTTAACAAGTTTTCTTTAAATGCCTTACATGACAAGTTTCCTTTAAAATGCTCACATGACAGGTTTACAAATGATGTCTTCCTTTACATATCTACAGTTAACTCTATATGACATGTTGTTGTTTATTGTCTCTCATCGGGATAAGTGCATTGGTAGTGCACAAGTCTCGATTAGCTTTACCTTTATGTCTCTATCCATTGCTTGTTAGAATTAGATTGGTTTTAGTTCATAGTTTGGCTTCCTTTGTGGTACTTGCTATTGGGGGTCTGACCCCACTGGTTTTGCATTGACCAGATCTAGTTGAGGAGCCCGAGGATCTTCCGGACCTTCCTCTCGATGGTGACCACCCGGAGCACCAGGGGACTTGAGTGGGTGTTCTTTCTCTTACCCACTCTTTTCTGTACATATTCTTTTGAGGCGTTTAGCCACCGAACACGTGTTTAGCTCGTGTTTTGGACTTGACATTCGGCCTACGGGCTTAGACATGATGTTATATTTCTAGACTGCAGCTAGAGCTGATCATGTATTACTTAGTCTTGATAGTTCTTCATTTTGTATTACTAGCTTCATGATCATCTATATATTATGGTTTGGGACGCTTTACTGTCTTATATACATGATGATCATATTCTTGTACTTTACTTCTTGTCTGAGACTGAGATATCTAGGTTTTTGTAACCTAGGATTGACTGTTGGTTTGTAGCAGTGACCCCCATCTATACAACTTATACATTGTTTCGGAGTACTGGAGTACTTTGGTATACGTAGCTGGCCTTGTCCGTCCCTACTTGCCAGTATTCTGGTTCTGGGGCGTGACAACTTCGAACCCCTTACATTAGGAGCAGTTCAACCACTCCAAGATGAAGTATCACTTGAACCTGCACGAGAGTCATTCTTTCTGGTTCTTTCCCGGAAGAAAGATGAACATCCTATCCTCTTCAGCAAAGGATTGAATCAAAAGGCTGCGTCCGATAGCGAGGCTAAAAATGACGATAATGGACGACTTCAGCTGCGTCGTTATAGTCAACAATTAAAGAACATTATTCAAAAGATGGGTTATAACTTTAAAACTGGCCTCAATGGTGGTAGGGGAAGGCGAACTCCTATTCGTATCCCTACTTCAAAAGAAAAGTCACTCCAATACTACAGCAAAACCAAGCATGGGTTGGGCTATACCTCGCCGGTCACGACCCCGGACGCATCTGAATCTGACAGAGAAGAGCGATCTAATTCTTTTGACTCTGTTTCATGGGATTCTGACACCAGTGTAGGGCAGGTCCATCGAATGACTCTATCTTCTAATATGGTGACCGCCGAGTTCTCTGAAGGCGATAATGATTTTGCCAAAGCTCTTGAATCAGATCCTTGGGCATAAAGCATGGACACTCAATAGGAACTTTACTTCAAGCAATACGAGCTACCTACCGAAGATCAATTAGTTCAGGTTGATGTCGGAGAAGAACCTTCTCCAAGACCGATCTTCATCAGCAAACGCCTTCCAGAAGCTGACAAACAAGAGCTGCTTCAGCTTATTCGTGAATACATTGACGTATTCGCCTGGAGCTATGAAGACCTGTTGGGATTAGATCCTCAGATCGCTACTCATAGGCTCAACATCTTGCCAAATGCAAGGCCGGTCAAGCAACAACAACGTTGATTCCGACCTGACATGATGGATGCCATATAAGCTGAAGTCAAGAAACTCATCGCCTGTAGCTTTGTCAGAGAAGAACAACATCCTGGCTGGGTGGCTAATGTCGTCCCAGTTATGAAGAAAACATGAAAGGTCCGAGTCTGCATCGACTTTAGAGACCTCAATAAAGCTTGTCCCAAGGATAAGTTACCTTTTCCGATCACTGATGTTATGATCGACAATACTTGCGGGTTCGAACGGATGTCATTTATGGATGGATTATTTAGATACAATCAAATCAGGATGAACCCCGAAGATGAAAAACATACATCTTTTCGCACTCCTCTAGGAATCTACTGCTACACAGTCATGCCGTTTGGTTTTAAAAATGCTGGGGCAACCTATCAGCGGGCCATGAGCACCATCTTCTTCAAACATTTATGGAAGACAGTCGAATGCTATGTCGACGATATTGTTGTCAAAAATCGTCTAAAGGAGGATCACATCTAAGACTTGAGAACTATCTTTGATCTAATGCGCCAGCATCAACTCAAAATGAATCCCACATAGTCATTTTTGGGAGTCTCTAGTGGCAAATTTCTTGGATTCGTTATTACCTCTAAGGGTATACACGTTGACCCTGAAAAAGTCAAAGCCATTCAAGAGATGCATCCTTTACGCAACCTAAAAGAGCTACGAGGATTCCAGGGACGGCTTGCGTATATCAGAAGATTTATCTCAAATCTCTCTGGACGCTGCAGACCGTTCACTCAACTAATGAAGAAAGGTATGTCTTTCGTTTGGACTGAAGAATGCCAACAAGCTTTTGAAGACATAAAACGGTACTTGATGAACCCGCCAGTCCTGGTGCCTCCAGTTATAGGAATACCCTTCCAGATGTATATTCGAGCAATGGATCATTCTCTAGGTGCCTTACTAGCTCAGAAGAACAAGGAAGGTCATGAGCAAGCCATCTATTATTTTAATTGCACAATGATCGGTACTGAACATTGATAAGCCCAGTAGAAAAAGAATGTTTAGCCCTGATGTTTGTTGTTAAAAAAATACGACATTATATCGCTGGTCAAACTATTCATGTCATCTCCAGAGTCAACCCTCTTCGAGTCTTAATGAAGAAACTCAGTACACTCAATTCCAAACTCGCTACATGGGCCATACTACTAGCACAGTGTGATATGGTCTATGTCCCATAAAAGTCTGTTAAGGGTCAAGTCCTAGCTGACTTTCTGGCCGCTCATCTAATCCCTGAGACATCCAAACTCTATGATGAGATTTATGATGAAACTCTGGAATCCAATATGATTTCAGAAGGGATCCTTGGTTGACGATAATTCTTTGACGGTGCATCCAGAATCGAACCTAAAGATACTATAGTCACTGTAGTCAGAATCGTTCTTGTATCTCCTGAAGAATTGGCCATTCAGAGAGCTTATTCTCTGGACGAGCCATGCTCCAATAACGTTGCTGAATACAATGCTCTACTCATCGGTCTCCAGTTAGCTAAACAGTTGGATATCGATTACCTCAAAGTATACGAAGACTCTAAACTGACCGTTAATCAGGTTAGGGGTACGTATGAAGTTCGACATCAAGATCTCGTACCATATCATGAAGCAGCAATCAAACTGGCTATATCGTTCAATGGTTTTTTCATTGAACATGCATGTCGAGCTTGCAATACAAAAGCTGATGTACTTGCTAATCTAGCAACAATATTGGCGATCCCTGTGAAAAGACAACAGATGATCGTCATCACCAACATAGAGTTATTCTGCATTGAGAATAATTTACATCTGGAATCCAGCAACTTAGTTGAGATCTGCACTACGAGTGAAGACTAGAGAGCTTCTTTTATCGACTTTGTGGTACATGACATCCTACATGAAAATTCGAAGGAGGCAACTACAATCCGTCGACGATCGCTATGATTCTACTACAATCACATCACCAAAACACTCTATCAACGATCATATGACGATATGCTTCTACGCTGTCTTGCCGGAGATAAAGCAAAGCAGATATTACATGAAGCTCACATGGTGTCTGTGGTGCACATCAGCCTGGACCTAAATTACAAGATCGAATTCGACGCAAGGGATATTATTGGCTAATCAAGGTATCGGATGTAGAGTATTCAAAAAATGTCGAGCATGTTAAATCTATGCAGATTTCATTCATCAACCATCAAAATTTTTACATCTGACTGTAGCATCATGGCCCTTCGAAGCTTGGGACATAGATGTCATTGGTCTTGTTAATCTGCCTTCATCTAGAGGACACCGGTTTATCCTAGCTATAACCGATTACTTCTCTAAATGGGCCGAAGCTATACCTTTGACCGAAGTAAGACAAGCAGTGTCACGCACCGACCTGAGAAATCGCTCGTCCTCGCTAGATTTCACCCGAATCATCATCCTCGCTGGGGCGTGATGCCGCACGAGCTTGGAGTTGTGCTCGTGCAAGGCAAGATAACAGGTTCTCGTAAGTTTATCTCAAATTGATAACATAAGCAGCGGAAGGAAACATAGTATACAATAAGAATCTTTTTTTTATTAATAATGAACTGGAGATTACAATGGCTTGAATAACGCAACTAAAAATGCTAATAGGCTACAACACTCATGATCTCTCTAGCTCACAAAGGATTTCATTGTTCCATACATTATACCTCTTTATAGCCAACAAGTAGTCTTCGGCCGAACATGTTGCAAGTCCGAACGCCAATGCGGTAGCTCGCCTCGAAACACTAAGGGCTCCATGCCTCGGTACGTCCAAGCCAAGTCCCGCCTCGAGCTGAACATATCCTGAACCTGCAAGCAAACTAGTGGAGGATTAGTACTTTCGTCCTCGCTGCATTGATCATGACCCGCTCGTACCCAAACCAACACTAAATAAATTTAGTGAAGCTTACATCTTTATTTGGTGATCTTTCTATTTAGCCTTATGATCAGTTTTATGGCAATATTCAAGCAGTTATCGATAACAACTGAATCATAATTTTGTCCAATACTGTGTCCCTGTAATAGATATAGTTAGACATAATATGAACATAAACGTAGTGATCGTGCCCATCTCTATCTTATTTCGCCTAGCCTGCAATCGTTAGAGATTTGCATAACCAATCATACAAATCATGTAGCCAACCAAGCAAACTTAACGTAAGCATAAGGGTGGCAGGCTCTGTGCCTGCACCCAATGCTAGTCTTAGCCTACCGGTCCTATCTATATGAAGGTCACGACGTTCCGTGCCGTAATGGACTGGCATCTTAACTTGTAAGTCGGCGATCGCTTTGGCACGGGTTGCTAGCCCACTACTCAAAGGATTCCAAACTGACTGGTATTGTGGCTTATCAGATCATAGGAGGGTGCAACCTGTCTGAATAAAGTGAACCACCAATACCCCTTAATTCTCTTCGCGGTCGAACGGTCCGGTGCCCCAGCGATCCTATGTTCGAGGGAAGCACGCCCGTGCACGGGCCATACATCCAAGTCCATTGACCATATGCAACGCATTCTGATTTTCATTCAACCAAACAAGTTCGCCTATCTCTATTCCATTGGCACGATGCCCCGACTCAATATTCCTCAACATATCGACCCGAAGGTCCCAACTATCTCGAAGGCACCGTGCCACATTCGACAGTTTTGTCACAACATTCGTGCCACAACTGTTCTCTTCATAACAAAGCTATCTTTTATGAGTCCCATGCACCTACGTACACTTTGACACATATATCCTTTCTCCTTCGAGTCGTGCATTCGATACAAGCCTCGATACCGTATTTCTATGTTCTAAGCCTTACTATTCAATGTTCTTTCGAGTCGTGCACTTGATGCACATCTCGATATTGTCTTTCAATGTTCTAGCGTCAATATCCTATTGCGACTCGTGCACTTGATGCACGTCATCTCAATTGTTCAATGTTCAATGTTCTATCTTAATGTTCGACACACACTAAGACCTTTACTCGATTCGAGCCATGCTCGTTAACTTGATAGCAACTTACGCATACAAGGATACATTTTATTAGGCGCGAAGGAGTATAGGAGAAGATTCATGAATCCGCCCACCTTAGTCCGATTCGCTTTGTCGTTTTGCCGAGCAGAAGCGGATCGATTCCATAACTTGGTTGCGCGGCTAACTCTTCTGACTTAGCAATTCCATTGAACTATTCGACTAATTCGGCCTACCGTGCCCATGCCACAATTCGTTGCAAGGAGATGATTTGGTTTTGTGGGCACCTTCTTGAATAAGCAAAATGTCGACCTCTTATGATTCAGCGTAAAAGTGTAGCCTGCACACGAAATCAACTAAAATTAGTACTTGCTCCAACGGGACTTATTCTTTGCATCGTTTCGATTTATAGATTCGAATCGACTCGAGGCTTTCTTTCAGGCCAATGTAACTCTTGCATCGATACTTCATCGGGTCAACGCAACTCTTCGAGTCAACGACTCATCATAACGCACCGTACGGAGTGGGGCATTACACAATATATAACTCAAAATAAGGTTCATTCTCGAACCGAAACCAACACTCAATCTAAGTGTTTCTCTAGGACATTTCACGATCTCATGCCACTATCATTTGAATCACACAACTTAGTTTGGATCATACACATATTTTAGGTGTCCCACCAATATATGTATTTCAGCCAAGCTTAGTTGTAGGATAACGAGACAAAGCTAATAGGTAACTTCTCATCCTCGATTACTTGCCATCTCATACTCTTGATCGGACTTGATCTCTAGTGTTTGTTCTTAAAAATTCTATCGCACATGCATATTCGATGCATATGTGATTATCCGACAAAAGCTACGACACACGGTGTGATTCACAAATCGCATATCACACTTCGTAGGTTTTGTATGGGCCATCAATTCTATACGTCGTATTAAGTCGTCGTGCATCCGATCGCAACAATTCTTGAGGTCCCGTCTCAATGGCGTGAACTAAGTTCAACATGCCTAAGTCTCGTCATGACCATATGGTTTTACAACTCGCAACTCTTTACGTTCTCAAAGCTATCCACATATCGCGTCGGGGGCTACTTCCACTAGGTAACTTGTCCAAGCATCGTGCTTAATCTCTTCCGATACAAGAGGTCAACTTGAGTCTATGATGCTCAAAGGCAACAATCTTTCCAATACAAGGTCTCTTTACAATACATTCATCTCTGATTCTTGATCGAGTACGAGTCCTTTGCTCAATTTTTGAATTAATCCCGACTAGTTCATTTCGTAACATAGGTCGTACGCTCAACACACATAGCCTAATCGTTACTTAAACCGATCTACGACACAAATCTTAGGGTCGTTCTACTACTTGTTGCACTCATACATGACACATTTTCTCACATTCGTCCATCCGTACTATGCTAAGTCTGTCCATCTATCTATCCGATTGTCAACCGACCAAGTCTATTTACGCACTTATTCGATCGATCAGTAAATCTCTGACCATATCAATCTTGTCGAAGGTAACTTACTAACTTCCAAAACACGATACTCAATCGCTTAGACTTATCATCAACATGCACTACATCATCGTTCATCCTCGACGCAATTTCTTATGCGACTTCATTAGGGTCATCCTACGGTCTTTGACATTTACTTTGATTTGGCGGTCAAGTCTTCTAGGGTCAGCTGCCCCGAAGCTACGCTCGATAATTGAAGATCATCAACTAGGGACAGTTACTACGAACCATGCTATATCTTATCTCGAAGCCAAATCAATTCCCAATAATTTCTATGGGACTTTATCCAATCCGACATAATTCATCAATCCATAATTTATCTGCCCACTCGTGCAACTGGTGCGTCGTTGCTAGTCGAATCACTCATGCACATTGTGTGCCGTTACTACTTGAATCACTCATGCACATTGCGTGCCATTACTACTCGAATCACTTATGCACTACCGTTAACAATATCGCTAATCGAGCCATATTTGTTTGCCTTGGGTACGAGTCTAACTACCCACGATCGATATCGGATACACTTTATGCTTATCGCAACAATCCTCAAACTCACCTTTGCATCAAACCACAAGTCGAAGCATACAAATTACCACGTCCTAATTTTTAGAGTTCGATCATTCCTGTGACATGAATCACCACGTCAGCGCTCACGCGGAGCGATCACTCCAAATTCGACGTGAGGCATGTGTGAGGCTGGTGTTGTGCTCGTACAAGACAACAACGTCGACATTGTGGCAATCATCGTTTTCATCCAAGTAATATCCATCCATTCTTAGATTTCCTCGACGCATTTCCACTGTTATCATCCGAACTTACATCAACTGAACTTGCATCTTATTCATCCAACAACAATGTACAATATAATTTTTGTTCATTCAATCAGAGTATTCCCAAGTTAGCGCATATCGTCTTTGATACGCCTCAATACCATCGTCGATGTCTTTAACCGAAACATCTTCCTTTCTCGTAAACTCTAATTCATTGCATTCACTGTTATTATCCGAACTCGAATATGAATCAAGTCTCGCACACGTCAAGATCCATTCAGTCGTACTTAGCTAACTTTCCTCGTCAAGCGACACAATTTTCAAATTCCTCATACCCACTATCGTATTCCCAACTTGCACTTCTAGATCTTGCTATCGACTCTTCGCACTAACTCGAATTCGTTTGCACGATTACTTCGTACCTACTCAACTCGTTCCTAACAATTTTCGTACCTACTTGACTCAATTCCGACTGAGTCAACTATTTCCTCAACGTAACGTTCCCTCGCTATGCGCGGCCTATCGTTCGGCTTACACTCAACGAATTCTCGTTCGACGTATCATCCATGGATACGACTTCGTGCATAATCGTTCAACTCAATTCATCGAAGCATATTTGCAATGACTTCTATCGAGTCATTCCCTATGCAATGACTTCTATCGAGTCATTCCCACTCGAGTCTCGGTACTATTCTGTCCGTTGAGGACAAACTTATCGTAATGGCACAATCTTCTCGACGCAATCTATTGTAAGTCACCAAATGGTTCCACGTAGCTATCGCCAAGTGGTATTGCATATACCACTCAGAAGTCGAGCCTATCATCATTGATATAATGCTTTACTGTACTGATCGCACAAGTGGTATTGCATATACCACTCGAAATCGAGTCACTACTTGACATTACACTCCGCATAGGTCCAACGTTTATTTTAAATCAACTATCCGTGTGGTGATCTTTCCCGATTCCCAGCTCTAGGGTTCTCTTACTCAAGTTGGTACAACAACTTGGCCAACGTATACTATCGTTCGCTCAAGTTTGACATTCATTCGGGGCTAACCGTGCCTTGGTGATCATATCGATCACAACGCAACATTTGCTAACTCAAGGATCAATACGACATACGACCAACATAACCGTTCGCCTACTCAAACTCAAATAGCGACTAACTCGACTCGTTCAAATCGCTCCGCGATTTCTCAATCCTATCGTTGCAACTCATGCGACGATTCTTTTTCAATACTCAAGGACTCAAATCGTTCAACATATCGCTACCCTTTCGCATAGCCACATAACATGCATCGTCTCATATATCTACTCGTTGCACTGGTACAATGAACAACTCACGACTTGTTGCACTCCGTGCAACCAACAACACATAACTTCATACTTCGTACAACCAACATTCTCTGATGGCACTCGGAGAGAGTGTAATAGTCACGACATACTTGTGGCAGACGTACGCAACATAATACAGACTTATTGTATGGAACATCCAATGCAGCATTGAGTAGATCCATGAGCTATGCGGTTGCGAAAGCAACTTAGTGTCAACTGATTTCGATAGCGAAGCAACTAAGGCTCAAAGAGATTCATTCACGGTCCAGAGGATGGAACCGCTCTGATACCAACTTGTCACGCCCCGACCTGAGAAATTGCTCGTCCTCGCTAGATTTTACCCGAGTCATCGTCCTCGTTGGGGCATGATGCCGCACGAGCCTGGAGTTGTGCTCGTACAAGGCAAGATAACAGGTTCTCGTAAGTTTATCTCAAATTGATAACATAAGCAGCAAAAGGAAACATAGTATACAATAAGAATAACTTTTTATTAATAATGAACTGAAGATTACAAGGGCTTGAATAACCCAACTAAAAATGCCAATATGCTACAACACTCATGATCTCTCTAGCTCACAAAGGATTTCATTGTTCCATACATTATGCCTCTTTATAGCCAATAAGTAGTCTCGGCCGAACATCTTCATGTTGCAAGTCCGAACGCCAATACGGTAGCTCACCTCGAAACGCTAAGGACTCCATGCCTCGGTGCATCCAAGCCAAACCCCGCCCCGAGCTGAACATATCCTGAACCTGCAAGCAAACTAGTGGGGGATTAGTGCTTTCGTCCTCGCTGCACCGATCAAGACCCACTCGTACCCAAACCAACACTAAATAAATTTTGTGAAGTATGCATCTTTATTTGGTGATCTTTCTATTTAGCCTCAGGATCAGTTTTATGGCAATATTCAAGCAATTATCGATAGCAACTGAATCATAATTGTGTACAATACTGTGTCCCTGCAGCAGATATAGTTATACATAATATGAACATAAACGTAGTGATCGTGGCCATCACCGTCTTATTTTGCCTAGCCTGCAATTGTTAGAAATTTGCATAACCAATCATACAACTCACGCAGCCGACCAAGCAAACTTAACATAAGCATAAGGGTGCCAGGATCTGCGCATGCACCCACTGCTAGTCTTAGCCTGCCAGTTCTATCTATATGAAGGTCACGACGTTCCGTGCCGTAATGGACTAGCATCTTAACTTGTAAGCCGGCGATCGCTTTGGCATGGGTTGTTAGCCAACTACTCAAAGGATTCCAAACTTACTAGTATTGTGGCTTATCGCAATAGGAGGGCATAACCCGTCTGAATGAAGTGCACCACCAATACCCTTTAATTTCCTTCGCGGTCGAACGGTCCCAGCGCCCCGACGACACTACGTTCGAGGGAAGCACGCCCGTGCACGGGCCATACATCCAAGTCCATTGACCATATGCAACGTGTTCTAATTTTTATACAACCAAACAAGTTTGCCTATCTCTATTCCATTGGCATGATGCCTCGACTCAATAATTCTCAACATATCGACCCGAAGGTCCCAACTATCTCGAAGGCACCGTGCCACATTCGATAGTTCCGTCACAACATTCGTGCCACAACTGTTCTCTTCATAATGAAGCCATCTTTTATGAGTGCACTTACATACACTTTGACCCATATGTCCTTTCTCCTTCGACTCGTGCATTCGATGCACGCCTTGATACCGTATTTCCATGTTCTAAGCCTTAGTGTTCAATGTTCTTTCGAGTTGTGCACTTGATGCACATCTCGATATTGTCTTTCAATGTCCTAGCATCAATGTCCTATTGTGACTCGTGCACTTGACGCACGTCGCCTCAGTTGTTCAATGTTCAATGTTCTATATTAATGTTCGACCCACATTAAGACCTTTACACGATTCGAGCCATGTTCGTTAACTTGATAGCAACTTACGCATACAAGGATACATTTTACTAGATGTGAAGAACTAGGGAAGAAGAGTCATGAACCAGCCCACCTTAGTATGATACGCCTTGTCATTTCGCAGAGCTGAAGCGGCTCGATTCCATAACTTGGTTGCACGACTAACTCTCCTGACTTAGCCATTCCGTTGAACTATTAGACTAATTCAACCTACCGTGCCTATGCCACAATTCGTTGCAAGGCGACAATTTGGTTTTGCGGACACCTTCTCGAATAAGGCAAAATGTTGACCTCTTATGATTCAGCGTAAAAATATAGCCTTCACATGAAATCAACTAAAATTAGCACTTGCTCAAACGGGACTTATCCTTTGCATCATTTCGATTTATAGATTCGAATCGACTCAAGGCTTTTTTTGGGCCAAAGTAACTCTTGCATCGATACTTCATCGGGTCAACGCAACTCTTCGAGTCAACGACTCATTGTAATTCACCATATGGAGCGGGGCATTACAAGCCGCGTCATCAAATTCATCAAGCATCATGTGTTCTACAAATTTGGTATTTTTCAACGAATTATCCATGACAATGGGCCACAGTTCATCAGTCAGAAGTTCACCCGATTCTGTGATGACAATAGGATCAACAATGTTGCTTATACAGCCTATAATCTCGCAGCTATCGCTTTGGCGTAAGCATTCAAAAAAACAATCAACAAGCTTCTCAAAAAGTTCGTTTCCGCCAACAAACGCAACTGGAGCAAAAAACTTAGAGAATGTCTATGGGCCTACCGTACTACTGTACGTACCCCGACAGGTTGTACACCATTCTCCTTGGTGTACAGATGTGAATCTGTCCTGCCATTGGAAATCTAAATCCCCTCACTAAGGATTGCAATTGCCAAAGAACTAACAACAGAAAATAATGATCGACTTCGACTTTAGGAGCTTGATGCACTTGATGAGAAACTACTATTAGCTCAACATCATATCGAGCTATATCAAGCCCGTCGTCCTATGACTATGACACACATGAGCAAGGGCAAGTTCGAACCGAAGTAGGAAGGTTCCTACGTTGTAAGTAAAGTTTTCTTAAATAGAGCTTATCAATTGACCGGGATGGACGACCGAGTTGCTATGATGCCTATTAATGGCAAATTCCTGAAGAAATACCATATTTGAAAATATGTACCATATTTCCTAACAAATATTGTACATGTTTCAAATCTTTGAATCCCCAGCAGAGTCTATTTAGAACGACAAGATCATCTACCACATCATTACAAACATTATCTTTTGAAACCCAGTTGTTTTAAAAGATATCTTATTCTTGAGTCCCAGGTGGTTCAAGAATAATCAATAGATAAATGAATTCATGTCCACATCATCTCTGAATTCTTCTATCTACATCAATGACTTGTCACGTCCATATTACCTCTGATGATGTCATCTTCAAAGTGACAATATTATAAGTTATATTCTGTCATGTCCATATTACCTCTGAACATATATAATAAGTATTGTTATTTTCAAGTGATATGTTATGTCCGGTACCTCTGAACATATTTCTTACTCCTATATATTACTTGTGTCTTAAACAGATACGCAATAAGTAATAGAGCTATAAAAAGATCATCAATTTTTATTTCAGTGACGTGAAAAAATATCAAATTTGTACATCAAACAAAATAGAACAAAAGTTGTCGCAATCTGGATAGCTTCACTTGGGAGGCTGAGCGCTGAGTTCAATAATCATCCTCTTCAGAGCATCAGCCCTCTCAATTCTGGAGTCGATTATCCCTTGCCTAGCCAAAGCTCTCCCAGATTCTAGATTAAAAGGTTGCAAGGATTTGACTCGACATTCAATTTCTGCACTCTGAGTTCGGAGGAATTCTTCTTGTTACCTTTTCAGTCCAGATGACTCTCGGCAAGCTGATGCATTTCTAGGACTTCTTCTTCACGTCTCTTGGCGGCTCTAAGTGTCTCGCGAAGTTGGGCCATATCAATTTCCAACGCCTGAAGACGAGTTTGGCATTCAGCCGCTTCCTTCTCCTTTTATGAGGCTTCAGTCTTATAACGCTCAATAGAAGAAGTAGTCACGAGAATGCTAGACTCCAACTTTGTATACCACATTGAGAAAACAACCACAGAATCTTCTAAGGCAGCTTGTCGTACTGCAGACTCACGAACCATCGCCTCATGTAGAAGCATAAAAAAGCGCAGGATAACACAAGACGCACGTAGGTACTCTTGCTACCCACCCATCTTCCCAAAGGTGCAGATGACGAACGGCACGGGTTGGTGCTCTCGCTACCAACCCAGCTTCACAGAAGCGCAGGCGGTCAAGCACGCCAACAGAAAAGATAAACTCACAAAAAACAGATAAAAAGTTCAAGGAAAGTTCTTTTTATTAAATCATGGCTACAAGAGTCTATTACAGATTCGTCACGATTACATAAAAGAAGACTTCCTAACTACAAGGATCTATTACAAAGTAGTTGTGATTACATATGCTGAACTAAAAACTCCTACGGATCTATGCTGGGGTTCATCTTTACAGTTTAATCATCATGAGAGGAGGGATTGTGGATAAACGATGTGAATACAGTCGCCATCAAAGTCTGCCACCATAGAACCCCCCTAAGACGCGCAGCTCTTCCTGAAGCAGCTATTGGCCCAAGCGAGAATTTAGTCCGCAACATGATAGGAGGCCCTTTTCAAAAGCGGATCAGCTTCTGAGGCTCTTCCAGCCTAACAAAAGCATGCAGCCGCTAATGAGCAGGACAGAGCACAACCTGCGATGCTTTATTTTGGCAACCAGATTGAACTCGATCGTCAGGAGCTCCAAGACCTCCAAGATGTCGCTCAGGTTCGAACTCCTCATGAGAAGCATTCCAGCACATCCCGAAGCTCATCAGCAGTTCTTCTATGAAGGCACAACTCCTTTGAATGAAGGGATCCTCAACCAAAATTGACTTAGGCAAGGCCAACGGACGCTCGAAGCTAAGTCTGGATCCAACATGGTATTGAAGGACAAAAAGAGGAAGATGTGACTCTTCGAAAGAAACTGCCCTTTTATATAGGGCAGGAGTGGTACAAGACATAGGCGACGGGGCCGTCGGTCAAAATTCCTACGTTAATGGGATGAACCTAGGAATCAGCACGATGAACCCCATTAAATAGGTTCATTCGACTAAGTCTTAGACTATTAAAAGACCCCTTTAAATTCTCCAAGTAACGATGACAATTAAGAGGGGGTCGTTCCTTAAAGAGCCGTCATTGATTGCTTTTAAAGAAGACTTCAAAGCCAGCTTCTTCAAACCAGAAGTGTAGCTACAATCCTGCGCTAGAAGAAGGCGCAGACAGGTGATGACTTGACATCATCCCAGCTTCAATGATGCAGAACTCTGCTTCGACCCAGAAGCTCAACCCCCTTCATCAAAGACTTGGAAAACACCAGTGTATCTAACACAAGTCCGTCTGTCACTCCAAAAGCACAGTAACCTCGCCACAGCCTACTCGTCGCCCTAAAGCGCAATGAATTTAACACTCGAAACATAGCCTACTCGTCGCTCAAACGCACAAAGGCTCCGTTGTCTTTGAAACATAGTCCACTCGTTGCTCAAACGCACAAAGGCTCCGTACATTATGACCAACAAGCTTTTGAAGATCTCCTTTCTGAAGAGAAGTCGAGTCCTTCGAAGCGATTCGTAAAACTGAAGAAGACTCGATGTGTCTAGGTATCCAAGGCGGTTGCGATGAGCAGCACGACTGAGGGGACTGCCATACAGAACCCTCTAACGCTGAAGCCCCAGAGAAGATTTCGGCTACTACGGCCATGCCACCTTATTCGATTTCCACTTTGGAAAAGTATGACGAGGAAGGCAGTGTCCCTATGGCAGGCCTGACGAGGGCACAACGCCGAAGGAAGCCCGTGTCGGTTCAACCCCTCACAAACGAAGCGTTGCCGACGAGAAGATATGTCTTCGACAGAATTGTCTTCCCATCAGGTGAGCCCTCATTGGATTCTGAATACTATGAACCCGCTAGGGGTAGTAGAAAGAAATCTAAGGTAGTACGTGCCTCGTGCAACAAATGTACTACGCCAATGACCGACCAAAGGCCTGCGTTGACAGTCACACGAGCAGCCGATGGAAAGTTATACAAAACTGGTCCTCATGCTTCAATGCCTCGATTGGTTAAACCCCTCTATCGCTTGAACACTCATGTATGTGATGCAAGCCAGGGGTACATCCCATGGAGAAGGGCTCATGCAAGCAGCATTCCTGTAAGCAGGATAGGAGTTTGCCTCGCCAGACGCTCTCTGATCGTACCCACGTGCAGCTTCCCTGTGCATCCAATGGGGTACATAGTCGGAGGACTTGACGCTTTCACACAAGCGTAAGGCAAAAGAGGAATCTGTAGCACAGTGTATCCCTAAATCAAGGCATCCTTGTACCCAGATTACCATTAACTGTTGCTGTGAACAGGCAGCCATCGTGCTGCCGAGGATGCGTTTCGTCTTCCAAAGACTACAACCGGCGTCAACCGAATGTCAGAGGTTCGACATGGGGTTGACAAGTGCAGACAAAGATGAACTTCGTGTCGCTACGTGCAATGTGGCACAGGGTTCTCAATCTCTCAAAAAGCTGTCAAAGAATCCTCCTATCTCGGCCACCAAGCCCAAGAAATGACCCGAGATTAGCAAGGCAAAGGTACCTAGCATAGGTGTGTTCCAAGGTACGCGTTCCAAATCTTCGTTGGGTACCACGTCAGATGCCGGAGGTAGCCAACCCCCCACCATCCATGACAACGTCGTATTCCAGTATGAGGAGGAACCATATGATACGGATGCCTCCACAGGCACAGATAAACACCATACTAGGGGTAGCAACCACAATGAGTCTGAGGAAGACCGCAACCTTCCAGTTCATCCTCAAGACGACGAGGTGCATGCATCTGAGCCGGAGAGCGAAGGGTCTACTGTCTCGTCCACCCATCCACACACAAGGTCCGTATTTATGGTCGATGGCGACGAGGCGGACAATAGTGAAGCGCCTGACCAGCTGAAATGTATCGAAGCTCTCGAGACGAGGCTAGATACGTTAAATGCTACAATAAAATCCTTGTCTTCTATCGTACTGGAGATCAAAGGGAGTTTGGTCCCCACTGCCTCCACACCTGCACTTGACCCAGCATCTAACGACGAGCTGTCCATTATAGAAGCATAGAATTTTAGGTACATCTATAGGCCAGAGTTCCTATACGCTCAACCCAACCATACGACCAACTCAAATGCGCCAGAAAACTCAAACAGATACTTGGCACAACAAAGAAAAGTACAAGTTTAAAGACATTAAAAATAAGACTTTTATTTTATATGAAAGTCTATTACAAGTCTAAAGAAAGGCTTTACAAAGGAGAACTTCTACAAAAAGGAAGATCCTAAAGCTACAGCCAGGCGCAACAACTGCTATGCGCCCCATGCCAGGCGCATCGTCCATCAGGCGCAACCCTCTGATGTCTCATCCAGGTGCATCAATCCAGCATCTGAATGTATGCGCATCTCCCTGCTTAGTCAGAGTGAATCACTCTCTCATCAGCACCAATCAGCCCTTGTGTAGTAGGAGAAGCTCTCCTAGCTCGATAAAGATCGTGGCACGATACCCCCATCTTCGGAAGCAACAGGCACGCTCAGCGACCTACGGCTCTTCCAGCATAACAAAAATCAGGGCACGACCGCCCCGATCTTTGGATGCAACAGGTACCTTCAGCCTGTGTCAGGACACGACGATCCCGATATTTGGATGCAATAAGCACTTTTATAGGGCCGATGGTGAACTCGGCACATCTTCGTCTTCGAAAGGAGTTCATCGTCAACTTGCCAAGGTAGGGGACCGATCGAGTTCGTCTCCATGAAGGGAAAAAAGTAAAACGAGAAACAAAACTTCTCTTCACGCTGCTACTTACAGGCCAGGGCAAATCAAACCCATGAGCCAAGTGGCAACTTTCCCGAAGTCAATGCAATAAACTTGCATTTATGGTGATGAATCTGGCCCTTCAAATTCAACCAAATCAAAACAGCCATTAACACCTCGAAGAACTCAACAGACGGGCCAAAAAGGATGCGACACCTGGCTGATACGCCGTCAGCACCATGCGCTCCGTACTGATGTGCCCAGTGGAACATAGACCCATGCGCCAAGATCGGAATTAACTGATGCTCCCCTTTCAAACTTGTCATCATCAAGCATTTATTGCTGAATGACAAAGGCGACGACACATTCCAAGAGCCGTCCAATCAGCAGCCCTTTGAAGAAAATAAAGCACCGCTGAAGTCAACACCATTATTTCACCTTGGATCGGTAAACAACCGTCGCATGGCCGATCGATCATTCGTACGTGCCTCGTGGCTATGCCCCCAGAAGACTGCGTGTGCCCCAGTGGTTATACTCCCCCATCAGCTCGCTTCTGATCTCAAGCAACAGAAGACTAAGCTCTGCATGTGCCTCAAAAGCCATGCGCCTGGACTTGATTGTGACTCCTAAAAGTTTTGAGACTAAGTCGCCTCCTTTATGCCTGATTTTAGGCATACCCTGATGCGAAGCTCTTCATGTACCTCAAAAGTCATGCGCCCAGACTTGTCTATGATGCCTAAAAGTCATAGGACTAACTCGCCTCCATGCGCCCCATCCTAGGCGCACCCCGACCGATCACTCTCATCTAAAACCGAGATCTTTGAGCCACAAGCATACACCATACGTCCTTTGACTCACTTCTATTCAAAGAATGGGTGCTATCCACCTAAGATCTCTGCAACAATCAAATCTCAGCAACTGCCATATGTCAGCTCCTTCGCAGCCCAACGAAGCAGTTCAAGCAGATTCCATTACAATTTGGGGTACATCTTCCATGCACCCCCGCCAGTATCAGCCATGTGGCATCCCCATGTCCAGGCGCATCCGATATATCCGTGCGTAAGCAGCCAGCCTGCTATCTATAAATAGAAGGATTATTCCTTTACTCGACAGACACAGACAGGGAGAGAGATATATACAGACAGACTGTTATATCCACATATATAGGCCATAAGAGACACTTAACGTCCACTTCTTCTCGCAACGCTCCGACATCCAGAGCAATCCAGACCTTCAGAGAGTTCGAGATCGTCGTCAGATCGTCAGCGGAGTCAACGTATTACCACTCGCTCCATCGGCATCGTACCTAAATAAAAACAAAAGTGTATTCCTAGGACTACGTCTAAGTCCTACATTGTACTCTATTCTGTTTGTAACTAAAAACATCAATCCCAAAGAGTTTTAATAGCAAACAAGCTGGCGACTCTGCTGGGGACCTTTTTCTCCTCCAACAAAAAAGTTGTGTCACAATCTGACGACATCAAACTCGGCTCCTCCCACAAAATACTTGTGGTGCACCTCAATCAACAGGCGTATGAGCAGTTCATCTCTGAAGGCAATACGAGTCCTTCGAAGCGGCTGCCAATACCGAAGAAGAATCGCCAAGTCTGGTTGCGCAAGGTCGATACGCCTGGCACCATCACTAAAGGGGATGTGCCACCGTAGCTGGCCCTTCCTGCTGACGTTCTCAGCAACAAGGATGTGCCCACTGGTGCCGTGCATCTGTCTGGGAAACACAGTATTGACTGTATTCTCCAACCATCTTCTTCCCAGCCGAAGAAGATGCGCCAACAGAGCAGAGGTACAACCAATCTCCAGCGCATGAGCTCTGGTGCGTAGGAGAGAACGTCTATCTTCAACAGATTCACTCGCTGTCATGGCGAGGCATAATTAGATTCTGAGTACTATGCGGCTTAGTGGGCTAGTACAAAGAGATCCAAGGTAGGACAGGCCATGCGCCACGAACGTGCTATGCCAACAACAAGCCAGAAGCATGCGTTCAAAATCATGCACGCTGCTGATGGTAACCTGTACAGAGTCGACTCGGGTGCATCTGTGCTACAAACGGGTTCACTCCCAAAGTCCCTGTCCTGCTTGGACGCATCTAATACATTTAGAACTAAGTCTGGCTGGGCAACTGCGATGTTGAGTCCATGCGCCCACTTGGGTGATGCGCATGAAGTGGACTCAAGTTGCCATAAATGCTGTTCCTCTACCAATGATCTGGGTGTATCTCATGCACATGAACCAGATTAGGGGGTACAACATTCACATGAACACCCCTGTGGTTGGTCTTGCCATGCGCCTGATGGGGGTGTTAAAGTGAAACTCTCCCATCATGATTTACATAATGTGATCAGTCACAAACGCAGATCAGGAGAGCTGACCAATAAGCAAAATGTATCTCTCGCAGGGCACACCTGTGCTATGGTCACCATCAATTACTGTTGTTGCAAAATAGTGACTCCACCACAAAGGCAGTCCGTGTTTCAGCGACTACAATCTATGGCACCTATCCGACGTCGCCTCAGAAAGAAAGTGCCAACTAAAGATGTAGCGGAGCCCAGGGTCACTTCCTGTCATGTTGTCTCCAATTCTTACTCATCCGTGAGAAAGACAACCACCAACTCCTCAGTCTCTGCATCCAAGACTCAGCTGAGGAAGAGCAAAATAGTGGTACCGTCCCCAGGGGTGTACGAACACATCCGAGCAAGGATCAAGGCCCTGACAGAAGTAACAGCCAGAGGTAGTCAAGCCTCTGACAACCCTTCCCTCGAAGACGAAGAAGAGCTTCGACAAATCGACCCTGACGTAGCTGGGGGTAGCCAACACGAGGCCTCAGAAAAAGAAGCCACTCTACAGGAAAGCGAGGTCGAAAGCGAAGCCTCGACCGATCCATCTACTTCTACCTATGTCATGACAACTTACATGGCGGGGGTGGTGATGAAGGAGAATCAGACGGTCCAGCACTTGACATCGTGCAACGTATATACACTCTTGAAGGGAGTCTCAAGACCCTCTCTGCCTCCATGCAGATCCTGACCCAGACGGTGTTTGACATTCAAACCACTCTGGCAAAGGCACCTGTCTCCAACAGCCCAGATCTAGGGGCCAACGGAGAATCAAGTATACCCCCTCAACGGATATCTTTAGGGATGGAACACCACACTATACTGCGAGCGTCAGCTCCTTCCAATATCCAGCTTCAGGCCTTACCGCCTTCACCTGCTCCCAGCTCGACAGAAGACTTGGTAGAGATGGTCAGAGACCTGTGCGAGCATTTTGAGGCCCAAAGTAGACAGAAGGATCGCCAGAAGATGGGACTCCTGCAACCTTACCCCCTCGAATGGAATAAAGTGGTTTATCCTTCCAAGTATAAACCGTAAACACTGACGCCATACGACGGGAAGGATTCTCCTCATCGATACTGGACCTACTTTCAGTCTCAGACGGGGCATCTCCCAAAAGAAGATGCCTTGCTCACGAGCCTGTTCGTTGGGGCTCTGAAGGAAGTCGCCTACGACTAGTACTGCAGTCTCCCTGGCAACTCTATATCGTCCTTCGACGACTTGACACGCCTCTTCCTTGATTGGTTCTACGACGGAGGGAGAGATATAACAATATCGTCTCTCATAGAAGTACGACAGACTGAGAATGAGACGTTCAGATCTTCATTGAACGTTTTCGACAAGCGTGTCTAAGGTTGCCTTCGGGCAGGTCGGAACACACACTCATCAGAACATGCAGCATGAACATGCTCCCTGCAATCAAGTCTGGATCAACTCCACTCCCCTGCCTGATTGGAGCGTATTGACCATCGAAGCCGAAGCTACTGAAAAGAAGGCACGTAATGCTCACCTTCTTGGGGTTAACTTCCCCACTTTCGACGACAAAGGGAAACGGCCTACGACCAGCAGTAGCAGCCACGAAGCAAAAGGGAAGCAGGCGTTGACTGTCAACGCGTCTAACAGCACGCAAGGTCCACCCCGAGGCCTCCTACCGCATCACGACCGAAGATGGTCTACTTCTTCCACGACGAGGATACCTTACAGCTCTTCGAGATGCTGAAGCAGGGCGACAAAATCAAGTTGCCTGATCCTAAGCGTCCTGACAAAGTAGACAGATTCGACGACCCGAGGTATTGTCACTACCCTCGGTTCGTTGGACATCCAACTAACAACTGCTACATCCTCAAAGACTACAAATAATGCATGATCAATACGAACGTCATCTCAGTCGACTACGAGGAGAAGACAGTCTCGGCCAACATGGTGTCGCTCCAGTTCGACACCTTACCGCCTACTACGGCTCAAGATGGCGTCGTCCTATCCCAAAGGTGACAATGGAAGTAGTCAACCTTCCACCAACCCACAATAACGTGGATGGGCTGACACCCCTCACAACATCCAAGGGGGAGATCATGTGGGTTCACCCGAATCTCGTTCCAGAGTTGACTCAACCGGAGGTATCCTCTACCTCCAAAAGCAAAGGCAAGAAGACCAAGTCTTGCCGAATGGTAAATTCTTTCCCTGAGGAAGCACGGCCCGTACAAACGCGTTCACAGTAGAATACCCAGCCAGATGAGGCTCCGTCGAAAGTGATGCCTCCTATCATCACCACAGCAGTCCAAGGAGAAGGTTAATTCCAACCTCCTGCAGCTGACAAACAAAAGCAGAAGGAGGACTGCTTCAATTGGCCTCTTCAAAAAGACAACACTCCGGGGTTAGCCAAGTCCCCCAACTTTGACATACTGGCACAACTGGCCAGTACTCCAGCATGGCTTTCCCTATCCGAGCTCCTCCGCCTATCCAAAGATACTCGGGAGGCTCTCTGTGAAGCCCTGAAGGACGCTGAGTCTTTCATCAGTTAGGTCAAGCATCCTGATGACGATCCTACAACATGTCCGTACTGCCATAATATGGGAGTGATCATCCCCAATATCACATTCACTCAACGGTATATGTTGCTCAAGAACAACAGGCACAAGAGACCCCTGTATTACATAGGGTATGTCGGTGCCATCAGGGTGGATCGAATACAGATTGACCCTGGGTCTTCTCTCAGCATCATCCCCCGAACTCTACTTCAGACGCTGGGGATCCCGATTCATCGCCTGATAGTGTCTTACACTACCATTAATGGCTTCAACGCCAGTAAGAGTGAGCCGCTGGAAAAGATCCGCTTGAAGTGTCACATCGGCGATCTCCAGACCGAGGTGACTTACTATGTTGTGGATGCAGACGTCAACTACAAAATCCTGTTGGGACGGCCGTGGATACATGAATACATGGTGGTGCCATCCACTCTCCATCAATGTATGAAATACGTGTCCACCAGGGACATCATCCGAACATAGTTTGTTGATGTCGATCCCTTTAGAGGGATTGAAGCCATCTTCACCGACGCTGACCTGTACAAATCAATTCATCTCGAAGATGAAGCCAATGACGCTGATGACGAGGCAGAAGCTGTAATGCTCCAGTCCCAAAATACGTAGGACTAGGAACGTAGACATGCCAGCTGTATACATACAAAGTATACTCCAATATAAGGAATCCTCGTATGTATACATAAGCTGTAAATGCAGTAAAACCAAGGCTAACTAATCTCATCCAAAAATAAAAGAATAAAATATGTCATATAATCAACCATAAATTGTCATTGGTACATGTAGTTGGACGGAAACAAATCCACTACCAACTATGAAAAGAAATACATAATAAAAGAAAGAGTTTGGCGAGCGAAGCGAAGATGATCAAAGTGCAATCATCCTCAAAGAAATAGAGATGATCATGCCACGGCTAGAACACCTGCGAAAGACCAGACATACCTGGAGAGATAACCAAGTTCTCAGAGGGACGTAACAAGATACAATAAACATGCCATGTAAATACTGAATATAAAATATGCCACAAACAAAAGTAAGTAACAAGACAACCATAAGGTAATCTAACCATACTAAAGTGAACATATAGTTAAGAACAAACCTTTCGTCGCATGAGCCCTGACTGTAAATAAGATCTGGTATAGTCCCCACTTGGGCACCAGTGACCTAAGCGCATGACGTTCAAAAATGACAGTGGCCAACCTGAGAGGCTAATCATACCCGTATCTCCAGTTGGGCTTCCGGGATACAAGAGAAGTGCAATCGAAGTCCATACGACAAGGAAATGTTCTCCCAACCAAATGTACCTATCATGTCGCATCCACGACCATGTAACACTACTAGCCGTCAAGTCTTCTAATATACAACTATTGACAGTTAGACCTAACGCATGTGCACGGATGATCAGCCAACATGCAAGGACCTCTACATGCCACTCAACTCACACATCCTCGTGGTACAACTGTGTCAAGGTATATGCGATACACTACAATCGGTAGTCCCTTAACTCTAGGGTCATATGCAATCAAAGGATAATAACAAGTAAGATAATATCACTGAGGAGATAGTAAATCAAGAACTGTAAGAACAGAAATAAATGAACATTGATATGTAATAAAATGCAAACTGAAAATAAACAGCATAATGACAAAGTATCTTGCCTGGTGTGTCTCCTGGAGTGGTGCGATGATCGAGCAAGTCCTGTTTTGTCCAATTGCCGAGGTCGACGTGTAAGGGTCCAATTTGCGAGAAAATAGAAAAGTACAGTTTCGTTATGATTGGTGATGATAATCGAAGAGAGAGTTTGAGGAAAAAGAAGAAGTTATGTATAGTATTTTAGAAAATATTTATAATATTGAAAACTAGATTTTTATTAGTCAAAATATGTTTTAGATAATACAAAAAATATATAAAAGAATCATTTTAACTAAAAACTCGAAGTTTGTCAAAGTTAGGGTTTTTGGGGTGAAAATATATTTTTATAAGTAAAAATATTTCTCGGATAAATATTTCAAAAGTACCAGAAAAATTATTTTATAAGTTAAAATCTACATCTTATGAGCTAAAATATTTATAGATAATTATCTAATCATTGGGAAAAATATTTTTAGGGTGTAGACCTATCCCCAACCCACATCTATATTTTTCTTTGAAATTATTTAATGCATATATACAGTTAAGAAAAACAACTATAATAATACTATAACAATAATAATAATAATAATAATAATAATAATAATAATAATAATAATAATAATAATAAAACTAATACCACTAAAAAAATCTATACTTCCCCCACCCAATTGTTACACAGTGAGAGAGAGAGAGAGAGAGAGAGAGAGAGAGAGAGAGAGAGAGAGTAGAAGAGAATTACCAGAGGGGAGATGAGCGCTCACCCGGTCTGGACGGAACGTCGGACGGAGGTGGATGCCGGGAGCGGCATTCGCATGCGGAGGTGCTGGTGAGTTTCTTACCGGGTTCGTCGGAGAGGCAGCGACGGGTGGTCCTGCACGCGGTGGTGGGCGCCGGTCTGGAGCGGAGAGACGCGGCGGTCTCGGCAAGGTCGGAGTCAAGCGCGGTACGTCGGAGGAGGTCAGCACCTGGGGGCGGTACTAGGCATCACCGACAAGGCGGCGGAAGCGGAGCTCGTGGCTGTAAAAACTCGTCGACGGTGGCTCATCGACGGTGGTCAGCAGCGCCAGAGGTTGTGCGACACTGGCTCAGAGGCGGGGACGGGATCTGGACGTACCACGGTGGACGATGCGGCTGCTTGTGACCAAGCACGGCGGAGAGGCGATGACAGCACGGGATGGACGGTTGTGCTGTACCGGCGACGGAGGTGGAGGCTCGGCGTAGATGTAGCGGACAGGTAAGGGATTTTCTTTTTTTTGTGATGGGGATGGTGTTGTTAGTTTTGGGTTGCCGATGTCAGCCAGGGTTTATAGGCTGTCGTGGTGGCAGAATTTGTGATGGTGGTGGCTGGTGATGGTGGGAGTGGGCGGTATTGTCGACGACTGATGGTGGTGGTAGTCATCTGGCAGTAGTTCTGGATTGGGCCGTCGGAACAGGGGAGGCGGTTGATGGTGATCAGGAGGTTGTCGTGACGGTGCTGGTGGCATCGAGGAGGTTGGAGAGCTCTGTCGGAGTTGGACACGGTGGTGCCGGTTTCTGGCTGGATGCGTCGGAGTTGGGCGACTGCGACGGTGTGTCCGGGTGGCCTGGGGCAGGTCGGGGTGATGATGACGACAAGGGTGGTGCAGGGGCGGTGACAAACGATGATGGCGACTTCGTCGGCTGAGCGGCAGGGTTAGGTTTAGGATATTGAGTCGTCGTGTCGGGAGTGTCCGACACGGCTGGGTGGACGTCCGGGATTGTCGGAAGGGACATAATTATTGTATTTGTAATGGGGGAAAAATAGTAGATGGACGACACAGACACGATGCACAATCTGTGGATGATAGAAATTTATGGATGAGTACCTTTCCTTATATAGGAGGTGGGAATTCTCAGTTGGATAAGGATTGGGAGGATTTAAATTCCTCCATAGATAATATCATATTAAATTAAATTCGATTTTAAATCGTCCAAATCCAAATCAAGCATAGATAAAACCACTCATTTAATTCAAATTCAAACAAAATCTTTTCTAATTTAAATTATCATCTTTAATCAAATATTAAAATCAACAAAATATCAAATATTATTTTCATAATTAAATAAATATAGTAATAATTAATTTCGAAAATCATGATAAATACTTAAATATTAAATCATAAAATAACTTTTATAAATAACAAAATATATTAATAAATAAATTTTAAATTTTGCAAAATATTTGGAATACATTTCATATAAACAACAATTTTCAAATTACTGCTTATTTTTAAACGACGAATAAAATAACTCTTTTGCACAAATAAAAATATTTATCATATTTGTTGAACATGTACTTTCCTATATAAAATAATATTTATAATAAAAATATTTTTCTAAAATATGTACCTCGACACATATTCACACTCGTCGAGCAAATACGAAACGTAAATCTCGCACGCTACGCAAATACAACAATGCGAACTCGTATGCGACGTGCAGATACGAAGTACAAAATAAATACAAAAATATTTATAAAAAATCGTAGTAAAAATTTAGGAGGTTTACATCCTACCCAACTTAAAAGAATTTCGTCCTCGAAATTTAGAAGTAATTAGGGTAGGTAGGGCGAAGGGGATGGAAAGAGTTTATTCGAATAGATTTACGAGATCTTCTTGGGACGAAAATGCAAACAAAATATTTGACGAGGAGGCGAGCGACATTTCAATGACAATATGTCATTTGATCGACTAGAACAAAAAAATTCGATGGTTGTTTAGATTACGATCATGTATATGACAACCAATCAATGACTAAGCTCGATCAACCCTAACATTAACCTTAAAAAGGGGCAACCTCATAAGCAGGTAATAACTCCTTAATCCTTTGATATCATCAATATTCATATAATCTCTCTTATCATGATTCGTTCTTTCCAAAAATTACTTTCGTTCCACGTTTCCTTAAAAATTTAACAAAAACAAATATGATTATAAATGTACTCTAACTTCCTCTATCTCGTCATAGAATTTCAAATAGTCTCAAATTTTGAATTCCATAATCTCCATTATACTAGCTCACTTATATAGATCTTCCCAAGTTATAATTTCCTCTTAAAATTTAAAATTCCAAAACCTTCAACCAATTTGGCCCAAGTAACAGTTAAAATCTTCTTTCTACAAATTTGTATTTGTTGGTCATTGTACAATGCATCCATAGGTACTAGAATAAAAGTCCGTCTTCAATGTTCGATAAATCTCGAAAACTAACAGTATACCTTCATAAATCAATCTTTTATAATCATAATTGAAAATGTCCTAAAATATTTATTAGTCTCTCTCGAAAATTTGAATTCAACAATCTACTTTTTTTTGATGGTAGAAACGAACTCATCTTAACTTTATATTCATAATCATCTTAGAACTTAAATGTTTCTTTCTTCAACAATTAGTTATCCTTGAAAACTAATATCATCATAATGCTATATGTTATCGAAGGCAACGTCAACATTGTCTTTATCAAAAATTTGCATCCATAAATTTAATATATAAATTTGGTTCTTAAACCACCAATCACTTTAGAAGATCCTTCACTCGATATTTAGTTACCTCAAAACAACTTTTGAAATTCGAGAAGTATTTACCCTTGAGTGTTTTATCAAAACACAATATAACGTTCCTTACTTCATCTATTTGGATTTATCGCACAATTTCACTTATGTCCAATCTATACCTCGTAATCTCGTAATTATCTTAACAAACTGTATTATTTATCCATGCTGTACGTTTCTCTAATCTAACCTCTACTAACCCAAGAATGTCATGATCAAATTTTATTTCGTCTAAGGGAATCATACAAGGAACAAGGTTGCATAAACTATGGAGGAATCATAGTGAAATATAAGTAAAGCAATTTAAATGGGAAGGGAGAAGGGTAAGGGTTGTAATATTGGAGAGCGAAAGATGCTATGTGTCTAAGTGAATCGAGATAAGACATGAAAATAAAATGACAAGGGTTAAGCAGTCAAGATAAAACATAAGGTTAAGCATTTTAGGGATTTAGTAGGTCACAATCATATATAGGGTTGAACGATTTGAGTGGAGGTTGAGTCCCTACCTGTAGTTGGAGAGTGTTTCGGTAACTTGGTAATGGTTATAGTTTAGTCTTTATGACCCGAAAGTCGTACCGTAAAAATAGAGTACAAGGGGACGTGTTTTAGTGGGACATGATATACCTACATAAAGGTGAGCTCGTCTAGGTCTTGCATGTGAAATTTGTTGGAAAGAAAAGTCTAGCGTGGTGCTCCAAATATCAAAGTCACGATAGGGAACGCCAAATGATCAAAATAGAAAGTGGATTTTCATAAGGTACTCATTAATGCACAAAAATAAAAGGTTAAAGCACGAAATAAAGATAATTAGGAAATCTCGTAGATCAAGGTAAAATAAGTTAGAGACACAGTTTCTAGAGAGAAGGTAGTCTCATAGATAAAGGTATGGTCAAGAGAATGATTCTAATCATTTGTAAATTTTAGATGGTGACGATAAAAGATCTAGATTTGTGGGAAGGTCGAGTAAGGCAAGATAAGGATATAGTTATACAGTTTGGTCGATGACTAAAAATACTTGTGCATATGCAATATTATAATCATAGGTGGTATGGCAATCTAATGTGGAATACTTCTATCTCACTAGGGTGACCTTACTTGCTTCTTGGTCCTCTACCAATATATGATCTACTCTAAAATTTTAAGTTTCTCGAAAGTTTCTCAATAAAATTTCCAAGATACTCCACCAAAATTTCCAATCATCTTAGGCTGTCAACTTTAATCAAATTTTAAATCTCTAGTCAATCACGGAACAACCCTTGTATATCGCAAATCGAATAAATAATTTTTTTAAAAATCTTAAACTCAACATTTAAATAAGTTTATCAGCCGAAATTCATACTAAAAATGGAACATTTAAATAACTCCTGAATTTAAATGCTATATCCTTCAAATGCGTATATATAGCTCCAATATGTCACAACTACTCTTCAAAAGTAAAATTTTTTCTCACCAAATTTAAATATCCATAATCAAGGCTTTAAACTCAAAATCTAAATAACTTTATAAATCATAGATCATATGACACAATTGAAATTTAAATTTTTCCTTCAAAGTCTATTTCATATCTTCCAAAATATTAAATTTTTTTTACCATTATCTCTTCAAACTCAAAATTTAATAAACTTATAAATCGTACGACTCAATTTAAAACCTCATGCTCTCTAATAAACCGTAAATCATAAATTCTCCATATTTTCTAGTCGTTTACAAAATCATAACTTATAATTTAAAACTCTTTAATAAATTCCGAGATAAACGTTAACATATCCAAACTTGAACTTAACCGTAAATCATGTGTCACAATTTAGAGATGTTTCTCAAATCGGTTTCATATCCCAATAAATTATAAACTATTTCGTAATTTCCAAAATCATGAATCATAAATTTGTTTTCTTGATCTAGCTATCCTCTTGTGTATACCACCTTGTAATAGCAAATAAAATTTCCAACTATCCTTTGAAGGCGGTAATATGCTACTATCCAACTTGAAATTAACTAATCCTTAAGTTCACATTTCAAAGAAAATAAATGCCTTTATAACTCAAATAAAATCTCAATGCATATTAATTGTCAATGTAACCTTCTAGCCATGTGTTTAACCTATGAACATATACTAGTGTATCATCTTACTAAGCAGGAAAGTAAGAATTTCACGGTAGAAGGAGTCAAGCAAGATGCAAATCAAGGAGGTCGAACGAGAGTTCAGAATTTGAAGTCAAGAAAGGATGCCAAGTAGGTGGATGAGATTTTAAACTCTATTCCTATATTGTAGGCCCGCTCGGTTCATTAATATAACCGAAACGATAAACTAGACCTATATGGGCCACCACAAAAACATGTAACACCCCAGTCCCAAAATACGTAGGACTAGGAACGTAGACATGCCAGTTGTATACATACAAAGTATACTCCAATATAAGGAATCCTCGTATGTATACATAAGCTGTAAATGCAGTAAAACCAAGGCTAACTAATCTCATCCAAAAATGAAAGAATAGAAGATGTCATATAATCAACCATGAATTGTCATTGGTACATGTAGTTGGGCGAAGACATATCCACTACCAACTATGAAAAGAAATACATAATAAAAGAAAGAGTTTGGTGAGCGAAGCGAAGACGATCAAAGTGCAATCATCCTCGAAGAAATAGAGACGATCATGGCCACGGCTAGAACACCTGCGAAAGACCAGACATACCTGGAGAGATAACCAGGTCCTCCGAGGGACGTAACAAGATATAATAAATATGCCATGTAAATACTGAATATAAAATATGCCACAAACAAAAGTAAGTGACAAGACGACCATAAGGTAATCTAACAATACTAAAGTGAACATATAGTTAAGAACAAACCTTTCGTCGCATGAGCCCTGGCTGTAAATAAGATTTGGTATAGTCCCCACTTGGGAACTGGTGACCTAAGCGCATGACGTTCAAAAATAACAGTGGCCAACCTGAGATGCTAATCATACCCGTATCTCCAGCGGAGCTTCCGGGTTACAAAATAAGTGCAATCGAAGCCCATATGACAAGGAAATGTTCTCCCCTCCCAATGTACCTATCATGTCGCATCCACGACCATGTAACACTACTAACCGTCAAGTCTTCTAATATACAACTATTGACAGTTAGACCTAACGCATGCGCACGAATGATCAGCCAACACGTAAGGACCTCTACATGCCACTCATCTCACACAGCCTCGTGGTACAACTATGTCAAGGTATATGCGATACACTACAATCAGTAGTCCCTTAACTCTAGAGTCATATGCAATCAAAGGATAATAACAAGTAAGCTAATATCACTGAGCAGGTAGTAAATCAAGAACTGTAAGAATTGGAATAAAGGAACAGTAATATGTAATAAAATGCAAACTGAAAATAAACAGTATAATAGCAAGATATCTTGCCTGTTGTGTCTCCTGGAGTAGTGCGATGATCGAGCAAGTCCTATTTTGTCCAATTGTCGAAGTCGACATGTGAGGGTCCAATTTGCGGGAAAATAGGAAAGTACAGTTTTGTTATGATTGGTGATGATAATCGAAGAGAGAGTTTGAGGAAAAAGAAGAAGTTATGTATAGTATTTTAGAAAATATTTATAATATTGAAAACTAGATTTTTATTAGTCAAAATATGTTTTAGATAATACCAAAAATGTATAAAAGAATCATTTTAACTAAAAGCTCGAAGTTTGTCAAAGTTAGGATTTTCGGGGTGAAAATATGTTTTTATAAGTAAAAATATTTCTCGGATAAATATTTCAAAAGTACCAGAAAAATCATTTTATAAGTTGAAATCTACATTTTATGCGCTAAAATATTTATAGATAATTATCTAATCGTTAGGAAAAATATTTTTAGGGTGTAGAACTGTCCCCAACCCACATCTATATTTTTCTTTAAAATTATTTAATGCATATATACAGTTAAGAAAAACAACTATAATAATACTATAACACTAATGATGATGATGATAATAATAATAATAATAATAATAATAATAATAATAATAAAACTAATACCACTAAAAAAAATCTATACTTCCCCCACCCAATTGTTACACAGTGAGAGAGAGAGAGAGAGAGGGAGAGAGTAGAAGAGAATTACCAGAGGGGAGACGAGCGCTCACCTGGTCTGAGTAGAACGCCGGACGGAGGCAGACGCTGGGGAGCGGCGTTTGCAGGCGGAGGTGCTGGGGAGTTTCTCACCGGGTTCGTCGGAGAGGCAGCGGCAGTTGGTCCTGCGCGCGGTGGCGCGCACGGCGGGGCGCCGGTCTGGAGCGGAGAGACGCGGCGGTCTCGGCTTGGCCGGAGTCAAGCGCGGTACGACGGAGGAGGTCATCGCCTGGGGGCGGTGCTAGGCATCGCCGATAAGGCAACGGAAGCGGAGCTCGTGGCTGCGAAAACTCGTCGACGGTGGCTTGTCTACGGTAGTCAGCAGCGTCAGAGGCTGTGCGACACTGGCACGGAGGCGGGGACGGGATCTGGACGTACCGCGGTGGATGGCGCACTGCTTATGACTGTTTACAAAAACAAAATAAGTTGTTCTATTACAAACTTTTGAAAAAGAGTATAAGAGTACAATTTGAATTCTGGGGAAGTACTGCTGTAGGAATCTGATCAGAAGACGATCACTTTATCCCTTGGACTATGTGAACTTTGAAGACTAGAGCCTCTGAAGAATGTAGCAGCAATTTTTCAAGAGTTCTTGATCTCTGTCTGTGTGTCATCTATCAGTGATTAGAAACTCTATTTATAGAGTTCTAGAAATAACTGTTTTAGCAGTTATTCTGATGTGCACGAGGCTGGGTTGTGCCACATCGGGTTGCGCCAACCTCATGTTGTGCCAACTTTCAATCAGTTATCAGTCGTGTACTAACTGTATTTAGATGCGTGGCATCATATGATTGAGATGTGCGTGGTCGTGTATAGGATAGTAGACACGTCTTGAAAGATTAGTGGCATGTGCGCTACATCATCCTACTTTGGAAATGAAAATTGTCTCAACTTTATCAGGTTGTGTGAGCTTCAGTCAACAAGTTAAACTGCGCCTGATTAGACTGTGCCTGGACAGGGGGCAGCTTTTGAGAAGAAGTCGTTCAGATTGCGCCTAGGCGCAACTAAGAATTTTTTTAAATTGTGCCTAAGCACAACTCAGAAGATGTGCAGGACAGCTGTCAGTCCAATCTCCTCGAGCGACACAATTCGAGGGATTCGAAGAGATTTCCTTCGTTCACTGTGTTGTCAGTTGTTAGTGTTGTCAGGTAATGATGGCTATTAGATGTCAGACGCCATGAAGACTTTGGCTCAACATAGTTGGACGTAGTCTGATATCAGGCGCAACCTGATCAGTGGCGCAACTTGATCTCTAAGCTTCAAAACAGTGGCACAACTTGATTTTTAGGACGCAACTTGATCACTGAGTAGTAGATACATGGCGCAACTTGATATTTATATCCTACAAGACCCCCTTCAAAGTTTTCAAAACTTAAAAATATTTTAAAGTTTTGAAATACTTTGAATTTATAAAAGTTTTGACTGAGTCAAGTTGCGCCAGTCAATACTCAGTCATCTCAATTAAATCTCTTTCTCGAAAACACTCAATCTCCTTTTCGTCTTCCCGAGTTTCATTGATGATTTTCAGTTTTCCATGAGGAATATGAAGAGTCAATTTGGTGATATATATATAGGGGTTGATCTTTGTACTTTATTCTTCACTTCTGTAATTTCGATGGCATCTAAGAAGGAGATGGAGACCAATGTTGTCACCGAAATCGAGTCTTCTGAAGCGAAACCCGACGTCATGCCTTCGACTTATTTGTTGGTGGCTGACCCGACACTGAGGGCGTTGAACTTTCTAGACTGCTTCGGGTTAAACCCAACTGTCTTTAATCGCTCGAGTGGTGGGCCATCCTCTGAAGAGCACGGCGATTCGGAGGGATTCCTTAATCTGATGCGTCGCTCGGGAATCTACAACATGCAAGAATTGGACGCCGCCCTTTGTCAGACCGATGAAGACAAGAAAAAGGAATAATGTTTAAGCATGACAACTTTTTATTCTCTTTTCTTGTGTCTTTTTCTGTAGGGGTCCACCCATCTTTTATGCAATAAAATCAAAAATTTCTGATGTATTGTGTGGCTGTGATTTCAAATGGCGCATGTAGATTCACTCCTTTGGCTAATTTAATGCTTACTATTTCATTGAGGGACACATAGCAGTCATCACATGGCTTCAATCGCCTATTGTTTAGTCCTTTTCCAAAAATAGGCTCCTAAAATGATGCGCCTGTTTCATCTTTAACACTTTTAAAAGGACAACCAGAAACGAAAGGGTCATTCATACTTTCTCAAAACAAATGGCTTCTCACAAGGTCTTACTATTCATAAGTTCACTTGTGCCATTTCGTCCCGATGCTATTCGTTTGCATGCTGCGCCTTCAAAAATTGGTAAGTCTCAATAAAGGATCAATGGTATGAGTATTTTTTCTTTTGCGCCACTTTTGAAGATAGGTGCGCACTGCTGATATGTGCCTGTTGATCGACATACAGTGTTGATATGCGCCCGTTTGATCAGCGTGCTATTTTGACAAGCGCCTGTTTATCAGCGCACACTGTTGAGATGTGTCTGTTGATCAGTACGCTATTTTGATATGTGCCAGTTGATCAGCACATACTGTTGAGATGTGCCTATGCTTCTGAGAATAGGCGCACATTACTGATAGGCGCCTATCGATCAACGCATATCGATGTGCGTACAGTTTTGATTTTATTGACTTTTCTTTTCTTTGTTCCTATTTGCAGAAGTTTGGTTGGCAAGTTTCTTCAAAACTGGCATTGGTGACCCGGATGCTATGAAGAGCATTCTTCTGACACCCACATCAGACAGCTCATGTGATTCTGACACTCAGATCAGACAGCTCAGGACTCTCTGTATTCCAAAGGGGTCTTCCTTAGATGGTAGGAAGAGCCTTTATACATAAGAGTTGGATGGTGGAGAGACAGAATTAGGAATCATATCACAAGGGTGATCTCATTTCTACTTCCCCTGGCGGGCCGTCTTCTCTCCACCAGTTGTATTGACAGCAGCTTATCTTTGAGCTACTGTACTTTGTAGTTCTCTTCTCGTCTTTCTGAGAGAGAAGACCAGAGTTGATTCTATTGTCTGGCTCGTTGCTTCAGATCGAGACGACAAGGAACTGGCACCAACAAATAAGAAGATCCAAAGATGTAATAGACCTTCATGTTATATTTAGAATAAAAATCCGAGATATAATAGATTTCCATTAAGATATATCTATGTTTTTAAAGAAAGAAATAAAGAATAATTTTCTCTCCTTTATGATTTGATTTTTTTTTTATGTGGTGATAAGGAAAAATAGAATCAAAGAGAAATGGGGATGTGACAAATTGCTGGTGTAAATAAACAGAATTCAGAAGCATGGAGAATGTGAACTCTCGTTATGAAATGTAAACAGTCACTCCGATTTTCGAGAAAAAAGACACTGAATGAATGAACAGCCACTTCAACTCTCCAGGAAGAGACACGAATGAACAATTGTATCATTTTTTGAAGAGAGGACAAAGAATGAACAGTTATAAATGAATGAACAGTTATAAATGAACGAACAGTCGTGCTTCTTTCCAAAAGTCATATCAGTTCTCGAGATTGGCCCTCTGGTTGTTTTGTCTATAAATAGAACAAAACTTTCGTAGATATCTTCAATCTCTTTCCTTTCTGAACAAAATGTCTTCCAAAGATTTACTCACTCCGAAGATTGAAGGAGAGACAGAGACGCCCCCTGCTGAGCCTCCAGTGCCTCTTCAGAAAGAAATAAGTGAAGACTCAACTGCTCCAGTACCAAAACGAGACTTGATTGCTGAGCTAGTGGAGCCTGGGAAGACTGCCGAAGAAGAGGCATTGAGGATGGCTGCCTGCAAGTTTCTTGTGAGTTTAGACAGTGAGATGTTTGAACTGTTGGCAAACTATGTATTTAATCATGAAGGATCGGGGCCTCCTCCCCGTCCTTAATATTATGTAATTCTATTCTGCTTTTGAAATAAAGTGAACTTTATTTACATTATGTCTCTGAAAATAGAGTACATTTTGCTTTTATACATAATATTTCTTGAGAAATTTGCCATTGATAGGCATCATAGTAACTTTGCCATCCATATCTGTTAATTGATAGGCTCTATTTGAGAAAACCTTATTTACCACATACGACCCTTCCCATTTCGCCTCGAACTTTTCTTTGCTCATATGAGTCATAGTCATAGGACGTCTGACTGTAAGAACTAACTCGCCTTCCTAAAATATTCGCACTCTGACTTTACGATTGAAAGCTTTTGAGATCTGGGCTTGATAAAGTTCAATGTGCTGTTGAGCTAATAGCCTTTTCTCGTCGAGCGCCTCTATTTTTTGAAGCCGAAGATGATCATTATTTTCTGTGGTAAGCTCGTTAGCAATGGCAATTCTCAATGATGGAATTTGAATTTCCAGAGGTAAGATAGCTTCACATCCATATACTAGAGAAAAAGATGTACAATCTATAGGGTTTCGGACGGTAGTACGATATGCCCATAGACATTCTTTAAGTCTATCACTCCAATTACGTTTGTTAATAGAGACAAACTTCTTAAGGAGTTTGATAATGGTCTTTTTGAATGCTTCAGCCAACCCGTTAGCCGCAGGATTATAGGCCGTAGAGGCAACATTATTGATTCTGTTGTCACCATAAAATCTATTAAACTTCTGGCTGATAAATTATGGCCCATTATCATGGATGATTCGGCGAGGAACACCAAATCTGTATATCATATGTTGTTTGATGAAGTTGATGACACTACTAGTTTTTACTTCAGCCAAAGGTATAGCTTCTACCCACTTGGAGAAATAATCGGTTATAGCCAAGATGAACCGATGTCCTTTAGATGAAGGCGGATTGATAGGGCCAATTATATCCATGCCCCAAGCTTCAAAAGGCCATGAGGCAACAGTCGGATGAAAAAATTCTGACGGTTGGTGAATAAAATTTGCATGAATTTGACATGCACGGCATTTCCTTGCATAGTCAATAGCATCTGATACCATAGAGGGCCAGTAGTAGCCCATACGTCGAATATGATCCTGAAGTTTAGGATCAGGCTGCTGTGCTCCACAAACACCATCATGAGCTTCGCGTAATATCTGCTTTTCTTCATCACCAGTGAGACATCTCAAAAGTAACCCATCAAAAGTTCTTCGATAGAGAGTTTTAGTAGTATGATTATAGTAGAATCGAAGCGATCGGTGACGGATACTTGTAGCTTCCCTAGGGTCTTCTGGCAATATGTTATGTACTGCAAAATTAATGAAAGGTGTTCTCCAGTCTTCGCTAATGACATTGACTTCAATTAGATTGCTGATTTCAATGTTGTGCTTGTTTTCAACATAAAATAGTTCTCTATTAGAGATAACAACCATTTGTTGTCTTTTGACTAGAATTGCCAATACTGCAGCTTGGTTAGCTAAGGCACCAGCTTCTGTATTGCATGCACGACGTACATGTTCGATGAAGAACCCTTTGAACGAAGAAGCTATCCTAGTTGCTGCTTCATGGTATGGTACCAAATCTTGATGTTGGACTTCATATATGCCTCTAACCTGATTAACAATCAGCTTAGAATCGCCATATACTTCGAGATATTCAATATCCTGTTGTTTGGCCAATTGGAGTCTAATGAGCAAGGCATTGTATTCTGCCACATTGTTAGAGCATGACTCGTCTAAAGAATAAGCCCTTTGAATAGCTAATCCATCGGGTGAAACGAAAATAATTCCCACTCCAGCAATAAGAGTACCCCCAGGTCCAATTCTAGAAGCTCCATCAAAGAACAACCTCCAGGTAGAAAATTCTTCTGAGATCATATTTGATGCTAATGTTTCGTCTGGAATCTCGTCATAGAGTTTAGATGTTTCAGGCACAGGATGAGCTGCTAAGAAGTCAGCAAGCGCCTGACCGTTTACAAACTTTTGAGAAACATAAACCATATCATATTGTGCTTATAATATGGCCCATGTGGCAAGCCTGGAATTGAGTGTACTTGACTTTTTTATTAAGACCCGAAGAGGATTGACCCGGGATATGACATGAATAGTTTGGCCTATGATGTAATGTTTTGTCTTCTGAACGACAAATATTAAGGCTAAACATTCTTTCTCCACCGGACTATAACGATGTTCAGCTCCAATCATCATTCGACTAAGGTAGTAGATGGCTTGTTCATGACCTTCCTTGTTCTTCTGAGCTAGCAAAGCTCCAATGAATGGTCCATTGCCTAGACATACATTAAGAAAGGTATTCCTGAGATCGGCGGTACAAAACTGCGAACTCATTAAATACCGTTTTATGTCATCAAATGCTCGTTGACATTCTTTCGTCCAAACGAAAGATACACCTTTCTTCATTAACTGAGTAAATGGTCTGCAACGTCCAGATAAATTCAAAATGAACCGCCTGATGTACGCAAGTCGACCTTGGAATCCTCGTAGCTCTTTTAGGTTGCGTGGAGGACGCATATCTTGAATGGCTTTGATCTTCTCGGGATCAACGTGTATACCCTTAGAGGTAATGATGAAGCCGAGAAATTTGTCACTAGATACACCCAAGAAAGACTTGGTGGGGTTCATTTTGAGTTGATGCTGGCGCATTAGAATGAAGATAGTTCTTAAATCTTGAATGTGATCTATTCTTTGAGATGACTTTTGACAGCAATATCGTCAACATAGCATTCGACAGTCTTTCGCAGATAATCTCGAAAGATAGTACTCATAGCCCACTGGTAAGTTGTACTTGCATTCTTAAGACCAAATGACATGACTGTATAATAGTACACTCCACGAGGAGTACGAAATGAATGTTTTTCATCTTCAGGATTCATCCGAATTTGATTATATCAAGAAAACCCATCCATGAAAGAAATTCGTTCGAATCCACATGTATTATCGATCATGACATCAGTAATTGGGAGATAGAATTTGTCTTTAGGGCATGCATCATTGAGATCCCGAAAGTCTATGCAAACTCGAACTTTTCCGGTCTTCTTCAGAACTGGTACAACGTTGGCTACCTAGTCAGGATGCTGTTCTTCTCTGATAAAACCGCAAGCTATAAGCTTTTTGACTTCATCATCAATTGCATCCATCATTTCAGGCTTGAATCGCCGTTGTTGTTGTTTGGCCGGCTTGGCATTCAGCAAAATATTAAGTTGTGATTTGCAATTTGAGGATCTAATCCCTGCATATCTTCATAACTCCAGGCGAAGACATCAATATATTCACGAATAAGATAAATTAATTCTTGTTTATCATCCTTTGAGAGATTTTTGCTAATGAAGATTGGTCGTGATACACCCTTCTCTCTAATATCGATTTGGACTAGTTGATCCTCAGTAGGTGGCTCTCGTTGTTCAAAACAAAGTTCTCACTGATTGTCCATCCTTTGTGCCCAAGGGTCCACTTTAGGATCTTCTTGAATGTCATATTCGTCATCTTTCGAGAATTCGGCAGATACCATGTTAGAAGATACTATCACCCTATGAACATGACCAATGCTGGTATCAGAATCCTATGAGATAGAATCAGAAGAGTTAGATCGTTCTTCTTCATCAGATTCAGAAGGTTATGGAGTTGGAAGTGGTGAAGCATAACCTAGTCCCTGCTTCGCTTTACCGTGGTATTGTTGTAATTTTCTTTTTGGAACAGCAATACGAAGAGGAGTTCGTCTCCCTTTACTGTTGTTGAGGCCTGTTACATTTTACGGATGATTGCTTTGGATTATGGACTATAGCGGCGTAATTGTAGCCTTCCTGTATCATCTCTATTATCATTATAGAGCATGATTTTTGGTTCTTCTCTTTTATTGAAGAATATAGGCCTTTCATCTTTCTTTCGAGATGGTACTATAAAGTACGACTCTTGTATTGAATCCAGTGATACCACATTTCGCAGAGATGATACGACTTCTATTGTAAGTGGTTTAAAGCTATCCAACATATCCAAATAACATTGAGTATAACAAGAGACATCAGTATACTGCAAAGGAGATGCTTTATTGATTTTTACACCATCATTTACAATAGGAACTTTAGCCTTAGCAGGCTTAGTCAGATTGATGACAATAGAGGGAGAAGAAGAACGAGAAGGAGGAGGGGGCTTCTTACGACGAAGGTCGATTACAAGCGGCTCAGAAGAGGTGAGCTCCCTTTGTTCCTGACTATCACCCTTAAGCTGCTTCTCATGGAAAGGAAGATAGATAGTCAGTTATTTGGAAGACTGAGGACAGGAGGTACGTCCTTTGACCGGGATCACCAGAGTATTATTTGGCACACTTTTCTGTTCTTCATCTGTGTCCATTGCCAGTACCACCTTCATGAATTCCTCCTTGTACACGCGAGAATCGTTGCAGTATGATTCAACTTCTTTGAAAGGATTCAGATTTGTAACCTCTTTCTGGACTTCTCTATTGCCATCCATATATTTGAAACATTAGTGGAGAATAGAAGGTACAATATTGTGCTCATGGAGGAATGGCCTTCCTAACAAAGCATTGTATGAGCCATGATTGTCAATAACATAGAAAGTCACCTTTTTATGAAGATTGCCAATTTGCAGTTTTAGGCGTATCTTTCCCAAAGGTTTATTTCTTCCTTGATTGAACCCCAGGATAGTAGTGATAGTTGTAGAAAGATTATGTACTGGGATCTTCAAAGCATCTAGCAGTGACTTCGGCATGATGCTAAGTGCGGACCCTGGGTCAATCAGAATGTGATCGACTTTCATGGTGTCCATATATCCTGTGAAATAAAGAGGACGATCATGACGATTGTCTTCTAACATCATGTCATCTTATGTAAAAGTAATGTTGGGCATTAATTCAAATATACTATGACAATGTGCACAGCTGACTGGCTCCTTTTTAGGCTTCTTGAGAAGAGTAAGACAAGCATCAGCCTGCATCAAAGGTTCACTTAACGTTTCTCGAGTTTCTTTTGAGAGACGTAAGGGTTCAAAGATTGACAATCTCGCTGGAGTATTGGCCAATTGAGCCAATATATTAAAGTTATATGGCTTTTCGAGTCCAAGAGACAAGGACTTTTTCAATGCTTTGTCAAAACGAACAAGTTGTTTTCTCTTGTCTGCTGATGTGGGTTTAGAAGGAGTTGATTCAGCTACCGGCGGGGATGTAGATGGTATATTCTCTGCAGGAGAAGATGATGTAGGAGGAGCATCAGGAGATGGAGCAGGATTCTTTTAATTTTCGGGATATTCCCGAAGATAGGGTTTTCCAGATCTAGTGCCCATTAGAATTTTTTCTTCTGTTACTGGTTCAAAGGATACCATGTTGCAGCTTTTAGATTTAGCTTTGGAGGACTTTTTTTGATTGGAAGAGGAAGGCGTTTCCAAATCTGCTACCAGATCTGGGTGAATCCACATTATCTCTCCTCTGTCAGTCGATAGTGGAACAAGACCTTCATTTTGGGGAGGTGGGAGATTCACGATCTCAAGAGTAGTCCTTGGAATAGGGACAACTCCATCTTGTACAAGTTGTGGTGGAAATTCACCGAATTAAAGAGAAACCACATTAGCAGTCACCGTCTTCTCGTCCTGCTGCAGAGTAATTGCTCCAGAGTTAACCAACTCTTGGATTTTGCCTTTGAGCACATAACATGCTCTGGTTGGATGCCCTATAAATCTGTGATAAATACAGTATTTGGGGCGATCGGTTTTACCCACCTCTTCCGGCCATTTTGCCTCTGGCAGTTGAAGTTTATTGCTTTTGATCAAGCAATCGAAGATACTCAAAGTATCATCTTCATCGAAAGAATACTCTTCTTTTGGACGAGTTGTTTTCGGTGGTGGTGCTGATGGAGTGGATGCTGTCTGAGTAACATTGACAACCAAAGACTCTTTGCCTTTGAGATTGATGGCCTGTGTTTCTTTACCCTTGCGGTTATTCTGGCGATTATTACCGCCGGGTGTAGAATGTTCGTCTTGGTTAGGATGAGTCATCTGAACTCCTAACTATTTGAACTTTTTGGCACTGACTTCAGCCGCCTTGGCATTCACAATGAAAGAAGGCCAATCCTGAAATTGTGTAGATCCCGTCCACATACTGATAATAGACAACAAGTTTGATTTGCAAGTGTCTATTGTTACAGCAGATGGAGTTCCTAAAGGTATTTTGAGTGCCTCTCGGCAGAATCTTTCAATAAAACTCTCCGTGGATTCATTGTGCCTTTGTTTAATCTTAATGAGGGCAGACATTGTCATGACGTTGACTCCCTCATAAAATCGTTCCAAGAACATTTGCTTGAAACCAGCAAAAGAAGTTATGCAGCCATCAGACAAGCTACGATACCAGTCGTATGCTGTGCCGGCTAAACAACCGACGAACACTCTGGTAAGGAGAGCATCATTTGGCTGTAATTGGCCAGTCATCACCTCAAAGTGATTAATGTACTGACTTGGAGAAGTAGTGCCATCAAACCGTATAATAGTCGAAAGCTTGTATTTAGGAGGAAATGGAACCTCCTTCCACCCTGTAGGATATGGTTGCTTTATTCCCAATCTTTGTAGACCATATTTCTGCTTGAAGGCTTCAAACTGAGTGGGTAAGAGTTTCACAGCCTCGTTAGCATCCCCTGATGTTTGAGAATTGGTGGGATGGTTAGAAATATTAGGAGGAGGAACTGCGTGATAATTATCACCCCTAGTACCAGACTGACTGGGATCAGCTTGAATTGGCACAGAAGCAACCTGAGGAGGCGGTACCCCCAGACTAACAGGTACAGAAGATGCTATAAGCTCCGAATTGGTGGCAGGATTTATAACTGGTGGCATTGTATGTTGAGCCACGATTATTGTATGCATACTTGCAACCATTTCTGCCATGGTCTTCAATTTGTCTTCTAGTGCAATAATTCGTTACTCCTGACTGGTTGAAGTAGAGGCATCTTGATCTTTCGTAATGGTATATGCCGTTACTTTTCTTGCTTCTATTGATGAGATAGTTTGTTCAGAACTTTCACTATCTGTATCAAATTCCAAAAAAGAGTCCTCTCCTATATGAGCAATAGGGAGATCTTCTTGATTAAAGACACCTTGGTTCAAATTTTGATTTCTTGATCTGGTGTATTGAAAGACCCCTTCACTGGATGTATGAATCCGATCCAAGTATTGCTGACTGAGATTACGGGATGCATTACATCTTGGACGTTTCCTACCCCCAGTGCCTTGAGAAGTCATGTTAACAGAAGTATATAATAGCTCGGCTTTGTCTCCTATTATAGGTTCAGGAGTTGAAGTATAGTTTAGACGATCGAAGTATAGTTCAGACGATCGAAGACAGATCGTCGAGCTGATTGGTAGCAACAGTTGATGACGACTTCATAAAGGCAGTGGCGATCTAAAGAGTAATTTAGAGGTGAGGGAAACATCCCTGTAATTTCCCGTCATTGTGTAAGATGTTCCCGGAGATCAGTTACCACTACAGGACGAGAAAAAGTCGGACGAACATATTCCTTAATGATGTTAGGAACATGTCTCATATTCTTCAGATGTTTAGTTTCCTGAGTGTATAAAGATGTACTCAACTCATTAGCATAAGTGGTTGGGTCCTTCTTTTCAAACTTTAGCTTCTGATACAGATTGGCCTTTGGCATAGGATTCTTATGTTTCACCAAAGTTGATACTGGTTGACGCCTATTGAGATAAGCACGTAAATCAGAAAATTCTGCTCCAGGTGTCTCTGTTTGTGATACCCTCAATTTTCCTTGCTTAGATCTTGAAATTTGTAAGGTGGGAAGATCTTGACCAGACCCCATAAGGGGTAGGCAAGATGCCTCTTTGATCAGTATTCTTTCAGATATCAGAGATCCGAAGACCTCTGTTTAAAGGAATAGAATCTGATATATCTTTCTCTGAGTCATAGACCAGGGAAGTTTTAGAAAAGACCAAGGGATGCTTTACTTTATTTTGTAGAGGGTTAGCTAAGAAGCGTTTCCCTCTATTTTGCTGTTAAACCATCTTAGGCGTAGCTTGCGCGAGTTGAGGAAGTGTCAGAGGACCCTGCCCTTTGTCCTGTCTAGTGTTAGTACTAGAGCATTGCTTCTCCAAGTTCAGAACTGAAGAAGAAGAGGGAATAGCCAAAAGACTAGTTCCCTTGGGTTGAGCCGGAGCAACAGACTGCGTCTGAGTCACTGATTGCTTGGGTTGTGCCATAGTACTACGGGCTACTGGTTGTACCCTAGTAATATAGGCTACCGATGGCACCTTGGCAGCAACATGGGTAGACTGCACCTTAACAATGGCCTGAACAGACTGTGCCTTGGCAGTAAAGAGGGTAGTGGACTGTGCGCGAGCAGCAGGAAGAGTGGATTGCACCCTGGCAATATAAGCAAGATGTGCCTGAGCCACTGAGGCGGATTGCGCCTTGGTCACTGAGCACTCAAGTTGTGCCTGGGCAACAACAACTGTAGGAGACTTAAGAGTCCACACAGTCCTGTTCTTGGCGATAGCCACAGTGCGCTTGTTGCTCTTGGTGTTAATCATGTCCTCGTAGGCTGTCTGGTTGACTTGAACAACCAGAGTCTTCTGCGTCTTGCCGATCGACGCCGTATCACATTGAGTTGTCACCTTCTCGTCGAAGGAGAAAGTCATCCCCAGCAGAGTCGCCATTTTGTTTGCAAAAACAAAATAAGTTGTTCTTTTACAAACTTTTGAAAAAGAGTACAAGAGTACAATTTGAATTCTGGAAAAGTACAACTGTAGGAATCTGATCAGAAGACGATCACTTTATCCCTTGGACTATGTGAACTTTGAAGACTAGAGCCTCTGAAGAATGCAGCAGCAATTTTGCAAAAGTTCTTGATCTCTGTCTGTGTGTCCTCTATCAATGATTGGAAACTCTATTTATAGAGTTCTAGAAATAACTGTTTTAGCAGTTATTCTGATGTGCGCGAGGCTGGGTTGCACCAACCTCATGTTGTGCCAACTTTTATTCAGTTATCAATCGTATACTAACTGTATTTAGATGCATGGCATCATGTGATTGAGATGTGCGTGGTCGTGTACAGGATAGTAGACACGTCTTGAGAGATTAGTGGCATGTGCGCCACGTCATCCTACTTTGGAAATAAAAATTGTCTCAACTTTATCAGGTTGAGCGAGCTTCAGTCAACAAGTTAAACTGTGTCTGATTAGAGTGCGCCTAGATAGGTGGCAGCTTTTGAGAAGAGGTCGTTCAGATTGCGCCTAGGCGCAACTAAGAAAATTGTTTAAATTGCGCCTAAGCGCAACTAATAAGATGTGCAGGACAACTGTCAGTCCAATCTCCTCGAACGGCATAATTCGAGGGATTCGAAGAGATTTCCCTCGTTCATGTGTTGTCAGTTGTTAGTGTTGTCAGGTAATGATGGCCATTAGATGTCAGACATCACGTAGACTTTGGCGCAACCTAATTGGGCGCAGTCCGATATCAGGCGCAACATGATCAGTGGCGCAGCTTGATCTCTAAGCTTCAAAACAGTGGCGCAGCTTGATTTTTAGGGCGCAACTTGATCACTGAGTAGTAGATACATGGCGCAACTTGATTTTTAGGCCCTACAGTGACCAAGCACGGCGGAGAGGCAGTGACAGAGCACGGGATGGACGGTTGTGCTGCACCGACGACGGAGACGGAAGCTCGGCGCAGATGTCGCGGACAGGTGAGGGATTTTTGTTTTTCTTTTCTTTTTTTTGTGATGGGGATGGTGTTGTTGGTTTTGGGTTGCCGGTGTCGGCCAAGGTTTGTAGGCTGTCGTGGTGGCAGAATTTGTGATGGTGGTGGCTGGTGATGGTGGGAGTGGGCGGTGTTGTCGACGACTGATGGTGGTGGTAGTCATTTGGTGGTAGTGCTAGATTGGGCCGTCGGAACAGGAAAGGCGGTTGATGGTGATCAGGAGGTGGTCGTGACGGTGCTGGTGGTGTCGAGGAGGTTGGGAAGCTCAGTCGGAGTTAGACATGGTGGTGCCGGTTTTTGGCTGGGTGCGCCGGAGTTGGGTGTAGCATTTGGGTTCCTAAAATTTATTTTTCTATTTTGGAGATTTTTTTTTTGTTTTAGTTAGAATCAATTATTTATTAGGATGTTGATTTGGGATCGTAGAATTTTTGCCTAAGTCTATAAGTTAGATATAAGAAAATTAGGTTATATAAAGCCTCTGGGGCCTCTAGATAGTCCCTAGAATATTATTTGACCATTTTAGAATTTTTGGGAATTTATGAAGATTTTTAGATAATTATTATATATTGTTTCATTATTTTCTATAGCTTCTAGGAATTTATGGGAGAGCACCCGAGGGTATTTTGAGGTCAAAGAATTTATTTGGGCTCTAGAACCCCTAAGATATTTTCTATATTTTTCTAGGAATTTTTAGAAATTTTCTGGGATTTATTTGGAATTTTTAGGATTTTTCCTGAATTTTTATTTATTTTTTTTCTGTAATTAAAAACCTATTTTTATAAAATACTTGCAGAGTCAGCGGGGGGGGGCCCACCCGTCAGCCGCTGGAGCGGAGTGGGCGGGCCCACGTGTCATTGAGAGGGGGGCGGGTGCAGTCGGTCTACGAGCCGCCCACCCAATCCGAGTCCGAGCCGCAGTAGGATTTTTAAGCCGAGCCGAGCTCGGATTACTCTGGCCCGCACGATCAGTGCGGTGGGCGCACAAGATCGTGCCACGTGGCCCATCTAGCCGCCTCAAGTCAGCCGCCAACCCTATATATATATTAGTTGTTTTAGTTTTCCGAAAACCCTAGATTTCAGCAATTATTTTGTGGGAGAGTTCAATTGGGATCCTCGACTTCGCGGAGCAATTACCGTTGATCTAGACGTCCTTTTTGCGCGCCGTTTTTTTTGTTGGAAGCGTATTGAGGTTAGGTTTCGGATTATATAATTTATTTTCTGGTATTTTGTCCTCGAATTTCTGAATAATTATTTGAGTGTCGGTTGTCCAAAAATTTACACGTCGCACGGTTTTCGAGATTCCGAGCAATCCCGAACTCCGTTTCGCAATCCGTTTAAAGTTTTGGAAAGCTGACACAGAACCCTAAAACATATAATTTTTCCAGAAATTCAGAGTTTCATCTAGTATTTTATTTTATTCATAGAATTCAGATTTGGTCCACGGTTCATCGATTTGGTCATGGTTAGCCATAATGGCGATAACTTTTGACCAAAGCGTGATTTTGCAGCACGGTTGATTCTAGTGCACTCATGGCGCTGAAATCTATCATGTTGCACACTCAAACTTGGAATTCATATTATTTGACCAGTTAGTCAACAGTATGTCTCGGTTTGCGTGCCACGGGTCCCGAATTTGGAACCGTGACTTTCCTTGGCCAAATATTTTTGTGTAGATTATTATTTCAGAATTAAATAGGTTAAAATAGGATTTTAGATGATTTATTCCAGAATTAGAATAGTATTAATTGATTTAACCCATTAGCCACTTTCTAGGATTTTTAGAGTGGGATTGTATATCTAACTTGTGGTTGTTTGTGCGACGGGGTTCGTGGGTTGATGGCTTGATTTGATAGCTTCTAGGCCGGAGTTCATATTGTCTTCAACTTGTGAAATCAATTCATCCAAGAGTTCAGGCAAGTACTTGTTGACACCTTCATGTGCATTTACTTTATATTGTCGTATTTCACTTATACATGCTATCTTCTGTGTCTTGACTGTTACACACACGAGAGTTGAGTGTTTGACTATTGATCATGTTTTCTCATTGTTATCTTGATCGTTATCATGATCGTGTTTTCGTGATTGTGAGGTATGGATATTGGAGGGGTACAATTACTAGGCACGTGGACAAAGCCCAGATGGTATCGTTGGCAACTCTCCCGGTTACGGGGGCGGGCCTTATAACCTCATCGTTCGCCCAAGCCGTCCATGTGTAGGAACGTTGTACTTCTCACGACACGTGCACTACGAGTGGTTACATGAGTCTCTTTACTTTTCATGATTGTTACTTTCCTTATCAGTTTCTTCCATCTCATGATTTCTTGTTCATATTGTTCATTATTTCCATTGATTCTTACTTTCCATGTTTAGTGTTTTATTACTTTATATTGTACTTGTATCATGTTGGTTTAGACTTGTACTTGTTCCAATCCTGACTGGATAACCATTTTTCAGTTGTAGACGACGTGATCTGTCCAGAGGTTTACGGTGAGTATGTTGGAGACACTGACGTCACTGGCGTACCCGGTTCCAGCACTGATGCGAATTAGCATATTTTCTTCCTTATGGATTCGCATTAGTTAGTAGTTATAGTTATGGAGTTTAGTTGTCTATTTTATTTTCTATTATCCGGGTTTGTTCCCGAGACTTTCTGAGTTGTAGTGGATTCTTTCATGTTTATAATATTGAGACTATTAAATATTTTGGTGGTTATTACTGGCTTAGTTGTGGATGATATATATATATATATATGCGTGTTGTGCTTGTTGTGGACCATTGTTATCATAGACAGCGTACTACCGCCGATGCTGCGGCGTAGGCTGGACTTGGCCACGTACTCGTATCCCAAAATTGGGAGCGGGTCGTGACAAGTTTTTATGGTGGCCCATGCAGGTCCAATTTTGCAAAAGACTGCGAACTCGTGGTAGTACTTATGTTAGTCGTACTACTGCGAGCCTGCGAATAGATTTGAAGTTAGGAGGTTATATCATCCACAAATAGGATTTCCAACCTTATGAGTCTATTTTATCTTAGTATCTTAGTGTCTCTTAGTTTGCATCTTGCTTGATTCCGTCCGTGATTTCTTCGATATGTTTGTATCTACCGTTCTAACCACATCCTTTCTTTCCTTTTAGTTCGCAATGGTTGAGACATAGGTAACTTAAATATGTTTCATTGAAAGCCTTCTTTAGTTTTAGTTAGTATGCATGCTTAGTTAGTTGTTAGTCCCCTTATGTTCCTAGCCGTTATCACACCGTGACTTAGCTTAAGAAATTATTGCTTGTAAGAGTTAGGTATTATGCTATACTATTTGTGATATTTTGATTTTTGAGGACAAAAATTTTTAAGGGGGATAGTTTGTAGCATTTGGGTTCCTAAAATTTATTTTTCTATTTTGGAGATTTTTTTTTTGTTTTAGTTAGAATCAATTATTTATTAGGATGTTGATTTGGGATCGTAGAATTTTTGCCTAAGTCTATAAGTTAGATATAAGAAAATTAGGTTATATAAAGCCTCTGGGGCCTCTAGATAGTCCCTAGAATATTATTTGACCATTTTAGAATTTTTGGGAATTTATGAAGATTTTTAGATAATTATTATATATTGTTTCATTATTTTCTATAGCTTCTAGGAATTTATGGGAGAGCACCCGAGGGTATTTTGAGGTCAAAGAATTTATTTGGGCTCTAGAACCCCTAAGATATTTTCTATATTTTTCTAGGAATTTTTAGAAATTTTCTGGGATTTATTTGGAATTTTTAGGATTTTTCCTGAATTTTTATTTATTTTTTTTCTGTAATTAAAAACCTATTTTTATAAAATACTTGCAGAGTCAGCGGGGGGGGGGGCCCACCCGTCAGCCGCTGGAGCGGAGTGGGCGGGCCCACGTGTCATTGAGAGGGGGGCGGGTGCAGTCGGTCTACGAGCCGCCCACCCAATCCGAGTCCGAGCCGCAGTAGGATTTTTAAGCCGAGCCGAGCTCGGATTACTCTGGCCCGCACGATCAGTGCGGTGGGCGCACAAGATCGTGCCACGTGGCCCATCTAGCCGCCTCAAGTCAGCCGCCAACCCTATATATATATTAGTTGTTTTAGTTTTCCGAAAACCCTAGATTTCAGCAATTATTTTGTGGGAGAGTTCAATTGGGATCCTCGACTTCGCGGAGCAATTACCGTTGATCTAGACGTCCTTTTTGCGCGCCGTTTTTTTTGTTGGAAGCGTATTGAGGTTAGGTTTCGGATTATATAATTTATTTTCTGGTATTTTGTCCTCGAATTTCTGAATAATTATTTGAGTGTCGGTTGTCCAAAAATTTACACGTCGCACGGTTTTCGAGATTCCGAGCAATCCCGAACTCCGTTTCGCAATCCGTTTAAAGTTTTGGAAAGCTGACACAGAACCCTAAAACATATAATTTTTCCAGAAATTCAGAGTTTCATCTAGTATTTTATTTTATTCATAGAATTCAGATTTGGTCCACGGTTCATCGATTTGGTCATGGTTAGCCATAATGGCGATAACTTTTGACCAAAGCGTGATTTTGCAGCACGGTTGATTCTAGTGCACTCATGGCGCTGAAATCTATCATGTTGCACACTCAAACTTGGAATTCATATTATTTGACCAGTTAGTCAACAGTATGTCTCGGTTTGCGTGCCACGGGTCCCGAATTTGGAACCGTGACTTTCCTTGGCCAAATATTTTTGTGTAGATTATTATTTCAGAATTAAATAGGTTAAAATAGGATTTTAGATGATTTATTCCAGAATTAGAATAGTATTAATTGATTTAACCCATTAGCCACTTTCTAGGATTTTTAGAGTGGGATTGTATATCTAACTTGTGGTTGTTTGTGCGACGGGGTTCGTGGGTTGATGGCTTGATTTGATAGCTTCTAGGCCGGAGTTCATATTGTCTTCAACTTGTGAAATCAATTCATCCAAGAGTTCAGGCAAGTACTTGTTGACACCTTCATGTGCATTTACTTTATATTGTCGTATTTCACTTATACATGCTATCTTCTGTGTCTTGACTGTTACACACACGAGAGTTGAGTGTTTGACTATTGATCATGTTTTCTCATTGTTATCTTGATCGTTATCATGATCGTGTTTTCGTGATTGTGAGGTATGGATATTGGAGGGGTACAATTACTAGGCACGTGGACAAAGCCCAGATGGTATCGTTGGCAACTCTCCCGGTTACGGGGGCGGGCCTTATAACCTCATCGTTCGCCCAAGCCGTCCATGTGTAGGAACGTTGTACTTCTCACGACACGTGCACTACGAGTGGTTACATGAGTCTCTTTACTTTTCATGATTGTTACTTTCCTTATCAGTTTCTTCCATCTCATGATTTCTTGTTCATATTGTTCATTATTTCCATTGATTCTTACTTTCCATGTTTAGTGTTTTATTACTTTATATTGTACTTGTATCATGTTGGTTTAGACTTGTACTTGTTCCAATCCTGACTGGATAACCATTTTTCAGTTGTAGACGACGTGATCTGTCCAGAGGTTTACGGTGAGTATGTTGGAGACACTGACGTCACTGGCGTACCCGGTTCCAGCACTGATGCGAATTAGCATATTTTCTTCCTTATGGATTCGCATTAGTTAGTAGTTATAGTTATGGAGTTTAGTTGTCTATTTTATTTTCTATTATCCGGGTTTGTTCCCGAGACTTTCTGAGTTGTAGTGGATTCTTTCATGTTTATAATATTGAGACTATTAAATATTTTGGTGGTTATTACTGGCTTAGTTGTGGATGATATATATATATATATATGCGTGTTGTGCTTGTTGTGGACCATTGTTATCATAGACAGCGTACTACCGCCGATGCTGCGGCGTAGGCTGGACTTGGCCACGTACTCGTATCCCAAAATTGGGAGCGGGTCGTGACATTGGGCGACTGCGACGGTGAGTCCGGGTGGCCTGGGGCAGGTCGGGGTGATGATGACAGCAAGGGTGGTGTAGGGGCGGTGACAAACGATGATGGCGACTTCGTCGGCTGAGCGACAGGGTTAGGTTTAGGATTGAGTCGTCGTGTCGGGAGTGTCCGACACGGCTGGGTGGACGTCCGAGATTGTCGAACGGGACGGAATTATTGTATTTGTAATGGAGGAAAAATAGTAGATGGGCGGCACTGACACGATGCACAATCTGTGGATGATAGAAATTTATGGATGAGTACCTCTCCTTATATAGGAGGTAGGAATTCCCAGTTGGATAAGGATTGGGAGGATTTAAATTCCCCCATAGATAATATCATATTAAATTAAATTCGATTTTAAATCGTTCAAATCCAAATCAAACATAGATAAAACCTTCACTCATTTAATTCAAATTCAAATAAAATCTTTTCTAATTTAAATTATCATATTTAATCAAATATTAAAATCAACAAAATCTCAAATATCATTTTCATAATTAAATAAATATAGTAGTAATTAATTTTAAAAATCACGATAAATACTTAAATATTAAATAATAAAATAACTTTTATAAAACAAAATATATTAATAAACAAATTTTAAATTTTGTAAAATATTTGGATACATTTCATATAAACCACAATTTCTAAATCAATACTTATTTTTAAATGACGAATAAAATAACTCTTTTGCACAAATAAAAATATTTATCACATTTGTTGAACATGTACTTTCCTATATAAAATAATATTTATAATAAAAATATTTTTCTAAAATATATACCTTGACACATATTCGTACTCGTCGAGCAAATACAAAACCCAAATCTCGCATGCTACGCAAATACAACAATGCGAACTCGTATGCGACGTGCAGATACGAAGTACAAAATAAATACAAAAACATTTATAAAAAAATTTTAGTAGAAATTTAGGGGGTTTACAGAAGCTGAGGTCGAAGCTGATTCAGAGGCGGACATGATAATCAACGCTCCCCTAAAAGTATGACTCAAAATAAGGCCGCCTCAAACATCGGCCCCTATGGTAGTCAAACTCCGCAAAAAGGTGCCAGCTTCTCCGGACAGGACATCCAATGAAGCTCCGTTGAAGATACGCCTCAAAGGCAAGCCCCCTCAAGTGGCGGCTCCTCTCGTAGCCAAGCTACGGGGAAAGGCTCCAGCTCCCGGCACACCAACTGAGGCTTCCCTCAAGGTGCGGCTCAAAGGCAGACCTCCTCTGTTGTCGGCACCTGTCAGGCCACAAGAGAAGACCTCGGAGTCCTTCTCAGTACAATTCCAGGAGCCAGCACGGGGCAAGCTCCCGAAAAACTCTCCTGAACCTACCAAGGTGCTCCTGTTCTTACCGATGAAGAACTTGGAGAGTACATATCGTCTAATGTCGATGCCCCATCCCTCGATAATGTAATCCCTCGGGACAAGATCCCGTATTTTATCAATAAGAGAGTGTCTTTCAATTATTCTAGTCTTCCACATTAGAATACTGTGTACACTCTAGATAATGCTCTACAGTCGTTGGAAACACAAATAACAACTATGAGTCATAAAAATCGAGTCGTCTGTACCAAGGAGTCTGTTACATAGTCCCACCTCAGAACAAGGACGAGAAGCCCATTATCTTTGGCAAAGTCGAGCGTCACCAAGACCTCCTACCGACGGAGCCAGAACCCGACACCTGTAGTATGCAAACCTACTGGTACAATGATCGAGCCAATTATCTAATCCAAAAGATAGGTTACAACTTAAAGAGCGGCCAAGGACTGAACTACGGAAAAGGTCGACGCCTTCCCTTACGACTTCCAGTGCCAAAAGAAAAGTTACAAGACTACTATCACCGTACCCGATGGGGGTTAGGCTACATCACGCCTCCAATAACTCCAGAAGAATCAGAAGTATAGGATTTTATACATTCTCACTCATCTGAAACTTCAACTTGGGACTCCGACACCAACATCGGCTCAGTCTTCAGGAAGGTGCTGTCAGCCAACATGACGTTCGTACATTCTTCAGAAGATAAAGACGACAATCAAATAGGAGAGTTCTTCGAAGAAGAACCTTGGGATCAACACCTAGGCGCGCAATGGGAGTCTCGATTTGAATTGCGAGAACCCCCTACAGAAGATGAAGTCGAGCAAATCGACCTTGGGGATGGATCTTCATCCAAAACCCATCTTCATCAGCAAGAGCTTGGTGAAGGAAGATCGAGAATCCTTGATCCACCTGGTCAAAGAATATATCGATGTCTTCGCCTGGAGCTACGAAGACATGTTGGGACTCGATCCACAGGTCGTAATGCACAAGCTTAACATATTACCTGATGCTAAACCCGTTAAGCAACAACATCGACGCTTCCGTCCTAACATCATGGACTCTATTGACAAAGAGATTGACAAGCTCTTGGACAGCGGGTTCATTCATGAAGAACAACACCCTGACTGGGTAGCCAACATCGTCCCCATCACCAAAGAAGAACGGAAAGATCCGAGTCTGCATCGATTTCTTGGACCTCAACTCTGTATGTCCAAAGGATGAGTTCCCACTCCTGATCACCGACGTAATGATCGACAACACATGTGGCTTCGAGCGTATGTCTTTTATGGACGGCTACTCCGGCTACAATTAGATTAAGATGTTCCCAGACGACGAGAAGCACACATCGTTCAGAACTCCAAAGGGGGTTTAATGCTACACAGTAATGCCCTTTGGCTTGAAGAATGCAGGTGCCACATACCAACGAGCTATGAGCACCATCTTCTGCCAACACCTTCGCAAGACAGTCGAGTGCTATGTTGATGATATCGCTGTCAAGAGCCGTCTTAGGGACGATCACCTACGAGACCTGAAGACAGTCTTCGACCTCATGCGGGCCCATCAGCCTAAAATGAACCCCGCTAAATCCTTCCTTAGAGTTTCAAGTGGAAAGTTCTTGGGCTTCATCATCACTGCAAAAGACATTCATGTCAAACCCGAGAAGACTAAAGCCATCCTTGACATGGACCCTCTGAAGAACCTCAGAGAACTTCGAGGCTTACAAGGACGACTTACCTACATCCGGAGGTTTATCGCGAACCTTTCTGGAAAATGTCAACCCTTCATAAAGCTTATGAAGAAGGGAGTTTCTTACGTCTGGACGGAAGAATGTCAGAAAGCTTTCAACTATATCAAAGCTTATTTGACAAGTCCCCCAGTCCTAGTGGCACCCATCGCAGGCAAACCATTCGTGCTTTATGTCCGTGCAATGGACCATTCCCTTGGCGCTTTGTTGGCCCAGAACCACGAAGCAGGCCATGAGCAGGCCATCTACTACCTCATCAGGATGATGGTTGGGGCCGAATATCGGTACAACCTCGTGGAAAAGGAGTGTCTAGCCTTGGTGTTCGCTATCCAGAAGACTCGCCACTATGTCTCGGGACAAATAATCCATGTCATCTTCCGAGTCAATCCACTCAGAATTCTTATAACAAAACCGGGAGCGCTAAACTCTCGGTTGGCTACGTGGGCGATATTATTGACACCATATGACATGGTATTCGTACCGCAAAAGGCTATCAAGGGCCAAGCATTTGCCGACTTCCTAGCCGTGCACCCAATCCCAGAATCGTCCAGGCTCTACGAAGGTATTCCCGATGAGGTGCAAGAAGCAGGTATTACCGAAGAAAGCCCAGTCTGGCGGATGTTCTTCGACGGTGCTTCAAGAACAGGCCCCAAAGGCCAAATTATCACAGAAGTAGGGGTGGTCTTAATCTTTCCCGACAAACTGGTCATCCAGCACGCCTACTCTCTTTCAGAGCCATGCTCCAACAATGTTGCGGAGTACAACGCCCTCATCATAGGACTTCAATTAGCAAAACAGCTGGGGGTGGACTACCTTGACTCTTACGACGACACAAAGCTCATCGTCAATCAAGTTCGGGGATAATATGAGGTCCGCCATGAAAACCTCATCCCCTATCACAAAGCAGCGTTGGACATCATCTCAACCTTCGCAGAATTCTTTATAGAGCATGTGCCTCGGCTGCAAAACTTGGAAGCTGATGCTCTGGCCGTCCTTGCAGCATCATTGGATGCACCCGTTGGGACTCAACACTTTATTACCGTGACGGGCCGGGACTTGGCTTGCCCCAAAAATAATCTGTGCATGCGGACAACTCATGCCATGGCTGCAGACCCTGACATCAACGTCAGAGACTGAAGGTTCCCATTCATCGACTTTGCTATCTATGGAATCCTTTCGGAGGACCCGAAGGATGCAATCTCAGTTAGAAGGTGCTCCCTCCGGTTCTATTACGATACAGCCTCCAAAATGCTATACCGGCGCTCCTACGATGGACTTCTCCTCTGTTGTCTATCTAACGAAGAAGCCGCCGATGCTCTTCGAGAAGCTCATGACGGAACGTGCGAAGCTCATCAACCAGGTCCTAAGCTACATGATCGACTCCGACGTATGGGCTATTACGGGCCCACTATGATGGTCGACGCTGTCAAGTATGCAAAGAAGTGTCATGCCTATCAGCTGCACGCCGACTTCATCCACAGACCGTCAGAGCCTCTACACCCGACGGTTGCCTCCTGGCCATTTGAAGCCTAGGGCATGGATATAATAGCGCCTATCACCCCTCTTTCGTCAAGGGGACACCGCTTTAACTTGGCAATCACCGACTATTTCTCTAAATGGGCGGAAGCAGTACCTTTCACAGAGGTAAAAAGCTCAAAAGTGATCAGCTTCATCAAGCATCATGTCATGTACCATTTCGGGTTACCTCGAAGGATTATTCACGACAATGGCCCGTAATTCATCAGCTATGCGTTCAGTAGGTTTTACGATAAGAACCATATTCAGAACGTGGCATCAACCGCTTACAATTCGGCAGTGAACGGATTGGCTGAAGCTTTTAATAAGACCATCGTAAAGCTACTCAAAAAAGACGTGTAATCCAACAAGCACGACTGGGACGAAAAGCTCGATGAATGCCTTTGGGCCTATCGCACAACGGTACGGACCCCGACGGACAACATTCCATTCTTTCTGGTTTACAGGAGCAAAGCAGTGCTACCTCTGGAGATTCAAATACCCTCTCTACGGGTGGCGATCACAAATCAGTTGACGGAAGAAGACCATCAACGTCGTCGTCTGTAAGAGTTGGAAGCGCTGGACGAAAAATGCCTCTTGGCTCAATAGTACATCGAACTTTATCAAGCCTGTATATCACAGGCTTTTAACAAAAGAGTCCGACAGAGGACTTTCCGAGTAGGTGACCTGGTTCTGGCAGTCAGGAGACCGATGGTGATGGCTCACAAAACACCAGGATATTTCGAACCCAAATGGGAATAACCCTTCATCAAAGAGACGGTATACTCAAACGGTGCTTATCGTCTCGCTCAAGCTAATGTGGACTTGTTCATGATGCCCATCAACGAGAAGTTCCTAAAAAAGTACTATGCTTGACCTTCGGTGAGAATGTACTACCTCTCTCCAGAGAGAGGATTTGTGAACTTGACCAAACCAAGTTCACACCCCATCTTTTGACAAATCATATGCTTCTGAAACCCAGCTGTTTCGTTGCATTCTATCCCCAGTAGAGGGACAACCATATCCATATTACCTCTGAGTTTCCTCTCTATATCTCATCAAGCAGGGTCCTGTACCGTATAAGATCATACTTAAGGCAATGTTTACCATGTCCACATCACCTCTGAGTAAACATTTTATACAACAATCCCTGTGTTGTTGCACCATAGAACATCCACGTCCATATTACCTCTGAGTTGTTCTATAAAACCCTACAGAGTTCACCCCTACCATGTCCATATTACCTATGAGTAGGAAAACTCTACCATTTTAGCCCATATTTACCATGTCCACCTTATCTCTGAGTAAATATGTCGGTTCTCTCTCTCAACTTATTATTCGTACCTAACACCAAGGTACGCCAAGGGTGATAAGTATACACAAAAATTACCCTATATTCACCACGTCCATATTATCTCTGAGTGAATGTGTCAGTTTTCTCTGTGAGTAACTTATTATCTGCACCTAGAAACCAAGGTGCGCAATAGATAATGGTGTAGAAGCATAAATTTTTTTTAGCAATGAAGCCTTATGCGCCAAAGCCAGTGAAGCTCTATGTGCCGAACCAGTAGAACTCTATGTGCCAAACCAGTGAAGCTCTATGCGCCCAGCCAGTGAAGCTTTATGCGTCCAGCCAGTAAAGTTTTATGCACCCAACACTAGCTCCCCCAAAAGGAGGGCGTATAGCCTGAGACATGGCTATGCGCCCAAGCCTGACTCAGTCAAAGCCATGATCAAAATGTGCACCGAAGTGAACGGCCACGTCAGTCTCCACAAGCAGTCGTGCACCGAAGCGTACGGCCATGTCAACCCCACGACCAACCCACGATCTCGCAGCCTGCATGTGCCTACACCCTATGCGCCCAAGGTAGGACTATGCGCCCACATAAAAACCAGTGTGTTTTTCTCATATGGGCGCATAACATCATTCTAGCTCAAGAATGACTATAAAAAGGGGCCTCATCCCTCTTCAAAAGACAGAACGGAGAATATTTTCAAGAGCCAAATTGCTGCACTTCTTGACAGTGAGCCGAGAGTTAGCAATTTTCTTAGGTTTTCTCCCATTTTTGTAATCGGAGTGTCAACAGAGTAAAGGAGCAACTGCCGTTCGATCTCCATCGTCCCATTCCCTAGAATTCTTTTTTGTACACGGGGATCCTCAGCACAGGATCTTTCAGGCATACTCGATTTGTGGTGCCTTATGCCAATAAAGAAAAGACAGTATTTTCTTCTTCCTTTTTGTGTGTGTCCAAAAAAATGGCGACTCTACTGGGGACTACCTTTTTCTTTGACGAGAAGGTGGTGACGCAATTCGATGCCGACAAAGTGGGGAGCACTCAGAAGATGTTGATCGTAAAGTTTGATCAGCAGGCGTTCAAAGAGATGCTCTCGAGGGATGGCTTTACTCCCTCAAAATTAGCGAAGCCAAACAAGTCTCGCAAGACTTGGCTTCCGAAGTTTCGCTGTGCAAATCCTGCTAGTTGTTTGCCATTGATTGTAAAAGAACAGAACAATTATCAGAGGACTGAACTTAGACTCACAATACAAACTCGCTTGTACAAAAAAAGCCTAGGGACGAAAACCTAGGTACATCAATCTAAGTACAATTGTTTATTTTAGATTCTGGGGGGTGACGGTAGAGGCTCGAAAAAGCGATGGCAGCTCTGCCTTACTCTTTGGATGATCGAATGCAGCCTTGGCTCTGTTGAAGAAGTACTTGGCATTGATGAAGAAATGCTCTCTTTATTCTTTCGGGATCCGAGGGGGGTGTGCTCTCTCTCTCTGCTCGTCTATGTCTGTCTCTCTCTATATATGTCCTCTGTCCCTGTTGTAAGGGAATAGCACCTTGCTATTTATAAGAGTGGGGGGCATCATTAGGGTTTGCAATGATTGCCCATTCTCAAAAGTCAGCGGTTAAGGATCAATGAATCTGGGCCGTTCATAATAGATTTGAGCAATTAATATGATTGCATCAAATCTTTGTGGGTAATTAATGATGATTGACATAAATCCCCATGATTTGTTATGCCAATCTCGGATTTCCAGCCACGTGTCATTGATTTGCTTGATTGCAAATGATCTGATTTGATCCCAATATTTTATTGAAATTTGCTGATGGATTTCGGTCGATTTGATGCCACGTGTCCCATTATCATGCCACGTGTCTTAACCGCGAGCTACTTAGAAAATCTGAGCCGTATGAAGACTGCTCCCCATTGAGCCGTATAAGGCTGGCCACGTGTCAAGGCTGCTTAGGAGTGGCCCCTGAATATTTGAACCGCATGGTGATGATCTGAGCCGTATGAGCGTAGGCGACCGCATGATGGGTGCTTTCTTTGTGAGCCGCATGGCGATAGTCCTCGTGAGTCGCATAGGGTTGCCTCTGCTTGAGCCGCATGGATGGCCTCTGTCTGAGCCGCATGGGCATGGATGGCCTCTGTCTGAGCCGCATGCGATTGTCCACGTGTCAAGGCCGCATAAAAGTCTTTGCGGTTTGGCAGATTGTGTCAGAGATATCCTTCGTTTTCCCAGAGTCTGCCATTATGACAGTCATTATTGCATCTTTTTGTCATTGGTCAGAGCTGTCAGCCGTCAAGGCATTAAATGCAGTAGAAGACAAAGGAAAGAGCTGTTGCGGGCCACGTGGGACTATTCGAGCCGTATAGACGCTTGAGCCGTATGGGTCCCTGAGCCGCATGGGGGTTCTTGGCCGCATGGATCTTTTTTTATTCTTTTCCATGCTTCTGCAAGACCCCCTTCAAAGTTTTCAATTTGCAAAATTGAAATACTTTGAATAAGAAGCATGGCTATGTTTAAATTCTTCTGTCCGTATATGATGTCCTTACCGTATGGATGTCCCAACCGCATAGCCTCCTCAGTCGTATTGGTCAATCAGCCGCATGGACCCTTTGGCCGTAGAGGCTGTTTGGCCGCATGATCTCCTTGCCACGTCATCCTGTCACGTATGCAAATCTTTTGTATTATTTGCTATTGATTTTTCGTTAGTTTTAAGGCCGCTTTTTAGGGAAGGATCCCAAGAGTCTGGCCTTTATATCATTCAGCTCGTCTTGAGAATCGAAGGGTCGGTTACTGTACGTGGATCGAGGTGCCTCTCTCTTGCCTATAAAAGGTGAACGTGCTCAGTCGGAGAGACTTCTTCACTCTCTCTTTCGTCTTCGGCCCTATTTTTCTTCCTTAGTCTTCCTTCTCCGACCTTCGATACGATAATGGCCCCCAAGTCTTCCAAGGTTGCTTCTGCTGCTGCAAAGGGCAAGAAAGCGGCCTTTTCATCGGTCGCTACGCCTGAAGTACACCCCGATGTCCACCTTGGTTTTAAGGGTAAAGATTAGATTAAATGGTTTGAACCATAAACCTCATGGCTCTGTTGCATGATTTTTGCACAAGCCTTCATCCTTCGTCTTTATTGAACTGCCCAAGTTTAATCATGATGAAACCATTCTCGCATTCGAGCCGCATGGGGCATGCCCTCTGTTTGAGCCGCATTAGAAGGACCTGAGCCACAAGAGCTCTTTCTGAAATTGAACCGCATAAAGTCTCATTTGACCGAGACCGCATGTGCTCCTGATGAGCTGAACCACATAAAACTTCGCTAAGTCGTGCCGTATAAGCTCTTCTGCTAAACAGAACCGCATACGTTCAACCAAACCGCATAAGTTCTATCGAAGCAGTGCTGCATGAAGCCCAACTGAATTGGGCCGCATAAGTCTGCGTTGACCCGAGCCGTATAGACTCCATCGAAGCTGTGCCGCATAAAATCCAACTGAATTTGGGCCACATAAGGCTTCATTGATTCGAGCCGCATAGGCTCACAGGAGCTTCTTTTTTAAGAAACTTTCGTTTTAACCCTCTTTTAATCCTATTTCTTTTGTCTTCTTTCAGTGAATCTACCAACCAATCCGACAGGAGAGCTTTTGGTGGGTTCAGCACAGTATGCTGTGGGTGTACGGCTCGACGGCTTAGTTCGACATGTGTCAGACCAGCTTCCCACCGATGAGTCTTTGGTGAGGTTGGGCGCCATCAATAACCAGCCTTTCCATTTTCTTTGTACTATGATGAACTCGGGGAAACTGGAAGGAGAGCATCTGAAACCGGCCTTTCTCTCTCGGGATGCTCTATCCATAAAGAACCCCCGAGTGCTGGACATCTCTGAGAACTGGGATTTTACTGTGGACGGGGTGGAGATCCATATTCCTAAAATGGAACGTCATTTTCCCCTCTCGTGGTTCAATATGGTACCGCTGAGCAGGCAGATGGTGGGCTCCCTAACTCCGACCCAATCGGGGATGTTTGTGGGCAACATTTACTATAATAGGAATATGGGGTCGACATGTGCGAGTAGGGACTTGATTAGTCGAAGAGTGATGGGACTGATTCCAGATACCTTCATAAACGTATCTGGTCCCAACTTCACTTTTACTCTGGCTGATACTTTCCTGAATCAGCTCGCTCGTAAGGGGTCTTATCCTATTGGCAGGTTGTCGTTGTTGAACTGAATAAACCCCATTCCTATATGGGTCAACCTGACCTCACGGATTCTGAGGAAATACGAGGAATTCCTTAGGGAGATTGACCTCTATTATGCCATCCGGGGCACCTATTACGAGTTACCCATCAACAAGCCGTTGTTCATGGCCCTTTTGGAAATGTATAACCGGAAGACATGAACTTTCTTCGCACCCGGAGGGGAGTTGGGACTTGCTCTTCATGAAATATATGCTGTTTCTAAGCTGCCATGGGGGGGGGGGGGGGGGTGAGGCCTTCGAAGTATATACCCCAACAAACGAAGAATTCGAGGATCTGGATCAACGATTCCCGGGTTTTGTCGCCGTGTACCAGGAACTGCTATACTACCATAGTATTTGCCACCAAACGGCTATCAAGAGGAACAATAGCTCAGAAGAAAATGCTCCCCATACTACGTCTTGGGTCGCGTATCTTTTTAAATTTAGTCCCTCTGCCCGGGTTTCTTCTCGAGGTCCTCAGACCCAGGAGGAGATAAACAACCTGATGTCGAATGCCAAGAGGTCGAGGTCCACCGGTGACAAGTTTGGGAGTCGCACCGACTCCTTCAGCTATTTCTTCCACGGCACCCGGCAAATGTCTGAGAAGGCGCTCTTGGCCGGATTCTTGATGGTATGGCTACAAAACTGTGTAGTCTTGGGAGGGACAGGTTCTATTGAAAGGATCAGCCGTCCCTTCATCCTTCCGGCCGTGAAGCTGGTCTTCAGAGTCAGGCTGGCCCTCCTTCCGGCAATGGTGTGTAGCATACACCACGGCCTCCGTGCCTTTTCGTCTAAAGTCATTACTCGCGAGACGACATTGGACTTTGAACGAATAGAACTACCCTACCATTATTTAATGGGTTGGCTACTGATGCATTATCGGTCGCTGATGAGGCCCGGAGCAGACGATAGCGTTACTGATGATGACGCTTTCCTTTTTCGATATCGTCGTCAGCCTTGGGAATTCGACACCATGCCAGCCTGTCAGAGGGCATTGGCGAGAGTAGATGGGCCCGACTTCTTTGTGTCTGTCCCTCAATTTACCGTTAGAGAAGTGAGGGGTGTGCACGTTGACGGTATTGAACCTCCCCTGCTCTTATCTGGAAAGATGCTTCTCTGGCTGCGCAATATTCGTCCGGCGTACATGGTATATCGTTACCGCAATAACGTGTACCTGGAGCCCTACTTGCCTAGTAGGTTCTCCCGTCAGTTTGGGTACAGCCAGCTGTTCCTTGATTGTCCCAGTGCTTGCCTAGGCTACGAGGGCAGTGTCCTTGACGGTATCAGGGCGTGGCATTATTACAATACAGTTCATACCCGAGCTAGCTTCTCGGTCCCCGACGCTAACACACAAGGGGAGATTTTGTACATGGCAGCCCTTTATCATGTTGCGGCGAGCAAACCTCCCGTAAACTTTGACATGAGTACCAGCTTTATTGTCGGGACCGGCTTGGCAGAGAAGCCCGAAGGGTCCAAGAAGAGGAAGAGAAAGGCGAATATGGTTCCTGTGCCGGACTCGGAGTCCACGTCGGCGGGCGAAGAGGATGATGGGCAGGACGCCGATGATTCGTCCCATCCCTCAGACGTGGAGGCGGGGGATCAACCACCTATCGTACCGGATGACATGGTTGCGGGACAGCCACCTGCTATGCCTGGCCCTTTGCACAAACGAAGCAGGCGTATGTCTATTGACGATAGCGTAACCTACTCCATGATACGAGCTGCGGTAAGACACCGCAGGCTATTTATTGATGATGTTGGCACTGTTTCTGAGGTGATTTAAATTTTAACTACCTTTCCTTCTTCTTCTAAACTATGGCCTAATCATCTTCTTTTACTCTTTATAGGCATCTGAGGAGTCGGTTTCTCGGGATTCGACTGCTGAGGTCGATCCGACCCTGACCACTTTGGTCAATGATATGTGCATCGATATCATTTCTGCGGGGGTTCTTCCGGAGGCGGTCGAGGCATCCCACCTTGCTGAGACCTCAGCCCATAGGGACGGAGGCTCTCCTGCACCTGTCCCTGAGACAGCTGAATTTCAACAGGGTGATGCTGAACTGGTTGGCTCCCTTTCAGGGGTGGCTGGGGCAGAGAAACCAGTTGAGTTCAACTTAGAAGTCGCGGGCGAGGAGACTACGTCAGCTGCGAGCGAGCTGAGGCCTCCCTGCTTCTCCCCTGGTCAGATAAACCGAATTTCAACTTGTGAGGAGGCCTATCTGCTATATTATCATATCCTTCGGGTTACGTCGATTGATGGTTGCTTTGGACGTACAGGTCCCGCCCCTTTATTACCGGTGACGGACATTATCGGGGTGGACTCTACCGGAGGGGATCTGATGGAAGCACGTGTGCCTCCTTCTTTTCCTACCTATATTGAGGGGCCTCCTGCTGGTTCAAGTTCGGGGGCTCAAGTGGTGGCACAGCTGGGGCAAGGAACAATGCCTCCTGTGTCCTCCTCCGTGAACATGGTTTCGGGGGTTGACCTTTCCGCCTTGCGCAGTATCCAAGCTCGTCGGGTGGCGGAAGAGGAGCTAGCCGCTATCCATGCATCATTTCGTACGAGATTTATTTCCCTGGTGGCATGGATGGCAAGTTTCGATGCTACTCCTTCGATATTGCCAGCCACACTCCCTTTGACGCCATCCTCTACAGAAGTTTTGGATGAAGTGTCCCAGGATATGGTTGACAGCTTTCACCGCCACCTGAAGAGAGGAGTCGAGGCAGCCGTAGAGAAGAGAACTCCCTTTGCTATGGCCCGTCGGTGCACAGGTGGCCAAATCGATATCCTTAGAACACTCCCCGGTGGGGTGGGGTTAGCCGCGCTTCTGGAGCCTAAGCTGTTAGAGGCCGATCATCTTATGGCCCAGTTTCATGTGTTATAACAAGATGATCTGTCTTTGGAGATAGATCAAGAGCGCACTTTCCTCATAACCGCGGTGGAGAAGGTGAGGCTTGCTCGGGAGTCAATTAAGTCGTCTATACTGAAGGACCGTCGTGATCTGTCTCAGTTACACGATCAATGGAGACATAGAAGCGACGGTTGCATAGCTCGGGAGGCGACCGCCTCCCGTGGGGTAATTGACACCAGGGAGCAAATCCTTGAGCTCTAGAGGAAGCTGGCCTTCCTGGAGTCCGAGCTCGAAGCCGCCCGTACTGAGAAGGGGTTTGCTATCCAGGAGGCTGATAGACTTAGTCGAGCTTCTGCCCATCTGGAACTCGCCCTAAAGAAGATGGAGGATGACTGGCGGGCATATATGCACTTGGATGATACGGAGCAGTTGTCCCAGGAAGCCGAACGTAGAGCTAGACAGCGGCTTGAGCAGGGGACCACCTTGGTGAGAAACCGCCTCTTGTAGTTGTGTAATGCCGAACTATAGTCGGCCTTTTTCTTCTTTTGTTCCTGCTCTCCTTCTTTTTGTTTTTCTTTTTGAGAGGGACGTGGTCCCACAACATGTAATGTTTTTTGGCTTCCAAATAAAAGAGTATGTTTTATTTTACCCTTTATCTGTACTGTCTGTTGTGCTTGTGGTATTATGGTGGCGTTTACCCCAAATAGAGGACTTGTTTGTGGACCTGTTACCCTTGGCATACCTTGGTTCTAGGTACGGATAACAAGTTTGATGGGGATACCTAGAACAATTCCATGGCAAGGTGATCATGGACGTTCCGGGTATCGAAAGAGAGAACGCCATGGAGCAGCTGGGCTCCCGGGGCATGATGAGGAATGATGGGCCTGTACTAAGAGACTTAGCAAAGGACATTTGTGGGCCTATTATCCTTGGCGTACCCTGTCTTAGGATACAGATAACATGATGAAAAGGGAACCAACATACTTACTCAGAGGTAATGAGGACATGGCAAGTATGAGGGTTTTACCGTGGAGTCTTCCAACTTAGAGGTAATGAGGACATGGCAGGAGTGGACTCAACGGAGGATATTTGTGGACCTATTATCCTTGGCGTACTCCGGTTGTGGGTACGGATAATAAGTCGAGAGGGAATCAACATACTTACTCAGAGGTAATGAGGACATGGCAAGCATGAAGGTTTCTTCGACGGAGCCTTTCCACTCAGAGGTAATGAAGACATGGCAGGAGTGGGCTCAATGAAGGAAGGTACATAGAACGACTCAGAGGTAATGAGGACATGGAAGTTCTATGTAAAGGGGTGATTTGTTTTTGGCGGAAGTAAAACGACTCAGAGGTAACATCGATATGGCCGTTTTGGAAATTTATGGATCTGTTACCCTTTTTGTGTACTGGGAATGCGGGTAGTGGATCATGAGGGAGGATCTCTTTCAGGAAGAAAGTTCAGAGGTATGGTCATACATGACTTACTATCTGAAAAAGTGACCGGAATGTGAGTTCAGAGGCACCTGCGGGTACATAACTCGATAATCTGGAAGATTGTGAGTTCAGCGGTACGGGAGGGTACATGACTTAATAATTTAGAATTTTGTGGATATGAGTTCAGCGGTATCGACGGGTATATGACTCAATAATCTGGAATTTGGAATATGAGTTCAGCGGTACCGGCGGGTACATGACTTAATAATCTGGAATTTGGGATATGAGTTCAGCGGTACCGGAGGGTACTTAACTCAGCAATCTGGAAAATGTGATATGAGTTCAGCGGTACCAGTAGGTACATAACTCGATAATCTGGAATTTTGGAATATGAGTTCAGCGGTACCAGCGGGTACGCAACTCAGCAATCTGGAAAATGTAATACGAGTTCAGCGGTACCAGCAGGTACATGACTCGATGATCTGGAAAATGTCATTTAGACATAATATTTCTTTAGGAACTTGCCATTGACGGGCAACATGAGCAAGTCTCCATTTTGTTTTGCGAGGCGGTAGGCGCCATTGGAGAATACAGCCTCAATGATAAATGGACCTTCCCATTTTGGCTGGAACTTGCCGGCGGTCTTGTGAGTCATGACCATCGGCCTCCGGACTGCCAGAACGAGATCGCCCACTTGGAATGTTCTGATTTTAACCTTTTTGCTGAAGGCTCCGTAGATGCGTGCTTGGTATAGCTCGATTCGTTGCTGAGCCAAGAGGCACTTTTCATCTAAGGCCTCCAACTCTTGTAACCGACGACGATAGTTATCGTCTGTCGTCAATTGGTAAGTAAGAGCGACACGGAGCGAGGGTATTTGAGTCTCCAATGGGAGAACTGCCTCACTTCCGTACACCAGGGAGAATGGTGTGTTCCCTGTGGCTGTTCGGACTGTGGTACGGTATGCCCATAAGCATTCACCAAGCTTCTCGTTCCAGTCGCATTTTATTGGATGATACGAACTTCTTGAGAAGTTTGATAATTGTTTTGTTGAATGCTTCTGCCAGTCCATTCGCTGCCGGATTGTATGGTATTGAGGCAATATTCTGGATACGGTGCTTGTCGCAGAACCGATAGAAGGCGTGGCTTGTAAACTGCGGCCAATTATCGTGGATGATCCTTCGGGGCAGTCCAAAGCGATAGATAACGTGATGCTTGAGGAAGATGATCACACTTAAAGTCTTTACTTCTACAAGCGGGACAGCTTCCGCCCATTTGGAGAAGTAATCTGTGATTGCGAGTAAGAAGCGATGTCCTCGAGAGGAAGGTGGAGTAATCGGACCGATGATATCCATTCTCCATGCTTCGAATGGCCAGGACACCACTGTCAGATGTAGAAATTCGGATAGCTGGTGGATGAAGTCCACATGGACTTGGCAGGCTTTGCATCTTCTTGTATAGTCTATCGCAGCTGCTACCATCGTAGGCCAGTAGTAGCCTATTCGGCGAAGACGGTCTTGCAATTTAGGGCCAGGCTGATGGGCCCCACAGACACCGTCATGAGCTTCGCGTACGGCTTCTTTGGCTTCTGCGTTTGACAGACACCGAAGCAACAGCCCATCGTAGGATCGGCGATACAGCATTTTTGTCTCTGTATCGTAGAAGAATCTGATGGAACGCCTTCGGATAGAGGTGGCCTCTTTTGGGTTCTCGGGCAGGATGTCGTAGACTACGAAGTCAATGAATGGTTGTCTCCATTCTGGGACTTCGTCGATCGTCTGAGCGGAATAACTTGCCACGAATTAAACATTATTCTTGGGACAGACCAGTTCATGGCCTATCACATCCACGGACTGACGAGCATAGTTCGAAACCGCTAAGGGAAGCGGCAAGGCCAGCTAGGGCATCGACTTCGATATTTTAGAGTCTGGGAACGTGTTCGATGAAGAACCCCTCAAATAACGCGATGATGTTGATTGCTATTTGGTGATAGGGGATCATGTCTTCATGGCGAACCTCGTAAGAACCCCGAATCTGATTGACGATTAACTGTGAATCGCCGTATGCTTCAAGATATTCTACCTCCAGCTCTCTTACAAGTTGGAGGTTAATGACCAAAGCATTGTACTCGGCCACATTGTTAGAGCAGGGCTCTGTGAGAGAGTAAGCGCGATTAATCACCAATCCGGAAGGAGAGACCAGCACCACCCCGACTCCGACGACGATGTTGCCTTTAGGTCCGGTCCTTGAGGCGCCGTCAAAGAAAATTTGTCATATATCATCGTGAGAGGTTGCATGCGAGTCGACGACCTTATCTGAGATTTCTTCATATATTCTGGACGACTCCGAGCCTGGGTGGGCTGCTAAAAAGTCTGCCAGAGCCTGACCTTTAACAGCCTTTTGCGGGACGAAGATCATATGATAGGGGGACAGCAATATTGCCCATGTAGCGAGGCGAGAGCTGAGTGCCCCTGGTTTAGTCATGAGGACCCTGAGAGGGTTGACTCATGAGATCACATGTATGGTCTGTCCTGTGACATAGTGCCGCGTCTTTTGAATGGCGAACACCAGGGCGAGGCATTCCTTCTCTATGGCAGTGTATCGATGCTCTGGCCCGATCATCATTCGACTGAGGTAGTATATGGCTTGCTCATGGCCTGCATCATTATTTTGTGCTAGCAGAGCGCCGAGGGAGTGCTCGATTGCTCGTACATTGAGCAGGAAAGGTTTTTCAGCAACCGGGGCCACCAGGACTGGAGGGTTCGACAAATATTCTTTGATGCTGTCGAAGGCACGTTGGCATTCTTCATCCCATACGAACGAGATGCCTTTTTTCATGAGATGGAAGAATGGCCGACATCGCCCGGAGAGGTTAGAAATGAACCTCCTGATGTAAGCTAGCCTCCCTTGAAGGCCTCTGAGTTCTCGGAGATTTCTCGGGGGACCCATCTCCATAATTGCCTTTGTCTTCTCAGGGTCTACGTGGATACCCTGGGAGGTAATGATGAAACCCAAGAACTTCCCGCTGGATACACCCAGGAAGGACTTCGTAGGGTTCATTTTCAAATTGTGTGCTCGCATTAGGTCGAATGCCGTCCTCAGGTCCTGCAGATGATCTCCCTTATAGCGACCCTTGACAGCGATGTCATCAACATAGCACTCCACAGTCTTGCGCAAGTGGTCTCTGAAGATGATACTCATGGCTCTTTGATATGTAGCGCCAGCATTCTTTAAACCGAAAGGCATGACTGTGTAGCAGTATGTGCCAATCGGTGTTCAGAATGATGTATGCTTTTTATCGTCATGAGACATCTTGATTTGGTTGTACCCCGAGAAGCCATCCCTGAATGACATACGTTCGAAGCCGCAGGTGTTGTCAATCATGATGTCTGTGATAGGAAGGTGAAATTCATCTTTGGGATATACCTCGTTCAGATTGCAGAAGTCGATGCAGATTCAAATCTTCCTATTTTTCTTGAGGACTGGTACTATGTTGGTGACCCAATCCGGATGTTGTTCCTCACAAATGAAGCCGCTGGCTATTAATTTGTTGACTTCGGCTTCGATCTCATCCATGATGCCCGGGCGGAAGCGTCGCTGTTGTTGTTTGACTGGCTTGGCATCTGGCCGAATGTTGAGCTTGTGAAGGGCAACCTCGGGGTTTAGTCCTGGCATGTTTTCATAGCTCCAGGCGAACACATCAATATATTCTTTGACAAGTTCCAGTAGCGACTCTCTCTCTTTGTCTGTCAGGCTTTTACTGACGAAGATTGGTTTTGGAGAAGATTCGTCGCCGAAGTCGACCTGTATAACTTTATCTTCAGTAGGAGGTTCTCTCTGTTCGAACCGCTTTTCCTATTGTGCATCTAGCTATTGGGCCCACGGTTCTAACTCGAAGATTTCAGGAATGTCTTCATCTTCTTCATAAGCGTCGGCAAATGCCATGTTGACTGATAGGACTTGTCTGAATACGTCTCCGATGCTGGTATCCGAATCAGAAGTTGGTGACCCGGTTGAATGTGGATGCCAGTCGCATTCTTCATCTGAACTCAGGGGTCGTTGTAGGTGTAACATACCCTAATCCACACCGGGTCTTGCTGTAGTAGTCCCGTGGTTTGCCAACCGGGACTGTTGGCTTTAGAGGTAAACGTCGCCTGATGTCGTAGTTCAAACCTGGTGTAGTCTCCAGATCATACCCCTATTTTTGTATGAGATATTTGGATTGGGGGTTATACAGGTAAAGAGGCAGTCTCCCGGCATCTGATTCGAGATCGACCTTCTCTATGGTAAAGGGCTGCGGGTCGTCCTTCCGACCGAAGATGATTGGATGGTCCCCTCCTCCGATTATGCGGTAAGCGTCTTCTACTGGAATAAGCTGGTTTTCGGTGTAAACATTCGTCACCTGTGTGTATAGGTGAGTGCCTATTCCGTGTTCCATAGCATACATTGTACAAAGCTTATTAAGCTCGAGGTAGTTCAAAGATAGCCCTTTATTGATGAAGTAAGGTATCTTTTCTAGCGGGATTACATCATCTGCGGAGGGAACATCAGTGTGGGCAGCCACATACTTGGCTAGTTCTAGTTCTTCTTCGGCTACCCCCTGTATAAATGAAGACTGAGAGGACGATCTGGGCAGCTTGATCATCAGGGGTTCTGTCGATGGAGCAGAACGTGGAGTCGTTGGCAAACTAGCGACTCCCAGTTTGGCATCCGATGCTGCACGGAGAGTTGTTGGTTCGCTAGAAGCCCCAGACCTTACATCGGGGTGGCGATTCTTCCTGGGAAGGCGTATCGTCATTGGCTTGTCGGAGGGATTGAGCTTCTCCATTTGTGGCTGGCCGACTCTCGGCAGTCTGATTGTCAGTGGCTCTGTTATGGGTCTTGGCACTTGGCCAGACCTTGGCAGCCAGATTATCATTTGCTCTTCTTGTGCCGAGAGGCTGATTGCATCCTTACGCAGAGTAGCTGTAAGGGGTACGAATCTGCCAGGTTTGCGAGCTTGGAGGTGGATTGTCAGAGGTTCTTTTAATCCTGTGGCTGTCTCGGTACGAGCTTGCACATCTCCTTCATCAAGGTGCCTCTTCGACTTTTCGTACAGGCAGGAGTCTGGGTAGTAAGATTCGACCCCTTTGAAGGGATCGATGTCGTTAAATTTTGTCCTCACGAAGTCGTATTTGTCGACATACTTAAAGCATTGGTGCAGCGTGGAAGGCACGATCATATAATCGTATATCCAAGGGTGCCCCAAGAGGATGTTGTAAGAAGTGTCTACATCTATGATGTAACAGGTGACTTCCGATTGGAGAGCGCCAATTTGGCACTTCAGACGAATCTTCCCAATCGGGTAGCTCCTGTCCGAATTGAAACCGCTGATGGCAGTACTTGTCGGCATCAGGCGATGCATAGGAATGCGGAAATGATGTAACAGACCCTTCGGGATGATGCTTATGGAAGAACCAGGATCAATGTGTATCCGATCCACCTTTACGTCGCCGATGTATCCAGTGTAATATAACGGGCGATCGTGCAGGTTGGTTTTGATGAGCATATCCTACGGAGTGAAGACAATGTTGGGCATCGCTCCCGTGCAAGCACTGTCTTGGAGATCGGCAGGCAGGTTCTCTCCCGTGAGGTTGACCTGAGCCAGGTATGCGTCGGCATTCTGGAGTGCATCGCTCAAAGCCGTGCGAACATCCTTTGAGAGTCTCAGGAGCTCGTATAATGACAATTTTGCCGGTGTGTTGGCCAATTGTGCCAAGATGTCAAAGTTGTAGGGCCTCTCCAGCCCCTACGGTGCCTCTTTTCGGAGGGATTTGTCAAAACGAGTCTCCTTCGGCCTAGGCTTGTCGGTCGTCGGAAGCTGAGAAGGTCCTGGAGCGTCAGTTGTAGTGGGCTGATGATCTTCAGCCGAATTGTCAGCCACAGGTTGGGACTGTGCCCCAGACCGAGTGACGACGACTGTGACTTCTTCGATATCTGCCGAGATTGTGCGGTACGATCTGACTTTTCCACTCTTCTTCTTGCGAATGGAAGATGGTGTGGACTGAGTCACTTCAGATACCAAGTCTGGATGGACCCACATGACCTCCCCTCGTGAGGTGGTGAGGGGCACTAGACCAGCAGCCTGATCCCGAGGAGGTGGAAGATTAGAAATCTCCATTGTCGCCAGAGGAATGGGTACCACACCGTCTTGAGCTTCGGTTGGAGGGAAGCTGCCAAATTATACTGACACCATATTGGCTGCCACGGTTACCTCTTCGAAATCGATGGCCAGAGCATTCGAATCGATGAGATGTTGGATGTACCGTTTCAGTTGGTAGCAGTAGTGTGTAGCATGGTGGACATAGCGGTGGTAGTGGCAGTACTTTGGGCTCTCCATTTTTGCCGGCCGGGGTTCCCATCTTGGTGGAGGGAGTTGAATTCTTTCTCCTTGTATGAGCATGTCCAAGATGGTCTTGACGTAGCCGTCTTCGAAGGAGTAGGTCATTTGTGGCCATTGCTTGTCTGCCAATTTTGGCTCAGGTTTCTGTGCTGTGTCGGCCACCATAGCCTGTTTGCCCTTGTTGTTCCGATTATTGGTGGAGCTACCCCCATTGTTGGTGTTGGCGTTGGGATGCCTGCCCTTGTCTTCTCCCTCTGAGATGTGCAATCCCAGTTGGCGAGCCTTCTTCAATCGTTCTTCGGCGCTTGTGGCACTGATGATAAACATCTTCCAGTCCTTGAATTGACTTTCGCCCATCCAGAGACTGATTGTTGGAAGCAGTCTCTTTTGGCAAATTTCAATTAAGGAGGAATCCGGGTTACCAGACGGCTGCTTCATTGCGGTTTGGCAAAACTGCTCAATATAGTTCCTTGTCAGCTCTTTCTCCCCTTGAATGAAGTCCATGAGGGTGGACATTGTGACGTCCTGTCCTACTTCGTAGAATCTCTCCAAGAACATGCGTTTGAAGCTGGCGAAGGAGTGGATGCAGTTGTCTGGCAGGTTACGGTACCAGTCGAAGGCGACTCCTTCCAATGCCCCAACAAATAATCGTGTAAGGATGGCATCATCATGGGACAGATGGTCGGTGGTGACCTCGAAGTACGTGATATACCGACTTGCAGAGGTCTTCCCATCATATGGATTGATGTGGAATGGTTTATACTTTGGTGGGAAGGGAACATCTCCCATGCAGCTAGATACGGTTGTCGTATCCTGAGGTCTTGGCAGTTTTCTCGGGCGTGGAACATGGCCCGGAGCTCCTGGACCTCTCTTCTTGCCTCCCTGGCTTCGTCTGCAGCGGTAGGAACTGACATCTCAGGAGGATTATTTCCCGGGTTCGGTGCCGCTGAGTTTGAGTCCGCATTGACCGCGGGGCCCAAGTTTGTCTGGCCAGGCGTCCCTCCTTGCAGAGTAGGGAGGGCTGCTTTGATCTCGTCCAGAGACTTGACCAAAGAGTGCAGTATGGCCTCCAGAGTATCGATGCGTTGGCAATTACTGGGTCCGTCGTGTTCGTCGTTTGTCATGAATGCCGTCGTGACATGAGTAGAAGTGGAAGGGACGGTGGATGACGTACACACCGAATTATACCCCTGTAATAAGAAGTCATCGGGGTATGTGGGAATGTCTTCCTCTGGTTCGGACTCAGAGGGGACAGTACCCCCAGTTTCCGAGTTCGCCTCGTCTTGGGAATTGTGGACGTCCTCGGGGACGTCGAGATTTGCTGCATCTGATGGGAGAGTTGCTTCCCCCAGCTCGTCTTCTTGGAACATCGAATTGTCATGGAGGTTCAGAGAAGTGCTACCCCCAGTTCCAGCAACCCCCAGTGGTGTGGACGATGAATCTCCCACTGTAGTAGATTTCGTCTTTGAACGGGTACCTTGGAAAACTCCGGTGGTGGGCACCCGTTTAGACGACAGTCTTTTAGTCATAGTGGTTGAAATCTTCGGGCTGGGAACATTTGTCTTCTTCCCTCTCCCTTCGGCGGGGATTTTCTGAGCAGAGTTGCAGGAGACGACGGAAGGTGCCTCATCCTCTGAACATGGTTGTTGTAGTCTTTGAAAGACGGACTGCCGGTCTTCTCATACCGTCACGTTATTGCAACAACAGTTGACGATGATTTGGGTGCAGTGACATCCGTAGGAGGACTCTTTGCACCCCGAGGCACCTTCTCTTTCCTTGCGTTTGTGGAGGATGGCCTCACGCAAGTCAGATGGGTCCGGATCGACCATGTTTACTCCCTAGATTTTGGGAGACTTTTGGGAACCTCTCTGTCCGTTTGCCGCCGGGGGATGGACTCGAGTGGTTCTGTACAACTTTCCATCAGAGGCCCGCATAATAGTATATGGGATGCTCGGATGGTCAGAGGTCGGATCAGTGTACCGAGCTTGCCAAGCTCATGTTGCCATAGACTTCTTCATTCTAGTGCGTGAGGGCACATAGTAGGAAGAGTCTAAGTGGTGCTGGAGAGAGTCAGACATGTCTTCTTGGGAGCACAAGAGATCAGGACCATAGGAGAGGCGGTCGAAGACAGAGCCGCGTGGAGTAGGCGTCATGCGGCTGGAATCAATAATCTTCATGCGGCTGGCAGGCGTAGCCGCATAGGTCTTCTCCATGCGGCTGGAAATCCTGGCCGCATGAGTGTTCTTCATGCGGCTGGAAATTATGGCCGCATGAGTATTATTCATTTGGCTAGTAGTCTCAGCCGCATGGTCATCATTCATGCGGCTGGCAATCTGGGCCGCATGAGTCTTCGACTTGCGGCTAGTGCCCTTGTTCAATTTCTTCCTGGAGCACATAGAATCGCTCTTTGCCCCTGCAAGTCCAACATCGTAGTGCTTTCCTCTGCCGGACTTGGGGACAGCAGAGTCCTCTATGGCTCGAAGTGGGGCCGTACGAGAGTCGCCTTCGCCGTCTTGGGCAGCAGAGAGTACTCCGTCCAGAGCTTGGGGAGGAGCAAATGATTTTGGCCTCCACTCGCTGCGAGCTTTCTTTGTGCGGGCTCGCTTCTGGACCGGGCCAGCGCTTTCCTCAGAGAGCATTTCTTCAAACGCCTGTTGGTCGAAGCGGACGACCATCTTCTGTTGCGTGGAGCCAAGTTTGGCTGCATCCGATAGCGTCACCAACTCCTCAGCCGTGGAGAAGTTTGTCTCCAGTAGAGTCGCCATCGTGTTTGCCATTGATTGTAAAAGAACAGAACAATTATCGAAGGACTGAACTTAGACTCACAATACAAACTCGCTTGTACAAAGAAAGGCTAGGGACGAAAACCTAGGTACAACAATCTAAGTACAATTGTTTATTTTAGATTCTGGGGGGTGACGGTAGAGGCTCGAGAAAGCGACGGTAGCTCTGCCTTACTCCTTGGACGATCGGATGCAGCCTTGGCTATGTAGAAGAAGTACTTGGCGTTGATGAAGAAATGCTCTCTTTATTCTCTCGGGATCCGAGGGGGGTGTGCTCTCTCTCTCTCTCTTCTCGTCTACGTCTGTCTCTCTCTTTATATGTCCTCTGTCCCTGTTGCAAGGGAATGGCACCTTGCTATTTATAAAAGTAGGGGGCTTTATTAGGGTTTGCAATGATTGCCCATTCTCAAAAGTCGATGGTTAAGGATCAATGAACCTGGGCCGTTCATAATAGATTTTAGCAATTAATGTGATTGCATCAAATCTTTGTGGGTAATTAATGATGATTGACATAAATCCCCATGATTTGTTATGCCAATCTCGGATTTCCAGCCACGTGTCATTGATTTACTTGATTGCAAATGATCAGATTTGATCCCAATATTTTATTGGGATTTGCTGATAGATTTCGATCGATTTGATGCCACGTGTCCCATTATCATGCCACGTGTCTTAACCGTGAGCCACTTAGAAAATCTGAGCCGCATGAAGACTGCTCCCCATTGACCCGCATAAGGCTGGCCACGTGTCAAGGCTGCTTAGGAGTGGCCCCTGAACATTTGAACCGCATGGTGATGATCTGAGCCATATGCGGGTAGACGACCGCATGATGGGTGCTTTCTTCATGAGCCACATGGAGATAGTCCTCGTGAGCCGCATAGAGATAGTCCTCGTGAGTCACATAGGGTAGCCTCTGCTTGAGCCGCATGGGTGGCCTCTGTCTGAGCCGCATGTGACTGTCCACGTGTCAAGGCCGCATAAAAGTCTTTGGGGTTTGGCGAATTGTGTCAGAGATATCCTTCGTTTCCCCAGGAGTCTGCCATTATGACAGAGTCATTATTGCATCTTTCTGTTATTGGTCAGAGCTGTCAGCCGTCAAGGCATTAATGTAGTAGAAGACAAAGGGAAGAGCTGTTGCGGGCCACGTGGGACTATTCGAGCCGCATTGACGCTTGAGCCGCATGGGTCCCTGAGCCGCATGAGCTCTCTGAGCCGCATGGGAGTTCTTGGCCGCATGGATCTTTCTTTATTCTTTTCCATGCTTCTACACTAGTGTTATAGCAGATACACAAATGGAGGACTCTGTCACAAGGGCGCATGACTCTGCCACAGAAGTTCCCCAAATGGAGACGGCTCACACCGTTCCGGGCTCTACTAGCCCAGTGACTTCTTTCCTGCACAACCAACAACAGAGTGTACGACGCTCGAGGCTTGGCAAAGGAAAACACTACGATACCAAGAATCAGGGTGTGCGACACTCTGGGCAAACCCGGTGAGCCTCACAAATGAAGAGGTAAAACTGGAAGAAAACAGCGCTGCTCCACCAAGCATTCGTCCAAAGCCATGTGCCCAAGGAGATGTTTGGGCACATAACCCCAACCAGAATGCTTCTGTTTTCAACAGACTAGGCATCCAGGTTCATGCGCCCAAGGCTATGCGCCCAGGCTCACTGGATCCATACAATGCGCCCACATCAAGGAGGCTCAGACATACTGTCAAGGAGCATGCGCCCAAGGCCAGCCTCCAAGGCCTATGCGCCCACATCAAAAAGACAGGCCCCAACGCGTATAACACGGGGCTGTCTTCAAGGACATCACAGAACTTAGGTGTGGGGGTTGCCCCTGCACGTGAACTAAGTCTGGATGCGCCAACTTTCCTTACGAACCCGCATACAAAGCTCGACGATGCATGCAACATGGATTGTAAGGCAAAACTTCCTTCCACTGACTTGGGCGACATGATAAATCATAAGCGTAAAGTGAGGGGGATATAATAATTTATAGTGTACATCTGTGCACCAGTATTATTATCAACTGTTGCTGCTCCAAAGCAACAAGAGTGCCTCAGAAAAAGTCCGTGTTTCGACGGCTGCATTTCTCTGACGATGAAAAGCCACTGTGTGTTTCATCCAACATGGCTTCATGGGGTCCTCCTTACGGAAGCCCCAATCAAAGACGGTGGACTACGAACCCAACTTTCTTTCTCAGTTCTGCGAGAAGAAGAAGTCTACCAACAAATGGCTAGTAGGCTGTCACATCTGAAGGAGTCTATATGAGTACTCGGTCAAAGGCAAGATTCTGCATGGATGATGAATACTCCCAAGCTGGGGGTAGTATTCCCTCAGAGTCTGAAGCGGATGACCTCCACACTGGTGGTATCCTTCCAGAGGACGACGATCCCTCCGAATTTGATGACGACTATCTACCTCCTCTACCTGAAGATGAAGGACTTGTTCGCTCGGAGACAGTCAGTATCAGCACCAGTTGTACTGTTTTATCTGTTCATCCTTGCATGTTATCTACATACATGGCTGACGGAGGAAGACCTGAAGAAGCCAGTGATCTGACCAGCAAACGGCTAGAGGGTCTTGAAACAGCATTCGCCAAGATCACTGATATGCTTACCAGTATCATGGCAGTTCCAGCTGCTGGGGCTGTTCCTCCACCTCAACAAAACATTTCGGCCCATGCTAGTCCGGCTCATAGCAGCAACCCTCCTTCACTACAAAAGGAGTATCATTCCGTTGCGCCTCCTCCAAATCTTACAAATGCTGGGAGTGGCCCTTCGCCAACGACACCTGACAACCGTTCAGCAGCCGTTTCCCAACACCTGCTCAATCAACAGGATGTAATTGATTACCTGGTGGCCCGTCTCGACACTATCTCACACAAATACGAGCTTCAGAAGATGGGGATATCTCAACCGTATCCCTCTGAGTGGGAGAACGCTACTTGTCCTCCTAATTACAAGCCGCTGACGCTGAATTTATTTGACGGGTTGACTTCTCCTCGTCAACACATGACATACTTTAACACGCAGACTCTACACTTGCCCAGAGACGCTCCGTTCTTGTCGAAGCTGTTTATTAGCACCTTGCAGGGGGTATCTTTCGAATGGTTCTGCAGTCTGCCTGACGGATGTATCAATTCATTTAAAGACTTGGAGAGGTTGTTCCTCAACAGGTTTTACGAGAGTGGCATGCATGTTAGTATGTCCACCCTCATCGAGACAAAGCAAATGTGGACTGAGTCTGTCATCGCCTTCATCGAACGCTTCAGACGGCTAGCACTGAAGATGCCCTTCGGCATACCAGACTCAGAACTTATGGATACTTGTCGACATAACTTCCTTCCTAAAGTGAAGTTTTGTCTGGGTATACATAAGTATGATACATGGCCCGCTTTCATTGGGCCGCTGATGCCGCCGAAAATGACGTTCCTAACTTGGAACTACTGGGGTTAAAAACACCCAAATCCGAAGACAAGGGCAAGCATCCTCAAACTATCCCTGTTCGTGGGGGTAAAGGAAAATAAGTCCTGAAGGTCGACACATCCAAAGGAGCTTCCAATTCTCAGGGTGCCTCCGACAAGCATAAGAAGACCTTCTTCTTTGATGAAGATGATGTCATTACCATCTTTCATACATTGACGAATGGTAATAAGCTGATATTGCCTCCACCACAACGTCCTGCAGATGCGAACCAGCTCAATGATCCCAAGTACTGTCTCTATCATCAGTATGTGCATCAATCCACCAAGGACTGCATTATCCTGAAAAAGAAGATACAACATCTTATCGACAACCAAGTGATCAACCTTGAAGCTGAAGACAAGGTAGTATATTCTAACATGATATCTCTTCAGTTTGGCGACTTTCCTCCCACAGAAGTCCTAGACGACGTGGTCCCGATTCCCAAGACAATAATGGAAGTAGTCAACCTACCGCCAGCTCGCAACTCAACCTTGGTGCCACTCACGACTGAACGTGGTGAGATCAGGTCCATCCGGACCTTGTGCAAGAAGTGACGCAGGGGGTGGTACCTCCCAAAGCAAAAATGGACAAGAAATACAAGTCATGCCATATGGTATCCTCTCCCATCTATGAGGTTCTATCTGGCGAGATGCGATCGAAAAAGACTTATCTTCGGACATACGACCCCGCACAAGAAGAAGCAGTACCTTTTCAACCTCCTGCTGCCCCCACAAACTCAGAAGCCGGCCCGTCTAAGCCTCCAACATCGGACAAAGCCAAGCAGAAGGTGACACGGTTTGATAAGTCTCTGAAGGCGCCGACTTCCGAAGGCATGGATCAGCCCTACAACTTTGACATACTAGCGCAGAAAGCTAATACACCTGCCAGGTTGTCTCTGTTCGATCTGTTACGACTCCTCAAAGAAACGCGGAAGGCCTTAAGTGAAGCTTTACTACATGCTGACTCTTATCTCGTTGAAGTCAAAGCCCCCGCTGAAGATCCTGTCTCATGTCCTCACTGCCACAGTACTATGGAAGTGGTGCCCAACATCACCTTTTCACAGGAGGACATGCTACTAAAAAATAATCGTCATAATAGACCCCTGTACTATACAGGGTATATCGGGGCGATCAAGGTGGACCGCATGCACATCGATCCAGGATCCTTCCTCAGCATTATTCCTAGAAGTCTGCTTCAAATTTGGGGATCCCTCTGCACAAGCTATCTGCAACCGACACAACTATCATGGCTTTCAATGCTGGTCGAAGCCACCCGCTGGTCAAGATCCTTCTCAAGTGCCAGATCGGTGATCTCCGAACGGAGGTTTCCTGCTATGTGATCGATCCTAATGTATCCTACAATGTCTTGTTGGAACATCCATGGATACACGAGAACATGATTGTTCCTTCCATAATTCACCAGTGCTTCAAATATGTCAATAGTGACGATGTCGTGAAGACGGAGTTTGCCGATGTCGATCCTTTTAAGGGCATCGAAGCCTACTATAAAGATTCAGTACTCTACCAATCTTCGCCCCCCAATGATGACGGCAACGAAGCTGACAATGAAGCTGAAGCAAGTTCATCCTCCAATGATGGTCCCCTGATCATCCGAGTCAAAGGACGTACTACTCCAAAAAGTACTCCGAAGCCTTTCACAATCTGGATGAAAAAGAAGAACCCTGACAAGGTCAAACCATTGACCATCACTCCCAACAAGACACCCGGGAGGAACCTACTGATGCCCGTCCTACCAATCCTGAAGAATTACCCTACGTGGTGAACTCGGCCAAGACTGTGGCTCCTCTTCTAGATGATGATCCTCTCAATGAGTATATCAATACTCGTAATAATGTACCTTCAGCGGATGATGTTATCCCTGAAGAAGAACTTGCGTATTTCCTTAGTAAAGGTTTATCTTTGAATTACCCCAATGTCTATTAATCTGTAAACCACTACATAGATATGATATACGCTTTAGAGCACGGCATAGGACCATACCTCTGCATGCCGGTCACGACGTCCCATCTGCGGGAAAAAGTTTATCCAGAAGATATCCTCTACTTCATCGTTCCAGCCAGAAAGAAGGATGAAGAACTAATCATCTTCGGTCGTATAATTGACGAGAAAAAGTTTGCTCCAGACTCTACTTCTCCCAAGCACAACACAGAAGCTGACTATGACTCCGGGAAAATGCAACTTTTCCGGTATAGTTGACAGGCCAAGAATATCATCCAGAACATGAGATATGACATCAAAAGCGACCATGGGCTAAATTATGGCCGAGGACGACGGTTGCCAATACGATACTTTGCTCCTTTCGGCAAACCCGAGAACTACTATCAACGAAGCGGTGTTGGTTTGTGTTTTGTTACTCCTCTAATAACTCTCGAAAGATCAGATGATGAAGCAGATCGTTCTTCTTATTCTTTTGATTTCTCCCTCTCGGACTCAGACTCCAGCATCGGCGACATGCTCAAGAAAACTCTGTCCGTCAACATAGTTTCTGTTGACCAAATTGCAGACGATGTCCAATCAATCGAGCTTGAACAATGGGCTCAAAAGATAGATACTAGATGGGAGCTACGCTTCGAACAACACGAACCACCTACCGAAGACGAAGTCATCCAAGTCAATTTAGGAGATGAATCATCTTGCAAACCAATCTTCATCAGCAAAAGTCTATCTGGCGATGAACGCCAATCTCTTATACAGCTTATAAGAGAATACATTGACGTCTTCGCATGGAGCTATGAAGACATGCCAGGCTTGTACCGCCCGAATAGTTCGTCTAAAGTTAAGCCGGTGAAGCAGCAACAATGACGATTCTGACCAGACGTCATGGAGGCCATCGAGAATGAAGTCAAGCAGCTCTTTGCCAGTGGATTCATTCGCGAAGAACAACACCCAGACGGGGTTGCCAACATCGTTCTAGTCATGAAAAAGAATGGTAAAGTTCGAGTCTATATCGATTACCTTGATTTGAACTCTACATACCCGAAGGACGAGTTCCCTCTACCGATCACCGACATAATAATCGACAATACTTGCGGCTTCGAGCGGATGCCCTTCATGGATGGGTTCTCAGGCTACAACCAGATCAAGATGTTCCTCGACGACGAGAATCACACATCTTTTCGAATGCCGTTGGGGGTATACTGCTATACGGTGATGCCCTACGGATTGAAGAATGCAGGGGCGACATACCAGCGAGCCATGAACATAATTTTTCGTAATCATTTGCACAAAACTGTATAGTGCTACGTAGACGATATCGCAGTTAAAAGTTGTCTCAAGGGCAACCACCTCCAAGACTTGAGAACGGTGTTCGAACTAATGCGTGCACACCAACTCAAAATGAATCTAACCAAGTCTTTTTTGGGAGTCTCCAGCGGCAAGTTTCTTGGTTTCGTCATCACTTCAAAGGGTATACATCTTGACCCGGAGAAAGTGAAGGTTATCCTCGATATGCATCCTCCAAGAAACCTCAAAGAGCTACGTGGACTACAAGGAAGGCTAGCCTACATCAGACGATTCATTTCGAACCTCTCTGGAAGGTGTCAACCGTTCACTCAGCTCATGAAGAAAGGCGTATCTTTCGTCTGGACTGAACAAAGTCAACGCGCATTCGACGACATCAAGGCGTATCTTACAAGCCCTTTAGTATTGGTAGCTCCAATAAATGGGAAAGCCGTTCTTACTATAGTTCACGCTATAGACTATTCTCTTGGCGCCCTATTAGCTCAGGAGAATGAAGGCGGCCATGAACATGCAATCTACTACCTCAGTCGCACAATGGTGGGTGCCGAACACAGATACACACCGGTGGATAAGGAATGCCTTGTACTAGTATTTGCCGTCCAGAAGACACACCACTATGTGTCTGGGCAGACTATCCACATTATATCTAAAGTCAACCCTCTCAGAATACTTATGACTAAACCGTGCTCTTTCAGTTCCCGTTTAGCTACTTGGACAATGCTGTTGACTCCATACGATATGCTCTTCGTTCCTCAGAAGGCAGTAAAAGGTCAAGCATTAGCTGATTTCCTAGCAGCTCATCCGCTGCCAGAATCGTCCAAACTCTACGACGAAATCCCCGACGAAGTGGTGGAGTCTAACACTGCAACTGAAGAGATCCCCATTTGGCGAATGTTCTTTGACGGTGCATCAAGAACATGACCTAAAGGAAATATTGTGGCCGGAGTAGGTGTCGTGCTCGTGTCACCTGATCATCTGATTATACATCATGCATATTCTCTCGTGGAACCATGCACCAACAACGTGGCCGAATATAATGCCCTATTAATCGGCCAACAATTGGTAAAGCAACTGGGAGTTGACTATCTAGAAGCTTACGGCGATTCCAAGCTAATAGTTATTCAGGTTCGAGGGGATTATGAAGTTCGCCATGAAGATCTCATCCCTTACTACAAAGCAACAATCGAGTTGGCATCTACTTTTGCTGGATTTTTCATCGTGCACGTGCCTCGACTACAGAATATAGAAGCAGATGATCTAGTCGGTCTCGCTGCTTCCTTGACCGTTCCTACTAATACTCAGTAGTCGATCACAGTGTCTGGTCGAGAACTATTCTGTGTGAAAAATGCCTTGCATATTCATCACAGTTACACAACGAAAACAAACGTCAATGCTAAAGACTGGAGATTTTCTTTCATAGACTATACCGCCTATGGAATCCTCCCCGAAGACCCGAAGGAAGCAGTGTCTATCCAAAGGCGATCTCTCAGATTTTGCTACGATACAACTACCAAGATGCTGTACCGACGCTCTTACGACGGGTTACTGTTACGATGCTTATCAGACACAGAAGCCAAACATGCACTCCGGGAGGCTCACGATGGAGTTTGTGGTGCACATCAACCATGCCCCAAATTACAAGCTTGTCTCAAACGAATGGGCTATTACTGGCCCACAATGATAGCAGATGCCGTTGAATATGCAAAGAAGTGTAGAGCTTGTCAGTTCTACGTCGATTTCATTCATCACCCTTCGAAGTTTGTACACCCGACGGCAGCATCTTGGCCGTTTGAAGCCTGGGGCATGGACGTCATAGGACCAATCAGCCCGCCATCCTTAAAAGGACATCGGTTCATTCTAGCCATAACCGATTACTTCTCCAAATGGGAGGAAGCTATACCGTTCACCAAAGTGAAGGCGTCAAACGTGATCAGTTTCATCAAACATCACGTCATCTACCGCTTCGGCCTATCTCGCAGGATCATCCATGATAATGGTCCACAGTTCGCAAGCCATGCATTCTATCGGTTCTGCGACAGGAATCGAATTCAGAACGTAGCCTCTACTGCCTACAATCCAGCGGCTAATGTGCTAGCAGAAGCCTTAAATAAAACCATCATAAAACTTCTCAAGAAGTTCGTGTCTTCAAACAAGCGCGATTGGAATGAGAAGCTCGGTGAATGTCTATGGGCCTATTGTATAACGGTCCGGACTCCAACAGGAAGTACGCCATTTTCTCTGGTTTATGGGAGCGAAACAGTTCTTCCCCTAGAAATCTAGATTCCTTCTCTTCGAGTACCCTTAGCCAGTGAGTTGACTACCGAAAAAAGCTACCGTCTGCGACTCCAGGAGCTCGAAGCGCTAGACGAAAATCGCTTGTTAGCTCAGCAGCGCATTGAGCTATACCAAGCACGCCTTTCCAGAGCCTTCAATAAAAAAGTGAAGAAAAGGATCTTCTAAGTCGGCGATCTGGTTTTTGCAGTGAGAAACCAATGGTCATGACGCACAAAACAAAAGAAAAATTCTAGCCTAAATGGGAAGGTACTTTCATCATAGAATGAGTGTATTCTAATGGTGCGTACCGACTAACCAAGCCCGATGGTGACTTGCTCATGATGCCTATCAACGGCAAGTTCCTGAAGAAATACTATGTGTAACCTTTTTTGTTCACATGTGTCCAATCATGTAAATGTACAGTGCGATATTTATATGATCCGAAAAATTATCCAACTATTATCTGTATTTCAAGAGTCTTGAATACGCCCTGGATAATAGGCCCTCTAAAAAATTTTCTCAGTGGAATCATTCCCATTTTTGACACTGTCCAAACTCGGTTTGACGAAAACAAGTCACGTCCCTATTACCTCTGAATTGTTTTTCGATAATTATTTCCCTAGTGGAATGATTAAATGTTTTGCCATGTCCACATAACCTCTGAGCAAAGCATTCATCAAGGATAATCATATCCATATCACCTCTGAACTATCCACTCCCACCTAATGTTATATATCTTTCCATGTCCATATTACCTCTGGTTAGATATAGAACATCCTCTGCTATTACGTCTATATTACCTCTACTAGTAGCTTCATTCAACTTATTATCTATATTCGAATAAACTTGAATATAAAACGGATAATAGGTCCACATCAAAATTCTCCAGCGGAATACCCACCAGAAATATCCTTGCTACGTCCACATTACCTCTAGTTCCAATATTTCGCAAAACCACATTCACTTTGAAAAGATTCTTTATTTCGTACTTGAACATCTATCAAGAGACGGAAAAAAAGGTACAAGAGCCGTGACGGCTGGAAAAAAGAAAGTTACAAAAATCTAAGGGATACATAAGCGATTGATGTTGTCCTTTGGAGCCGCGATTTCGGCTTCAGACTTCGCGGTAGCTCAACGGCGTGCCTCTTCTTGACGAGCAGCTTCATCCTCGAAAAGGATCAGACTCAGATGCTCTCCTTCCAACTTCGTCAGCTGTTCTTCTAAATAGGAAGAAGTGGTGGCAGTCATGGCAGCTTGAGACTGATAATCCTCCTGTTCAGATGTTGTCGCCCTCAAGTCGGCTTCCAGCTGGGCGATTGTAAGCTCCATAATTTTCTACTATGATTTTTTTATTTAAAATATATGTTTGTATTTATTTTTGTACTTCGTATCTACACGTCGCATACGACTTTGCATTTTCGTATTTGCGTAACGTACAAGATTGGTTCATAATTTCTCGATGAGTGCGAATATGTGTCGAGGTACATATGTTAGAAAAATATTTTATTATTATAAATTTTATAAATTATTTTATTTTGTATAAAAAGGTGATTTTAGTCGTCGTGTACAAATAAATGGTGATTTAGAAACTTTGGTTTAATATTTTGTGAAATGTAAAATTTGCTTATTTAAAATATTTAGTTATTTATAAAAGCTAGATCATGAAGTAATATTTAAGTATTTATAGTGATTTTCGAAATTAATTATTTCCATATTTATTTAACTATGAAAATAATATTTGAGATCTTGTTTTATTCAATATTTGATTAAATATGGTAATTTAAATTGCAAAAGATTTTATTAACTGTATTAAAATTATTTTTAATTTAGTATAGAATTAATTTGGATTGGATTTAATTTGAATTGGATTTGGATTTTGTTGAATTGATTTTAAATCTATTTAATTAAATGACGAATTATCTAATTAGGATTTAAATAAATCCTAATCCCTATCTGTCACGCCCCAGAACCAGAATACTGGAGAGCGGGGGCGAACATAGCCAGCTACGTATATTGAAATGAAGTCCATCTCGCTATACGGTCACGGCTGTCTAGATATGAGGGTTTACTACAAGCCAACAGTCTCTTAAGGTAAAGCCTACTGTCTCAATCTCAAGCAAATAATAAAATCACAAGATGTTTGACCACCAAATATACAATAAAAGGCGTCCCAAATATTACATATCAGCTGATCATGAAGCTAGTCGTACAAAATGCTAGGACTAGCAAGAGTTAAGTCATACATGATCAACCCTAGGATTTGTTAATCATGTTGCAGCCCGTAGGCAGACAGTAAGTAAAAGTGCATCGAGCTAACAGATGCTCGTCGGCTAAACGCCTCAAAAGAATAAATTTACAATAGAGTGAGCGAAACAAAATAGAAAACCCACTCGTAGCCCGGGTTCCTTCTAGTCGCCACCATCGGGCTGGAGGTTCGGTAGATCCTCGGGTGCTGCTCCGAAATCTGGCCACACAAAACCAGCTGGGTCAAACCCCAGAAAGAGCAAGTGCCACAAAGGAGGCCACGAAATAAGAACAAAAGCCAGCATATCAGAACATAAGAAAAGAAAGAAAAGTACAAGTAATAAAGAGCATGTCAGGACAATAAACGACTAGAGACATGGAACCATTCTGGGAGCCAGGTTACAACCCGTAAACCAAACAAGGACTGGGGTTGTAACCCTTCGCCTGAATAGCTCCTTGTCTCTACCCAATTATTGTTAGAGATAAGTAAAACAAGCATGTACAAGAGTTCCAGGTACAGGGGCTAGACAAGACTTAGACAAGGCTGGACTCCATCCATTCACAAGCGGCCAAGCAATTACTACGGCTTACTACTTAACTAACTAGGGTTATCACAAGCCTAATTACTAACAAGATGCAATGAGAATTTCCCAGTCCCAAGCCCTACAGACCATCCAGTTATCCTTCCGCGGGTTGAAAGTTTGGTTGGATACATCGCCCCGGAGACGATATACCCTTAGGTGACTTAGAGGGTGCAACACATGACAGTGCGCTGGAAATGTGCTCTACTCGTCGGCAAGCTACAAGTCCAATTAAGAGCGCCCAGATAACGAGATTGCCTGTGACTGGAAATTCTCCATGAACTATAGTTTGATCTAGTCATTAGCCTAATCCATATTCAGTATGAATCCCTGACCGTGGGAACCAGGGAGTCACGTCCTAGACATGATGCAAGACAAGACAAGTAGATTGCACAAGCAAGCAAGCAGGAACACCCACAGTGTCAAGTTGATTATACGAGTCAAGTTAGCTGTCGCAACAGCATCAAGTCAAGTCAAGTTACAAGTTACAAGTTAAGTCAAGTTACAAGTTACAAGTTACAAGTCAAGTCAAGTTACAAGTTACAAGTCAAGTCAAGTTACAAGTTACAAGTCAAGTCAAGTCAGGAGTGCGCCGCCACGGGCCACTATCAAGTTATCAAGATAAATCATGTCAGGGTACTTGTCAGGAGTGCGCCACGACGGGCCACGATCATGTCAGGTTGGTCATGTCAGGAGTGCACCACTACGGGTCACTGTCGTGTTATGCTAGTTCCTTGTCAAACCATGCCATGTACAATAGTCATTCCAAACATATTACGTAAAATATCTAATAAAATATCAATATAAAGGGCTATAGAAGAGCCAAGCTTAAAGAAATAAAACTAAAACTCCAAGAGCCAATGGATTACGCAAGGGGTCAGGTGGTTGGATTGCGCAGGAACGGTTGGCGCAGGCTGCGAAGTGCGCAGGCTTAGATTGCGCAGGCAATGGATGGCGCAGGATGCAGACTGCGTAGGCTTAGACTGCGCAGGCAATGGATGGCGCAGGATGTAGACTGCGCAGGGGTCAAGCGTGCAGGAGCCGATGGCGCAGGGTTGGTTGCACAATCGGGCAGCGGCCAGGCTGCACAGTCAGCGACCAACGCTAAAGAGCGCGGCGCGGGGAGGCTGCACAGTCAGTGCTGCGCTAAAGAGCGCAGACTGTAGATCTTCTTCTCCAGGCCGAAAGGAACATCAAGAACACCCAAAATTTCAATCTTTCATATCTTAGTCAAGTCAAAGCCAAATCTAGATTTTCAAAGTTCTAACTTGAGTAAAATTGGATTCTCTTCCACATGGAAGCATCAATACCCACAAAAATCCAACCAAAATAGATCAAAACCATGTAAATCCAAAAATAGAGAAGACTTAGATCTAGAACAAAGGAGACCCCAAATCACAAAATGTCAAGTTCTAATGTTGATCACCATGGCCTAATCTAGCTATTGAACAAATAAAATATGGTTCTCATGTGGTGGCAAGGTGCACTTGCCTATGGGTGGAGTGTTGTGTAGAGGAAGGAAGAAGAAGAAGATGGAGAAATAAATGAGAGAATTATGGAGGAGAGAGAAAAGTAGGTGAAGTTTTAATGAGGGTGGGTTGTGTTTTGTTGAGGATGGAGTGTAGGCTAAGGTGTTCCAATGCATGTTAAACCAAACCAAACCAAATCAAACCAAACCAATTCTCCTCCACAAAATAAACCAAGCCAGGTAAAACCCAATTACGAAAACCAAAATCTGCAAGTCAAGCCAATTACAAGTACATGCCAAAATCTGAGAAAATAAATACAGGTCCAAGATACATGCAGGCTTGATCAAAATACGTATTCAGAATATGGGTGTTACAACTCTACCTACCTTAAAAGAATTCCGTCCTCGAAATTTAATCAAGGAGCTAGAGATTGCCACGACAAGCTATACTAAGCACCAGCAACTACACTAAGTAGTTCAATCATACAATCATACATGCAAGCAAGGGATAGAAAGCATAAGGCATAAGGAAGACATTATACCTTATGAGTCAAACAAGTCGGAATATCGTGATCGGATGTCATCCTCACACTCCCACGTTTGACTCTCCCAAGGAGCGATGAACTCAAGCCACGCGAACTAAACTGATAGTCCTGTGCTTGAGGTCTCTCTCTTTGGTCAAACAGGGACACGGGCCTCTCCTCATACAAAAAGGTTGGTACCAATAACCGTTTTCGAATGATCTAGGATATGGCTCGGGTCCGGGATATACCGTCGTAATTGGGATACATGAAACATGACATGTGTCCCGCATAACGACGACGGAAAGCAAGACAATAGGACACAGATACCTCTCTGCCGATCCTGGGTCTGGGCCTGGGCCAGGGCGAACTACTGAGGCCTCTGTTGTTGGAAGGCTTGGGCCTGAGGCGGCAATGGCCTCGGAGGCTGGTACTGTTGCTGCACTGGTGCTGGCCCCTTAACCGAGGGACTAGTCTGAGCCGATGATGAACTGGCCCTATTCGGACAGGACCCTATCTTGTGGTCCGGTGCCCCACAAGCCAAATACAATCCCTGAGCTCTGCGACACTCTGAAACAACGTGTCCTGGCTTTCCACAATTAGTGCAGCCCATTACGGAAGACTGCTTCTGCTTCTGTTGCTGAGGGAACGTGACCGACGTCACTGAGGCCGCCTGTCTCGGAGTTCCAATTGTCAAGGCCCTGACTGCTGGGGCTGGTGCTGTCGACTGGTCATCTGGCCGTGAGATCGCTTCCAACCTCCGGTCCTGTCCATGATCCTGTGGGAGGTATACTCGTGCCTCCTGGCTGCCCTCAACACTGCATCAAAAGTCTGATGCTCAAACTGTTCCACTGCTAACAAAATCTTGAGATGGAGCCCTTGCTGGAACCGCTGGGCTCTATCAAACTCGGTCGCCACCAAAGTGGGAGCAAACCGACTAAGCCTGGAGAACTCGGCCGCATATCCATCGACCGTCCTGCCTCCTTGCTTCAGATTGGTGAACTTGATCTGTAGATCGTACCGAGCCACCGCATCGAAGTACTTAGTCTGGAATCTCTCTCTGAATAGTGCCCATAGAATAGGGGCCACTAATCCCACGGCCTGTGCTGCCCACCAGCTGCGGGCAAGATCCAGTAACTGTAGACGTACTACGGCCACCTTTTCGTCCTCCGGGGTTCTGGCTGCCTCTAAAATGACTTCAGTATCCTGGAGCCACACGTCAGCAACGATAGCATCTTCACTGCCATCGAAGAATGGAGGGTTCAGGCGCTTGAAACTGTTCGCTGTACTATTCCTTGGATGACCGCCTCTGTTCAGAGCATCTTCCACTGCCTGGTGCAAGACCTCTCCTCGGCGATCTTGGAAAGCTAACAATGATCTGATGAGACCCACCAAAGTGCCATCACTAGGCTCTGCAGGCTGGACTGGCTGAACTGGCGGCTCTCCTCCAGTAGGTACGACTCGGGAGGCTACTCCGGAATACTGGGCTTAATCTCCAGGTTGCTGGTCCACGGGAGGTGCTCCTCCTTGCTGATCGGCGGGGTCAGGTACAGTATCGCTGAAGAAGACGACACAGAAAAAATAATAAGGAAGGACCAGGACAGATCAACGATACAAGCACATGATCAAGGCAAGAATCCAGAGATTCAAAGGATATGAACGGAGATCAAGGACGAGTAATGATTGAGACATCTATTCGGTAAACCCTTACATTTTTTGATTGACAAGACCTGTATGGGCCACCACTTAAACCATGTCACGCCCCAGAACCAGAATACTGGATAGCGGGAGCGAACATAGCCAGCTACGTATATTGAAATGAAGTCCATCTCGCTATACGGTCACGGCTGTCTAGATATGAGGGTTTACTACAAGCCAACAGTCTCTTAAGGTCAAGCCTACTGTCTCAATCTCAAGCAAATAATATAATCACAAGATGTTTGACCACCAAATATACAATAAAAGGCGCCCCAAATATTACATATCAGCTGATCATGAAGCTAGTTGTACAAAATGCTAGGACTAGCAAGAGTTAAGTCATACATGATCAACCCTAGGATTTGTTAATCATGTTTACAGTCCGTAGGCAGACAGTAAGTAAAAGTGCATCGAGCTAACAGATGCTCGTCGGCTAAACGCCTCAAAAGAATAAATTTACAATAGAGTGAGCGAAACAAAATAGAAAATCCACTCGTAGCCCGGGTTCCTTCTAGTCGCCACCATCGGGCTGGAGGTTCGGTAGATCCTCGGGTGCTGCTCCGAAATCTGGCCACACAAAACCAGCTGGGTCAATGTAAAACCCCTCAAAATATATATATATTTTTTGTTACAAAATTTTGTTATTCGTTAAATAAAATGCTTTTACCCTAATTTTAAATTGAATATATATAGTTTAGAAAAAATATGTTATATATGTATATATATGCAAAGTTTGTGTGTGCATTGTATGATATAACCCTCACCCTTAACCCTAAGACTAAACTTAGGTTAACTCTAACCTTAGACTCATTTAGATTTTTTCTAGATTATTTATATATATATATACTTATATATATAAAGTATTACTATTCATCAGTTTTTATTATTGGAGTATATGTATTATATCTATACTTTTAGTTATGGCATTACAACTTGAGCAAAACCCAAATCCATTTCATTTATTCCAAACCCAACCTTAGCTCAGCCCATGGGCAAACTAACTAACCCTAACCTAGGCCCAACCCATTAGGAATTCCTAAGCCTTTGGATCTCATCCATGCATATATATCTAAGCAACTTCTCTCAAACCTAACCCTAATAATTTCCTCCACAAGCCTCCACCTCTTCCCATCCTCACCGCCACCCTATCCCTCTCTCTCTCCAATCCCGACCCCCCCTCGGACTAAGCCCCGCCATCGGGCGACGGAAGCGCGTGCCCCGGCCTTCCGCGCGTGCAGCCGGCCCTCCCGCGCTCGCTGCAGCCGACCGGCCCCGATCCGGCGACCCCCCCTCGTCGGCGCGACCCCCTCGTCGGCGAGCCACCCCCCATGCGGCGTGGCGAGGTATTGCCCCGACCACCCACGTGTCCTCTGACACGTGTGATTAGGTTGCAATAATTAGGTTATTTGCATTGTTGAATATTCTGTGTAATTATATGGCTGTGTAATGATTTAATTAATGATTAAGTGATGCTAATTACGATCTAAATTATTAGCCTAATGATTAGAGTCATTAGTGTAGATTCTATATTAATTATGTCAGATTTTTATATAATTTATTCGTAATTATTAAGCATTTAACTGGTGGCATTAATGCAGTTTTTTGTGTAAATTCCACAGTATTATATATTCTGTTTTTGATTTTTTTGAATTTAATTCATTAGGAATTACTTGTTATGATCTATACAGAATTTGTAGGTAATTAAGTATTATAATTACTGTTAAATTTTTAGGATTTAATAAATAGTTTAGATATTTTAATTATATTTTAAACTGTGAATTATTGTATCTAAATGACTGTTTAATTTCACTGTTTCGGATTTTTATTAATTAATTCACTAAGAATTAATTAATGGCTCTATACAAGACTTGTAAATAATATTTATATATATTTACTGTAAAATTTTTAGAATAAAATAATTATATTAGTTATTTATTTATATTTAATCAGTGTTAAATTATATTGTATATATAATTGGTTCATTACTAAGTTTTAATTTTTATTAAATATAAATTATTATGGTAATGTTCATAAATGTATAGTCACTGTTGGAAAAATGTTATTTTCTGTGAATTATGAATTTTCACAATTTATTAGTAAATTTTTAATATTTAATTCTAATTTCAATAGCTAAAATAGTAATTTTATATAATGAGTAGTTAAATGTTTTTAATTACTGATAATTAGGTAAAAAAATATTATTTACAGTAGGTTTTCCTGGAAAAGTATTTTATAACCCAATTTAGATCTTTTTACTATTTATTAACTAGTATTTATAATTATTAGCACTAATCTAGTTATTAGATAGATATATATTAAATAAAGAAAATTCTAATTATGATTTTTTTTACAAATAATATATATCTAAATTTCTGTCATTATTTAGCTTATTAGACTAAAAATGATTTTTATGGATTTTTACAAATTTTGTGGGTATTATTAGGAATTTGTGAATGCATGTGTTTATTAATTGATTAATTAATTATTTTATAAGTGATTAATTAATTATTAAATATATTATTTGTATTAATAATTTCAGAATATAAATTTTTTAATAATAAGTACTTCATACTTATTATTGTATATTATTATTATTCATAATTATTGGTACTTATTAGCTAGTAATAATGGTTTGATATTAATTATTGATTAGTTAGCAATTAAATGTATTGTTTAATTTGGCTAATTAGTAATTAATTAGAGTTAATGCTTATATAGGGTTATTTGCTTTGCAGGACTCAGACTCTATTTTGGACCCGGATACTCAGTTGCTGGACACAGGCAAGTACACCATGCTTGATATTACTATGCAGTATTTATTTTTGACCAGTTATTACTTCGTGTGCATTCGTCTCCATTGTTGACTACTATATATAGAATTAGTATAACTTGACACTGTCTCAGTCACGTATCACATATTAGTGAGTTGAGTGCAGAGGATCTGTGTTGACTGGCCATTAGCATGTGATCTTGAGTCTGTTAGAAGTTTTGTTAGTTTTACTATATATATGACGTCTTGCATATTGTTCGTACCGCGTATACGGTACGAGTACATTGGGTGGGGAGAGTCTACTAGTGGTGTATGAGAATTTCTGTTTCCAATGGACGCTGGATGCTCGTAGCCCCTCGTTCCTCAAACCGTAGGACGCTTGGTGGCAGTTTCTTCTTCTTCTCCCCCTCTCATGTGCCACTAGAGATGTCTCGAGTGCATTTTCACATAGATGGTTAGAACACCTTATTGCTTCCTTGTATTTCCTGTCCTTGTTTGGTTAGGGAAATACTGGGTGGCATTCTTACTAGTGCATTTACATTACTGCTTAGTATTTTCTTGCATGTCTTTTTCCTGTGTATTTGTTATGTCCCTCTGAGGACCTGGTATCTTTTCCAGAGCTCGATGAGTACTCGTTCCCGGCTGATTACGGAGTTGACGGACTTGTTGACGACGACTTTGAGGTGGAGCCACAGCCTTGATCCTCTGGAGGCTAGCTACATCTTCAGACGTGGGTTCCATTTCCAGTATTCTGTTTATTTCTTTTGCTACTTCATTTCATTCCAGATGTACTCATTTACTTTTAGTGGATTGTTCTCCTCTAGCCATAGTTGACATTTGGATTCTGTGGCACTGTGGATTTTCCATTCAGTTATCTATTACATTATTTCATGGATGAGACTAGTTTACCTGCCTGTGATGTTACTTATTAGTTATACTTCAGCGTACTATAATCGAATCATAGTCCATTAAATTGGGTTTAGCTATGCTAGATTGTACAGCTGGCATGCCACGTGTTCCCAATCCGATCATTTGGAACTGGGGCGTGACATGTTTTTAGTGGTGGCCCATACAGGTCATGAAATTTGTTTGGTTACGTTACTGTACCGAACAAGCCTGCAAATTAGGTTTAGAATATAGGGTCTCATCCATACTTGACTATATCATTCTTGATTAACCTTGAACAAATTCTTTTGCATCTCGTTTGTTTCCGTCCTATTCTCAATTCCTTCTATCTTATTTCTGCAAAATCATGAATCTAAGGAGTGGACGTACCGCTGCCGGTAGAGACAACCAGTCATCTGGTACGGATGAGCAGTCCGCAAGGTAGTTCCAACCCACCCTATGCTACCAGGGCAGACGTCTCAGCCAGTTGGTGCACAACCGACTGGGGTACCCCCTCCTCCCCCGCAGTACCCTCAGACACCACATGGAGTACCTCCGGCTGTGCCACAAGACAGTCAGGCACAGATGTTTCAGTTCATGCACATGATGATGCAAGAACAGAGACAGCAAGCAGCAGAACAGAGGCAAGAAGCAGCTGAGCAGAGGCATGTAGCTGTTGAACAAAGACGGGAAGCTGCTGAGATGAGACAGGGATTCCTGGCAGCTATGGAGAGGATGACAGCACCAGCACCTGCACCAGCTCCGACACTAGCTCCCGTGAGACCAGCACGGGTAGGTTCAGTGAAGGACTACGTGCAGATGGACCCCAAACCTTATAAGGGAAATAAGAGTCCGGAGGAGACCACTAATTGGATCACCAGCACCAAGAAGAAACTGCAGGCATCTCAGTTGCCAGAAGATTTATGGATGACTGGCGTAAGAACTCAGCTGGAGGGGAATGCCCATCACTGGTGGGATTCTATGGAGCGTTAGTTGGGTACTCGTCAGTCGTGGGAGCAGTTTCTGGAGTTCTTTGATAAGAAGTATTTCCCTACTACTGTGAAGAATGCCTTATACAACCAGTTTTTGCATCTGGAGCAGGGGAACAAGACTGTGGACGAGTATGACTCGGAGTTCAGTCGACTCAGCAAGTATGGAGAGGTACTGATACCCAATGATCTGGAGAAGGCCAAGAGATTTCACAACGGGCTGAGGCAGGAGCTACAGCATTATACTAGCTCTCAGTCCCGAATCTCTTATGCTGAGTTGCTGACGGAGGCCAGGATTCAAGAGACAATTAGCAAGGGAAAGCTGAACCAGCAGAAGAACCAGCCAGTGCAGACGAAGACGCAGCAAGGAGGTCCTATCAAGAGACCTATGGGACATCATCAGCATCAGCAGAAGACTGGACCCTACCAGTCTAAGGAGCTTCCGACTTGCCATTACTGTGGCAGGAAGGGACACTTACAGAGAGAGTGCAGAAGGTTGCTGGGTACTTGCTTAGCTTGCGGATCGGGCCAGCATCAGGCTCGAGATTTCCCGGTTCGGGGAGCCATTGTGCCAGCAGGAGGACAGAAGCCACCAGCACCAGGAGGTCAGCAGAGAGGACCTATACTCCCTTCACAGTCAGCACAGTTTGAGAAAGCCAAGCAGCAGGCAGGAAACAAGAAGTAAGGACAGATTTTTGCTCTCACTCAGGGAGAAGATGGAACCGAAGGTGAGGCTATCACATGTACTATTTTAGTAGGTTCATTGCCTGCTACAGTGTTATTTGATTCTGGTGCCACCTTATCATTTATATCATCTAGATTTGTAGCTGTGCATAGGATAGCTACTTCTACTATGACTAAGAGTTGGAAAATTATTACTGGTGGGGGTATAGTACCTGTGACTAGTACATGTAGAACCTGTTCGGTAGTTATTTGTGGCCGAGAGATGAGAGCTCGACTTTTGGTATTACCCATGCCAAATTTTGACGTAGTACTGGGTTTGGATTGGCTTAGTCAATATCATGCTATATTGGACTGCCACAAGGGTTGTGCTATATTTAGACCGCCAGGTCAGTCGGAGTTTGAATTTCAGAGAGAAAGCATTGAGAAGGGAGTATCTCAGTATCATGGAGCTTGCATGGCGATGGAGGTTGCCCCGCCACCGATCATTGATAAGTTTTTTGATATCTTTCCCGATGATCTGCCGGGTCTACCACCCGACAGAGAGGTTGAGTTCACCATTGAGCTCATACCAGGAGCGGCACCAATCTCTTCGAATGTTTATCGACTGGCAAAGAAGGAGATGGATGAAATGAAGGTGCAGTTGCAGGAGTTGCAAGACAAGGGGTTTATCAGACCAAGTGCATCACCATGGGGAGCCCCGGTCTTGTTTGTGCCAAAGAAAGATAGAACAGTTCGCATGTGCATTGATTATAGGGCTCTTAATACTGTGACGATCAAGAACAAGTATCTCCTGCCCAGAATTGATGATCTATTTGACCAGCTGACATGAGCCCAGGTATTCTCGAAGATTGATCTGAGATCGGGATACTATCAAGTGAAGGTTCGGAGAGAAGACATTCAGAAGATGGCATTCAGGACTCGGTATGGTCATTACGAGTTCTTAGTAATGCCCTTTGGTTTGACTAATGCACCTGCTGTGTTCATGAATTTAATGAATACAGTATTCCATGAATATCTTGACAAATTTGTCGTAGTATTTATCGACGACATTTTCGTGTATTCGAAGAACCATGAAGAGCATGAGGATCACTTGAGGAAGGTGCTGGAGATCTTGAGGCATCAGAAGTTATATGCAAAGCTGAGTAAGTGTGAATTTCTGCTAGATCATGTTTCATTTCTTGGACATGTTATCTCAGGGAAAGGCATAGAAGTGGATCCGACGAAGATATCAGCAGTGGAGTCGTGGCCAACTCCAACCGATGTTTCAGAGGTACGAAGTTTTCTAGGGCTTACCGGATATTACCGGAGGTTCGTAGAGAATTTTGCAAGAATTGCGGAGCCCATGACAAAGTTGACTCGCAAGGATCAGAAGTTCGAGTGGACGGAAGAGTGCCAAGCTAATTTTGATGATTTGAAGAAGCGCCTTACTACTGTATCGGTTTTGACCATTCCATCGGGATCAGGAGGTTTTGTCATCTATAGTGATGCATCCGGGGAAGGATTAGGATGCGTCTTGATGCAGCATGGGAAGGTAGTTGCATATGGTTTTCGGCAGTTGAGGACCCACGAGAAGAATTATCCTACGCACGACTTAGAGCTTGCGGCAGTGATATTTGCCTTGAAGCTTTGGAGACATTATCTGTATGGACAAACAGTGGAGGTATATACAGATCATAAGAGCCTCAAGTATGTCTATACTCAGAAGGATTTAAATTTGAGGCAGAGGCGTTGGCTTGAGTTGATGGCAGATTTTGATATTGAGTTACAGTACCATCCAGGGAAGGCTAATTCAGTAGCAGATGCATTGAGCCGGAGGCCTATGGCAGATTTCTTGACATCACAAAAGGAGTTGCTTTATGACTTGGAAAAGATGGGCATGAAGTTGTTAGGCCTGGAGGAGTTGCACAGATGATGAATATTCAGGTTCAGTCTTCATTAGTAGAGCGAATCAAGGCAACCTTACCGACAGATGCCAGATATCAGAGGCTTCGACAGAGGACAGAGCAAGGACTGCAGACTGGATTGAGGATTCACGAAGATGGGACCTTGAGGTGCGGAAATCGTCTCTATGTTCCTAATGGAGAGATCAGGCAGGAGCTGATGACAGAGGCTCATAGCTCGATTTATTCTATTCATCCAGGAGGTACGAAGATTTACATGGACCTAAGATAGCACTACTGGTGGCATGGAATAAAGCGTGAGATAGCACGATTTGTAGCAAAGTGCTTGGTGTGTCAGCAAGTCAAGGCTGAGCATCAAAGGTCCGCAGGATTGTTGCAACCTCTTCCGATACCTGAGTGGAAGTGGGAGCACATCACTATGGATTTCGTTACGGGATTTTCGAGGAGCCCAGCTGGACGAGATACAGTTTGGGTGATTGTGGACAGATTATCGAAGTCTGCTCATTTCATACCATTCCGAGTGGGGCAATCTACAGATGTATTGGCAGACTTATATATGAAGGAGATAGTGCGATTACATGGAGTACCAGTCAGTATAGTCTCCGATCGAGATACGAGATTCATATCGCACTTCTGGAAGAGCATGCAGGATGGTCTGGGCACAAGACTGAAGTTCAGCACAGCTTATCACCCTCAGACAGACGGGCAGTCAGAGCATACCATTCAGACGTTGGAGGATATGTTGAGAGCTTGCATGTTGGATTTTGGTGGATCCTGGGAGGATCACTTGCACTTGGTAGAATTTTCTTACAATAATAGCTACCAGGCAAGTATCCAGATGGCCCCTTTTGAAGCATTGTACGGAAGGAAGTGTCGATCGCCAGCATGTTGGGGTGATGTAGGCGAGAGGCAGATATTGGGACCAGAGTTAGTGACTCATACAGTAGATGCAGTCAAGAAGATTCAGGGACATCTACGAGCAGCACAGGACCGGCAGAAACAGTGGGCAGACACTCATAGGCGACCTCTTGAGTTCAAGGAAGGAGATCATGTGTTCTTGAGAATCTCCCCGACTAGAGGTACGATCAGATTTGGAGTCAGAGGAAAGCTCAGCCCAAGGTACATCGGACCATTCGATGTGTTGGAGAAAGTTGGCGAGGTTGCATACAGATTGGCACTTTCGCAGTCATTGGAAGGCGTCCATGATGTATTTCATGTCTCCCAGTTGAGGAAGTATGTGGCAGACCCTAACCACGTACTTGATCATTCAGAGATCACCGTGGGATCGACTTTATCCTACGAGGAGCAGCCTGTGGAGATCCTAGACCGCAGAGAGAAAGTGTTGAAGGGGAAGACCATTCGACTAGTCCGAGTTGCGTGGAAACACCATTCTCCAGGCGAATCGACTTGGGAGCGGAAAGATTCTATTCTGGAGCATTTTCCATACCTACGTGAGGCGTCTGGTATGACTTAATTCTGTTAATATTCACTCTTTAGATTCTGCTTAATTTAGTTTGTAAATTGCCTAGAATTAGAATTATGATTGTGTGATTCTTTTATCCTAGCTTGTTTCAATTTCGAGGACGAAATTTTAATAAGTTGGGGAGAATGTAAAACCCCTCAAAATATTTTTATTTTTATTTTTTGTTACAAAATTTTGTTATTCGTTAAATAAAATGCTTTTACCCTAATTTTAAATTGAATATATATAGTTTAGAAAAATATGTTATATATGTATATATATGCAAAGTTTGTGTGTGCATTGTATTATATAACCCTCACCCTTAACCCTAAGACTAAACTTAGGATAACTCTAACCTTAGACTCATTTAGATTTTTTCTAGATTATTTATATATATATATATATATATATATATATATATATATATATATATATATATATATATACTTATATATATAAAGTATTACTATTCATCAGTTTTTATTATTGGAGTATATGTATTATATCTATACTTTTAGTTATGGCATTACAACTTGAGCAAAACCCAAATCCATTTCATTTATTCCAAACCCAACCTTAGCTCAGCCCATGGGCAAACTAACTAACCCTAACCTAGGCCCAACCCATTAGGAATTCCTAAGCCTTTGGATCTCATCCATGCATATATATCTAAGCAACTTCTCTCAAACCTAACCCTAATAATTTCCTCCACAAGCCTCCACCTCTTCCCATCCTCACCGCCACCCTATCCCTCTCTCTCTCCAATCCCGACCCCCCCTTCAGACTAAGCCCCGCCATCGGGCGACGGAAGCGCGCGCCCCGGCCTTCCGCGCGTGGTGCCGGCCCTTCCGCGCTCGCTGCAGCCGACCGGCCCCGATCCGGCGACCCCCCCCCGTCGGCGCGACCCCCTCGTCGGCGAGCCACCTCCATGCGGCGTGGCGAGGTATTGCCCCGACCACCCACGTGTCCTCTGACACGTGTGATTAGGTTGCAATAATTAGGTTATTTGCATTGTTGAATATTCTGTGTAATTATATGGCTGTGTAATGATTTAATTAATGATTAAGTGATGCTAATTACGATCTAAATTATTAGCCTAATGATTAGAGTCATTAGTGTAGATTCTATATTAATTATTTCAGATTTTTATATAATTTATTCGTAATTATTAAGCATTTAACTGGTGGCATTAATGCAGTTTTTTGTGTAAATTCCACAGTATTATATATTCTGTTTTTGATTTTTTTGAATTTAATTCATTAGGAATTACTTGTTATGATCTATGCCTAATTTGTAGATAATTAAGTATTCTAATTACTGTTAAATTTTCAGGATTTAATAATTAGTTTAGATATTTTAATTATATTTTAAACTGTGAATTATTGTATCTAAATGACTGTTTAATTTCACAGTTTTGGATTTTTATTAATTAATTCACTAAGAATTAATTAATGGCTCTATACAAGACTTGTAAATAATATTTATATATATTTACTGTAAAATTTTCAGAATAAAATAATTATATTAGTTATTTATTTATATTTAATCAGTGTTAAATTATATTGTATATATAATTGGTTCATTACTAAGTTTTAATTTTTATTAAATATAAATTATTATGGTAATGTTCATAAATGTATAGTCACTGTTGGAAAAATGTTATTTTCTGTGAATTATGAATTTTCACAATTTATTAGTAAATTTTTAATATTTAATTCTAATTTCAATAGCTAAAATAGTAATTTTGTATAATGAGTAGTTAAATGTTTTTAATTACTTATAATTAGGTAAATAATATTAAAAATATTATTTACAGTAGGTTTTCCTGGAAAAGTATTTTATAACCCAATTTAGATCTTTTTACTATTTATTAACTAGTATTTATAATTATTAGCACTAATCTAGTTATTAGATAGATATATATTAAATAAAGAAAATTCTAATTATGATTTTTTTTACAAATAATATATATCTAAATTTCTGTCATTATTTAGCTTATTAGACTAAAAATGATTTTTATGGATTTTTACAAATTTTGTGGGTATTATTAGGAATTTGTGAATGCATGTGTTTATTAATTGATTAATTAATTATTTTATAAGTGATTAATTAATTATTAAATATATTATTTGTATTAATAATTTCAGAATATAAAATTTTTAATAATAAGTACTTCATACTTATTATTGTATATTATTATTATTCATAATTATTGGTACTTATTAGCTAGTAATAATGGTTTGATATTAATTATTGATTAATTAGCAATTAAATGTATTGTTTAATTTGGCTAATTAGTAATTAATTAGAGTTAATGCTTATATAGGGTTATTTGCTTCGCGGGACTCGGACTCTATTTTGGACCCGGATACTCAGTTGCTGGACACAGGCAAGTACACCTTGCTTGATATTACTATACAGTATTTATTTTTGACCAGTTATTACTTCGTGTGCACTCATCTCCATTGTTGACTACCATATATAGAATTAGTATAACTTGACACTGTCTCAGTCACGTATCACATATTAGTGAGTTGAGTGCAGAGGATCTGTGTTGACTGGCCATTAGCATGTGATCTTGAGTCTGTTAGAAGTTTGGTTAGTTTTACTATATATATGACGTCTTGCATATTGTTCGTACCGTGTATACGGTACGAGTACATTGGGTGGGGAGAGTCTACTAGTAGTGTATGAGAATTTCTGTTTCCAATGGACGCTGGATGCTCGTAGCCCCTCGTTCCTCAAACCGTAGGACGCTTGGTGGCAGTTTCTTCTTCTTCTCCCCCTCTCATGTGCCACTAGAGATGTCTCGAGTGCATTTTCACATAGATGGTTTGAACACCTTATTGCTTCCTTGTATTTTCTGTCCTTGTTTGGTTAGGGAAATACTGGGTGGCATTCTTACTAGTACATTTACATTACTGCTTAGTATTTTCTTGCATGTCTTTTTCCTGTGTATTTGTTATGTCCCTCTGAGGACCTGGTATCTTTTCCAGAGCTCGACGAGTACTCGTTCCCGGCTGATTACGGAGTTGACGGACTTGTTGACGACGACTTTGAGGTGGAGCCACAGCCTTGATCCTCTGGAGGCTAGCTACATCTTCAGACGTGGGTTCCATTTCCAGTATTCTGTTTATTTCTTTTGCTACTTCATTTCATTCCAGATGTACTCATTTACTTTTAGTGGATTGTTCTCCTCTAGCCATAGTTGACATTTGGATTCTGTGGCACTGTGGATTTTCCATTCAGTTATCTATTACATTATTTCATGGATGAGACTAGTTTACCTGCCTGTGATGTTACTTATTAGTTATACTTCAGCGTACTACAATCGAATCATAGTCCATTAAATTGGGTTTAGCTATGCTAGATTGTACAGCTGGCATGCCACGTGTTCCCAATCCGATCATTTGGAACTGGGGCGTGACAGTCAAACCCCAGAAAGAGCAAGTACCACAAAGGAGGCCACGAAATAAGAACAAAAGCCAGCATATCAGAACATAAGAAAAGAAAGAAAAGTACAAGTAATAAAGAGCATGTCAGGACAATAAACGACTAGGGACATGGAACCATTCTGGGAGCCAGGTTACAACCCGTAAACCAAACAAGGACCGGGGTTGTAACCCTTCGCCTGAATAGCTCCTTGTCTCTACCCAATTATTGTTAGAGATAAGTAAAACAAGCATGTACAAGAGTTCCAGGTACAGGGGATAGACAAGACTTAGACAAGGCTGGACTCCATCCATTCACAAGCGGCCAAGCAATTACTACGGCTTACTACTTAACTAACTATGGTTATCACAAGCCTAATTACTAACAAGATGCAATGCGAATTTCCCAGTCCCAAGCCTTGCAGACCATCCAGTTATCCTTCCGCGGGTTGAGAGTATGGTTGGATACATCGCCCCGGAGACGATATATCCTTAGGTGACTTAGAGGGTGCAACACATGACAGTGCGCTGGAAATGTGCTCTACTCGTCGGCAAGCTACAAGTCCAATTAAGAGCGCCCAGATAACGAGATTGCCTGTGACTGGAAATTCTCCATGAACTATAGTTTGATCTAGTCATTAGCCTAATCCATATTCAGTATGAATCCCTGACCGTGGGAACCAGGGAGTCACGTCCTAGACATGATGCAAGACAAGACAAGTGGATTGCACAAGCAAGCAAGCAGGAACACCCACGGTGTCAAGTTGATTATACGAGTCAAGTTAGCTGTCGCAACAGCATCAAGTCAAGTCAAGTTACAAGTTACAAGTTAAGTCAAGTTACAAGTTACAAGTCAAGTCAAGTTACAAGTTACAAGTCAAGTCAAGTTACAAGTTACAAGTCAAGTCAAGTCAAGTCAGGAGTGCGCCGCCACGGGCCACTATCAAGTTATCAAGATAAATCATGTCAGGGTACTTGTCAGGAGTGCGCCACGACGGGCCACGATCATGTCAGGTTGGTCATGTCAGGAGTGCACCACTACGGGTCACTGTCGTGTTATGCTAGTTCCTTGTCATACCATGCCATGTACAATAGTCATTCCAAACATATTACGTAAAATCAAGTTCATGACAAAAGGCGTAAGGATATAAAATGGACATAAAATATCTAATAAAATATCAATATACAGGGCTATAGAAGAGCCAAGCTTAAAGAAATAAAACCAAAACTCCAAGAGCCAATAGATTGCGCAAGGGGTCAGGGGGTTGGATTGCGCAGGAACGGTTGGCGCAGGCTGCGAAGTGCGCAGGCTTGGACTGCACAGGCAATGGATGGCGCAGGATGCAGACTGCGCAGGCTTAGACTGCGCAGGCAATAGATGGCGCAGGATGCAGACTGCGCAGGCTTAGACTACGCAGGCAATGGATGGCACAGGATGCAGACTGCGCAGGGGTTAAGCGCGCAGGAGCCGATGGCGCAGGGTTGGTTGCACAATCGGGCAGTGGCCAGGCTGCGCAGTCAGCGACCAACGCTAAAGAGCGTGGTGCGGGGAGGCTGCGCAGTCAGTGCTGTGCTAAAGAGCGCAGACTGTAGATCTTCTTCTCCAGGCCGAGAGGAACATCAAGAACACCCAAAATTTTAATCTTTCATATCTTAGTCAAATCAAAGCCAAATCTAGATTTTCAAAGTTCTAACTTGAGTAAAATTGGATTCTCTTCCACATGGAAGCATCAAAACCCACAAAAATCTAACCAAAATAGATCAAAACCATGTAAATCCGAAAATAGAGAAGACTTAGATCTAGAACAAAGGAGACTCCAAATCACAAAATGTCAAGTTCTAATGTTGATCACCATGGCCTAATCTAGCTATTGAACAAATAAAATGTGGTTCTCATGTGATGGCAAGGTGCACTTGCCTATGGGTGGAGTGTTGTGTAGAGGAAGGAAGAAGAAGAAGATGGAGAAATAAATAAGAGAATTATGGAGGAGAGAGAAAAGTAGGTAGAGTTTTAATAAGGGTGGGTTGTGTTGTGTTGAGGATGGAGTGTAGGCTAAGGTTTTCCAATGCATGTTAAACCAAACCAAACCAAATCAAACCAAACCAATTCTCCTCAACAAAATAAACCAAGCCAGGTAAAACCCAATTACGAAAACCAAAATCTGCAAGTCAAGCCAATTACAAGTACATGCCAAAATCTGAGAAAATAAATACAGGTCCAAGATACATGCAGGCTTGATCAAAGTACCTATTCAGAATATAGGTGTTACACTATCCAACTGGAAATTCCTACATCCTATAAAAGAAGAGGTACTCCTCCACCAAATTCTACCAACACAGGTGCATCGTGTCGATGCAAATCACCATCCACTATATTTTTCCTTTACAAATACAACATTTTCGTCCCGTCCGACAATCCCGGACGTCCATCCATGTTGTGTCGAACACACCCCGACACGATTAAATCCCCTAAACCTAATTCCGTCCCCGGTGTCCTTCAACCCGGCAACTCCCATCCAACTCCTACGACCACCACCGTCGCCCCGTCGCCATCGTCGCCACCACTGCCTTCTCCGACTCCCGTCGTCACCACCACACCCACCATCGGCCCAATGGCAGCACCACCGTCATTAACGACCACACCACCGTTACAACTCTACTGCCAACGCTACCAACTCCACCGCCAACCACCATGGCCAACACCCCCGATGCCGTCACCACTGTCATCCCCACCACAAACCACCACAGAAAGGAAAGGGGGGGAGAACCCGTACCTCATCTGAACCCCGCCACCAGCACCGCGCATCCGGCTTCCTCCAACCGCAGCCGCCGCCGTCCACTGGGCCGCGTGCGGCCAACCATCCGCGCCGACCACGGTGTCGGAGCCCCGCCCGCAGATCCAGGCCACCAGCTCGCTCTTCGACTTCGCGCCTCCTTCGGATCGAGCCAAACCCTAGCTTTCTCCGCCACCTCGGCGAGCCCCAACCGCCGATCGGACCCCCACTTCGCGCCAGGCCGCTGCGTTCACCATCGAGCTCCGTCTGGAATCCTCCGTGCCGGTAGAACGACGACCGGCGTCCAGCCGCTCCGATCCACAGCACCACCGGTCGTCGCACCTCCGCAGATCCACGCCCCCGCTGTCTCCTGGCAGTGCGCCCCGACGCCGACCGCCGAGCTCCTCCACGAGCCCGGCCAACTCCTCGGGTGAGAACCCTCTTTTCTCTCACTCGCTCTCTCTCTCTCTCTCCTTCTCCAATAAGATTTGGGGGGGGGGGGAAAGAGTAAAAGTATAAGTTATTAATATTTATTATTATTATTATTATTATTATTAGTATTAGTTTATTTCATTAGTATAATGATTATTATTACTATTATATATTCTATTATTAGTTTTATTATTATTATTTATTATCATTATTATTATCATTATCATTATCATTAGTTCTTATTATTAATATTATTAATATTATTATTGTTATTTTTGCTAAAAAAAGGAAAAAGGGGTAGGTTGCATAGTTTTTTAGAGTTATTTTAGTATTGTTAATATTATTATTGTTAGTCCTGGGGCTTGATCAAAGATGGTAGACTCGATGTCGAGATCAAAGGTTCAACAAACGTTCACCTTCTGATTATTCTCGAAATCTAAGAGGAATACTATAATATAAATCTGATTACAGAAGCAACAATAATCAGAAAGTAAATCTCACGTTCTTCCTCACAATCGCAGTTGCTGACGGACAGAACTGAGTTCAGAAAATAAATCTCACATTCTTCCTTGCAATCGCAGTTGCAGACGGACAGAACTAAGTTACAACTTAGATGAAGGAGAAGAAAGAAGAAAGAAGAAAGAAGAAGAGGAAAGGTTCTTGCTGGGGTGATTAAGATCACCGTTGCTCAAAGCAAGATTCGTCCCAACACGATCTGCTTCCAGGAACTAGCAAGTTCACGAAGAACTTTTAGAACGCTCGTAAGTCAATATTTGAGACTTGAACGGGCTTTCTGGACTTTACAGACTCCCTTAATTCTCTTCTTGGTGCATCTTTCAAAGGAGGCCAAGGGGCTCTATTTATAGAGTGGAGTTGAGACTTCACCTCTTCTCCTATCCGATGTGGGACTAAAATACCAATACTCAAAAATAGAGTTTGATATTTTAGATCATCCCACAATCAGCATAGAAGTGTGTCAGTCCACGCCTACCCCCCGAACACTCCCGTGCATGTACGAGACAATCCTGGAGTCCGCGTCCGAGTCCGAGTCCGCACAACAAAAATCAACTTGCATCCTTGTTGGATTTAATCCTTTTTCCTTCTAGGAAAATACTCCCACATGGCATAAACTTGTGCCCCACTACACCTCATGTGCACACCTCAACACAAGCAATGCATTATATTGAGATACTCACCATTTGGGTAGCCGATGTGGGACTACCTTTTCTAGTCCAAAGGCAAAAACACCAACAATCTTCCACATATCTCAATATATGGGTTGAGCGTTCCCCACAGTGACTGTCCATCATGCATTAGGAGAGATGTCGCTACGACTTGAATCTTTCCGCATAGGTTAAATAACAGCATGATACAAGAATGGACTAAGCCTTGAATTCTGCACCATAACTGTAATTCTTCCTACTCACATAATGACATCAACTGTGCTTCTGGCTGCACATTGAAGGCCTTGTGCCAGCCTGGTTTCAGTGTATAATTTTTGGGCGTCTACAAGTTTACCCTCAAGAGACGGCATGATATCTCTGTCCATACACTATAGGTGAGTTCTTTATAAAGAGTCATGGCATAAAGCATTGCGCTTCTTTGCGGTGCTACGCCGCTATGACATGGCTTAAAGCCGAGGCTTTACCCCACCTGGGTACCTCATCGTAGTGTCATACTACTGTAGCATGAGGTCACAAGCCCCTTTGTAGTGCCAAACTACCCAGCATGAAGCCTTGCGCTTCCGTGCGGTATTACGCCGCTATGACATAGCTTGCGAAGCCGAGGCTTTACCCTACCTGGTACCTCTTCGTGGTGTCATGCCACTGTAACATGAGGACATCGTCCTCTTTGTAGTGCTGTCTACCTCTCTTTATTACGATTATCATACAGCATTAGGCTACCTGCCTATTTGCGGTGCTACTCCGCTGTGACTTGGCTTGCAAAGCCGAGCATTACCCCTACCTGGGAACCTCATGGTAGAGTCACCCCAATGTAGCATGGAGTTACACTCCTTATAGTGCTGCGCTACCGTGCATCCTGTAAAGCACTCCAGACAATCACTCTGCCTGAGAACTCATTAAGGCATTTAAGCCAACCTTCCCACAGGATCCGTTTTCTGCAGAAAACAACAGTAGACAACAGTGGTTGTAGGTCCGTAACATCTCTATGTCACATAGGACAAGTACCCACCGTTCCTGATATTCTTCTGGTTAATAGTCCTCCCTTGAACCAAAAGCTAGATGCTTAGTAGATTTCTCTTTGAACTAATAGCATAAAACTTTATGGTAGGAATGTAATAACACAATATCAGAATGCCTTCAAGCCTATTTTACAAGCTGTGTCATCGACCAGCTGGCGCTTGAGGCCCTTGGTGAACGGATCCGTCAGGTTCTCCTGACTCCGAATATCAATCACTGTAATGACACCTCTCTTGATGAGATCGTTCATTGCCCTGTGCTTCAACCGCACAGTTCTCTTCTTTTCGTTGAAGAGATCATTCGATGCCACCACTGCAGTCGTCTGGTTGTCGCAGTATATCGAAATTATCGGTATCTGCGCTCCAACCACTGGAAGATCATACATGAGCTTCCGAAGCCACTCTGCTTCATCTGCTATGGAATCAAGTGTAAAGAACTCATATTCCATAGATGATCGCGAAAGCATAGTCTGCTTCTTCGACTTCTACGATATAGCAGCTCCATCCGTTGTGAATATGAATCCACCTGTGGACCTCTCGCTCTCTAATTCTGAGCACCAACTGGCATCACTGAAGCCTTCCACTAACGGCGGATCTTCGTTGTAGTGTAGTACATATGTCTGAGTCTTCTTGAGATATTTTATAACCCATTTCACAGCTTTCCAGTACTCAATGCCTGGGTTGCTCGTGAAACGACTCAGCATTTCCACAGCGAAAGCTATGTCAGGCCTTGTGGCAGTAGTAGCATACATCAAACTCCCGATTACGCTTGCATACTCTAGCTGCCTGACGCTTTTCCTTGAATTAGGCTTCAGTTTCAGATCACACTTGTACGGCGTATCGATCCCTGGAAGATCCTGATACCCGTAACGAGTGATCATCTTCTCAACATAATGAGACTGTGACAGCGCTAGTCCAGTATCTATCCGGATGATCTCGAGTCCCAAGATAACATCAACATTCCCCAAGTCCTTCATACTGAACTTCGTCGAGAGGAACTTCTTTGTCTCCGTGATACAGCTTATATCCGTACCTAGGACTAGCATGTCGTCCATGTATAGACAAATGATGACTCCTCTTTCGTCAGCAAACTTCGTATAGACACACTTGTCTGTTTCACTAACCCTGTAGCCATTTGACCTTATGACTTTGTCAAACTTCTCATGCCACATTTTGGGAGCTTGCTTTAAACCGTACAGAGATTTCACCAACTTACAAACTTTGTCTTCAAGACCTTTGATGACAAACCCTTCTGGTTGTTGTATGTAGATCTCTTCGATCAGCTCGCCATTCAGGAATGCCGTTTTCACATCCATCTGATGTATCACCATCTTATGTATCGCTGCGAGAGCAATCAACATTCTGATGGTGGTCATCCAGGTTACTGAAGCATACGTGTCAAAGTAGTCGATCCCCTGCTTCTGAGAAAATCCCTTGGCCACCAACCTGGCCTTGAACTTGTCAATAGTTCCATCTGCTTTCATCTTCTTCTTGAAGATCCATTTGCATCCGATAGATTTTGTACCTTCAGGAAGATCAACCAACACCAATTGTTATTTTGAGGTGATGGAATCAATTTCATTGTCAATCGTCTCCTTCCAGAAAATATCATCTCTCGCCTTCATCGCCTCATCATAGGTAAGCGGATCTACTTTCACATGATAGGTGATGAAGTCATCTTCGAAGTTCTTCGGCCTCCTCGCTCATTTCGACGACGGATCAGCGAGTTCTGGTTCAACCGTTGTTTCAACAACATCTTCTTGGACTACTTCTTTATTGAAAACTTCAGTTTCTTGCGCACCCTTATTGTTCTCCGGTTTATCCGTAAGAACAATATTCTTGTGCCTTGCAAATTGTCTTCACGAGATTCGATGATATGATTTAACTCAATATCAAGAAATCTCCGAGCATCACTCTTCTCGGCATACCCCAAGAAGATCATCTTCGTAGTCCTAGTCCCCAGCTTCTGAATCTTTATATCTAGGAGCTTTACATAAGCCAAAGACCCCCACACTCGAATGACATTCAAGTTAGGTCTGACTTTGGACCAGAGTTCATGAGGAGTTACGTCCGAAGTTGCATACGGCACTTAAAAAGTGGCCGTCAATGCAGCTTCTCCCCAGTAGCATTTAGGAAGACCCGCAGTTAGCAGCTTTGAGTTCATCATTTCTGTCACCGTTCTGTTCTTCCTCTCCACTACTCCGTTAGATTGAGGAGAATACGGAGCAATAGTCTCATTGATGAATCCATGTTCTTTGCAGAACGATGCAAATTCATGAGACCTATACTCTACATCTCGATCACTTCTGAGTAGTTGTAGATTGGTTTAACGTTCAACTTCAGCCCTGAAGTCTCTGAACTACTCGAATGCTGCATCCTTCTACTTGAGAAGTCATGCGAACGTGCACTTCGAAAAACACTTCGAACTGTCTTCTGTGGAGAATTGATAAAAGTCACAGATATCTGAGTTTACTAACTCCAGATGATCAGTACTTTAGTTCAATCGTCTGAGCAGCTTCCCAACAGTCTTGTATCTGTACAGACCTTAAACTCCTCCACCTCCTTACCCCCATATTTCGAAGATAAGGTTCCGGTAGGACAGCTTGAGTCTGCTTCTGTCATAAAACAACTCTCAGTCCACTCAATGAAGTAACTTCATCGCCATCAGCAGAAGTTCGAACATTCCTTCAGCACCGAACATCTTTTCAAAGCATGTTCCTCGCCAAGAAATTACCATCTGGCTAGTACGAATGTCCATCTTTCAAGCCTGCATTAGATAACAGACTTTCTGAGATCAGATTGCCAAAAAATCTCTGGTACGTGCAACACGTATTCCAGTATCCTTGTCGGTGGTTAATAACCACTGTCTCGATCTTCAGAACTTCTGCTAGATATATGTTCGCCATCGAGACCTTCGTCATAACATGGCTCGTCCTTGGTGAACAGCTCCTTTGAGAGCACACTTGGTCAGAAGCACTAGTGTCAGACCACTAGTCAACTACCATGCTAGATAACTCAACATGTGCAACAATAGCAACCAAGTTAAGTAATCAAAATAACCAAGTTTAGCTATACCTGTTATTTTGGTTTGGGCTTGGATTTGCATTCACTCATGTAGTGGCTATTCTTGCCACAGTTGAAGTAAGTCACATGAGACTTGGACTTCTGTTGCTTGAATGAAGGACCCTTCACTTTCAGATTAGTGGAGTCCTTCTTCTTGTGTTGAGAAGCCACCTGCTTTCCCTTAAACTCTCTTGTCTGTACCAAGTTGGCCTTAGCTAGTTGGTTGGACAGAGAGTCCATCTTCTGTTGAGATCGCATTTCGTCCTCAACGTGGATCTCTTGTAGGAGATCTTCCAAGCTAATGTCTAGCTTTTTTCGATGCATTCTAGCATAGAAGTTGCTCCAACCAGCAGAAAGTTTCGAGACTATCCCTCCAACGATAAACTTGTCGACGAGGGACATCTTCTCGTCATCTAACTTCTGTGGCAACTTCAGGAATTCCTTCACTTGAGGTAGCATCGCCATCTCGTCTTCGAAGAGCCACTTGTGGTACTTCTCGATGATGAAGATTTTGGACCTGTTCTCATCATCTTCATATAGCTTACCCAAAGAATCCCAGATCTCTTTGGCCCTCTTTTTCTTGGAATATGACTCTGCCAGAGAGTCTTCCATATAATTGAGAATCAGCGGTTTACATATGCTGTTTTCTCTCTTCCATTTGCTCTGCTTGATGAGTGCAGCAGCAATAGCTTCGACAGTTCCTCCTTCTGGAATTGTCGGTTCATCCTCAATCAATACATGGTTTACGTCCACGTGTAGAAGATTAAGGGTGACCTTTCTCTTCCACATTTAGAAATGTTCTCCGTCGAATTTCTCCAACTTGTTAAAGCTGGTATCGATGAGAGAAGCACGAGAGTTCTCCATCTACAAGGATCTTGCTTTGAGATTGTTAGTCCCGGGGCTTGATCAAAGATGGTAGACTCGATGTCGAGATCAGAGGTTCAACAAACGTTCACCTTCTGTAAAACCCACAAATTTAGATTACAATTTCAATTTAATTTGTTTTGATTGATATTATAGTTAATATTGTGAATTTTTGAAATTATTTTCTAAAATAAATTACATGGATTTTTCTTTTTGACAGCCAGACTCGAACCTAAACTTGAACATAAAATATTTTATTGGGAGTCCTAAATAAGTTGTACAAAAGTTTTCCAAATAATATTATTTTATTTAAAGAGCCCAACTTCTTAAAATCTAAAATTTTTATAATTTATTTTAAAGATCAATTCATAGTCTTACTTAAAAGCCCACAGTCCATAGGGTGTTAACCATTAAGAAATTGGTTAAATCACTTAACCTTTTCCTTATAACTCATAACTATGGATAAAGCCCATTTAGTAATTCAAAGCCTTTTTGTTTAGGACTTGAAGCATGTGTATTTGAGGGAATGAGCCCTTTCATTTCATTCTATGAATGAATGAGCATTCATTCACAATGTAATATGATGTTTGCTGTTGAGCCATTTTCTTGGCAAGCTGAAGCTTTTGGTTTCCTTCGTCGACCCAACGGCCGACTTCCCGGATCTTATGGCCGCCGACGCCATCATGGTAGGGTGGCCCTCCATCTTCTCTAGGAGGTAACTCCCCTCTCCTCCTACCTATAAATCCCCATCTTCACCATTCTCCTTCATCCCTCTCCATCTCCAAAGTTTTCCCCAAACCACAAATCCCTAGATCTACTTCTCTGGCGAGTTTCTCGGCCAACCACCCCCTTCCCGGAGTTCCCGAGGGCCGACCGTCAGCCGCCGGCGCTGACCCCGCGCGGTCTCCCGGTCCGTCGACCCCCTCCGGCGCACCCCTGAAGCCGGCGTTCGCCTGGTGACTGTCCGGTTTGTTTCCAGTGCTGACCCGTTGTGCTCTGTTCCTGTTCCGAGATCCAAATTGGAACTCTGTTGTCGGTACACTCTGACTCAATTATTTCTTTATTCTCGATGATGAATGTCTGGTCCCAATTCCTTCGGGAATTCGTTTTTTTTTCTCTGACAACGTAACAATTACGATGTTCTTTCGGCTTTTCCGAAAATCTCGGAATTGGTTGCTTGCTGAGATTAAACTGACAGAACCTAGTTCTGTAGTTTTCTCGGGTTTTCCGAGAATTTGCGGGATAATTTGGAAATCTGGTTTTTACGTAATATATATATGGTGGTTCTATTCTCCGGTTCAGAGTTTCAGATTTATATACATATATATATTGGGTTCTTTGCTATGAGAATAAGTTTGGATAAGTAGGAAGTTTTCTTTTTTTTGGGTTCTGTTGGAGTTTTGTTATACTTGTGATGGAAATATTTTTCTCTTGGAAAGTTAGTTCTGTTGGGTTTAAAAGATGTTTGTTCTGTTGGTATTTTGGGATTTTTGGTTATGTGTTGATATTGGTTTCGGTTTTCCCAGTACTTGGCTTGGGAATATATATTATATGGTGGTTTATATAAAATTCTGGTTTCAGGAGTTATTTTGCAGGTATCGGAAGCATTTCCCAGTTTTTGGGTTGACCGAAAATAGAGGGAATGCTGCCGAAATTTTTGAGAAAATTTAATAAAATGATTTTTAAAATAATTTTAGTATTTTTGGGCGACAACCATAATTGGTTACTGGGCCCCAACGAAATGCAAACGCACCGGTTCGACCGGACGTTGAGGCAGAGTAGCTAAACGTGAAGACTGGACCAGAGTCTGAGACTCACAATATTTTTCTATAATTTAAATTAGGAATTTTAGATTTATTATTTAATTTTGAGACTAACCATTTTTTGTCTTATTTAAATTCATGTAAATCAGGTTGTAAGGGCATAAGCCCAATTACTTGTCCATGCTGTGAAGATGTAATAATTAGATTTTATTTTTCTGGATGTGTTAGTATAACGCAAATGTTAGAATAACTATAATATAATTAGTTGATTAATTAGTGATTTTCTCACTTATTAAATAAATATTAGTTTTATGTACAAAATACAAGTTTTAATGATAAATTGCAATTTTTCCAAAAAGAAAAGTTTTACGTTGATGTTTTCTTGTAAATAGTAAACCAATTGATAATTGTAATAAAATTTATTAGGAAAGATAATAGAGATTGTAATTAAACACACTTAGTTGGTTTGAAACAGTTTGATAAATATAGATGCTCCATTTGTAGGATTACGAAGGCGTAACTAGCATCTTTCGGAACCACCATCGAAGTACAATTTTAATCAAGGCAAGTACGGTTGTGTTTAATTGCAGTTTAATTAATATTAGAATTTTGCATGTTAAATACACAACTGTTACACGTACTCTCTCCTAGAGTAATATTGAATCATTGCATCGGGATAATGGGGAGTAGTGTAGTTATCTATGATCAAAGCCCAATAGTTAATGAATGTGCGAGCTTACCCCTCTTCACACGGGGTTAGGCCGGACCGTATCAATAGGATACAATTGAATCATCCTAAACCGGTCATAGATACTGCTTACTCAAATCACAATTGTTTTATAGTTGGAAATCATTGTTTCAAAATTATTTAATATTGCAAGTTTCTATTTATTATGTAAATTGTTATTTTTCATAATTGTACTTGCTCCTTTCCTGACTGGATCCCCCACACCCAATAGGTTCTATTGATGACTCAGAGCTACTGATTAGTAGTTACTACGACCCGGAGCTGTACCCTGCTGTGCTCCCAGACGAGGTCCATGGAGATGATGATGACACTTCTGCTTTGTTGAAGTTTAGTTTATCTTTTAAATAAAATAAATGTTATGTTAAAGTTGTGGACAAGCTTTGTAATGGACAAGTTTATATTATCGTTTAATTAAATGTTGTGGCAATTATAATTTCAAATGTTGTTGAATTGTACCTGCATATGAAATACAGCTTACTGCCGCCGTCTCAACAACGGTGCAGGCTGGGCATGATCCGAGTCGACCCAAGAAATTGGGATCGGGTCGTGACACCTTCTGATTATTCTCGAAATCCAAAAGGAATACTATAATATAAATCTGATTACAAAAGCAACAATAATCAGAAAGTAAATCTCACGTTCTTCCTCGCAATCACAGTTGCTGACGGACAGAACTGAGTTCAGAAAATAAATCTCACATTCTTCCTTGCAATCGCAGTTGCAGACAGACAGAACTGAGTTACAACTTAGATGAAGGAGAAGAAAGAAGAAAGAAGAAGAGGAAAGGTTCTTGCTGGGGTGATTAAGATCACCGTTGCTCAAAGCAAGATTCGTCCCAACACGATCTGCTTCCAGGAACCAGCAAGTTCACGAAGAACTTCTAGAACGCTCGTAAGTCAATATTTGAGACTTGAACGGGCTTCCTGGACTTTTCAGACTCCCTTAATTCTCTTTTTGGTGCATCTTTCAAAGGAGGCCAAGGGGCTCTATTTATAGAGTGGAGTTGAGACTTCACCTCTTCTCCTATCCGATGTGGGACTAAAATTCCAATACTCAAAAATAGAGTTTGATATTTTAGATCATCCCACAATCAGCATAGAAGTGTGTCAGTCCACGCCTACCCCCCGAACACTCCCGTGCATGCACGAGACAATCCTGGAGTCCGCGTCCGAGTCCGAGTCCACACAACAAAAATCAACTTGCATCCTTGTTGGATTTAATCCTTTTTCCTTCTAGGAAAATACTCCCACATGGCACAAACTTGTGCCCTACTACACCTCATGTGCACACCTCAACACAAGCAATGCATTATATTGAGATACTCACCATTTGGTGTAGCCGATGTGGGACTATCTTTTCTAGTCCAAAGGCAAAAACACCAACAATTATCATTATTATTTGTTATTATTAGTTTATTGTTATTATTATTAATATTTATTGACCTACTGGTGGTATATGTATACATTATTACTACTATTTTAATTGAACAAATATTTCTAGCAATTTCAACTTAACCTTTAGAACAGTAAATAATTTCCGAACTACATGTACATCAGTTATATATTTTTTTTTGGTCTAAATAAATTAGAAGTATTTTAAATATGTGTCTAAAATAGATATTTTAAATTATGAAATTTAGTTCCACCGTAATCATATTTTACAAACAAGGTATAATTTTCAAAATTATTTTATATATACATATTTTCAAAGTATTTAAGTAAATGATTTTTACAAGTAAACATGTTTTTAAAGTAATGTAAATATTTTCTAATAAACTGTATATTTATCTACTTCCACAAATTCTGCCAATATTTTTCATTACTCATGACTAATCACATGTTCCTATTCTCTCGCAAATTTGGATCATTGCGTTGACTATGGCTAGTGGACACATCGGAACTTGCAGGATCATCGCACCACACCAGGCAATATACCAGGCAAGTTACCTTGCCATTATACTGTTTATTTTTAGTTGTATTTTATTTACATATCACTGTTCGTTTATTTCTAGACCTTAATTACTGCCTGCTCAGTGATATTAGTTGTACCTTGTTATTTACCCTTTGATTGCATATGGACTTAGAGTTAAGGGACTACCACTAGCTTAGTGCATTACATAAACTTTGACACTGTTGTGCCACGAGATGTGTGAGTATGAGTAAGCATATAGCGTACGGACTTGCGTATTGGCTGATCACTGATGCGTACAGGACGTGCATTAGGTCTAACTGTCAATAGTTGTGTGTTAGAAGACTTGACGGTTAGTAGTGTTACATGATCGTGGATGCGACATGATAGGTACATGGGGTGGGAAGAACATTTCCTTGTCATATGGGCTTCGATTGTACTTCCCCTATAACCCGGAAGCTCCGCTGGAGATACGGGTATGAGCCTCTCAGGTTGGCCACTGTCGTTTTTGAACGTCATGCTCTCGGTCACTGGTGCCCAAGTGGGGACTATACTAGATCCCATTTACAGCCAGGGCTCATGCGACGAAAGGTTTGTTCTCACTGCATGTTCACTTTAGTTGGTTAGTTTACCCTATTTATGTCTTGTCACTTTCTATGATTGTGGCATATTTTATATTCAGTATTATATGGCATGTTGATGTACCTTGTTACGTCCCTTTGAGGACCTGGTTATCTCGCCAGGTGTGTGTTCTTGTGTTTCGCAGGTGTTCTAGCCGTGGCCATGATCGCACTATCTCTTCGAGGATGCTTGCACTTTGCTTGTCTTTGCTTCACCGCCAAACTCATTTTATTTTCCATGTACTTATCCTTACTTGTTGGTAGTGGATTTGTCTCCGCCCAATGATTGTATACGTGACAAATTCAAAGTTGTTTTTATATCATATTTATCTTTGTGGATGAGATTTAGTACCTTGGATACTGTATTTTACAGCTTATGTATATATATGAGGGTCCATATACTTCGTATGTATACAACTGGCATGATTACGTTCTAGTCCTACGTATTTTGGAACTGGGGTGTTACATGTTTTTGTGGTGGCCCATGCAGGTCAAGTTTGCCGTTTCGGTTACATGATTGAACCAAACGGACCTGCAATATAGGATTAGAGTTTAGAATCTCATCCACCTACTTGACTTCCTTTCTTAACTTCAAATTCCGAACTCTCGTTCGACCACCTTGATTTGCATCTTTCTTGACTCCTTCTACCATAAATTCTTAGTTTCGTGTTTAATAAAGATGACTACACTAGTATATGCTCATCGGTCAAACACATGGCTAGAAGGTTACATTGACAATTAATATGCATGAAGATTTTATTTGAGTTATAGAGGCATTTATTTTTCTAGAAATATGATTCTTTAGGATTAGATAATTTTAAGTTGGGTAGTAGCATATTACCGCCTTCAATGGATAGTTGGAATTTTATTTTGCCCTTACAAGGTGGTATACACAAGAGGACAGAAAACAAATTTATGATTTTTGGAAATAGCGAAATAGTTTATGATTTATTTGGGATATGAAACCGAATTGAGAAACATCTTTAAATTGTGACACATGATTTACGGTTAAGTTCAATTTTGGATTGTAATATGTTAAAGTTTATCGAAATTTATTAGAGAGAGTTTTAAATTATAAGTTATGATTTCGTAAACGACAAGAGAATATTGAGGGTTTTATGGTTTATTTGAGAGATTGAGTTCTTTTAAATTGAGTCGTACGATTTATAAGTTTATTTAATTTCGAGTTTGAAGGAATGATAGTAAAAAGTTTTGTTTAAAATATTTTGGAGGATACGAAATCGACTTTAAAAAAAATTGAAAAAATTCAAATTGTGTCCCATGATCTATGATTTTTAAAGTTATTTAGATTTCGAGTTTAAAACCTTGATTTTGGATATTTAAATTTTGGAAAAAAGGAAGAATTACTTTTGAAGAGTAGTTGTGACTTATTGGAAGCTAGATATACACATTTGAAGGATATATAATTGAATTCGAGAGTTATTTAAATGTTCCATTTTGTAGTATGAAATTCGGTTGATAAACTTATTAAATATTGAGTTTAAGAATTGAAAAAAGGGGGTTATTATTCAAGTTGCGATATACAAGGGTTGTTTCGAGATTGACTAGAGATTTAAAATTATGATTACAGTTGACAGTCTAAGCTAATTGAAATTTTGGCAAAGTATCTTGGAAATTTTATTGAGAAACTTTCGAGGAACTTGAAATTTTAGATTAGATCATATATTGGTAGAAGACCAAGAAGCAAGTAAGGTCTCCCTAGTGAGATAGAAGTATTCTATATTAGATTGCCATGCCACCTATGACTATGATATTGCATATACACAAGTATAGTTAGTCATCGACCAAACCGATGAACATATCTTTGGCTCACCCGACCTTCCCTCAAACCTAGATATTTATTCGTGACATCAAATTGTTGAAACTTAGAAATGATAGAATCGCCCCTGTGACCGTACCCTTATCTATGAGACTATTTCCCGTCTAGACACTGTGTCTCTAACTTATTTTTATCTTGACCTACGAGATTCATTAATTACCTTTTTCCGTGCTTCAACCTTTATTTTTGGTGCATTAATTAGTACGTTATGTAAACCCACTTTCTATTTTTGATCAATTGGCGTTCCCTATCGTGACTTTGATATTTGAAGCACAACACTAGACTTTTCCTTCCAACCAATTTCACATACAAGACCTAGACGAGCTCACCTTCATGTAGGTATATCATGTCCCACTAAAACACGTCCCCTTGTACCATGTTTTTATGGTACGACTTTCGGGCCATAAAGACTCAACTATAACCTATACCATGGTACCGATATACTTTTGACTATATATTTGGACTCGATTACGACTCAAATCTTCGGCCCGATTGCGATCTACTAAATCCGTTAAATGCTAAACTTGTGTTTTTATCTTGACTGCTTAACCCTTGTCATTTTATTTTTTCTTGTATTATCTTGATTTACTTAGACCCATAACACCTTTTACTCTTCATGCAATATTAGCAACACTTACTTTCTCCCTTCCAATCAAATTGCTTCCTCATACTTCGCTATGATTTCTCCATTGTTTACGCTACCTTGTTCCTTGTATGATTCCCTTATGTGAAATGACATTTGATCATGACAATCTTGGGTTAGTAGAGGTTAGATTAGAGAAATCCCACAACATGGATAAATAATATAGTGGTTAAGGTAATTGCAAGATTTTGAGGTGTAGATGAGACATAAATAAGTGTGCGATAAATCCAAATATATGAAATAAGGAATGATATACGGTATTTTGATGAAACACTCAAGAGTCAATAGACTTCTCGAATTTCAAAAGCTGGTTTTGAGGTAACTAAATATCGAGTGAAGAATCTTTTAAAGTGTTGGTGGTTTAAGAGTCCAAATTTATATATTAAATTTATGGATGCAAATTTTTGATAGGGACAATGTTGACGTTGCCTTCGATAGCATAGAGTGTTATTATGATATTAGCTTTCAAGGATGACCAATTGTTGAGGAAAGAAACCTCTATATTGTTGATTAAAGTTCTAAGATGAATATGACTATGAAGTTAAGATGAGTTTCATTTCTACCATCAAGAAACTGATATTGTTGAATTCAAATTTTCGAGAGAGACTAATGAATAATTTAGAAAAATTTTCAATTATGATAAAAATTGAGTTATGAAGGTATACTGCTAGTTTTCTAGATTTATCGAACATTAAAGACGGACTTTTATTTTGGAATCTATGGATACATACAAATTTGTAGTAAGAAGGTTTTAACTTTTAATTTGGCTAAATTGGTTGAAGGTTTAAAATTTTAGAGGAAATTATAACTTGGAGATATATAAGTGAGATAGTATAATGGAGATTATGGGATTCAAAATTTGAGACTATTCTATGACGAGATAGAGGAAGTTAGAGCACAGTTATAATCGAAATTGTTTTGTTAAAATTTTAAGGGAACGTGGAACAAAAGTAAATTTTGGAAAGAACGATTTATGAAAAGAGAGATTTCATGAATACTTACGATATCAAAGATTAAGGAGTTTATTACCTACTTATGAGGTTGCTTTTTTTTTGGTTAATGATAAGGTTGATCGAACTTAGTCATTGATTGGTTGTCATATTCATGATCGTAATCTAAACTGAAACCATCAAATTTTTTTCTAGTCGATCAAATGACATGATGCCATTGAAATGTCGTTTCATTCTCGTCAAACAATTGATTTACCTTTTTGTTCAATATGAATCAAATTCTTATCGATTATACTGCTACTATCTCCTTCACCCTACCTATCCTAATTTTTCCTAAATTTCGAGGACGAAATTCTTTTAAGTTGGGTAGGATGTAAGCCCCCTAATTTTCTACTACGATTTTTTTATTTAAAATATATGTTTGTATTTATTTTTGTACTTCGTATCTACACGTCGCATACGACTTCGTATTTTCGTATTTGCGTAACGTACAAGATTGCGTTCGTAATTTCTCGACGAGTGCGAATATGTGTCGAGGTACATTTGTTAGAAAAATATTTTATTATTATAAATTTTATAAATAAATTTATTTTGTATAAAAAGGTTATTTTATTCGTAATGTACAAATAAATGGTGATTTAGAAACTTTGGTTTAATATTTTGCAAAATGTAAAATTTGCTTATTTAAAATATTTAGTTATTTATAAAAGCTAGATCATGAAGTAATATTTAAGTATTTATAGTGTTTTTCGAAATTAATTATTTCCATATTTATTTAACTATGAAAATAATATTTGAGATCTTGTTTTATTCAATATTTGATTAAATATGGTAATTTAAATTGAAAAGATTTTATTAACTGTATTAAAATTATTTTTAATTTAGTATAGAATTAATTTGGATTGGATTTAATTTGAATTGGATTTGGATTTTGTTGAATTGATTTTAAATCTATTTAATTAAATGACGAATTATCTAATTGGGATTTAAATAAATCCCAATCCCTATCCAACTGGGAATTTCTACCTCCTATAAAAGGAGAGGTACTCCTCCAGCAAATTCTACCATCACAAGTGCATCGTGTCTGTGCAAATCTCCATCCACTATATTTTTTCTTTACAAATACAACATTTTCGTCCCGTAACGACAATCCTGGACGTCCATCCATGTTGTGTCGAACACACCCCGACACGATAAAATCCCCTAAACCTAATTCCGTCCCCGGTGTCCTTCAACCCGGCAACTCCCATCCTACTCCTACGACCACCACCGTCGCCCCGTCGCCATCGTCGCCACCACTGCCTTCTCCGACTCCCGTCGTCACCACCACACCCATCATCGGCCCAATGGCAGCACCACCGTCATTAATGACCACACCACCGTTCCAACTCTACTGCCAACGCCACCAACTCCACCGCCAACCACCGTGGCCAACACCCCCGACGCCATCACCACCGTCATCCCCACCACAAACCACCACAGAAAGGAAAAAGGGGGAAGAACCCGTACCTCGTCTGAACCCCGCCACCAGTGTCGCGCATCCGGCTTCCCCCAACCGCAGCCGCCGTCGTCCACTGGGCCGCGCACGGCCAACCATCCGCGCCGACCACGGTGTCGGAGCCCTGCCCGCAGATCCAGGCCGCCAGCTCGCTCTCCGACTTCGCGCCTCCTCCGGATCGAGCCAAACCCTAGCTTTCTCCGCCACCTCGGCGACCCCCAACCGCCGATCGGACCCCCACTTCGCGCCAGGCCGTCGCGTTCACCACCGAGCTCCGCCTGGAATCCTCCGCGCCGGTCGAACGACGACCGGCGTCCAGCCGCTCCGATCCACAGCACCACCGGTTGCCGTACCTCCGCAGATCCACGCCCCCGCCGTCTCCTGGCAGCGCGCCCCGGCGCCGACCGCCGAGCGTCTCCACGAGCCCGGCCAACTCCTCGGGTGAGAACCCTCTTTTCTCTCACTCGCTCTCTCTCTCTCTCTCTCTCCTTCTCCAGTAAGATTTGGGGGGGAGGGAAAGAATAACAGTATAAGTTATTAATATTTATTATTATTATTATTATTATTATTAGTATTAGTTTATTTCATTAGTATAATGATTATTATTACTATTATATATTCTATTATTAGTTTTATTATTATTATTATTTATTATCATTATTATTATCATTATCATTATCATTAGTTCTTATTATTAATATTATTATTGTTATTTTTGCAAAAAAAGGGAAAAAGGGGTAGGTTGCATAGTTTTTTAGAGTTATTTTAGTATTGTTAATATTATTATCATTATTATTTGTTATTATTAGTTTATTGTTATTATTATTAATATTTATTGACCTACTGGTGGTATATGTATACATTATTACTACTATTTTAATTGAACAAATATTTCTAGCAATTTCAACTTAACCTTTAGAACACTAAAATAATTTCCGAACTATATGTACATCAGTTATATTTTTTTTTGGTCTAAATAAATTAGAAGTATTTTAAATATGTGTCTAAAATAGATATTTTAAATTATGAAATTTAGTTCCACCGAAATCATATTTTACAAACAAGGTATAATTTTCAAAATTATTTTATATATACATATTTTCAAAGTATTTAAGTAAATGATTTTTACAAGTAAACATGTTTTTAAAGTAATGTAAATATTTTCTAATAAACTGTATATTTATCTACTTCCACAAATTCTGCCAATATTTCTCATTACTCATGACTAATCACATGTTCCTATTCTCTCGCAAATTTGGATCATTGCGTTGACTATGGCTAGTGGACACATCGGAACTTGCAGGATCATCACACCACACCAGGCAATATACCAGGCAAGATACCTTGCCATTATACTGTTTATTTTTAGTTGTATTTTATTTACATATCACTGTTCGTTTATTTCTAGGTCTTGATTACTGCCTGCTCAGTGATATTAGTTGTACCTTATTATTTACCCTTTGATTGCATATGGACATAGAGTTAAGGGACTACTACTAGCTTAGTGCATTACACAAACTTTGACACTGTTGTGCCACGAGATGTGTGAGTATGAGTAAGCATATAGCCTACGGACTTGCATGTTGGCTGATCACTGATGCGTACAGGACGTGCGTTAGGTCTAACTGTCAATAGTTGTGTGTTAGAAGACTTGACGGTTAGTAGTGTTACATGATCGTGGATGCGACATGATAGGTACGTGGGGTGGGGAGAACATTTCCTTGTCGTATGGGCTTCGATTGCACTTCTCCTATAACCCGGAAGCTCCGCTGGAGATACGGGTATGAGCCTCTCAGGTTGGCCACTGTCGTTTTTGAACGTCATGCTCTCGGTCACTGGTGCCCAAGTGGGGACTATACTAGATCCCATTTACAGCCAGGGCTCATGCGACGAAAGGTTTGTTCTCACTGCATGTTCACTTTAGTTGGTTAGTTTATCCTATTTATGTCTTATCACTTTCTATGATTGTGGCATATTTTATATTCAGTATTATATGGCATATTGATGTATCTTGTTACGTCCCTCTAAGGACCTAGTTATCTCGCCAGGTGTGTGTTCTTGTGTTTCGCAGGTGTTCTTGCCGTAGACATGATCGTCACTATCTCTTCGAGGATGCTTGCACTTTGCTCGTCTTCGCTTCGCCGCCAAACTCATTTTATTTTCCATGTACTTATCCTTACTTGTTGGTAGTGGATTTGTCTCCACCCAACGATTGTATACATGACAAATTCAAAGTTGTTTTTATAGCATATTTATCTTTGTGGATGAGATTTAGTACCTTGGATACTGTATTTTACAGCTTATGTATATATACGAGGGTCCATATACTTCGTATGTATGTAGCTGGCATGATTACGTTCTAGTCCTACGTATTTTGGGACAGGGGCGTTACAGCGATTTCCTTCTGGATCTGTGCGATGTGATTATACCTCTCGGTGATCTGCACAGCCAGTCTGTTCTTCGAAGCGGCACGCGCCTCACTTGCAGTGTTGAACTGACCATACTGGTCAGCCAATTAGCCGATCTCCCGAACGAGGGCGTCCTTTCTTGCTTGGAAAGTAGCCTTCTCCTCCGCAAGAGCCGTCATCAAAGCCTCGTCCTCTGCGTAGAATAGCGACGTCGGGCTCCGCTGTTTGGCATCCCGGAACCTGGCCATCTGACTCTCCAGGTCATTCAAAACCTTACTCAGATTATTGGCCTGCTCTTCATAACCAGCAATGCTCTCGAGGGCCGCCACTTGGCATTCGGCAACAGCCTTCATAAGGCCGAAGGCAGCATTCCGATTCGAGCATCCAGGAAGCTTCACTTTCTATACAGAGTAGAAAGCTTTGACGACTTTCTGGGCCATCTCGTAATCCTCAGTGGAAGTCGTCGGAGAGGAGCTTGGAAAGTTTCTTCCACTACAGGAAGGGATACCTGACAAGAAGCCGAACTTGATAAGAAATCCATTCCACCAAAAACTACTCCTGATTATCATATGTCACGTCCACATTACCTCTGATAACGATAATATTTTGACTCGACACCTATACCCAACACGGGATAAAAGACACGGTGTCAAGACCACAAAACCTATCACGACCATATTACCGCTGTTGGATTTTGTTTCAAATCTATTACCCGCACCGCCGGTGTACCAAAGGGTAATAGGTCCATGAAAGTATCATTCCAATCTATTTGTTAGCATCCCCAGATGCACAAAGGGGCAATAGGTCCACAAGCAAGAAAAAATAGAGTGAATGTATTCTATTTCTTGTTTCAAAATCAGTTACATTCACAGGACTACATCTCATGCACAAAAAAAAAGTTCTTCATCTCTTCATCTGGGTAAGAAGTAGAGGATTACACTGATGTCCAAAAGAAGGGAAAATCTGCTACTCATCAGCAACACATAGTTTGGTCAGTTTGACAGCACTACGCCTTCGTCAAAAAGCAGTTTTATGGATGATGCCCAACTACCATCTGACTCTCCGATGTATAAAGGTTCTTCCTACCGTCTGAGGAAAACCCTTCCAAAATACGAAGAGTCCTGAGCTCTCTGATGTGTGTGTCAAGTGTTGTATCTTTACTATGCCCAAAGTCGTCGATACCGATCATGAAGAAATTTTCTAGCCAGATCCCTACAAAATATGAAAAAGGACAGAAAAGAAAGTCAGACTCAGAAATCTGCAGAAAAAGCCAAGTGCTGAAAGACTCTTATGCGTCCAAAGGGCTATGCGTCCAAAGGAATATGCGCCCAAAATAAACAATTGGGCGCATAACACACAAACAGTACGTGGGCGCATAACATGGCAACATGTGGGCACATAGCACACCACAGTGTTGGCGCATAGCATACCACAGTGTTGGCGCCTGACTTCTGTGGGCGCATAATGATGCTCACAGAAGTATGTTGCCGTAGGCGCATGCGTCCAGGCTGAAGAAAAGTCTGAGCGTCGCAAATTAACTCTCGAGACTTTATTTTTTGAGGCGTGTCCTCACCCAAAATTGGGTCCTGGACTGGTGAAGACATTGCTGCAGGAGGAGAGCCACTCGGTGCACCCCCTTGCCCTTCGTAGATCTCTTGGCGACCTTGGGTTACATGGTTCTCAAAGAAAGAAGATGAAGAGTTTCTGAAAAATTCTAAGAGAGGAGGATAATGAGCTTTTTCTGTACTTCAGAGCCTATTTATAGGCACAGGCCGCTTCCTATGCGCCCACTATCTTTATACGCCTATGCGCCCATTGCACAGTATACGCCCACAATGGCCTGTGTGCCCACGTAAAGATCCAGCCCCTTGTACACTATGCGACTGCCACTTGCTGACGTGGACGACGTATGAAGGATGGACCTCTTCAAATTCTACACCGATGAATCTGTCAGTTCAGATTTTGAGAAAGATCTCAACAGTCGTATCTCTCTGATAGGCTGGCTAAACACTATGCACCCAAGGAGAGAGCCGTGCTATGCACCCATTGTATCATGGGAAGACAGTCCATGCTTCTTTCAAAGTATTTCGAACTCGTTCAAGTATCGAAAACTTTGAAGGGGGCTTGTAGATACATAAAAAATTTTCAGCAATGAAGCCTTATGCGCCCAAGCCAGTGAAGCTCTATGCGCCAAGCCAGTAGAACTCTATGCGCCCAGCCAGTGAAGATCTATGCCCCCAGCCAGTGAAGCTCTATGCGCCCAGCCAGTGAAGTTCCATGCGCCCAAGACTAGCTCCCCCGAAAGGGCACATAGACTGAGACATGGCTATGCGCCCAAGCCTGACTCAGTCAAAGCCATGATCAAAATATGCACCGAAGCGTACGACCACGTTAGTCTCCACGAGCAGTCGTGCACCGAAGCATGCGGCCTCGTCAATACCACGACCAACCCACGATCTCGCTGCCTGCATGTGCCTACACCCTATGCGCCCAAGGCAGGACTATGTGCCCTCATGAAAACTAGTATATTTTCCCCATGTGGGTGCATAACATCATTCCAGCTCAAGAACGACTATAAAAAGGGGCCTCATCCCTCTTCAAAAGACAGAACGAAGAGCATTTTCAAGAGCCAAATTGCTGCACTTCTTGCCAGTGAGCCGAGAGTTAGCAATTTTCTTAGGTTTTCTCCCACTTTTGTAATCGGAGTGTCAACGGAGTAAAGGAGCAACTGCCGCTCGATCTCCATCGTCCCATTCTCCAGAATTCTTTTTTGTACTCGGGGATCCTCAGCGCAGGATCTCTCAGGCGTACTCGATTTGTGGTGCCTTGCACCAATAAAGAAAAGACATCATTTTATTCTTCTTTTTTATGTGTGTCCACAAATGGGTCCACAAAAATCTCAGGAAATGAACAAAGCAGAAAGTTCTTTCTTTTTCTTCAGCTAAACATAAAGTAAAAGATTACATCGACATCGAAGAGAAGTAAACTACATCTTCGGGTTTCTTCAGATCTCAGATACACTAAGACAAAATAGGTACAGTGACTTTATTTCATATTTTTGAAAATGATGATTGTAAGGCAATCTACGAATCCTCACAGCCAGGGGTCATAGTTGCGTTGAGGCATGTACCATTCCCTCATCCATTTCGCATATGAAGGCTCTATCTGACTAAGGTCCTCGGCAGGGGCAGGAGGATCAGAACTCCCGGTGCTACTACCCTCTGGTAGCGGCTCCTCCTTAACGGCAACTTCGATCATGGGAGTAATCTCTTCCCTGATAGCCGTCGATTCTTCCTTGATTTCAACTTTGGGAATCACCTCCTCCTTAATGTACACTTCTCGTTTGATAAGAGGAAGTGATGTTTCCTCCTTTATAAAGGCCTCTGTCTTCGACATGGAACCTCTAAACAGGACCAAAGGGAGAAGTCAGCACATATCAAAGACGCATTAGCAACCTGATGCAACGTCAGGGTCGAAACTAATACGCACATATCAGATCCTAGCTTCGGTGCATCATCAGGACTTAAGTCCATGCACGTCAGCTAAAATGGGCTTCGGTGCATCATCAGGACAAAGACAGAGAGAAGAAGAAAGCCAAAATTTTATATATAAATGTGATGGTGTTTTCTATTACAAAAATAGTCTCTCATAAACTGAAAGACAAGAAGAAGAAAGAAGAAAGTCAAAATTGAGAAGATAGGTTCTTAAGCTCTTCTAACCGGCTCCTCAAACAGGCCCTCTGATGCTCAGCCAATGCTTGGGCCCTCCGCTCAGCCTTCCGACGTCGAATAGCTTCATTTTCGACAGAGGACATAGCTTGGCGTGTAAGGGCCAACTCAGCCTGACAAACGCCAATGCTCTCCTTCTCCTGAGCTAGAGCTTTGGAAGATTGGCGAAAGACCTCCTTCAGGTCCTCTGACTTCCTCAGGTTACTCTCATCATAGGCCAGAGTCTTCTCCAATTACTAAATCTGCTTTCAGAGATCTTTGCATTGTTCCTCTGTATCTGCATGACGACGGGCCCGAACCTCATCAGCATCAGTCACCTCCTTGAGTGCAGCTTCAACTTTTGTATGACGGGCCCACAAATCCTGACGCCGTCATTGATAATGGGACACTTCAGAGGATATTTTCTCCAACTCTTCAACAATCAGAGTTGAGACATCGCATTCAAGATTCTGCAGCTCCAAGGCAATGGCTTCTGACTTGGCCATTAGGTTGGCTATTACATCCGTCTTCGTCTTACATTCAGGATAATGGCACAGAAGCAACAGTTGACCATCAACAATAAGGCGGGCGCATTTGAGTGAGTTATTATGCTGTAAGATGCCCTCCAAAGCATGCAATAGAGCATAACAGATGGTACCCAGGAGGAGATCTGAATAATACTTGTTATCCGCTAAACTCGTTGAGGTCATGGGAGAAGCCGGGACAACGACAATCTCTGAACTCTGCCCAGATACTAAGACCGAAATAGCAGGAGCCACCGGTAGGACACCCAACGACGTAGGAGGCAAAATCGGCTCTTCGACCGTTCCTATAATCGGGGCCGATTCTGCAGTGATCTCCTTAGTCAGTATTTCATCAACCGGTTTGTCGATCGCATCCTCGACCAGTTTCATAGCAATGACATTGGCAGCCACATCGACGGGTCTTATTGAGGCCTCCTCGTCCGTCGTCCTAAGGACTCGACTAGCCAACCCTTCAATGGACTCCTCCACAACTGTTCGGATGATCCTTTCGATAAACCTTTCGATGATGGACCTCTCGACGGCTTGTCCGGGCAATACTTCAACCACTTCCTCAGTCGACCCCTCTACCGGACGATCCTCTGGGTCGTCCGACACAACAGAGTCATCTTCCAAATGAGGAGGAGTCAGAATGACAGGACTCGGGGTAAAGGCTTCAGCTTCCACATTTATCTTCGCTCCGGTTGGCTCAACCGAAGTTCTAGGTAACCTCGCAGGGTCCTGCAGAGACGAAGCCAACAGTTCCAAGGAGCCCCGAGTCTCGTAACCGAAAGGAGCGGAAGGAGGGACATCCTTTGAGTCAGAACAAACATCAGCCGCAGTCCTTCCCTCGATCCCAATGGCTCGAGGAACATCGGGCGCAGGCTCTTCAGAAAGTTCCCTAAGCCTTTCTGACGATGAGGGCCACGCCTACATGAATCAAACAATGATAAGGCATAAAAAGTAGACAAAAAAAATGAAAGGTCAAAACACCCAGACTTACCCTTGAAGAAGACCCAGCAAAAGGGGTATTTGGCTCCACGGAAGGTTGTCGGGATGATGCATCCCGCAAAGGCACAAAAGTCATTCTGGCCCTCTTAATAGGAGGAGAGCTCGCCCTAGAAGAAATCAGGCATTTTCGTGGGTCGCTCACGAGCATCTCCACCTCTCTCCCCTTCCGCGATGAGCTGGAACCATCAGTGGTTCTGCTCTCCAAAGAAGCAAGCCTCCGAGGACGCCGCAAAGACGATCGAGTTGCCTCAAACTTCGTTCCCTCAAGTAAGCTCCTTTGGCGATCATACTCCGACGAAAAGTTGTTCTCAATGCAGTAAAACTTCGTGGCAGAATCTAACAGATGCGTCTCCATATTCATCGAAGGAATGGTAAACCCTGCGCGACCATCACTAAAATAATGCCATGCCTTGGCGCTATCCAGGAGGCTTCTCTCGTAACTAAGATAGGAGCTTGGATTACCTATCATGACCTGGCTATAGCTAAATTGAAGCGCAAAGCGGCTAGGCAGGTAAGGCTCCAAGTACACCTGATTCTGGTTTTGACACACCAGATGGGAGGAGCGGATGGACTGCAGCCAACGGAATGCCCCAAGGGCTAGATTCGCGTCCACTGACACTTCATCTACAGAAAAACTATTATATGAAGGCAAAATCATGCGGATGGCAAATTTTCTTAATCTACCCAGCATCTATCTGTAAAAGGAATATCCTGATCAATCCACTCCATAGCTTCATAATTGTGCAGGGTCGTATCCCCTGCCTCAAACCCTAGGAGTGTATTGGGAGCTATCAAACCAGGGTGGTGCAAGGCTAACCAACCCATTAGGTAGTGGTAGGGGAGTTCGACCGACGAAAAATCTCCATCCCTCACTCCATGCTCGATTTTTCTCTGGGAAAAATCTTACAGGCCGCGCGGGATGTCACATACCATGGCCGGCAATAAGGCCAAAGAATGTCTGAAGGCAAGCTTTATAGCGGGCAAGATCAAATCCTGACTAATCCGATCAACAGGCCCTGAACCTTCTGGAACCATGACCTTTTGTAGCCATATCATTAAAAAGGCAGCTAAGGCCACTTTATGGCTCAGGGCAGTCAAATTTTGACAGAAGAAATTATGGACTTTGGCGGTAGGATTTCCATCGGCATCCACTGACGGAGCCGACACCCCAACCTCGGCCATCATATCGTCCACTTTATCAGCAATGTACTCCCGACGCACGATAAAATAAGCCTGTCTCGACATTGATAAAAGCTTCGTAAAAATATAATCGGTCCAGGCCTTCATATATGGCTGATCTTGAACCCCACCCTGGCACTTACACACCTGGTAATGGTAAAACAACTCTTTATATATAGTCATCATCTCAGGGTATGTATTCTTCAGCCTGAGAAACTCCTCACTGCAAGGAGTGTACTCCTCATAAGGGTGATCCCCCCATTGTAGCTTTGAGATAGCGCACATCTCATGAAGAGCCTGGCCTATCTCTCCATAAGGAGTGTAGAACGTCCCCGTATGATGATTAAACAACTCCAGCAATGCAAGAAAGAGAGGCCGGTTGACCTCGATCCCTTGTGCAGTATCCTTAATGCAGTGAAGAGCCCTATACCTTTTAGGTCCATTTGGTACCTCCCTACCGCCCATAAAGACAACTCCATCCACTCTGGGTTGGGATAAATCCAGCCGGCGACATGGAAAGCACCCTTTGGATAAGTATGGCCAGTAGCCAACATCCCGTTAGCAAATAGGAAAGCACGATAGGGATGTACTTCAGGGGCCGACACGTTAGGAAGATGACCAGGGAGCAATACCCACAGTATGGCGGGTGGACCATCAGGCACACCCTTGAAGAAATCTTTCTGAATGGAGCGCCCTTTCTCTTTAATAAGACCAGTCATCAAACCATTACGTCTCGGGGTTAAATCCTACTTCATGAGGCTTGCCTCAGATAAAAAGGAGAAGACAAAAAGTGGAGGATGATGTACGATAGAAGGCACGACCAAAGGAACGCCATAGTTCTCGAAATACTTGCCCTCAGTTATTCCTAAGAGCTTGACATTTTGTAGCACCAACTCATCACTGAAAAGAAAATGAGGCTTCAACATCTTAACAGTATCTAATGGGACAGACAATCGGCCTCGATCCATCATACGACGAAAGTAAGTGAGCCGATGTTCCTGGATCATAGCCAGGCAACTCCGTGGCTGACCATAAGCAACCAGCTGCGCAGCAGAAGCGACGAGTGCCTCCTCAGCACCGTGACCTCCGGCATAGCCTGTGAAGGCAAGGAGAATATCTTCAAAGAGTGTTGAGGGCACAAAAACTACACATAAATAAAGGGTGTCAGAAAAATAAAGACGAAAACATAGCACCATAAGAAGGCTGAGGTGGCCAGCTTGCGGAGCACCCACACAGACACTATCGAAGTGCACCACGCATCGACTAACATGCAAGCCGTATAAATACTCCGTACGAAACACTACGCGTAGATATTAAAAGCATCTATAAGCCTTACTACGAATGAAGTAATGGCTATATAAGTCAAGACAACGAAGCGACGACATTCCTTCGAGACAACACTCCTGGGAGTCAATGCTCATGTACTAACGGCAAGCCAAGAATCAAAAAAAAGAATCAGATACTTACCCGCAATGTGTGGCCGTACGTCCCCAACAATAGGAGGCTACTCGACGACGACCGCCTCAGAAGCCGGTTGCTTCCCTTTGGCTTGATGGCTGCTCGATGTAGCCTCTCCGATTTGCCTCACGTACGACATTCTAGATGGCCTCTGGGGCTCTACAGCATGTCGGGGACTGTCCCTTGAAGGTGTTACAGCCGGGTGGGGGCTGTCCGCTGCTCTACGAGCCTCCTTGGAGCTCGCCGTGGAGGCCTTCAATATTCTTGATTTCTTGGGAGCCATGGCAGGAAAAGCTAGGATTTGAAAGAAGGAGAAGACTTTGAAAAAGGTTTCGGTGAAAAAAAAGAAAGCTTTTCTCTCTCCCCTAACATTCCTACTTATAGGAAGAGCCGTACACGTCAACAAAAGAAGACAAGATGCTTCGTAAACCCTTAAAACGACATGGGTTCAGAAAAAAAGGTCATAATAAACATTAGCAAGAAACTAGGAGTCATGATCAAAACTTAAAGAAGCGATGATTTGAGGTATTTAATGTTGAAGCCCAAGCATGACTTCAGCATGGCAGCAGACGTGATAGGCATTTTGCCTACAAAAAAACATATGTCATTCTTCTTTTCAAAGTATCCCGAGCTTGACTCAAGTTCGGGACACTTTGAACGGGGTCTTGTAGAAGCATAAAAAAGCGCAGGGAGACACAAGGCGCAGGGGGTACTCTTGCTACCCACCCATCTTCACAATGGCACAGATGATGGACGACACCGGTTGCTGCTCTCGCTACCAACCCAGCTTCACAGAAGTACAGGCGGTCAAGCACGCCAACAGAAAGGACAAACTCACAAAAAACATGTAAAAAGTTCAAGAAAAGTTTTTTTTATGAAATCATGGCTATAATAGTCTATTACAGATTCGTCACGATTACATAAAAGAAGACTTTTTAACTACAAGGATCTGTTACAAAGTATTTATGATTACATATGCTGAACTAAAACCTCCTACGGATATACGTTGGGGTTCACCTTTATAGTGTAATCGTCATAAGAGGAGGGACTGTATATAGAAGATGTGAATATAGTTGCCATCAAAGTCTGCCACCACATCACCCCCCTCAGATGTGCAGCTCTTTCTGAAGCAGCTATTGGCCCGAGCGAGAATTCAGTCCACAGCACGATAGGAGGCCCTTTTTAAAAGTGCATCAGCTTTTGAGGCTCTTTCAGCCTAATAAAAGTGTGCAGCCGCCAATGAGCAGGGCATAGCACAACCTGCGGCACTTCATGTTGGCAACCAGACTGAACTCGGCCGTCAGGACCTCCAATACCTCGAAGATGTCGCTCAGGTTTGAACTCCCCATGAGAAGAGTTCCAGCACATCCAAAGCTCATCAACAGTTCTTCTATGAAGGCACAACTCCTTTTAACGAAGGGATCCTCAACCAAAATCCGATTCAGGCAAGGCCAGCGGTCGCTCAAAGCTAAGTCTGGATGCAACATGGCATTGAAGGACAAAAAGAAGAAGATGTGACTCTTCGGAAGAAACTCCCACTTTATATAGGACGGAAGTGGTCCATGACATAGGCCACGGGGCCGTCGGTCAAAATTCCCATATTAATGGGATGAACCTAGGACTCAACACGATGAACCCCATTAAATAGGTTCATTCGACTAAGTCTTAGACATTAAAAGACTCCTTGAAATTCTCCAAGTAACGATGGCAATTAAGAGGGAGTCGTTCCTTAAAGAGCCGTTATTAATTGCTCTTAAAGAAGAATTCAAAGCCAGCTTCTTCAAACTAGAAGTGCAGCTACAATCCTTCTCCAGAAGTAGGCGCAGACGGGTGATGACTTCACATTATCCCAGCTTCAACGGCGCAGACCTCTGGTTTGACCCAGAAGCTCAACCCCCTTTATCAAAGACTTAGAAAATACCAGTGCATCCAATACAAGTCCGCCTGCCGCTCCAAATGCATAGTAACCTCATCAGCCAGAAGCACAGCCTACTCGTCGCCCTAAAGCATAGTGACTTTAACATTCGAACATAGCCTACTCGTCGCTTAAACACACAAAGGCTCCGTTGTCTTCGAAACATAGTCCACTCATCGCCGGAAAGTACAGAGGCTCCGTTGTCTCCAGAAGAATAGTCTACTCGTCGTACCAAAAGTGCAACAGTACTAAGACCTCGCTAGAGGTACAGGTTGTATGGTCCCACCCAATTAGTTTGTTTAAACCGCTACTCTCAACGATAGGATAGAGTTTGATGATATTGATAAGTGCAAATATTTTTATCAATTGGACTAAAACTCAGATAAGGACGAAGTTTGCACCTTTGATAAAGATCGTATCAAGTCGGTTTGTTTAAACCGATAGCCTCCTGAAGATCAAACAGAATCCTACTCTGAGATTTAATCCAAGATCTACTCAACTTCATCTAAATAGATGATTCCCAGTAATAGACACGCGTCACGTATCTCCTCCTTCGGTTATTTTGATAAACACCCGAGATCTCGATAAAGGGGAATCTCGACGTCCGCCACGTGTCAGCTCAACAGAAGTCCGTACTGTATAATGACAGTCGATTCCTTAATATCTCAAATCTTAGTGCACATCGCATATGTTCCCCCTTTCCCATATAAATAGAAGGAGTTTTCCTTTCAACAAGAAAGGAGGAGGACACACACAGAGAGAAAAGAAGCAGAAGACAAATGGCAGAGCTTCAAAGTCTTCAACTCCGGCATCCTCTTGATTGGTAACCCTAGAGTTCCATCAAAGTTACCAGAAAGCCAAAGCAAGTCCAACTCATCGTCAGATCGTCAACGGAGTAAAGGAGCCACTGTAGTGCTTGATCTCCACTGTCACGCTTTTCTAGAATTCTTGTACTTAGGTTTTCTTGCATAGGAATCGATTGTACCCTTTTTTTAAGTTCAATAAACAAAAAGTTTGTATAACCTTTTGTGATGTTGAACACCTCTTACTCGGCATCTACGAGCCTCTGGATATTACCTCTGGTCAGATCTTGGTAGGATTTTATTGGCTAATCGAGCGCATCCAAAATATGTTCCAAGAAGCTAACTCTATCCAAATTACCAAGATTATAGATAATATTGATGATAAAGGAGACAATTGACTTCATTGACTCATAGGGGTGGCCTTTCTCCAAGACCATCTGAACCAGAGTTTCCAGGAAGGCGAAGAAAGCAGTAGTGTAAGTCTTGACGACGACTTTGTTCACTGCTGATACACCAGGAGTTGATACTGCAACCTGAATTCTTTCTTCTGCTGAAGATGGAGGAATCACAGTCTGTGCACTAGGAGATCTTAGTGCTGTCATCATCGAGGAGCTTCCTTCTCCAGCCCGAGTCCGTATGTCCAGAGGAGCCATTGTTGAGCTGAGACTAAAAGCCGTAGAAGTCAACGGGGTTGCAACGACAATCCTTATAGGACCCATGCAATTAAAAAGCATAATCATTATATCATATCAAAGAAGCAATGATGAATAAAAGTCAATAATTTACCTAAGCCCGACGGCACATATAGGTCTCACAAGGCAGATCTCGATCTGTGCAAAGTCTCGTCATGGTATTCTCGTATACGGTCGCTTGACTGCTTCCAGCCTCTGAGCCTCCTGACCGAAAATGGCTGCTTCCAGCTCCTGATTCTGCCTGACCAGTTGGGGCTTCCAATTCTACTCCCTCTGTCTGAAAAACATGTTCAACCGAGGTCTGAATCCCCTCAACATTAGTTCTGGGATTTCCATCAATCCTAACATTTTCAAGGTTTTCAACTTGAATCTTGACCATCTTCTTTCTTGTCATCAAGATCTTCATTATCATTTTCATCACTTGAGCTTTCATCGCCCTCAATATCAGTATTTAAGTTCTCATCATCTTGTGGGTCAATGAGACTCTGATTATCATCTTTTGGGCTTTGATGCCCTTCATTATCAGTAGGGTGTTCTTCACCCTCACTAGTGATATAGCCCTCTTTGGCCGTTAAGTCTTGATCCTTTAAAACCTTTATGGGATCTTGATTAACTCTAGTTTTATCAAGATATAGGAAGCAACAATCGTAGGATCTTCTTCAATCAAATCATCACTGAGATCACAACTATCAAGAGCCTATATCATTTCTTGACCTTCTTGAGAGAGGGTAGGAGTTTGGATTATAAAAGGAGCTGCAACGTAGGAAATCAAGTCGTTTGAAGGCAATACCTCCTCAGAAATTATGGTCTCCAGAACCTCGGTAGTTAGGGACGGTAGCATAATTCCTGCTGTAGCTAATACAGTCACGGGAATGGTGATATCTATAGATGCTGGCTCTGAGGGAGGAGCCAGAGGAGTATTTGCTGTGAAGACTGGAGCTGGAATATCGATTAATGAAAAAACATCAATATTTTTACTAAATCATGATCACGCTAAAAGAGTACAAATGTTACCTTGCGAAGGCAGCAGATCTTGTGATGACGACGATGGATCAGGTTGATTTGAAGGTTGCTCCGGCATTGAAGTAACCGGTGAAGTTGCAGTTTCTTGTTGCACCACTTGTGTCACCAATAATTTTTTCTTGTTTTGCATTGAAGAGGTACCAGAGATGATTCTTCAGTTTCAATATGATCACCTTGCATGATCGGCCCCTATTAATCTCTTCATCGACAACTCTACTACCTTTTGTAATCGAAGAGGGAGTTGCCTCTCCTCTTCCATGAGATATTCCCGTTTTTATTTGCCTTGTTTGGGACTTTGTCGTCCTACCCGTAGGCTGCTCAGCAAGAACTACTGTTGTTTTCTTCTTCCTCCCTAGAGCCTTAGGAGGAGAAGTGAGTTCATCTGGGTGTGATTGAGTAGATGAATCTCCAGTCTTTTGTCTTTTACCAGGCCCCTTCGCGGAAGACTTCTCCTTTTGCTTCTTAAGTGAGGTATCTAGTGGATCGTTCACTTCTTCGAGAAGGCCAATAAGAGTAGCCTTTAAGGGCTCATTAGCAGTATCATGATGTTTCGCATCTCTAAATTTTCGTATAGTTTTGGTCTTCGTTCTTGCCCGTTTGGCACTTACAAAACTATCAGCCAAGTTGAAACCTTCGAAGAAAGTATTGGCTGAAGTACAAAAATTCGAGTTTGTATACAACATACGCGGACCTCTGTGAGGGTGGCAGAGGGCATTGTGAATATAGCCTTATTACTCCTTGTATTATAGTACCTCCAGACTCTGGTACCATCTATCAAATAACCCTTGGCTTGTAAGCAGGTAGTAGAATTGCCAATATGCATCTGATCATAGCCGAACTGTCGAGCGAATTGGCTCGGTAAATATGGCTCCAGATAGCATTCACCCTCGAACCGATGTACTAGGTGGGAGGGCCGGATCATCTTCAGCCATAAAAAAGCAGATGGAGTTAGACGAAGGGCCATGGGTCCCAAGTCCATGAGTTGAATTAGAAGATTTTTGCATCCCAGAGGAGGAGGGACACAATAGAATCTCCATCCGGAACCCATGTTCAAAGCCCTTCTACACTCTAAAAGGTTGTTTATGTTCCATCGAGTGGTGGCATAATGCCTAATAAAATCTCCTCCTACAGTACCCAGAGCCGGATCCATCAGACTGGGATGATACAATAACGGCCACCCGAACTGATAAGTATATGGTATTTCAGTACGAGGAAAGGTATCTCAAGTACTGGGATCATTTATCATGTTGTCTACAAAAGAATAGAGACCTGCATTCAGTCGGCAAGTCATCTTCGAAAGAATGTCCATCTTATAACCAAATACTAGACGCACAGCAGTGAATGGTATGCCTCGGTAGAATCTATCAACGATACTGGCTTCTGAAACCACGAACCATCGTATCCATAAGGAGAGAAAACCTGCTAAGGTAGCTTCTCGAGACATTGGTCTACTACCTTGCCCGAGGTAACTCTCAATGGGAGCACCTGCAGGAAATGGATGCCAATCTTCATCCAGTATATTATCCACATGTTTGGTTTTTTCTATTAACTTCTCGACAGTACTGCGGTCAAGCGGTTTGAAAAAACGAGGTTCACAAGCTTGATTCTCATTTCTTGTCTTCATGAATGCGGCCAAAAAATAAATATGTCAGCCATTTAGTCATGTAACATGTCCCTTTTACGAAACTCTAATAAGAGATGGTACAAATCATAAAGTGGCATTAAAGCTTTTCGAAGACGACCACCATCTTTGGGTTCTTTTTGGCTGAAGCATCCAGCTCCTCATTTGTCGGTACATATTTCTCGTATCGATTTTCACCCATTGGTAGATCAGATAGATATTGCATTTCATGAAGCGTAAAGCCAATCTCTCCATAAGGAGTCATGAAAGTGCCAGTTCTGTCGTTATACCGTTCTACCAAGACTAAAAATAAATTAGGATCGGGACAAATTTTGCAAGAAGTAGTCCAGATTGGATCGTAAAGTTCCAATTTAAGAAGCTTATCTCTGAAGTTATCTAAAGCCCAGACTGTAACACAGTTCCAGTGTTTCATCTCTTGATTCATCAAGCCTGTCAACTGTATTCTCTGATCTGGATATTTTTCCTCAGCCTTAGCAAATATATTTGTGAAGAAAGGTATACTGAAGGAAATCAGTAAAGATGAATCTTCAGGAGGCACGCAACTCAATTTTAAGCCTCTCAAGTGGGAACTATATCTCTCCGAAGAACTGTAGAACATATCCTTGTTTTGGGGACCCAACTTATGGCATATTTTACCAACTTTGTCTTGTTGGATTGGAGTCAAGTTCCATGCCATCCATCGAGGATAACTGGTATAGACGTATCGAGATAGAGATAAGTGTCTCGACATCTCTCTAAGATATATCAATCTATATCTACTCTGATAAATTCTTTCCTCTCGCTTTGAATTAGGCTGAGCTATTTTCCTGATAGCGTCACCAAACAAGAAAGCTGGTTTCTGATAGGGAACTTGGTCCAGACTTACAAAAGGTTCACCATTCATTAAACATAGTAAAGTACTATCCTCTTGAGATGTTAGCATTGCCCTTCTGGAGTCAGGAAGATCATATTGGGAAAAGGAGACGTGGGACATATTCTCTTGATATTCTGATACTCGAAAGGCTGAAGCCAGTATCTCAGTATTTGGGTCTTCTCTAAGATCAACCGCAAAAAAAGAAGCAAAGTTTAGAAACATGAAAGATCATTTATAAAAAACATTGCAAAACTTTGCACACAAAAATGTCCAATTTGCGCAACCAGATACAAATTGCATAAGCACAATGGCTCTTGATTGGCGCATGGTCAAAATATCCTAAGTGAAGGCCTTATGACAAAATTATTTTATTATTTGGGCACATGATATGACAATTCTTCGAAGAGGTGCACAGAAACAATAGTTCAAAGATTTGCACATATGACAGTTTCACAACTTGCGCGAGTCAACTTTTTGCGCGAGATCATCTTTTGCGCAAATTATTCTTTGTGCACAACACACTTTGTAAAGACATGAGTGTGCAAAATGATTTGGCCGACACTCTAAAAAGAGGTGGCGCTAGTTGTAAAGTGCGCATGGTCAACCAGAGCTCTAAAAAGAGATGGTTGACACTGGCTACGTTCCGTTGCCATCATATGGTATTGGGCGACTGTTCATCATCTTCTTCGAAGATCACCTTCAAGCGCTGGGTTAGACTTTTCAGCTCTTGCCAACGGTGGTGCGTGTTGTGGCACCCGCAACGACGGTGTGCGCGACGAAGCTCCGACGACCGCCTTTCCTTTGTCAGCGACTGAACGTTTTGGGGCCATGGCTGATGATCGAAGAAATTTTTTTTGAAGAAGGAAAGGTGAAGATGAAAAGCTCGAGGAGAATTATTTTTGAGTAAAAAATCTTTCCTCTCTCCTTTCGGATTCTTATAGCCGAAAAGTGAAATATAATAGATGCAACAATTACGCACAAAACTCAGGGTCGGTTGCAATACTGTCATGTGGCACTCACGCCGATCACTTCTAATTCAAAGTGTTTCAAATTTTTGAAAATTTTCAAACTTGAAAACTTTGAAGGGAGCCTTATAGAAGCACAAAAATGATTAGGCGCCACTCATAAAATGGTGCCAGGATTCAAAAAGGCGCTAGCTATTTAGGTTGTGCTAAGACTCGGATAGCGCCAACTATTAGGGTGCACGAGCACCAAGTGGGAAACTTCCTCGAGAAGCTGGAGCAGTTGTCATGATTACTGACAACCCGTCAGAAAATTCCTTCGAATCCTGAGCAATACGGCACTCGAAAAGACCGTGTCAGCCTTTGCAATAAATGTTGACAGCTAGCTTGTACCAATTATCATTTGGTACGAGATAATTAATGATCACAAAACTGCCATGCTGAGTAATGAGTGCCAATTATAAAGTTACGCCTTGCGCCACCTATCAAGTGGGCGCCACTTAGTCAATTTTCATTCAGAAGTCGGATGACTTGGCGCACATGCCACTAATCTCGAAGAACATGTCCACTATACTGCCCACGACCATGCGCATCTCTCTTATAGAATGCTACTCGTCCCTAGCAGTTCAAGTAACCGTACGCGTAAATGAGTAAATGTCGTGCCAAATATAGCACGTGCCACTCAGGATAACTGATTGACAGTTATTTCAAAACTCTATAAATAGAGTTTCAGATCAGTTCTAAGGCATGACTATTGATCATAATCTCTTGACAAGGTGCTGTCGCATTCTTCAGAGGCTCGTGTCTTCGATAACAGATCTTCCAAGGGATAAAGTGATCGTCTTCAGATCAGATTCCTATAGTTATACTTTTCCAGAATCAAATTGTGCTCTTGTACATTCTTTTTCTTAGTTTATAAACTAGTTTTCTTGTAAAACTTTTGTTCTTACAAACAATGTCTTTTAGTAGCAGGTCATGTATTGGTAGTGTATCTTATGTTCCCTTTGGCGGTCTTGTATTCCACCAATATTCGGAATGCAATGGTCGACTTAACATATTTGGTGAGTGAAGACGAGTTTCTTGTCCCACTTTTTTGCCTCCATATCTTGTGATACATGAATTTCTTGTATCTCGACTATAAAGGTGCATCCTGGATCAGAGTCATGTCCTCGACTGAGTCTTTGGTACCGACTTACCCCGAGACTTGATCCTTGTTTACTTTGTGAGTTTGTGTAGGCCAGCGATGATGAATCCCTACTTAGCTGACTCAAGGGTATATTTATCCATATGCCTCTATGTTTCCCTTCTCTATTTGTGTTATATTTTTATATGTATTTATTTATTAATTATTTCTGCATTTACTCAAATTCTTTATTATTACATGTTCACATGATATTTTCTTTTTCTTATGAGGTATGTTATTATGAGATTGTTCTAACATGTGTGATCTATCGCTTGGGTTTAGCAAAATTTCGAGGATAGAATTTTTATGAGAAGGATAAAATTGTCACATCCATTTTTGGGTTTCATATTTCTAGATTTTTGATATTTAAAATCTTTCTTGTAGATCAAGCTTATAATATGTTTTGTATTTTCGTGTATCATGTTTATTGTATCTTACGTGATTATATTTTATTTTGATATATGAGACTATCCTGGACTAGTGGAATAGCTATTGGCATTGCCACAGACCCGTGCTAGGACATGTGCGTGGACCATATATCTTGGTTTTTCCCGAAATAGAAATTTAGCAATCAGACCAGTACAACATCAGTATGCTACAATATATTGTCGGTATACTGCCTGGCTGCTATTGACTTTTTCTAATGGGTTCTTGGTTCTATTTGGATGTGTAAGCTCCCTAGTTTTTGAGTACTTATTTATTTAATATTATTAATTAATATTAACTATATTTTATGATCAACTATGACTATAGATATACTTTACCGTAGCTTTGATTTTTGGAGCACATCAATTGCCAACTTCTCAAAACTAATTTCATATTCATATTCTAGACAAGTCCACCGTCATTTTGGAATATCATGTCCCACTCAAACATGTTTCTTTGTACTATATTTTTTATGTACAATTTTTAGATAATAAAGGGTCAACTATAGCATTTACCATAATCTCAATGTATTTTCCATTTCAATTTGAGACCCAATCTCGACCCAAATTATTCGACCCAATATACGGCTTTGACCTATTGAGCTTACCACACACACGCCAATGCTGTCTCATTCAATCGACTTTCCATGTGCTATTTATTTTCAAATGGCGGCATATAAGACCTATTTATTAAACTTTTTGAGCCTATTTCGATATTGTTTTAACCCAAACCTAGTCTAACTAGCCTAATGGAGCCTATCCTAGATTGTCATAACCTAATAGACCTATATTTGATTGATTTTTATCAATTAAATGATCGCCACATGTGGTTGGATTCACTAACTATTTACCTTTCCATATTAGAAAACCCAATTAAACCTATAGATTGAGTTATCAACCAAATCTCCCCAAACAATTTTTTTATCAAATCCTAACTTACAAAAGGACAAAATCGTATATATTCTCCCCTATATGTGGCTGACCACCTTCCCAATAGCCCCCAACCCGAGCTCCCATCTTCCATCCAACCCGACGACACCAACCAAGTCCAAGCCGCCAAGACCTCCCTTCCGACCTCCATTTGTCGCACCACCACCTCCATGACGACCCTAAGGGACCCATTTTCAACCCTATCAAGTCCCGGAGGAGTCTCTCTACTCGTTTGGTCGTTTGAGGGCCGAACGTGAAGGTTTTTTCCAGCCGTAATAAAAATTTCGAACCCAGGTTTATTCACTTCAACTCTGTGTTTCATCTACTTTTATTTGTCTGTTTGCTGCAAAACAAAAACTAACTTTTATCCCTATGTGTCTACTTTGATCTCCAATTGGTCATTCATGTGGTTTCGCACGGTTTGTCTGGAGCGTCCATTTTACGAACATGTGTCTAGGCTGAACCAATTCTGTTGCGTGTGAGTTTCCGTCGACTTGCAGAGGAATTCGACCACTCTAAATTTTTTATAATACTCTTGACATCTTGTTCTATCAGTCCAATATTCTTATGGGTTATTTTGTTAAGTTTTTATATCTTATTAAAATTCATTTACATCATGTCTTTTTCGTAACATCAAAATACTTGGAATCTAGACTTCCTTTGGACTCGTAACTATATGGAACTTTTCTAAAATTACTATTATGAGTATTTTATCATGAAAATCATATTTTTAATCTATTTTACATAATTATTCCAGAATTAATAGTTATTTAAAATTGATCATTTCGGGTATAAAACTATTCGACAAGTTGATGTATATTGATATTGGATCAATATAGGAGTTAGATGATTGTGTTCTTATGAATAAAATAGTCAAAATTCTATTATAAAATATTTTAATGTATTTTTTAGAAAAATAATAATATATGTTTTACTTTATAAAAAATTACTTTATCAACTTGATTTAATACCATATATACTAGATGGGGTTAAATATGAAATATGACTAGTTTAGTGGGATATATTAATTGGATTTATATATTGTAAGTCCATATATGGTATGAAATGGACATATCATTGATGGTTAGATGTATTTATTCTAGGTGTTCGTGACGGTGTTAGCAAGGATCTCGGAGTCTGAACATCGTATTCGCACTTGGAGACTACATGCAAGTGTACCTTGCCAAGTTTCAGTTTTATTTGTTAATTATCTGTTCCTCTGATTCTTATTCATATATTAGGGACGTAGGATTAGTTGATACTTTGCGTTCGAATATTATTCGAGTACCGATGTCAGTCTACAGATATCGAGTATCGACACTAGGCATGACGTTGTATTAGTTCATATTTTATTAACACGATAGATAATGGGACACTGACACGAGCATGATACGGAGTCATAAATGACATATTCATGGTTTTGACTCTATGATAGGATACATGACTCGTCACTTGTGCTTAAGATTATCTTGTTGACATGACTTGACTTGATAGTACTAGAACATGGGATAGAAAGAATATTACCGTCATATCAGGCTACCTTGACACGTTTGATCTTGTCTCTATTGTCGGAACTTGGTTGTTAACTGACATATTTGCCACTGTCTTTGTAGCAGAGTAATGGTGTTTTAATACATTTGCACATGGTACTACGATACGGTGCCTTGGGTATGAGTTTGCTGAGGTGCTTGTGAGCCTCAGCAACTGAAGCCTGATATCCGGATTGTGTTCTCACGTGCATATCACTTAGACTGGATACAATAGATACCTTAAAACATTTATTTTCTTGTTACTATCACTTGGCATGTATATTATGTATCTTATTACGTCCCTCTGAGGACCTGGTGAACTCTCCAGGTAGTCTCTTATGCAGAAAAAGTTTATTGATCCGGGTAGTGTCGCTATGTTCGACTCAGGTATATTTTTGGTTGATATCTTCGTTATATTACTTCGGTGTTATATTTATTTCCATTACTTTATTCTGCTGATATGGTCTAATTTTATAAGCTTTATTCTTTGAGATAAGCTTGTTCAGACAAATATAATAGAGTCTGGTCCACTTTATTATATGTTGTCTATTTTTGTGTGCTTGTAGGATCAACATTAGTGCACTTGGTATTATGATAGATTTATTTTCTGTTGATTGAGATATAGATTTTATCATGGTGATATGCAGATAAAACTACCTAACTTATACAGTGTATACGTATTCGAATTGGGCTAGAATCCACTTGATATATAGCTGGCATATTTATGTATCCTGGTCCTACGTATTTTGGGACTAGAGTGTTACATATTTTTGTGGTGGCCCAAGCAGGTCAGGGCATATCGTCTCGGTTACGTTATTATACCGAACGAGCATGCAATATGATATTGTATTAAGGATCTCAATCCACAATTGCTCGAAAAATTCTTTTGATTTCCTCTGTCGTCTTTGGAACTCAAAAATTACATTCGATCATCTTTCTTGAACTTCTTACCATGAATTCTTGTATTTTCCTATTTTGGAAGGACGAATGCTCATGCGTGACACTTCTTTGGATTATATTTTACCATAGGATAGAAGGTATTTATGTCATGACCCGCACCCATTTTTTTTTCGGATATGAGACGTGTCCAAGCCAGCCTACGCCGCAGAGTCGGCGGTAGAACGCTGTCACGGCCATGATGATCAAAATAAATAACACAATGCTCATTCATAAAATTAATTTAAACTTACAATATTTCCAAGTTCCATATTTGCAAAAAATATAAACTTGTACAAATATTGGAATGACTAAACTCAGCTATCTAGCTAGTCTCTAGACTTTTCGTCTGCATGTACACCCGAACTCCCCATGCTAAGTGAATCCACGACTAACCTGAAAAATATTGGTTTTCAGTCAGGAATGGAACGAGTACAGTCTCTAGGCTTTTCGTATGCATGTACACCCGAACTCCCATGCTAAGTGAATCCACGACTAACCTGAAAAATATTGGTTTTCAGTCAGGAATGGAACGAGTACAATTCACTGAATGCAGTTCCAATATAGGAAAATGACTATACGACAGAGGTTAGCCTTTAGACATATGATTTGGAAAATAACACAAAAGATAAATAAAACTAAACAAAGAAAAACAGTAAATAAAGACAATACTCACCGACCGACTGAAATGCCTTTGATATGTGATCGGTCTCGGAACAATTACACGACACTGTCTATACTGTCTAAAGTTACACTGTCTACACTGTCTAAAGTTACACTGTCTATATTGTATAAAGTTACACTGTCTACATTGAATAATGCAATAAAGAAATCACTGTTTACACTGTCTACTTTGCATTAATAAATTACTGTTTACACTGTCTACTTTGCAATAATAAATCACTGTCTATATTGTCTACTTAGCAGTAATAAATCACTGTTTACACTGTCTACTTTGCAATAATAAATCACTGTCTTCACTGTATACTTTGTAATAATAAATCACTGTCTAAGGTTAGATCACACATCGTTGGTACTTTACCCTTCCGACATAACAAGGAAAAAAATTAATATAAAACTGAAATCACATATCTATTGACTAAACACTGATGCATAGTAATGATCAATACTAAAAATAAACAATAAATTGTACTCGCCTGTGGTCCTTTGCTCGTGAAACCGATAATCCAAACCACTCTGTGTGCCACAATAGTCAAAACTCGTACAACAGTCTCCGGATGTTGAAATAGACATTACTAATGTTCTCAGAATCGTCAAATTAGCTAGGATTGCCTGTCCTTAAGTCCAATTCCAGACACAGGGGCAAAACGATAATTTTTGGTCAAAACGGTATCCGCCGTTGGACCCGCTTTGTACTGAAAAATGTGCCAGAGTCAATGGTCTCTAATGTCATCAAACTATATGTCTATGAATTCGTTTTGATGATACAAACCCAACCGTATGTCCAGAGTTGGTTCCGACGGGCCGTGCACAAAATCGTCCGTTGAATCAGACCGTGAGGCCCGCAAAACGGCGATCCAATCAACTGTCTCAGAATTGGACCAAATTTGGCATACATGACCAAAAAAATGATACGGTCCTGCTGCCACAATTTTTTTCTCGATCTGATGAGCGAGCACAAAGTAATTGGGAAATTTGCACAGAGACCGATACGGTGAATTTCGATGGATACGCATCAAATTTGTCGCGCACACGCAACCAATTTGAATTCCGTCAAAGTCCACACGTCCACGAAGCCGTTATGCACCTTTTGATGCTTTCGGTTCGCGACCACGTCGTCCTGATTGGCGGGACGTACGTCGTGTCGATGAATTTTTTAATATTTTTAATATTTTAAAACAGATTTTTCCTAAACTTTGGGGACTGTTTAATCGGGACAAAATGCATGAATATAGAAATGAAAAGAAGGGTTTCCATCTCCTATATATTGTCTATAAGTGTCTTCAAATGGAATCTCGAAATCGTGCATGGGTTGGGAGAAAACTGACCGTGAACTAGAGTCGTTGGACTGATTTAGGTATCCTGTTTCGACAGTTTTTCATCGAACTTGGGTTCGATTTTTCGAGCAATAGAGGTTATCTGAAATCAACCTAACTAATGGGAATTACAGTTGTATAGGTTGTCGAAATACCTGCGAAGACGGTTCGACCATTGGTCGACCGAGCGCGGCGGAAAGTTACTACGAAGTCGGTCCCCGCAGGCCACTACTGCTGTCATTTGCTCTGTTCTGGATCCGTACGCGCGCAGCCTTCCGGCGACTCTCCGGCGCTGCCGCGGCGGCGCACGACGACTATGGGTGCGCCCAGGAAAGGGGAAGGCTGGGGCGTTGGTTAGGGTTAGCGTTTCACGATCTATCTCTCTCTCGTTATCTTCTATTCATATATATATAAGGCTAGGGAGGGATATACTTGCGGGTTAGTTGGGTTATGTTGATGCTGCTATTGCATCCTTTTGTATAGGTAGGCTCGGCTGAGCGGGTACTCTTCGGCCTGTGGGGAGCTGGGCTCGGCTTGGAATTGCTGGCCATGGGCCGGCTATGTTGGTTTTTTTTTAATTTCTTCTTTGATTTGTTATTTATATAAATATATATATATATATATATTTTATATATATATATATATATATATATATATATATATATATATATATAAATATATATATATATATATATATATATATATATATATATATATATATATATATATATATATATATATATATATATATATATATAATATGTATGTATATTTATACACATAAACACTTATATATTTATATTTGTATATACATGCACATATACACTTATATATTTATATTCATAAATACATACCTATATGTATATACACCCATAAATATATTATCGATATGTATATATTTATTTATCTATGTATATATTTATTTACTTATATAGTATTTCCATAATTCTAAATAAGACCTCTATATTATATATTCCTAATGACTATATAATAATATTTATTTGACAAAAATAATATAACCATTAATAATAAAATATTAATATATAGTAACCTCAATAAAACAATAATAATAATAGTAAAAATAACGAAATAAAATATCCAATAATCGGCATTGCATCTACTTAAAATAAGTCTACATGGAATCTTTGTGTACACTGGATGCCTACATGGGCTTGGGCTCAGTTCGGGTCCTGTCCGGGCTAAAATGGTATAACCGGTTTCCCTAAAATTAATATTATAATTAATAAATAAATAAATCTTCGGTAAGGGTTAAGTCGCAACTTGTCCTGGTTTTCCTAGTTAGGACATCACTATGGCTCGGCCTTCCCTGCTGGGGCTAATACACTAGCCAAAGCACGCCATGGCACTATCCGTGCCACGATTTCTAGTCACCGTGTACTCCAAAACTCCATCATGGCTAAAATTATCTACCGTAATAATTAACTAAATAATTATTTAAAAAATTCTAAAAATCATAATTTAATTCAAATAAATAAATAAAAATATATTATCAAAATTTCGAGAAGAGGGGTTACAAATCTACCCACCTTAAAATAATTTTTTTTCTCAAAATTCTAATTCATAACTACTCTTTAAATTTAAAAAGAAATCCACTATTAACTTAATCTCCATAAATTTTGATTCCTCCAAAAATAGTGTATAACCTCCTAGCCATTTTGTAATTTACGAAACTCCGAGGACTTCTACCCACCTTTGGTCACACTACTCCCTCGATTCTTATGTCGCTAAAACTTTACAATCTTCCAACTAATTGCTAAAATTGCTACCAATAGATATCTACTGCTTATGGCTACTATAATCCTCTCCTATTTATCGAACACCCGAAAATCTACCAGCAACAAATTTACACAAGTAGCTAATAAATATTGATAAATTCTAGTAAGCATGACTATTCGTCGCTCTGAAATAGGTAGGATAGGAAGATAAGGAAGGATAATCGAAAGAAATATGAAGTTTTAAGAGTAGTAGAGAGTATCCAATGATGCAGATAGAAAGAAAATCTATGAACCATTGACTTATTTGCTAGAGTGGGCTACTCTAGTCCAGTCACTTGCTAAATAAAAAAAACCCTTCCTTTCTTATAGGAGCTTGCCAGTCGTACAATACATGGGTTTCGTTCTCAAAATTCTGAACAAAGTTCCATAATATAACGGAATTTAAGAAGTCAAGATTGTGATATTTTTCGTGGTTATTTAAACACACGAGCAAGGATATAAATGCAATACAAGATCGTATCGTGACTTCTAGGTAGATGGAATAATGGTTACGAAGGACCTCACATTCTGAGAGGTGGAGACCACGTAATAGATATAGGGACCTTTTCCAAAAAGTTTAGTTTTATAGTCCAAATATGGTGGTACGTATGGATGGGTTTTACTGGGTCTTAATGGGATCCCTGATGGGTCATCAATCGTTGGTTGGATGAATCCTGGATTTCAATCCATATTGACTGGACAAGATTCCAATGATAAAATATTTCTATTAGGCTAGGGTAACCTAGAATAAGTTTCCATCCAAGTGGTTGAGCTAGTTGCCAGTCAGAATGGTTAGCTAGGCCTTCAAGCCCGAAAATGTGCCTTCCGTGACTTTTGTGTTTAAGTAGCACAAAAAAACACAATTGAGTGGCACACTAGAGACATGTGCTTCATGGGCTTCGAGTAGATCACAACCATATATTGGGTCGAAGGAATTGAGTTGAGGTTGCGACTCTAGTGGAAGTCGGAAAGTATACCGGTATTATGGTAAGGGTTATAGCTAGTCCTTTTTTTAATGTGTTTGAGTGGGACATAATATACCTAGATGAAGGTGGACTCGTCTAGATCTTGCATATGAAATTTGTTGAAAGGTAACAGCTGGTCTCGTGCTCCGAATATTAATGACACGACCGGGGACACAAATGATCTAAATGGAAAGTGGGAGTCCATGGGGCACTAATTATCATCCTAATGGAAATTATTCTAATGAATCGGTAATCCTCTCATATCCCACAATTTTAGAAGGCTTATAGTCTACCCACCTTAGCGGCTAGGACATGGTGTTAGGAATAATACGGTTAGAAGAATTCCAAAGTCCAGATATTGTACATCGACCCTTGGTAATAAAGAATAAGGTACGGCGTAACAGAATAGGTAGATATAAGTCAAGTCAAGGATCGTTTCTCGATAAATGGAAAACGACTGTGCACAATGACATATGGTCGATAAAATCGAATGACCTACTCGTCCACAATATACGAGAGTTATCGACGGGGTATCCAACTCTAAGGCACATCATAAGAAAAGAATTTTAACAACTGAGCTGTGATTTTCTATTTATGTTAAGCCTGCTAGACCATTGTCACAAGAGTTCTAGGGGTATGGGCTTAAGGGTTACTAGTTTAAAACAAGCTTCAAGCAATAAATTAGAGGCTCACAACAAATTGGTTTCTTGAGAATAGATAGTCTCCTGGGTTGGCATTTCAACTAAGGGTAAAACCCTAATCATTCTCAAATTCAGATGGCTAGAAGGTCTCAATATTAGTTTAAGGGTCGAGGGGAGAACGAGTAACTCAATCACATGACTGGCCGATGGTAGCTATACTTGCGTGTACAACTATCATAGCCATGGGGGTATTCTGTATCTCTCTACCATCACGAGTTTTCGTCTTTCCAAATCAGTGAAAGACTAAAACAATAAAGAGTTTAAGGGGGATGTTACTGAATACAATTTCGTGATTCAAAGGCGAACATATAATTCAAGAGGAATTGTCAAAGCAGTCGCGGATGAGATCATAGATACCTCGACATCTCAATCCACGTGGGATAATCAAAAAGAGAGCGAACCGAGTGCACTACGGTTGATCAGACCGTAATACATCAATCCTGATTAGACAATATGTTAGCAGGCATCCCCAATAAATATATGTCTTGAATCAAGCTCGAGAATAGAGTGAGCTTGCAAAACTAGGCTGTAATAGCAGTATTGGTTAAGATAGTCAAAATACAAGTATGCGAGATTTTTGAAAGGAGGCACAAGTAGTTCGAGTTTTGTGAGAATCAAAACTCACCTGGTGTTCTTGCTTATACAGTCTTCCTACGAGCTTCTTATCCCTAAGGCCTTGGTCGACTAATGGGTTATGAATCTCTAAATTCTATATTCTAGGTAACCTATTAGCATTAGTCAATTACCTGGTCATTAGATCACAAGGATCACGGGGTGCTAGATTGGGAGACTTGCTACCCAACTTGGAGAACTTCTACTAGTGTTGGCTTTTGATCTTATGGGACATACATGGCACTATCCTATCCTCTATAGTATCCCTAACTTGTAGTCATGTCTGAAATCATTTCACTGAGAATTATGCCTCGCTTGTATACTCGAGCGGTGGTAAACCCTTGGTTCCGTGATTTAGATGTGATATGCTATCAGATACCCTGTCTTATATTGTCACAAGGGTAACTACGATCAAAGAGGACCATTAGCCATAGTTTTAGCAATATTCTATAATCAACATTTTCTAAACTAATTTCAACTCTAGGGGTCGTGCCTCGCCAGTGCGCTGCTGGCTGCAGTGAATCCATAGTCTCCATAATTTAAATAAATGGCGACAGTGCGCTGCTGTCCTGCTATTATGAGTTAGCTAACATTTTTTTAACTATATCTGTAAAAATTCATGAGCTTCTAGAGATTCGAACAAGTTGACTATGAAATAAAGCGTAAGTACTATCAGTCACAACCCTTAAAATAAAAGATTTAACAGGGAGGAATGAAGACAAAAGAAATACAAACATTCTAATATCTATTTCATGTGTATTCAAACCATGGGGAAAAACTTTGAATCAAAACTAACTCGAGGTTCATATATGGGTAATATAATCAGAAATTATATAAAAATAATAATTCTTAGGCAAAATAGGAACTAAATAGGCAATTCGGACTAAGATATGAGGATGATATCTAAAGAGGCAAAGAAAAGGAATTGAACAATTTATTGTGGTTGGATCATTTATTCTATGAAGCCCTGTCTCACCAAGTGAATAATCTATCCACATTGGATCATATCGTCATATCATAAGGAATAGTGTACCTATGGGGATCTGACAAACTATCAAAACTAATAACCCTCAACTAAATTGCATGGCTTAGACTACTCATCGTTAAATTTACATAAGGGACTCCTAGTCCTAGCCATTCCCTTAAATTAAATTAATCCTAATTCGTGAATGAGCATTTTCTAGTCGCAGGCTCGCAATAGTACAACTAACTTAAGTACTATCACAAGTTCGCATAATTTGCAAAAACAGACCTGCATGGGCCACCACAAAAACTTGTCAAGACCCGCACCCATTTTTTTCGGATACGAGACGTGTCCAAGCCAGCCTACGCCGCAGAGTCGGCGGTAGAACACTGTCACGGTCATGATGATCAAAGTATTTTGTTGAACCCGGATGCTGAAATAGACATTACCAATATTTTTAGAATTATCAAATTAGCTAGGATTGCCTATCTTTAAGTCCAATTCCGGACACAGGGGCAAAACGATAATTTTGGGTCAAAACGGTGTCCGCCGTTGGACCCGCTTTACATTGAAAAGCGTGCCAGAGTCAATGGTCTCTAAATTCGTCAAACTACATGTCTACAGATTTGTTTTGATGATACGAACCCAACCGTATATCCAGAGTTGGATTCCGGCAGGCCGTGCACAAAATCGCCCGTTGAATCGGACCGTAGGGCCCGCAAAACGGCGATCCAATCAACTATCTCAGGAACGGACCAAACTTGGCATACATGACCAAAAAAATGATACGGTCCTGTTGGCGCAAGTTTTGTCTCGATCTGATGAGCATGCACAAAGTAATTAGAAAATTTGCACAGAGGCCGATACGGTAAATTTTGACGGATACGTATCAAATTCGTCGCGCATACGCAACCAATTTGAATTCTGTCAAAGCCCACACGTCCACGAAGCCGTTACGCACCTTTCGATGCTTTTGGTTGTAGGTCTTAAAAAATCAAGTTGCACCTATCAACAAAGTCAGAAAATCAAGAGATACAACTTTCAAATAAACTGTACAGACATCAGATTGCGCATCATTCCGATTGCGCACACCGGACTGCGCACACTTTCAACTGCGCAGGCTGATGTGGTAATGTCATCATTATCTGACAAAATCAAATCTTTTTGACAGCTGACAGCACAAAGAACGAGGAGACTGTTCGTTTATTGTGCTGCACAACGGTCGAGGACAGCTGTACATGCAGCGCAATCCAGTGCCAGCGCAATCTAGTACCTGCACAATCTAGTGCCTGCACAATCCATCTCTGCGCAACCTAAAGTCAGCGCAATTCATGTGGCACACTTTATCCTGACAATTGACAAAAGTACATATGGCATTCATGCCATCAATTGCTCGTTACGTGGCAACCGTCTTCACACGATCATGCGCATTTCAATCAAATGATGCCATGTGTCCAAGACAGTCAGCCTACGACCAGACAACTGCCTGCGCAGTCTGATGCTGCACAATCCAGTTCCTACGCAATCCAACTTGCGCCATTTAGAATAACTAAAAATTAGTTATTTCCAGAACTCTATAAATAGAGTTTCAAGTCTTCATTCAAGGAGATCAGAGATCAGATAGAGAGATCAGACATAAAGTTCTGAAATACCAGAGAGTTCAGGAGTTCTTGTCCAAGTGCTGCTGCATTCTTCCGAGGCTTTCGTCTTCAACTTCCGAGGCTTTTGCCTTCAACTTCAACTTCAGAGGCTACCGTCTTCAAAGTTCACATCGTCCAAGGGATAAAGCAATCGTCTTCTAGATTGGATTCCTACAGTTGTACTTTTCCAGAATTCTTTTAATCTTTACAAAGTTTGTATCAATAAAGTTTCATACTTTTGTTTTTGCAAACAAAATGGTGACTCTGCTGGGGACGACTTTCTCCTCCGACGAGGAAGTGACAACTCAATGTGACGTAGCGTCTATCGGGAAGACACAGAAGACTCTGGTTGTGAAGGTCAACCAGACAGCCTATGAAGCCATGATCAACTCTAAGACCACTCTTCGCACTGCAACCACTTCTGCCACAAGCAAAGTGCGCCTAGTGTGGGTCTCCAAGACTGCTGTGCAGTCTATTAACTCTGCCAGCAAGACTGCTGCACAGTCTGCCAAGAAGCCTGCTGCGCAATCTGCTGCACAGTCTACAGTTGCTGCCACTAAGACTGTTGCACAATCTGTCTCTGGCAAAAATGCTACAAAATCTGTTGTTGCCAGTGCACAAGCGACTTCATATGCTACCCTATCAAAGTACAAGACTCCTCTGCCGTTGGCGTAGTTGGCTGCCAATCTTCCTGCGTAAACCAATACTTCAGCTACTAGAGTGCATCCCAAACACTCTGTGGCCAGAACTCCTGATGCGCAAACCACAGTGTCTGTGGCCAGAACCAGAAAGTCATCTGTCAAGGACTCTCCTGCGCAACTTGCCAGTGTGCTATCCACTCATGCGCAAACCATGCCTGCACAATCCAAGAAAGACATCCTTTTGGCTAATCTTTCTTCATCTCACAACAAAGGAAAGAGTGCTGCTCCTCTCAAACACCCTGTTGCTCCTGCGCAATCCACTGGGGGTAGTCTTTTGGCTATTCTTCTTCCTTCTTTTCAGAACAAAGGAAAGGGCCCTTTGGTCTTTTCTCAAACTTCCTCGTCCCATGACTTGGAAGACAACAGAGGGAAACGCTCTTTAGCTAACCCTTCTTTCCAAAACAAAGAAAAAGGCCCTTTGGTCTTTTCTCAATCTTCCTCAGTTTTTACCGTTGAAGATCAATCTGAATGTGCTCCGGCATCAGTCAGTACAAAAAACTCTTTCAAACAAGGATTCTTCTCTCAATGTTAAAAGAACTTGTACTGATCAGAGAGGTATTCTGCCTACCCGGTAGCGGAATTCCAGGATCTCCTAACCCTCAAAATCTTCCGTTCAAGACAGGGAAAACTGCTGGTGTCTCAAACAGAGACTCCTGGGGGTGAGTTTGCTGACTTAAGAACTTATCTCACTAGGCCAACTTCGGTAAAACGCAAAAAACCAATGTCGAAGACCAAACATCATCAGAAGCAAACTTCCAGGATCAAGAATCCGGACACCTATGCTAATGAAATGGGCACTTCCCTGTACACTCAAGGGACAAAACATTTGAAGAACCGGAACCATGTTCCGAATGTTATCAAAGAACATATCCCTCGACCTTTTCCTCGTCCCATTGCTGTTCCTGATCTCCGAGAACACCTCAAGCAAAAACGGGACAACATCCCAACATCCTCAGTGCAACCACTTGGACATCACTGTAACCATAAAGTTGTCATCAAGTGTTGTTGTCAAACAACAAGACGATCTGTCTTCGATCGTCTGAACTTTCCTAACTCTCAACCTATGTCTGAAGATGAAGATGAGATTTTGTACGCCTCTGTCAACATGACTTCCAGAGACACTGGGGGTAGGAAGTGCTCTAAGCACGGGAAGCCTCGCAAGACAAGCCAACGGTATTTGGATTTACTCCAAGAATCTTCTGAAGGAGTATTCCAACATACCAGATCCAGAAGCCGAGACACAATCGGTCAAAGGAATCTTCAAGATCCCTCTGGTCGTTTCCTTTCTTCTCACTCAGGAGATGATTCTTTCTCCGACTACGATGAATATAGCGAAAGCTTAGAACAGACGGTGTCTTCCACTTTACCCAGGGAAGTGACAGCTTATGTTGTCAATGAAGATCCCGACGCTTCCAGTTCAGCCAGCCAAGAACAAAGAATAGCTGCACTAGAAGATAAGTTGAAGACCATGGCTGAAATGGTCGCAAGTATGCATTCCATCATTGTGGCCCAGCATACGGTGCAACCGACCGTACTGCCTGCAAATCCTGAAATCATAGCATCGTCAGTACCTGTCAATGCTGGATTGGGGGTAGCACCTACTCAAATACCTCCTGTACAAGTCCAACCTACACCCAGTCAGTCAGGTGCTGGGGGTAGTGCTTATCATGCTGTTCCTCCTCCTAACATTGTAGTTCAGCCCGCTCCTTCTACTTCAGTAGAGGATGCCAATGAAGCTATGAAGCTCCTGCGAACTCAGTTCGAAGCTTTCAAGGAGAAGGACAACTTGCAGAGGTTGGGGATCAAGCAACCTTACCCAGTTGAATGAAAGAAAGTCCCGTTTCCTCCGAAATACAAGATCCCGACTATCTCGCTGTTTGATGGCAGCACATCTCCCAGTCAGTTCATCAACCACTTTGAGGTTATGACTGTTCAACTTCAACAAAATGACGCTCTTTTTACCAGAGTATTTGTCGGCTGTTTAGCTGGCATAGCATACGATTGGTATAGAAGCTTGCCCGATGGTTGTATCACCTCCTTCTCTGGCTTAAAGCAAATCTTCTTGGAACGATTCTATGAGGGGATCAATGACATGACTATGTCAGCCCTCAATAAAATCAAACAAAAGCATAATGAAACTGCTGAGAGTTTTATCGAAAGATTCCGCCGGGAAGCTTTGAAAATGCTACCGGAAACTCCGGCTGCTGTTACCATAGACACCTGCAAGGCAAATCTATTGCCCATCATCAGCATGTGGACGGGGTCTACTCAATTCCAAGATTGGCCATCCTTCATTGTCAACGTTAAAGCAGCTGAAGCTAGCGCCGACAAATTCAAGCAGCTAGGGGTACAAATATCTAATCCCGACCGGGATGAACATCAAACATCAGGTGGTGTTAATCGCCAGAACAACCGGAAACCAAAAGAAACTTTGAACATCAATTTGAACAAGAACAAAGAATCTCTGGCGGTTAACGTAGCTCCTCCTACGTCCACTTCTGCACCTTCAGTTCCTCCACCGAGAGAACCTCGTCCTAAAGTAGAATATTCCTTTGACGAGAATGACACTGCTAGTATCTTTGATTGCTTAATCAAAAGAAATAAAATCCAACTTCCAGATCCAAAGAAGCCCGATAAAGTCGGTAAAACTGATCATCCCAAGTACTGTGTCTATCACAGGTTCATCGGACATCCCACTCGAGCATGTTATGTGCTCAAAGGCAAAATCCAGGAGCTGGTCAACGCTGGCGTCGTCACTCTGCAACAAGATGAGAAGACTGTTACTTCAAATATGGTATCAGTTTAATTCGGTGATATGGTATCAGTTTAATTCGGTGACTTCCCTCCGCAGATGGTGCAATATGGTGCCATTCCTATCCCCAAGGCTACTCTTGAGATCGAGAATCTCCCTCCTCCACAAGGTGAAGGTCTTGTCCCCTTGTCTCTTGACAATGTCGAGATTATGTGGATTCATCCGGATCTTGCTTCAGAATTTGAACTTCCCTCTTCCTCCAAGAAGAAAGGTCGCTCCAAAGGCAAGACAAAGATTTGCAATATGGTGTCTTTTGACCCCATAGTTGATGAAGAAATCTTGCTAGGCACCAGATCAGGGAAAGTCTATTTGAAGGAGTACCCTGAAGCCCAAGAAGATCCTGCTTCTTCCTCTGCGCCTGCTCCAGTGTAGCCTGCTTCTACTGAGGCTATTCCTACTGCGTCCTCACTGGTTGTGATACCTATTCCTCCCAAACAGACGGTCGCTGACAAAGGCAAACAACAAGTCCACTTCGACAAACCTTTGAAGAAGTCATCTCCTTCTGGACTTGAAAAGCCTTACAACTTTGACATCTTGGCTCAATTGGCCAATACACCGGCCCGGTTGTCAATCTTCGAGCTCTTACGCCTCTCTAAAGAGACTCGGGAAACTCTGAGTGAAGCTCTCATGCAAGCTGAAACCTGCTTAGCTCTTCTGAAGAAGCCAAAAGCAGAGCCAGTTTCTTGCCTCCATTGTCATAGCGTGTTGGAGTTAATTCCAAACATAACTTTTACACAAGATGACATATTGATGGAAGACAACAGACATGACCGTCCTCTCTATTATACAGGATATGTCGATTCAATGAAAGTCGATCGTATTCTGATAGATCCAGGGTCTGCTCTCAGCATTATGCCCAAGACAATGTTGGATGCGCTAAAAATCCCAGTGCATAGTCTCTCCAGTACAATCACCACCATCCTTGGGTTCAATCAGGGAAGGAGTGAACCTCTGGGCAAGATTCGTCTAAAACTCCAAATAGGAAATCTTCGCACAAAGGTTAGATTCTACATCATTGACAACCACGGTTGTTCTTACAATGCTTTGCTGGAAAGACCATTTCTGTACGAGCATAACATTGTCCCTTTGACTCTCCATCAATGTTTTAAATATGTTGACGACAATAGAGAGGTACAGAAGGAGGTTGCTGATCTCTATCCTTTCAAAGGCGTTGAAGCGTAATGCAACGACGCTCGCATGTACAAGGATGAATTCATGAAGGTTGTCTTGTCTCTGGATACTGAAGAATCAGAAGCAGTGCCCAAAGATACCCTTATCATACCTGTTAAAGGGCGTGTCTCTCGTCCTCAATCCTCCAAGCCACTGGCTATTCACTTGCCAGTTCAAAAGCAATCAAGTGATGATCATGATCAAAGGGAGCTCACCTTTTCTGAGCCGTTTGTTATTGACTTACGTCGTAACAAGGATAAAAAGCAGCTTACTTCTTCCGAGCCACTTGTTATCAATCTACCTCATAACAAGGAGAAAAGGGAGCTCACCTCCTATGACCGGCTTGTTATTGACCTTCGTCGTAACAAAGCCAATCTTCCTCTACGTTCTTCTTCTCCCCCTCTTGTAATCAATCTGACTAAGCCTGCTAAGGCTAAAAGTCCTGCTGTAAATACCAATGTACAAATCAATGAAAAAGTATCTACTTTCCAGTATACTGATGTCATTTATCATGCTAAATGCTACTTGGATATGTTAGGTAGCTTTCAGTCATTTACAATGGGAGTTGTGCAATCTCTTCAAACTGAAGTTTCATGTGAATACCCAAAGGATTCATATCGTATTGTTCCTGCTCGCAAGAAAGGCGAGAGTCCAATACTTTTTAGTAAAGAACCGGAACAACAATTCAGTTATACGGATGATAGCAAAGTTAACGATACGGGGCATCTTTAACTCCGTCGTTACAGTCAACAATCAAAAGACATCATCCGAAAGATGGGTTACGACTTCAAGAGTGGCCTCAACTACGGTAAAGGTAAAAAGACCCCTCTTCGTACGGCTGTTCCGAAAGGAAAGTCATGTACTACAGCAGGACCAAAAGAGGTCTCGGATATGCTTCTCCTCCGATGTTATCCCCAGCAGGCTCTGAATCTGATAGCGAGGAGCGTTCTAACTCTTCTGATTCCAGATCATGGGATTCTGACACCAGCATCGGTCAAGTTCATCGATTGACTATGTCTTCTAACATGGTCTCCGTCGAACTTCCAGAAGGCTATGACGAGGATATTGAAGAAAGTTTTGAAACAGATCCTTGGGCTCAACGGATGGATACCCAATGTGAACTCCGATTCAAACAAAGAGAACCTCCTACCGAAGATCAATTGGTTCAAATTGATGTAGGAGAGAACGGGTCACCTCGTCCAATCTTCATCAGTAAGAACCTCCCAGAGACAGACAAGCAAGAATTAATTCTTCTTATTAAAGAATACATTGATGTCTTTGCCTGGTGTTATGAATATATGCCAGGACTAGATCCTAAAGTTGCTACTCATAAATTAAACATCCTGCCGAATGCAAAACCGATCAAACAACAACAACGATGTTTCAAGCCAGAAATGATGGATGCAATTGACGATGAAGTCAAGAAGCTCATTACTTGTGACTTTATTCGAGAAGAACATCATCCTGATTGGGTAGCTAATGTTGTCCCAGTTCTAAAAAAAACTGGCAAAGTTCGAGTCTGCATCGACTTCCGGGATCTTAAAGAAGCATGTCCAAAAGATGAATTTCCCCTTCCTATCACGGACGTCATGATTGACAACACCTGTGGGTTCGAAAGAATATCTTTCATGGACGGATTCTCCGGATATAATCAGATTCAGATGAATCCTGAAGATGAAAAGCATACTTCTTTCCATACTCCTCGTGGAGTCTATTGCTATACTGTAATACCGTTTGGTCTCAAGAACGCTGGTGCAACATACTAACGAACAATGAGTACCATCTTTCAAGATCATTTGTGCAAGACTGTCGAATGCTATGTTGATGATATTGCTGTTAAAAGTCGTCTAAAGGAAGATCACATCCAAGACTTGAGAACCATCTTCGATCTCATGCGCCAACATCAACTCAAAATGAATCCCACCAAGTCATTCTTGGGTGTCTCTAGTGGCTAATTTCTCGGCTTCGTTATTACCTCTAAGGGTATACACGTGGATCCCGAGAAGATCAAAGCCATTCAAGAGATGCGTCCTCCATGCAACCTAAAAGAGCTACGAGGATTTCAAGGTCGATTTGCGTACATCAAAAGATTCATTTCGAATCTGTCTGGACGCTGTAGACCATTCACTCAACTCATGAAGAAGGGTGTCTCTTTCGTTTGGACCGAAGAATGTCAACAAAAATTTGACGACATAAAGCAGTATCTCATGAATCCACCAGTCTTGGTGCCACCAATCTCTGGTATACCATTCTTAATGTATGTCCGTGCTATGGATCATTCATTGGGTGCTTTACTTGCCCAAAAGAACAAAGAAGGCCATGAACAAGCCATCTACTATCTCAGTAGTACTATGATTGGTGCTGAACACCGTTATAGTCCGGTCGAAAAAGAATGCCTAGCTCTTATGTTTGCTGTTCAAAAGACTCGGCATTACATCATTGGCCAAACTATTCATGTCATATCCCGAGTTAATCCTCTTCGAGTAATCATGAAGAAACCCAGTACACTCAACTCTCGGCTGGCTACATGGGCCATTCTGCTAGCCCAATATGACGTGGTGTACGTTCCTCAAAAGTCTGTCAAAGGTCAAGCACTGGCAGATTTCTTAGCGGCTCATCCTGTGCCAGAAACATCTAAACTCTATGATGAAATTCCAGATGAGACATTAGAATCTAATACAGTCTCCGAAGAATTTCCTACTTGGCGTCTATTCTTTGACGGAGCTTCCAGAATCGGACCTAATGGTGCCATTGTAGCAGGAGTCAGAGTTGTTCTTGTTTCTCCAGACGGGTCAGCTATCCAAAGTGCCTACTCCCTAGATGAGCCTTGCTCCAACAACGTGGTAGAGTACAACACTCTACTCATTGGCCTTCAGCTAGCCAAACAACTAGACGTTGGTATCTTGAAGTTTATGGTGACTCTAAGCTGGTTGTTAACCAGGTTAAAGGGACTTATGAAGTTCGCCATCAAGATCTTGTGCCTTACTTTGAAACGGCTATCAACATGGCTACATCATTCAAAGTCTTCTTTATTGAATATGTACGTCGAGCTTGTAATACTGAGGCAGATGATTTGGCCAATCTTGCAGCAGTCCTAGCCATCCCTATCAGAAGACAACAGGTGGTGGTCATCTCTAATCGAGAGTTGTTCTGCGTCGAAAACAATCGTAATATTGAGTTCAGTAATCTTACTGAAGTCAATGTTATCAGTGAAGATTGGAGAACTCCCTTCATCGACTTCGTAGTTCATGACATACTCCCTGAAGATCCCAAGGAGGCTACGAGTATTCGTCGAAGGTCTCTGCGATTCTATTACAATCAGACCACCAAAACTCTCTACCGGCGAACTTATGATGGCCTACTCTTGCGCTGTCTAGCTGGTGATGAAGCAAAACAAGTATTGTATGAAGCTCACGATGGCGTTTGCGGAGCACATCAACCCGGTCCTAAATTACAGGATCGCATCCGATGCATGGGTTATTATTGGCCCTCTATGGTATCTGATGCCATCGATTATGTAAGAAAATGTCGAGCTTGTCAAATCCATGCAGATTTCATTCATCAACCTTCAGAATTTCTGCATCCGATGGCTGCTTCCTGGCCTTTTGAAGCTTGGGGAATGGACATTATAGGTCCTATCAATCCTCCTTCTTCTAGAGGACATCGGTTTATACTAGCGATAACCGATTACTTCTCCAAATGGACTGAAGCTATACCTTTGGCTGAAGTCAAGACCAGCAGTGTCATCAACTTCGTTAAACACCATGTCATCTATCAATTTGGTATACCTTGATGAATCATCCGTGACAATGGACCACAATTCATCAGCCAGAAGTTTACGAGATTCTGCGATGATCATCGGATTGACAATGTCGCTTCGACAGCTTATAATCCTGTAGCTAATGGCTTAGCTGAAGCTTTCAACAAGACTATCATCAAGCTCCTCAAAAAGTTTGTATCTACTAACAAACGAAATTAGAGTAAAAAGCTTGGTGAATGTCTTTGGGCTTATCGTACTACAGTCCGCAACCCTACAGGCTTTACACCTTTCTCTTTGGTGTATGGTTGTGAAGCAGTTCTTCCTTTGGAACTTCAAATTCTTTCTTTAAGGATTGCCATTGCTAATGAAATTACTACAAAGAATAACGATCTTCTTCGACTTCAAGAATTAGAGGCGCTCGATGAGAAGCGGTTAATGGCTCAACAGCATATTGAGTTATATCAAGCCCGTATCTCGAAAACTTTCAACCGCAAAGTTAAAGTCAGAGCCTTTCAGCAGGGAGAACTCGTTTTAGCAGTCAGACGCCCTATGACTATGACTCACTCGAGCAAAGGCAAGTTCGATGCAAAGTGGGAAGGACCTTACGTTGTCAGCAAAGTCTTTTCAAATGGAGCATATCAACTTACAGAGTTAGATGGTCGAGTTGCAATGATGCCTATCAATGGCAAATTCCTCAAGAAATATTATGCATAAATGTAACAGAAATTTATGTAAATATGATCAGACAATTCATAAATAAAGTTTGATTTTTATTTCATCATAAATAATGTTACATGATATCAAGGAAGGTCGCTATCGTCCTTCTCAACATTGGGACGCGGACCACTACCGTCCTTATCAAAGACATAATCAGCAAAAGAACTGAGGACTTCTTTGCTCGAACCGAGCAGGAACTTGCAAGCAGCCATCCTCATGGCCTCTTCCTCTTCAGTCTTTTTTGGTTCAAGTAAGAAATTTAGGATATCCAGCGGTGGTTTGGGTACGGACGAACCTTCGCCTGCTTTTATCTGCTTTGGTTGGACCGGTTCGGCCGGATGTTCTTCAACACCCGCTTCAACTTTTGAGGCAATTTCAGCCTTCTTGGATGCATCTCCGGACGACATCTTTATGTTGAAAAGTGGAAATGGTGATTCCTTCCAGATTTTTATTCTATTTATAGGCAGAGATTCTCAAGACAATGAAACGTCACATTCATCCGACGGTTCGCCCGTTCATTCATTATCATTTGACGGTTCATCCGTTCATCATAATCATCCGACGGTTTGCCCGTTCATTCATCATCACCTGACGGTTCATCCGTTCATTATCATTTATTAATTGATCTGACAGTTTATCCGTTTATTATCATCATCTGACGGTTAGTCCGTTCATTATAATCATTTGACGGTTCATCCGTTCATCATCATCTGACGGTTTGCCCGTTCATTCATTATCACCATCTGACGGTTCATCCATTCATTATCATCATCCGACGGTTCACCCATTCATACGACGGTTCATCCGTTCATCACATTCATCTGACAGTTCACCTGTTCTTTCAATTCATCAGACGGCCCATCCATTCATCCCAACGATTTATTTTGTTCATTTATTTTATACACACCTTTTGACGATTTGTTTTCGTTCATTATCCATACCAGCAACTTGTCATCTTCGATTAAGTTGTCTATTTTGAAGTAATAATATTTGACAAGTTATATTCTGCCACGTCCATATTACCTCTGAGCAGATATAATAAATATAATTATTTTCTACAAAATTATCAAGAAATATATCATGTCCTATACCTCTGAATATATTTTCTATCGCTATTATTTATATCTGAATAAGATATGCAAGAAATAATAGAACCACAACAAAATGTCTTTTATTGATCAAAATTTCAGACATTACATGCATAGCCTAAGGAAAGACAAGAAGATACAAGAGGTTCTTTCTACTGAGACGGAGGCATCATCAGATTAGCAATCTGTTGTTTCAAAATCTGCAACCGTTCTTCGCGAGATGCCATCACTCTCCTCCTGGCCTCTTCCATCCCAGATTCTTCATTAAAAACGGGCATGGATACCATTCGGCGAGTGATTTCTGCATCATGAGCTGCTACATACTCATTTCTTTCCTGAGTTAGAGCATCAATTTGTTAGACTGCAGTCTGATGCTCTGTAACTTCATTTTCCAGTTCCTCTTCGAGACGAGCAATTTCCATTCTCAGCTCGGCAATCCTTCTCTCTCTTCTCTCAGCAGTTGAGATCATCGACTCCAACTTGGAATTATATTCAGCAGATTTAGTAGTATTGGCATCCAAGAGGTTCTGTAGGTTCACTCTTTCAATTGCAGCTGCCTGAGCCATTTGTTCAAACTCTGCCTGCACTAAAGGTTCCACTTCCCCTTTGTTGAGATCTTTATAATTCTTTATGGAGATTTCCAGCTCATTCAATATATGGTCAAGGAAAGTGGCCTGAGCCTCATCACCTTGCTCCCGGATGGCCTTCACCAAAAAAGAGGTCGAACCTCTAACCATGTAAAAATCAACGTCTCCTTTGTCCATCATTCTATTGATCAGAGGTCCCAAGGACTCGAAGAAGCACTTGGTGAATGATTGGATGACAAGCTGATTAATCGCCACAGCACCAGGAATCGTAGCTACTCCTGTTGATGACGAAGCAGCAAGACGCTCAATTTCTCGTATCTGAACAGCAGGCTCTTTGAATAAGGGAACCAAAGTGGAGCTGGTTGCTCCTTCTGGTTGTTCCTCTGCAAAATCAAATACTGTCACTTTGCCTGTCATTGGATATTGATAAAGAGAATCAAAAGTGAAAACAGTCTTACCATGGGTGGATCCAGCAATAAGCCTATCATCTGCAGGAACAGACTTTAGCTGAGCAGAAGTACCTTCAGACGCTACGGCCTGACTACTTCCTGCTTCAGAGCCACAAGATAAATGGCAGCTGCTACTGGCAATTGTCGTTGCCAGTACTATGTCCATACATGTTGGAGGAGCAGAAGAGGATCCGGGTTCTGTAAGGATAAAAGTAACGATGTTAGCTATCAAGTTATTTATTAAAAGAAGATCGCTAATTTCATTACAATACCTTCGGGAGCAGCAACTGGAGTTTCCTCCAAATCTACCTCTTCATCAGCAATCTTCTCCGGAGATCTTGGTACCTCAGCCTCCTTTTCAGGAGTCAGAGTGTCTCGAGGGGATGTCTGGATTTTAACATTCTCTTCCGGATTTTGTGTCTCATCAGCAGCTTCTGATGAGGTGCTCTCCTCGTTCTCGCTGTCCTCGGGAGCCTCTTCACTAGCAGCATCAGCGGCATGATCAGCTTCTTCTTGATAACCGAAGTCACAGCCATATAAAGCTTTGATCATCAAACGATCTTCTTCCGCAAGGGTTGCTCTAGGTGTAAGAGGAAGTTGAGTAGTCTTCGCAGCAGGTGAAGGAGATAGTACGGCGTTATGCTCTTCCTCTACAATGTTATCTCTAGGCTCTTCAGCCTCATTTCTCTGGTCCAGCTCTTCTCTCTGCTTAATTTTCTCTCTCTGTTCTGGACTGGGAGTTTTATTCCCAGACTTAGAAACAGGAGTGGGAGAGGGCATAGTGAGCACAGCTGCAGCGTCTATCACGATCGAAGACAAAACTTGTCTTCTGCGGACCAACCTTTTCTTCCTATGCAGAGGTCTTTCAGGACTCTCTACGTTTATTGTCTCGACTTGTTTTTGAACAGAGGTCGGTGTGGCAGCTTCTTCCTGCTGAATTGTCTCGGCCAGCTGCAGAGATTGAGATATGGTAGTAATCTTTTCTGAAGAATGATCCAAGATCAGTTTTTTCTTCGCAGCTGGGACGGAAGGCTCCTCTCTCCTTCTCTTCTTGGCTGGAGATTTAGCAACCTTCAAAGAAACACGCAGTGGCGCGTTAACCTCTTCAGGAAACATAGCATCCCTCGAAACTTCTAAGGGTGCATCCACTGGCTCGTGCACCTCATCATTACCTGGAAGTGACATGATGACTCCTTCCTTCTTCAATCTCGTTGCAGACGCGAAGCTATCCGCAAGATTAAAGTTCTCGGCAAAAGTGTTCGATGATGTACAAACACCGAATATGTGAACAGCATACGAGGGCCATGATTACTATTCATCGGCATCGAGAACGTTACTTTCGTATCTCGAGCGTTGTAATAAGCCCAAGCTCGGGCTCCATCTATCAAGAAACCTTTTCCTTGTAGGCATGAGATAGCATTACCTACGTAGAATTGGTCATATCCAAACTGCCGAGCAAACCAGCTGGGAAGATATGGCTCCAAGTAGCATTCTTCTTCAAACCGATATACCAAGTGGGATGGACGAATTGTCTTCAACCAATTAAAAGCTGTACGGCTCAAAGGTTGCATCTTTGAGTCAACCATGTTGGTCGGTATTTGTTCATATCCGGCAGGAGGAGGAGTGCAATAGAAGTTCCATCCTTTGCCAAGATTCAAAGCATATCTGCAATCCTCTCAAGGAAGTGTATTTCCACTTACCGTGGGAGATTCTCCGCAAAAAGCTGCCACTGACTGGTCCCATGTTGGGGTCCATCAAAGTAGGATGGTATAGAAGCAACCACCCGAACAGATAAGTATACGACAATTCTAGTCGAGGAAACTCTTTCTCGCCCTTAGCTTTCAGCATCAAATCGACGTACAGACGAAGACTGGCGTTCATTTTACAAGTCATCGCCGATAAGAGATCCATCTTGTAGCCGAAGACTAGTCGAACGGCAGCAAAAAGAACACCGCGATGGAAGCGATCTACGACACTTGCTCCGGAAACGACGAATCGGCGGAGCCAATATGTCAAAAAACCTGCCAGTTGGGCTTCTTTTGACATAAATCGATATCCCACTCTCATATAACTCTCGAGAGTGTCTCCTTTCTTTAGAAGAGGACATTGATGATCGTCCTTGATCTCGACATCCAAGTCACCACTTCTCTCCATTAACTTTACCACCTCAGTGCTGCTCAGTGGTTTAAAGAAGTCGGGATAGCAGTTGTCATATTCCTTGGTCTTCTTTTCTTCAATATGGTCGAGGAACAGATAAGGCAACCATTTTAACGAATAGCAGGTACCAGATGTACCACTTTTGTAAAACAAAGAGCAGATTTTATAATGACACAGCAGTTCTTCGAAGACTTCTACCATGGCTGCGTTCTCTTTTCGAAGTTTGTCCAACTCATCATTAGTTGGAACAAATTCCTCATACGGGGCATCCCCCATCGGAAGGTAAGAGATGTACTACATCTCGTGAAGGGCAAACCCGATCTCTCCGCAGGGAATCATAAAAGTCCCTGTCCTGTAGTTGTATCTTTCTGCTAGAGCCAGAAATAGATACGGATTGGGGGCGAAACCGTAAACAGTAGCATGCACTGCTTGATACAAGTTAATCTGCTGAAGTTTGTCTTCAAACTTAGTCAAAATCCAGTTTGCTATACAACTCCATCTCTTATATTCTGGGTTCACCAGTCCAGTTAATCTGAGGTCTTGATCTGGATACCTCCCTTCAACCTTCGTGAACTCATTCGCGAATATTGGAACTCTCACGGGCAATAACAAAGAAGAATTTTCTGGCAGAATACAACCGGACTTTAAACCTCTGAGCAAGACACTGTATCGTTCCGAAGAACTGTAGAACATGTCTTTCTTGTTAGGCCCCTTCTTTACATAAATCTTTCCTGGACGGGCATCCTGAAAAGGTATGAGATTCCATTCCATTTTCTCGGATAGCTTGCATGAGCATATCGAGATAAGGGGAGACAGTGGAAGATATTTGGTATCGAGATTGTCTTGTCTTTCTATTGGACAATCCGTTCTTCCATCCGTGGCTTCGGCTGAGAGCTCTTCTCAAAAGCTTCGCCAAATAGAAATAGGGGCTTCTTGTGAATGATGGCATCTGCCGACTCCAAAGGTTGCCCATTCATCAGACATAACAGGGTTTCATTATCTTGGGTTACCAAGATAGCTTAGCGGAAAGCCGGCAGATCATACTGTGGATAGTGCACATAGGACAGGTCTTCTTTGAATTCCGATTCTGAAAGAGTTCCCACAAAGTTCTCATACCCTGGATCTTCTCTGGTATTAACTACATCAAACAGAGAAAACAAAAATTCAGCACAAGAAAAAATCAAGGATGCAACCATCAGACTACGCAGCCATCAGATTGCGCAACTATCAGACTGCGCAACCATCAGATTGCACAACCATCAGATTGTGCATCTATCAGTTTGCGCCAGCATCAGATTGCGCTGGCAATCCTGCACAAATTAGCAGATTGCGCTGACTTTTGTCAGCACAGTTCAACCGATTGCGCAAGAAAGTATTCTTCGTAAAAATGAAGAATAACTAGTTCGTGCAACCAAGACCCTAAAAAAGGGTGGCGTAATATGATCACATCTCTAAAAAGAGATGGATTTTGAAGATCAGTGAAGTCAAATAAACTCTAAAAAGAGTTTTTGATTGAATCATCTACCTTGCAAAGCGGGATGCGCAGTTTCATGTCGAGAAGGACGTCGTACAACCCTAGCCGAAGGCTCGGCGGGGGCCTTGCCCTTGGCAGCGGCGGAAGAACACTTGGGAGCCATGGAGATTCGATGGAGAAGAAAGGAGGAATAGGCTCGAGACTTCTCTCTTAAATCACAAAAGCAAAGTAAAGAATGAAATGAATATTGAAGAGAACTATTTATAGTTTTTTCAAAGAGTAACGACTGCCTCAGACTGCGCCAAAAAAGTCAGAGCGACTCATCCGATTGCGCAGACAGCTCATGCGCAACTTGATTTTAAATTTTGAAATTCAAAGTATTTCGAAACGTTGAATAAATTCAACTTTCGAAAACTTTAAAGGGGGTCTTGTAGGTCCTAAAAAAATCAAGTTGCACCTATCAACAAAGTCAGAAAATCAAGAAATACAACTTTCAAATAAACTGTGCAGACATCAGATTGCGCATCATTCCAATTGCGCACACCGGACTGCGCACACTTTCAACTACGCAGGCTGACGTGGCAATGTCATCATTATCTGACAAAATCAAATCTTTTTGGCAGCTGACAGCACAAAGAACGAGAAGACTGTTCATTTATTGCGCCGCACAGCGCTCGAGGACAGCTGTACATGCAGCACAATCCAGTGCCTGCGAAATCTAGTGCCTGCACAATTCATCTCTGCGCAGCCCGAAGTCAGCGCAATTCATGTGGCACACTTCATCCTGACAATTGACAAAAGTACACGTGGCATTTATGCCATCAATTGCTCGTTACGTGGCAACCGTCTTCACACGATCATGCGCATTTAATCAAATGATGCCATGTGTCCAAGACAGTCAGCCTACGACCAGACAACTGCCTGCACAGTCTGATGCTGCGCAATCCAGTTCCTGCGCAATCCAACTTGCGCCATTCAGAATAAGTAAAAATTAGTTATTTCCAGAACTCTATAAATAGAGTTTCAAGTCTTCATTCAAGGAGATCAGAGATCAGATAGAGAGATCTGACATAAAGTTCAGAAATACCAGAGAGTTCAGGAGTTCTGGCCCAAGTGCTGCTGCATGCTTCCGAGGCTTTCGCCTTCAACTTTCGAGGCTTTTGCCTTCAACTTCAACTTCAGAGGCTACCGTCTTCAAAGTTCACATCGTCCAAGAGACAAAGCAATCGTCTTCTAGATTGGATTCCTACTGTTGTACTTTTCTAGAATTCTAGTAATCTTTATAAAGTTTGTATCAATAAAGTTTCATACTTTTGTTTTTGCAAACATCGGTTCGCGACCATGTTGCCCGGATTGGCGGGACGCACGTCGTGTTGATTAATTTTTAATATTTTTAATATTTTAAAACAGATTTTTCCTAAACTTTGGGGACTGTTTAATCGGGACACAATGCATGAATATAGAAACGAAAAGAAGGGTTTCCATCTCCTATATATTGTCTATAAGTGTCTTCAAATGGAATCTCGAAATCGTGCATAGGTTGGGAGAAAACTGACCGTGAACTCGAGTCGTTGGACTTTTTCGACAGTTTTTTATCGAACTTGGGTTCGATTTTTTGAGCAATAGAGGTTATCTAAAATTAACCTAACTGATGGGAATTATAGTTGTATAGGTTGTCGAAATACCTGTGAAGACGGTTCGACCATTGGTCGACCGAGCGCGGTGAAAAGTAACTGTGAAGTCGGTCCCCGCAGGCCACTACTGCTGTCATTTGCTCTGTTCTGGATCCGCACGCGCAGCCTTCCGACGACTCTCCGGCGCTGCTGCGGCCGCACACGATGACTGGGGTGCGCCCAAGGAAGGGGAAGGCTGGGGCGTAGGTTAGGGTTAGCGTTTCACGATCTACCTCTCTCTCGTTATCATCTATTTATATATATATACGGCTAGGGAGGGATATACTTGCGGGTTAGTTGGGTTATGTTGATGCTGCTGTTGCATCCTTTTGTATAGGTAGGCTCGGCTGAGCGGGTACTCTTCGGCCTGTAGGGAGCTGGGCTCGCTTGGAATTGCTGGCCATGGGCCGGCTGTGTTGGTTTTTTTTTTATTTCTTCTTTGATTTGTTATTTATATATATATATATATATATATATATATATATATATATATATATATACATATATTTTTTTTTCATATACATATATATATATATATATATATATATATATATATATATATATATATATATATATATTTTTATATATATATATATATATATATATATATATATATATATATATATATATATATATACACTTATATATATATATATATATATATAAAAATTATATATATATATATATATATATATATATATATATATATATATATATATATATATATATATATATATATATATATATATATATATAAGTGTATAAGTGTGTATATATATATATATATATACACTTATACACTTATATATATATATATATATATATATATATATATATATATATATATATATATATATATATATATATATATATATATATATATATATATATATATTGTCCGGCGGGCCTAGCTCTTGTGGTTAGGAGGGTTGGCTCCCCTAGCGGTGGGCTAGGTTCGAGCCCTCCCTTCCCCACCCGAGGTGGCTGGGCGGCTTTGGCCGCGGCCTCGGGTTGGCGACCCCTTGCCGGACACCCCACCCCCCCTGGCCCCCCCCCTCCCCCTCCCTCCGGGTTACCCCCCACCCCCGGACCCCCCCCCGGGCCCCCCCCCCCCCCCAAAAAAAAAAAAATTATATATATATATATATATATATATATATATATATATATATATATATATATATATATATATATATATATATATATATACACACACATAAACACTTAAATATTTACATTTGTATATACATGCACATATAAACTTATATATTTATATTCATACATACATACATACATACCTATATGTATATACACCCATAAATATATTATCTATATGTATATATTTATTTATCTATGAATATATTTATTTACTTATATAGTATTTCCATAAATCTAAATAAGACCTCTATATTATCTATTCCTAATGACTATATAATAATATTTATTTGACAAAAATAATATAACCATTAATAATAAAATATTAATGTATAGTAACCTCAATAAAATAATAATAATAATAGTAAAAATAACAAAATAAAATATCCAATAATCGGTATTGCATCTACTTAAAATATGTCTACATGGAATCTTTGTGTATGCTGGATGCCTACATGGGCTTGGGCTCAGTTCGGGTCCAGTCCGGGCTAAAATGGTATAACCGGTTTCCCTAAACTCAATATTATAATTAATAAATAAATAAATCTTCGGTAAGGGTTAAGTCGCAACTTGGCCTGGTTTTCCTAGTTAGGATATCACTATGGCTCGACCTTCCCTACCGGGGCTAACACACTAGCCAAAGCACGCCATGGCACTATCCGTGCCACGATTTCTAGTCACTGTGTACTCCAAAACTCCATCATGGCTAAAATCATCTACCGTAATAATTAACTAAATAATTATTTATAAAATTCTAAAAATCATAATTTAATTCAAATAAATAAATAAAAATATATTATCAAAATTTTGGGAAGAGGGGTTACAATTTATTATAACATCTTAAGCAGGATTGATTGTTTAAGGTAATAGGGGTTGAATACACGTCTCTATTAGGTAGTCCGAGTAGAATAGACTGGCAATATAGAATTCATATAGGCGACTTAATCCAAAGAGAGACTATAAGAGAAATGAATTGCTACCATTCTACAAATTTACCTAGAGATGGGGTAGAGGTATAGCACAGTTTAATTTGGTTTAGTAAAGAAGATAAGATAGGGTTCTCAATCGAAATGATTAGAATAACTTGAGAATATCAAGTAGAATTTTAGAATTAGATAAGATTCCTAGTTAGAGTGTGATCATCCATATGGAAGACTATAGTGAAAGGATTCAAAAGTCTTGTTATGAATAGAATGAGTTCATGAGCACCGCACTTAAGATAGATACATAACCTTTCTATGGTTGCATCAAGGCGGAGGAGGTTTTGCTTGAAAGATGTAGAAATAATGATAGTAGGCACATGACAAAAAATAAAGTTATACTGAACAGTGGTCTGAAAGACCTTACTAGGGAGATTCCTGTTAAAGGGATATATGATGATAGGTTATACCATAGTGTCGATCTTGGGATAGAGTGTAGAGTGGATAGGATTGCGTTAGACTATATATATAAAATATATATATATATATATATATATATATATATATATATATATATATATATATATTATATAAGGGAAATAACTTTGAAAGGACCTATTAGCAACCATGACTAGAAGATTAGTCGATAGGTAAATGTTTGTTAAGGTATCATATATAAGTATTGTCTAGCATTAGCATGCCCCATTGCCTAGTAGACAAGCATATAAGGGTTAGGCGTACCTGTAGGCATTACACCATATTATTAAGAAAATTTGATAACCTACAGGAGAATGGTATAGTGATTAAGGAATGATTTTAGTAATCAATTAATGTGAATAGACCTATCTAAGGAATTGAAAGTAGAATTAGAAATCTTATCTTAAGTAGACTAGAAGCCATAAATACAAAAAAATCCTTTACTGGTATAGGCTAGATAGGAACCCAAAGGACTTACAGTTACAATAATTATATTGGAGCGAAATACACGTAGGGGTATAAAGAGGAATAATCGTTGTAACTGCACTACATATAGATTGAAGAACTACATAGGATAATGGATGGTTAGGACTTAGTGGATGACATTTTAGTATAAAAATGCCATACTACTAGAAGAGACGATTGAAGAAAACCCAAGCCACATAAGTAGGTGTATTAGTTGGAATCGAGATATATGACATCTATGGTAGCATAAGTTAGATCACGACTTGAAGATTAGCTAGTCTCATTCATAGAAAATCTTGATAGATAGTTTATACTTTAAAATGAGTCTATCATCGTCATCTTCAGACATATTGATTATTTAAAGCCCAAGATCGCTCTGGTAATTCGAGTATAGTTTGCTACCGACCTGTTCGACCAGCTGACAGGAGTAAAGGTATTTTTATTGACTTAAGCTCGGGATACCGTCAGGTGACGGTGCGAAAAGAGGATATTCCAAGGACATCATTTGCAATTTGCTACGACCGCTACAAGATTGTTGAAGCCTTTTGGATTGACTAGTGCGCTTGTTGTATTTATGTATTTGATGAATAAGGTGTTCCATCAGTATCCGGACTGGTTGTAGTAGTTTTGATTATATTTTTACCATGGGATAGAAGCTATATTTGTAAAATATTTCTTTGGAGGGTAGATATTTGAGGTATATATGAGTAGGGTAGAACAACTCTACTAAAAAGAGAAACTAGAACAGAGTGGCATTCTATTTTATAGGAGTTTTAGTTTGGAAGGAAACCCCTCTTAATTGACGAATGGACATTCCTAGACCTGAAAAAACAGAGAGTGGATTATAAGTTTTACATAACCATAGAGATGTGTTATAAAATAAGAATAGAACTTTTTCTGTTAATTAGAGATACAATTTGAATGATTATACAGTTGTGGTAGACTTTAGAAAGTATGACTACAGACTCCTGTTGTGGGTAAAATGGTTGGTAAGCCTTGTACTTAAGATGGGGCTTAAGTCGATATAGACCCTTAATCGTATGAAGTTTCAGTTAGAGGATATAGTAAACCATGCTTTACAAGACTAGGTAATCAGTAAGGTGGGTAGAAATTTCATAGATACTTTTCCAAAGAATAAGTTAGAATTTCGAACAGTATAAAGCCTAACCTTAACAAGCAACCATAGAATTGTAAGACTAAATACTGCTATTTTCTTGCCTATGATAGGGTCTAGATTAGAGGTACTAGAGAAATTATTATCTAACGATAGTGTCAGGATAATTTGTAATCTATGAGTGTTAGATAAAGTAAGAAGATCTGAGCAGAATAGACGATCTTCTCTATACATGGTAAGACTAGTCTTGAAATGACCTATAGAAGGCCATGACTAGAAGATTGACCAATATGTCTATGTATCTTTCTAGTTCAGCCTCGACCTTTACCCAACAGATAGGTGAAAATGGTTAGGGCACATTGCTTATAGGTAGAAGGCCTGGAACGCTAACTGAAATACTAAAGTAGTTTTGTGATATGACTTATAGAATATAATATAGAATTTAAGGATTGATAGAGTTTATGGGCTAATTGTGAATTTTTCTGTCTTTGTGGTTAGTTATAGAAAAAGAATCAAGAGCCAAGTTAGAAACTGTACCTCTAGATTAGTAACCTTTCGACATTATAGAGCAAGTCGGAGAGGTGGCATATCGTCTTACATTGTCCCATCCTTGGAGGGAGTGCAGGATGTATTCCATGTTACGCAACTGAGGAGGTATGTGACTAATCCCAGTCATGTGGCTGATCATATTGAGATTATAGTGGGACCTAGTCTATCATATAAGGAGCAACCAGTTGGTATCTTGGATACTAGTGAGAAGACGCTTAGAGGGCAGACCATTAGATTGGTTCGAATTGCATGAAAACATCATTTATGAGAGAATCTACTTGGGAGCATAAAGATTTCATGTGGGAGCGGTATCCACATTTATTTAAGGATTCCGGTAAGATTCTTAATTATATATTTTCTTCATGGTAGTATTATTCTTAATTTTGCGGACGAAAATTTCTAAAGTGGGTAGGTTGTAAGCTCCCTAATTTTTGGGTAGTTATTTTTATAATTTTTTTATTTAATATGATTAATTAATAATAAACTATATTTTATGATCAACTATGACTAAAGATATACTTTACCGTAGCTTTGATTTTTTAAGCACATCAATAAAAATAATACTACTAGACCACGGTATCAACTATGAGCCAACACATAGTATTATTCTCTTGTACACAATCAAAGGTAATACCAAATCTATGGAACCCTCGAGAATGCACTTAAGCTGTCTAACTAAACTTAAGTCCATAGAATACTTGAATCATCATGGCAATCTATATCTCAGCCACAGAAGTAAAAATACAACTAAATAAAAATGAATAACAAATAAGTACTGAAGAAACTTAATAATGAAGAATAATATAAAAATAAAATTTCAAATAATCAAGAATTCAAGTCACGTCCGGTGGAGACAAATCCACTACTACTAGACAAGAATAAAATATAAAGATAGAAAATAAAATAACTAAGTTCAACTATGCTAACTAAGCATCGACAATGTCATCAAGTGCAGAAGTACCGTGGTCTGGTTTTGGCTCATATATTTGCTCATTTGTACCTGGATAAACCTTGATTAAACTTGGAGAGATCACCAGGTCCTCAGAGGACTAGCAAGATACATATAAACATACCTATCTAACAGTAATAACATGCATAATAAATCGCCAAGAAAGAAACAAAAAATGACTAAGCAACAATGAAGCATGCATATAAGAACAACTATACATAAATGAACTCCTGGAAAGAAAAAATGTACGTGAACACATGGCAAGAAGTCAAACGAATAACCAAACCCTCGTCCATAGTGTGGACTCTCAGGTTTAATCAACAACCAACCCTCGCCCCTAGTGTGGACTCTCAAATTAGCTTCAAGCAGTCAACCCTCGCCCCTGCGTGGGCACTTAGGTTAAGAATAAACAAAAATAGGAATAATAGTTCAGTTATGACATACTCATCCTTTTCACTCCCCGTGATACAGTACAACTCGGACAAGATACAAGTGAGAACAGATCCAATATGAACTATAATGCCAACCATGAACAAAGATGATATGTGAAAACTAGTATGCATAATATAAGAAAACACATATTGTAACTCCCTAAAATTATTTTTGATGAATTTTAGAATTTATTTCCTAAATTTTTATTTGGAAAAGTATCATTTTGCTTTTCTTAATAAAACTTGGTTTTAAATAATAAATCTGATTTAAATAATTAATTCTGTTTTATTTAATTTTAATTTTAATTTATTAATTTTGATTATTGTTATTAATGATTAATTAGTTTAATTTATGGGCTGGATTTATTTTAACTAATTGGTTTCTAATTAAAGCCTACCAAGCCTTTGGCTTTGGATTGTGGCTTTAGCCTACAATTTCTTGAGAAAGGTTTAGTGCATTCATTAGTTAATTATGGATTAATTCTAATTAGCAGTTAATTAACTAAACGTGATTAGTTAGCAGGTTAGTTAGTTAGTTAGCAGTTAGTTAGTGTGCTTCACTAATAATCCTAGATATATTTCAATTTACAAAAGGTGCCACTAAGTCTGACTTGGAGAACACTCTAATATTTTAATATAAATATTGGAGGGAATCCTCCAGTTATTTTATTACATAAATTTATTTCCACCATACTTTTAGCTGACACACTTCCCAATACATATTGCTCTGCTACTACTCATCGTCGCCTACCGCCGATCACCATCGTACGCTGTCAGAGCTTCTTCAAAGTTCACCGCCATAGCCCGGGAGTCGCTGACCACCATTTTCCTCGATGGATCTCCGCCTCGCCGACCACCCCAGTAGTTGATCTGTCGGATCTACTCCGATAGCTCCATCGTATCTATATCGAATATCGATCTTTTCGCTACCGACACGGTGAGTCCATCCTCGTCGCTCTCTTCTTTTTCTTCTTTTTTTTCTGGTTTCTCGGTTGCTGACCGGAGTCTGATGCCTTACCGTTGTCAGGACTATCGTCGGAGTGTTAAACTCCTCCATGTCGATTGATCTCGATCGCTCAAAGCCTCGTCGAGCCTCGAAGATCGCATCAGCTTTGTCAGGGTCAGATCCACTACAGCCACGCCATTGTCCACCGAGTTACGGTGAGTTGCCGCCACTACTCGTTCTTCTCTTTCTACTTCTTCTAGATATTCTTCTTCTACACTCTTTTCCTTGATGTCACTTAGATCTGCCGTCGAAGTCGCCATCGGCGACCTGGCTGCCGCCTTGAAGATAATACCTCGACTGTCGCACCACCGCCTTGTGAGTCATGTTGTCTCTTCAAAGCACGCACTGGCTGTTCGTAGACCATGCCACCCCTTCGATCCTTGTGCCACCCCTTCGAAGATCGAGCCGTCGATAGAGGAGATTAAAAACCACCTCGAGACACGTGTGCCATCGAGTGAACGTCGCTGCAGCCTTCCCGTCACTGGATCTTACCGTCCTCGACGAAGCCGTCGAGCCGATCAAGATGAGCTTCCTTTTCTCGAGCCCCTTTCACTTCTAATGTATTGCCCTTCTTCGTCTTTCTGTTCTTCTTTTCTCCATGAGTTGTGAGTTAGGGTTCGATCAGTTATAGGAAAGACGAAGGAATGAGTAAAGATAGGGGACAAGGTTTCTTAGCTTAGGCTACAGAGATGAGATGGTGTGAGAGAGTGAAGAAGTACTATTGGTATAGGGTTAGGGTTCATAGAGGGTGAGCGGCTGGACATGGAAGGGGAGGAAATTTTTAGGGTTTACTTTTGGGTTGTCGGCTGGGGAGACATAAGGAAGAAGGGAGTATGTGGGGATTTAGGGTTTGCGGCCAGTTAGAAATGAGAAGGAAGAGAGAGAGAGAGAGAGAGGGAGAGAGAGAGAGAGAAGAGAGATTATGTATATTAGGGTTAAGGTTGGAAGCATTGGCCGAGCTGGACTTGATGATTGGGTTGTCGGTTTATGAAGAAATTAGAGTGAAGAGGCTTAGGGTTGATGTTAGGGTTTTGATGAAGGGAGCTGGGTTGGGTTGGATCTATTTATGTGGGCTAAGAGTGTAGGCTGTACAGACTGAAAAAATGTGAAAAATGTGTTGCTAATAAAATTTATGGGATGGACTACTGGGTTTAATAGAAAAATAAGATATGTCAGTAGTAGGCTGGGCTTGACTGGGCTTGGGACTGTTTTTATCTCTAATTCTTAGTAATTGTTGTTAGTGAATGTAGTTGATATTAATATTAGTGTATATGTTAATTAATATGTAGCTAGTAGCTATTATTATTTTACTAAAATATTTCCTTGCTAATTAGTATACATAATAATTGGTTAGCATATATCTAATTATATAGGTAAATTGTTAGTGAGTTATTTAGACTCTAATTATTATCTAAATAGTAACATATTATTTTCTTGCTAATTATATGTATGTAGTTAATTGGAATATGATAATTAGTTTATGATTAGTAAATAGTTAACTTGTTAGCAATATTAGTCAATTAGAACCAAACTAACTTGTATTTACTTTAGGAGGACCTAGAGATTACTATCTCCCTACTACTAATCTTTCAGAGCAAGACAAGTACTTCTGTGATTTTGACTCATTTACTTTATGCCATGGTCTTTTCATATGGGACACATTGTTACATGACTTGGTCTTATACTCTAGTTTATGATCTTTTACTTGTATCTGGGGAAGGGTAAATACTACGAATTGTAGAGGCATAAAAAATCTTAGCTGATAACATTCCTCCACCACATCGCAGATGATACGAAGGCGCAAACTAAGTATTAAAAAGACAACAGTAGATACGGAAAGATGTTCTGTTATTATTATGCCTACAAAGATCTAGTACAGATTCATCATGGCTATACGTAAAGGACTATTCCTACATTCTCTACAAAGGATCGGTCACAGGTTCAGCAGACCCTAGAGGAGTCTATAATAGACTTAGTCTTCATCAAAGCACAGGCATCTTTCTTCTTGATATGCATACTAGAAGATTGATCTCCATCAAGGCACATTCTGACTTTCTTGTATACGCAACCCTCCAAACACGCGTCAGTTGCTCGACCAAAGCAAGCAACTTCCTGAAGCAGCTATTGGCTTGAGCTGCCTGAAGGCGCAGTAGGTCGCAAAGCCCAGAATGAGTAGAGCAGAGGACAACTTATAGCGCTTCAGGCTGACAACCGGACCAAACTCGGTCGTTAGGACCACCAAGACCTCCAAGACGTCGCCCAGAGTCAAACTCCTTATGAAGGATACTTGGATACTTCTCAAGAGCGGTGATGGCTCATTCTACAAAGAGTTCTTCTACAAGAACATGGCTCCTTCGAACAAGAGGAGCCCCAACCAACAACCGACTTATGCAAGTCCAGCGGCCGTCTGAAGCTAATTCTGGATCAAACATGGTGGTGAAGGGTGCCAGGAAAAGGATCGTGACTCTTCAGAGGAACACTTCCCCTTTTATAGGACCAGGAGTGGTCCAAACTATAGGCCACTTGGCCGAAGATCAAAATTCCCTCATTAATGGGATGAGCCTAGGACTCGACACAATGGGTCTCCATTAGTAGGCCCATTCAAGTGAGTCTTCAAACTGTTCAAATGCTCCTTGGAATTCCCAATTAACGGTACAATTATGAAGGAGTCTGTATTCAAGGGTAGTCATTTACTTCTCCTAAAAAGAAAACTTAGAAGCCAAGCTGTCTCCAACCGGAGGCTCAGGCACCCTACTGTGTTCCTTTGCCTCCAAGGCACATAAAGTACATCCCTCTCCTAGAAGCACAGATAGCTGCTTCAATCCAAGTACCCGGCCCGTTCAACGGCCCCCTTTTTCTCAGCAAAGACTTGGGAGACAACGTTTGCCTCCAGAACAAGCCTTACTGCTACTCTAAAGCACGGTAAAATGTTCTATCTGAAGGTGCAGCCTACTCGTTACCCTAAAGCACAGTGACTTTAACCAAAACACAGCCTACTCGTTGCCCTAAAAGCACAAAGGCCCCGTTGTCTTTGAAACATAGTCCACTTGTCGCCCTAAAGCACAGAGGCTCCGTCGTCTCCAGAAGCACAGTTAACTCGTCGCCCTAGAAACACAACCAACCTTACCTGAAGCACAGGCATCATGATCCCACCCAATCGGTTTACTTAAACCGCCTTTCTCAAAGATTGGATTGGGATTGATCAAGTTGATAAATACGAATATCTTATAAGATTAATTTAATTCTCAGACGAAGATTACACAAATTCCAAATCTGAGATAAAATCCCAAGATTTGCTCGGCTGCATCCGAACAAGCAAATCGACACACACTACGTGTCACCTCCTTCGGTTATTTTGATAACCACCAAAGATCTCATGTGAGGGGAATCTCAACACCTGGCACGTGTCAGCGCCATAGAAGTTCGTACCGTACAAGGATGGCAGATTCCTTCATATCTCAAAACCCTAATGCACATCGCATATGTGCCCCTCTCCCCTATAAATAGGTGAGGTTTTTCTCCAACAAACATGATCGACAAAGGAAAAGAAGATCCACAGAATTATCAAAATCTTCAACTTCAGCATCCTCCTGATCGGCAACCCTAGAGTTCTATTGAAGGCACCAGAAAGTTTGAGAAAGTCTCATATCATCATCGAATCGTCGACAGGGTAAAGGAGCCGCTGCAGTGCCCGATCTCCACCGTCGCACTTTTTCAGAAACTTTTGTGCTTAGATTTCTTCGCATAAGAATCGATTGTACTCTTTTTTATGTTCATAATACAAAAAAGTTCGTTCAACCTTTTATCATGTCGAACAAGATGGTGACTCTGCTGGGGACTACCTTCTCCTCCAACGAGAAGATGGTGGTGCAATCGATGATGACTTGCTGGAATCCTCTCAGAAGATGTTGGTCGTACGCTTTGACCAACAAGCTTTTAAAGATCTCATTTCTGAAGAGAAGTCAAGCCCTTCAAAGTGGTTCGTAAAACCGAAGAAGGCTCGACGGACCTGGGTGCCTAAGATAGCTACGACGAGCAGCACGACGGAGGGGACTGCGTCTCAGACCCCCTTCGTCGATGAAGCCTCGAAGATCCCTTCGACTGCTGATACCAGGCCATCTCTCTCAGATCCCATGCTTGAGAAACGCAAAAAAGATCACGGCTAATCCTATAGCAAGCATGACAAAGGCACAACGCCGAAAGGAGCAAATGATGGCTCGCCCGCTCGTGGAGGATGCTGCACCGGTAAGAACTTCTATCTTCGACAGAATAATCGGTCCATCAGGTATGGCCATATTGGATTCCGAATAATACGCATCATCTAATTGTGGTAGGAGGACATCCAAGGCAGTAGTCGCCCCATGTGATCAAAGTACTATGCCGATGGCAGACCGGAGGCCCGCGTTGACAGTAATCACTACAACAAATATGACCTACAATAGCATGCGCAAAATGCTATAGAAAGCCTTCTATAGCATATTCTGTCCGCTATAATTGCCCACGCTATAATATGTCAAGACATGTGAATGCTATAACATTATAGCGTTCTTGAATACTGTAGATGGATTATAGCGTTCATGAATGTTGTAGATGGATTATAGCGTTCATGAATGCTGTGGATGGTTTATAGCATTCATGAATGCTGTAGATAGATTATAGCGTTCATGAATGTTGTGGATGGTCTATAGCGTTCATGAATTTTGTTGATGAATAATAGCGTTCATGAATGCTGTAGATGGTGCATAGCGTTCTTTAATGCTGTCGATTTATTATAGCGTTTCTGAACGCTGTCGATTTTTATAGCATTTTGAGTGCCATAAATATGCTGTAAAATTTCATATATGAATAACCTGTTTTGTATCACATACAATTAACCTGTGCATCATAAAATTCATGTTGAACCGCAATTTTGATTTCAACAATTTCAATCGCAACTTCCATTTCGATCAATCAAGATATATAAAAGGTTAACCAAAATAAATAAATTCATACATTTTTCATTAAAACATTCAAGAGGTACAAAAGGTTGTTGTACGCCTAAAGTAATCGAAATAGTAGTCCTAAATAAATTTTTCATGTAAAGAGAATCTAAGATGTACAAAATGTTTGTAACCTAATGCTAGTCCAAAATTCAACTAAACTATTCCATTTCCATACAAAATATCTTTAGGCCAAAATGTAGCTCGATCGACTCTTTCCTTCTAGCTTATATCCACAACCATCAAAAATTTACACGCCAACCTACACAAAATTGAGAAGAAAACACATTAGCATTATTATATAAAAAAATAAGTTCACACAAGATCATGTATCCATGTATTCCATAAACATTTATATTTGTTGCATTTGTTGCCTCACCATTGATGCTCGTCTACAATGAGCATGGTCCCTAACCAAGCAACTAGTTAGAGATATTGTTTTCACAAAAGGAAATATTGGTGCGGTAGATGGAGAATCCTAAACTGACAGTAGTCAATTCCATATCAATAGCACCTCTTTCTTCTACTCTCGATCCTTCTTAGACAAGTTGGAAAAAATATATTGTTGTATGTTCATTGCTTTAGATTCAGATTATGTGATGACTAATAGACTTTGTAATCCACTTGGTTAATCCAATTTATAGGTGGATGATAACAAAAATTTCCAGGTGGACACTTAATTATAAATAATCAGCAATAGTGAATATTTCACAATGTCCCAAGGTATATATATTCAAAAAGAAGACCAGATTTTACTGAAGTCGATAAAGCAAACAGGTTTTTCAAAGAAAGTTAACAAAAAAAACTCGCAGTACAGATCATAAACAGAAGAAAAAGTGTTCTAGCAAATCTGGATCCTTCTGTCGCTATGTATGAGGTTACATTCCCTAAGGAGATGCTCGTCAATAGCCAAAGACGATGTTGAATTCAGTTCCATTCATGTTATATACAAAAGCATAAAAGGTATTATGGATTCTTATATGGTCAGCTTACCTGCTCATTGAAGACATCGCCAACTCCAGACAATCCTAAAAGCACACGAGGCTTCATTTTTTTTAACCTGATGCATATGTTTGACCATTAGACTCTTTGCGTTGTCTCTAGTAAGAAATTTAGAAAATGTTGATATCTAGTTGAAAAATCACAGTTGTAAAAGTTAAGATACTTCACACTAAAACTAATTAAAACTTAACTACATAATGAAAAATCACAGCTGAAAAATCACAGTGTTCATGAACGACTTACCACATCAAGGAGTTGCACCCTCACCAAGTCCTTCAACCTCTCCTTGAGCTCTAGCATAAGGAGCAGCTGTTGGATCAATATTCTTTCTTTTGTGATAAGACCCTACAAACCAAAGTAAACATTAGAAGTCCTTGAACGTGGCCCAGTCATTAACTCACAATAAGGGCATGATGGACACAAGTTGTATTGAGTTAATCAAATGAATATTTAAATAATAAATTAGTTATAGCACTTTACAAGATTTATGTAAGAAAGAGGTAATTTCTATGCTGGTGATGTGTAGATTACATCATGAAATTCAGTTTATGATTATAGAAGAGCTTAAGAAAACATATCATGTGCAGTTCTATAATCAAAAAAATTTTAGACAATCGATAAAATTTTCAAGATAGAGCATCTAAGAGAGAAAGAAGCTAAAAAAATGAGGAAAGGAAAAGAAAATGAATCATGATCATATACACATGCGGCTTTATTTCTACATGAATTGGCAAAAAAATCAAAAAGAATAATTTAAACTACAACATATTGCAGTGTTATAATATTGGAGCTTACATTTGAACAAATGTCTATAAACAAAGATGGGGACAATTGAAAAAAAATGCAAATTCCAATATATACCAAAATGTTTGCCAAAATAAACAAATTCATACATTTTCATTAAAACATTCAAGATGTACAAAAAGTTGTTATACGCATAAGGTGATCGAAATAGTAGTCCAAAATAAATTTTTCATGTAAAAAGAATCCAAGATGTACAAAATGTTTGAAACCTAACGATAGTCAAAAATTCAACTAAACCATTCCATTTCCATACAAAATGTTTGTAGGCCAAAATGCAACTCGATTGACTCTTTCCTTCTAGCTTATATCCACAACTATCAAAAATTTACACGCCAACCTACACAAAATTGAGAAGAAAACACATTAGCATTACTATATATAAAAATAAGTTCACACAAGATCATGATCCATGTATTCCATAAACATTTATCTTTGTTGCAGTTGTATTCCAGTATTCCTCCTACTTTTCTAACGATCTGGTATCAATTTAAAGATGTTAACTACATGCTAGAATAAAATTATATACACATCCCTGCCCTGCACCAATAGAAAATGAAATAAAATTATATGTTTGCAATCAATGCTAAACTATATTATCATGCTAATTAAACAACTATATATTACTCATCAGTAAAAAATTATATATATATATATATATATATATATATATATATATATATATATAACTCACCAGTACCTAAAGAAATTAATTACAGCATAACCTATGGTATGGTTACATGAAAACTAAGCTCAGAATGAGATGAGTTCTCTGAGAAGCTCCTCTATTTAAGTACAGTCTAACCAATATGTGGTAGCAAAGAAAAGGCAAGCAAGCACAGTTTCTACCTGGCAATGAGAGAATATTTTGTATGTAACAGGCATATCCGAGGGGAGTGCTTGTGTTCTCTTAGGAAGCATTTCTGTGACCATTTAGAATGTATAATTTCTTTTGACTTCTCAAATTAATAAGCAAAAATGTAGATTAATTCATATGAAGAAACACCCACACTTTGTATTCACAAGTTCAGAAGCAGCTTGCGATGAGAAGAAAAGAGGGCATTTAAACAATCAAGCTACAAAAATGGAATCCTCTTCGCTGAAGTGATGTATATGCTACACAGGATAACAGTTAAGAATTAAGCACCAGACTTGTATTTTTTTATCTAGCATCTAAGAGAATGCTTTTGTCACATGTAAATGACATGCTTCTCAGGTTATCAAGTCCCGGTAAATATGCCAAATATGAAATAAGAAGTAGAACACAGGCAGTCAAGAATTGTACACCTTGTATGTGGCCTCGCAAAATATTAAACTCCATAAAAAGTACATATTCTGGTAGCACCCTTGTTGTGAGATGAATTTAAGGAAGTTTAAAATACAAAAGGGGGCAAAGACGGACATAATTTGAGGGTTTCCAAAAGGAAAACAAAAGGCATACAAACTCGAGTGCTCAAACTCAAATACCCGGGTGTCTATTTTTCTACAGACCAACAATGCACCACATGGCCGTATCTTGGATACGGTACTTGGAAAAACTGATGCATATAACTGATGCCCATAGGATTATCCAAGACAAATACCTATTGGTCTACACAGATATTGCTACTGCTATTTGCAACTTCTACTGCTATTAATGCAATTCTGCTGCTACTTCCTGTAGCAGATGCTTGCATCTTCTACAATACACAGACATACACACAGGTAAATATCCAAATCCCCTATCCGATCCTACATACCTATCTGTTTAATGCCACAGCACTGTAGACTGAAGCTGTAGTAATAAAAGGAGAAGAAAACAGCAGGTAGCTGCAGATAATGCATTACAATAGCGGAAATTTGTAGTCTCTTTATACAATTTAGTCAAATGTACTCAGTTGTCACATAAATCTAGCTTTGTGAGGTAATCCATAATTAGGATGCCTAACCAATTACCCAAAATAAATGTAATATAAGAAAGCTTACATTAATGGCCAACTAAAGCGGAGATGTTTGGAAAGTTGAAACTTTTCCATGTCCAAGTCTCGAACTCCAGTCATTATTCGAAGCCAAGAAGTGCACGAAACCACTGAACAATTTTAAAATGGAATGATGGATTAGCTACAAATTCATTAAAATAGATATAGTCAAATATAAGAAGAGAAAAAATCAAGAACCTAGAGCTGTCATAAATATCCACAGCATTTGTGATTGCATTCTCATCATATGTCGTCCGACAATAGTAGCTTTATTCCCTCCCGATCCTGATACTGCTTGCTACAAAAAAGATTAAGAAAAAATATTAAGCCATCACCAACAATTTGAAAAACTGTGAAGGCAACTTGCCAAAGGCAGGTGCATCAACTGATTTATAACATTGCAGAAAAATTCACCAATTGAAGCTAATGAAGAGAGTGGATCAGCAAGCAAAAAAAATTTAAAAGGTAAGTCAAGATATACATATAAAAATTAATGTAATTAATCAATATCTCCAGGAAGGAGTTCCAGACCGAAAACATTGATAGCAGCTGCCTTAAGCACACCTTTGAGTTGCAGATCGGTGTACGAAAGTTAAGCCTTGATAAGGTTGATTTCCAATTAGCAAATTGGATGGTGCACCATGGACTTTAGAATGTTGATTGGAAAACTATAACATTTACAACATAAATACCATCAGAGTTTACCTGGGCATGATCTGGTAAATTTTTTGCTTGATCAAGATTATTAACCGCGGAAGTTGATTGTAGTATGGAATTTGCTGGGTTTGGCAGGTAGTATTACCTACAGTTTAAAGAAATCTGCATTAGTCTGTATGTATAAAACACTAGAAAGGAAGCCTAATTACGCCCTCTTAAAACTTTATATAAAACTTGGATATAACAGGGCCCAAGTCAAGTGAGGTCAATAACTAACAAAATTAACACAACTATAATTTGCTAGTGCTACAAAAAATGCAGTAGTGAAGTTAATTTACTTCATGCAAGTGACCTTGGTTGCTGACTACATTGGATCCATGTGGACTTCATAAAACAAAAGTATCTTAAAGGCGACATATATCATATTAAGTGAAACTTACTAGTAAAACTTGCAAATAGAAGTCCAATCCTTGACAAATTCAACATTAATATAGGTATAAGTATACAAGTGGATGGCATGCAAAATTTTCATACCAAACTTTCCTCCAAATATAGTTCTTAAAATCATCACATGGAATGTAGAGTTATAAATCTAATGTAAAAGAATGATATTTGGTACAAACTAGATGGTTGATTCTTGAGATACAGTAGTAAAAATTGATGTATATTTATATAAAAACATCAAGTAGACTCGAACCTATTGTTGATAACATGTAAAGCGAAAAGAATGAGAGCAAATGAAAGCAAATTGCAAGCAAGTACCTCGAACTACTTGTGTCATATGAGGTGACCTATTAAATCTTGTATCCAATCTAAGATGTTTATTTTCTGCATGTGAGGCGATGGTACTGAAGAGGACTCTGTAGACTCTTTTATGGAAGCAACTACGGGCTGTGCTTCACTGAATTGTGATTGCTTCAGTGAGGAGCTTGTAAAAAAATGTTCAGGAACATGCACTAGATTTAAAGCAGCCAGAAAGTACTAGAGATTCGACCTTTTTCTTGGTGAGCCCTAGCTTATCGGCAATGGACACCTTTGGCGGGGACCGAAACTCGGCAACCCCACCATGGTCCCTGTCCCGGTTGAGCCTGAGGTCCTCCACAAGGACCCTGACCAACCTCTCTACCATCTCCGCCATGCCCCTCTTCGCGTCGCTCAGGTCCCTCCCTCCCCTCATATCCCCATCTCTGATAGCACTATCACGATCCCCGCCACCCGCTCCAGATCCCCCACTCTCGGCGTCTTCTTCCTCATAGCTGTATGCGTGTATCCCATCAGGACCTTGGGGGAGAGAGAGAGAAGGGATCCATGAGAGGGTAGGAGAAAACCCTAGAGAAAGGAGGAAATTGCAAAAAGAGATGAGGGGATTTAAATACCAATTTTGGTAGTTTTTTTATGTTTTCCACAAGTCGAAGAACCTCAGTAGGGTGTATCTGACCTGCTGCCTCCGAGACATCATGGAATACGCCTGAGGCATACTTCCTTCACCATGCCATATCGAAGTTGACCCCAACCTCTTCATCCTTAGCCAATGCCGATAGGACCTCCGAGAAACCCTCATAGTAGTACTTGAAGTCACCTAAAACGGTGAGCATGCATTCGCCTTGGTCGTGAGAGGAGACGGAGGCGGAGAGAGAGAGGAAAAAGAGGAAGGAGGTTTTAAAAGCACCACACATAAATTTCAAAAGCATCCATAGCTTGTACTTCTACACCCATGACAAATTTCAATAGCATCACACACAAATTAAAACCCTAACCGTAATGGTGAAGGTGGTGGTGTGGTGAAGGTGGTGGTGAAGCCGGCGTGCGGTGGAACGGGAGCACGTGCGGTGAGGAGGAGGGCAGCAGGGTTGCACGGTAGGGAGGGGGACAGCGGAAGACACGTGAGGAAGAAGAAGAAGGAGGTATTTCGGTCAAAAAAAATTCGAACGGAAGAGGAAGAAGGGTTAGAGTTTGGGAGTTGGAAGTTGAAAAAAGGATAAGTACGAAATAAAGGGGGTAGGGGGTTCTTTGAGCGGATTGAAATTTTTTCGAACGGAACCCAAAAAATTGAGCGGGTCCAGGCACTCGATTTTTTTTTTTAGAACATGAGATCTGCGTTGACATACAGACATAGTAGATGAATGATATAGATTCTATAGCATTCATAAAACGCTATAGATAGATATTTCTATAGTACTGTAGAAAGAACACTATTGTTGATAACATTCTATAGCGGGGACACTTGAACGCTATAGAAAAACTGCTATTGTAGGCCTTATTTGTTATAGTGAATGTGGGCAGCGATGGAAAGCTATACAAGACCATCCCAGACTCTTCGGAGCCTCGTCCGGCAGAACTCCATCATCCCTTTAGCACCCAATCACACTACTCAAGGCCGGGGGTACGTCATCAGCAGCTCTCTGATCGAGGCATACTCGGACCTCACCCACAGGAACTCGAAGGAAGAATGCCTTCTCCATATCTCTTCGGCTGCTGTAACACCCAATTTCTAGAATGAAGGTATTTTTGAAATTTTGTATTTATTATTATTATTTATTTGTATTTAAATCACATTATGATTTTTGGTGATTTTTAATAATTTTTAAACTATTTAAAAACTGGTTTAAGTCATGACTTGTGATTTTGATGTGCTGCCCGTGAAACCTGAGAGACTGCATGACCTAGAGCCCAACCATGTCTTTAGGATGATTAATTATCATTTTTAGCTTAGGACTAATTTGGTCATTTTGACTTATTTGAATTATTTGATGATTTATTGAATTGGTGAATTCTAGTTGACCTTGACTTGTTGAGACCTAGTGAACTAGCCTAGAAGCTAACCCTAGCCATGGTGACTCTAGTCTAACTTGAGTTAACCTATTTTAGTCATTAGTGAATAGTTTTAGAATGAGGAGATTTGGTTTAGTGAATTTAAGTCATGGCTTGTGGTTTCACGAAATGACTTATGGCTTAATTATTTAATTGATCATGACTTAAGCCCATGGGCCATTTGGTGAACCATAACCCTAATTTTTGAGCTTATGAACAGCCACATAGGGATCCCCACCCTATATAAACACTTGTTCATTAGGGCTTGCCTCTTTTATTTCATTCCAACACTTGGAGAAAGGAAGGTATTTGTCCCCATCCAAAAATCTCCATAAATCTATTTTAATTTCTTTTTAATCCTAGTTTATTGTATTAGAACCTAATACTCTCCTATTTTCTGATTGTGGGATTTAATCCCAGCTTTGGGACAATTTGGGAGCATTGGCTAGCAAGGAAGAATCCCCCATTTGGAGCTTTTTCTTGCAAATTGTACCTATAGGTAAAATCCTTTAAATTGCATTATTATTTTGATTTCTCTGCATATTAGGATAGGTTTAGGTGTCCCCTAGCTCTACCTCGAATTTGGGTGGATTTCATGTCCGTTTGGTGTCCGTATCGACACGTGTCATAGTGTATGTTAGGTGTTCGATGAAATGCCTCTTAGGAATTTATTTTCAATTTTTGTAAATGTAATTATGTGAATTTGTAGATCTAGATATGTATAGTAACTTTTGTGAAGAATGAGCACGATTTTAGGGGATTTTCGTGTCCAAAATGGACACGCACCCCATGCACGAGGTACCGCACTGTGCCCGTGCAGTCCCCTGCTATTCGGGCTTGACACAGGACACGACACGACACTATATGGTACGAAATTTAGTAGACACGTGGGCCTAGTGTCTGATATCACCCCCATGAAATTTTACGAGTCCTCGTCGACTGTGCGCGAAGATATCGAGGCTGTACTGATTTTACACTGTCACTGCACATATGAAAATTTCTCTCTGATACGGCTTTAAAACTCGGACACGACACAACTTGGCCACGACTCAGGCACCTAGAAACATACCCCTATACCCCACTTACCCTCTGACATATGCACGAGACCTCTAGTGTTGTGTGTTGTGTCCTAGAGCTCTCGACATGTGAGCACGGAGCTGTTGTGCTGTCTTTTCAATACACTGAAAAAATTGTGTTTGTACACGTTCGTGTCCACTTGCACAGACACGAACACCATGGTTGACATGCACAATTATGACACTACACTTACCAATCAATATTTTGGATTATTAGCATGATTGATTTCGAAATAGGATTTTTCAATGTGTTGACTGAATAGTCTTGATACTGTTTCATAAAATCCTGAACTCTCATTCCTTTTAAAACTGAATTCCTAATGTTTAAAATTACCATATTAATTCGTATACATGTATAATAGTTTACATTTAGGTTAGTTTATAATTTTTGTGTGATTTTGGATGATAGGTTTTCAAATGGGTGTAAACTGTATTTTTACTGAACTGTCATGCTTACTGTCAATTCCTGTGATTGCTCACTAAAATTTTGATGTTCAAGTTACATGTATATTCATGTGCACATGTGTCAGCTACTGCTAGGTTAGATTTTCATGTTAGTTTAGGATTTGCATGCTTGATTGGGTTTTCGAAATTCGGCTTGGAGTGGTTTTGAAACTGTCGAATTGATCTCAGGTTCTTGAGAACCATTTGCTGAAAATTGTTAACACTAAGTCCTGGGTTTGTACGCTGTGGACACACTCTCTATTAGATAATCTGAGAATCACTGATGTTATATTGTTTCAGCCACACACAACCCCTGTCGCCTATTTGTTCACTGCTATATGTAAACTGTGTTGAATTTGCAAAAACCTGATAAATAGTTTGTGTTACACACTGCCACAATTTCCTGAGATATTGGGTAATATTGGTTAGGCATTTTGCCTTGCAACACTTGCCCTGCAGCAGCAGCATGAGGCATTAGCAGCTGCATAGGCTTTAGGTAGAGCAGCAGGGGTTTTGGGATGTGGTTATTGAACTTGAATGTATGTGAGGGGTTTGTGGCAAGTAGTAGTTTAGCTTGGGCCATTGGCCTTTTGACTTAAGAGTTTAGGAGAGTAAGAGAGTGTAGTTTAGAGTTCAATATAATATGTGTGAGTGACAAGCCATGTACTAGTGAGTGTCAGAGTTGGGTTGGCTAGAAACAGTGGTAGATACATGTGTTCATACCAGTTAGTATCCTAAGTTATTGTTGGTTAGGTAATGTGGAGTTGAGGTTATGTTCATTTGAGCCTACACCCTGTCCTGTTCCTCTTCCCATATGCCTAATCCATATAGTCATTCCAGACCACTACTCTACTGTCCAGCCATATTACTTTGTGCTATCCACATTCAACTTGATATCAACCCCACCAACTCTTGTTCAAGTTGGTAAGTTATGCATGTACACATATTGTGGGTTAGTATCATGAGATGTGTTAACTGTCATATGGTTCCCCATTTCCTGAGATTGCATATTTCTATCTTAACTCTGAAAACCACATTGAATCATGTTCACCCTCTACACACATGAACTGTCACTTCACACATCTGTTGACACTCGACCACTCCTTCCAATTTTCTGTGTATGAAGTCTGAATTTTAGAGAGTGTGTGTGTCATATATGGTGAATGAATGAGAGAATAGGGGAGGGTCCATATCAGATGGGTATGGGTCTAGAGAGAGTTGAGAGAGTTGATAAGTGTAGAGTTGAGTGAGGATAAGGTTGCATAGGCAGAGGGGTATGGTATTATAGGACATGGTATGGCATTGATTGATAAGTGGAGATACATGTATGTAGGCCAATAGTTACATATATGGGTTGATATATATATATATATATGGTTGCTACATGAGAGGTTGGCTAGATACTATATGAGAGTTATATGTATATATATGTGAGATGAGGTTGTGAGGGTTTACCCCTATGTAGGCTAATAGCTATTTATGGGATATAGTAAACATGGTAAGGGTACCTTGTGATATGGTTATATATATATATATATATATATATATATATATATATATATGCCTTGGTGTGGTTCAAAAAAATAAAATAAAATAAATATAAAATATATATATATATATATATATATATATATATATATATATATATATATATATATATATATATATATATATATATATGCCTTGGTGTGGTTCACATTATTTTACCTTACATTTATTGTCTAGCCTTGATTGGCTGGGCTAACTTGGTTAGGCCTAGTGAGACTTAAATAGACTAGGATTGACCTAGTTGACTAGTATAGTTGACCCAGAGTTGACCAAGTTTGACTTGGACCTAGTTTGACCTAGACAGTTGACCAGATTTGACTTAGAGTTGACTTTGACCTAGATCGACCTAGAATTCATGTAGATTGCATCATAACCATCATTTGTCTTATTTTAAACACATTATAACCTGTACTGCTCTGTTTAGGGCATTGTGACTCCGGTGCAGACATCTGACATTATACTACTCTTTTCAGAGTATCAGGCGAGTATATTCTCTGATAGTTCTCTCATTTACTTGTCAATTACTGTACTTCAGTTCTAGTTAGTTGTATGCGATTCTCTGTTACAATACGTATGGATATTCTGGATTCATGTATACGACACACATTTATTTTCTGGCCTCTATTACTGGTATCATTATTTCCGGCTTCTATTACTGGAATCACCTACTGGAATCATTTACTGGAATTATTTACTGGTATCATTATATTTTGGCTGGACTCATCTTGAATCATTGTGTCGGATTTCTGGATTCACTTACTGGGAGGAGAAATACTTGAGTAAGACATGTAGACATACCCCAATCTGGAATATCCTAACTGGAATCTACTAGAATGATAGCCATCTCATACCCGGCCAGGTGTGTGATATTCCGTATTATCTACAGCCGTTTACATGTCGATCTCGGTATTTTAAAACACATTGTTAGAGTATAGGCTAGACTCATCTTAGAATCATTGATCACTATAACTGGAATCGTCCTTTACTGGATTCATCTTGTATTAGATTCATCTTGTACTGGACTTACATTGGAGTTACACTTGTCTACAATGCTGTCTGGACTTTATATCATATTATCCTGGTTCAGCTAGTTCTATTTTACAGTCTTCATTGCTATGATTCTTCTCTTGTTTAGTTATTTTTTTTCCTTGTACTTTATCTGTCTTTCTTACGATCACCTGAACATAAACTGCCATATTCATCAATACAACTGTCTATAACTGCTGTATAGTTCTCTGTCATTTACTTGGGTTTTCTAGATGAGATTGTGCTCGTTCCTGTCCTGACTGGACCTGTTGAAAATTTTACAGATGATTGCCCTGAGGACACATGCCTTACATATTACGGACCAGGAGACGGGTTAGCTACCTTTGGCCCCGACACTCAGGAGTGATCGGGATTTAGTTTAGTAGACTGGCATCTATTTTCATTTAGAGCTTGTTGTATAGAATTGAGACTTGAGATGTATTTAAGATTGTTCGAGATGTTGTTATTATTTCAGTAGTTATTGTTGTCTTCAATTTCTTAGTTATATTCCTGTGTTATCTTATCGTGCTTAGACTGTGATTGAGTTACACCATATCTTATACTTGTCCTCCGTTCGAAGTTGATCATGATGAGTACATTATATACTGCATGAGTTGATGGTTAGTTAGAGACTTAGAACAACGTTCTACCGCCGACACTACGGCGTAGGCTGGGCGTTGTTACGTACTCGTACCCTCTAGTGGGTGCGGGTCATGACAGCTGCGCACAACACTACTGTGTATACGAAGGAAGTGGAGGCATGAAGACTTCGTCTGCTCCCTGTGAGCATAGGACGAGAGAAGAATCTAAGACGTAGTTGGTGTATAAATCAAGACCCAACTGTACTCAAATTACCATCTACTGCTGCTGTTGTCAAGCAGTTCCATCACCACCAAAGAGGAGGTCCGTCTTTCAAATGTTGCGACCAAGAACTTGTGAGGAAGAAGAAGAGCTCCATGTTGCTTCATGCAATGTTGCTCGGGACTCTCCCTCCCAGAAGAAGCTATCCAAGAAACCCCTTTCCTCGGTTGGCAAGTCTAAAAATCGTCCTGGGGGTAGCAAGAAGCCTGTGCCCAAGGAAGACATATTCCAACACGCGCTTCTAGGATGGATCATCATCGCAAGAGGACGGTTCATCGACCGCTGCACCTACTGGGGTAGCCAGCCTGCTATGGTGTATAACAACCCTTCATTTCAGCATGTCGAAGAGTCGTATGACACCGACACTTCTACGGGCGCAAGCAGTCAGAAGATCAGGGGTAGGAACAATATTGAGTCAGAGGACGATCACAACTTGCCAGTCTTTCCACTTGACGATGAGCACCATCACTCCGAACCAGAAAGCGAAAGATCTGCTACCCCTTTCACTTACACGCACATAACATCAGTACACATGGTGGCTGATGACAACGAAGAATCAAGCGATAGTGCTGATCAACTGAAACGCATTGAGGCTCTCGAAGGAAGTCTTAACGTATTGAACAATATCCATGCAGACTTTAGCCTCTGTCATTTTGGAGATCAAGAACATATTAGTTCCCACTGCCTGTAAACCTGCGGCTCCGATGGTTTGTGATGGGTCTAGTACCCTGCCAACGTAACCAAGTCGTGTAGTCATCGGCTACTTCATCGACCATCAATCTAGCAGTATCCAACGAAATACAGCATGCACTCGAGGAGTTATACGCTTGCCATGATGCCAAAGAAAAGTGGGCCATACTTCGAAAGATGGGCATCCGACAGTCTTATCCTGCTGAGTAGGACAATATGGTTTATCCTTCCAAATATGAACCACAGACTATTACCCCTTATGATACTAAGGAGTCGCCCAGACGATACTTGAGGTACTTTGCCTCAGTAACATGACACCTGCCAAAGGACGATGCCCTTCTTGCCAGCATCTTCGTTGGAGCTCTACAGGAGGTAGCCTATGAATGGTTCTGCAGTTTACCCGACAACTGTATTAAATCATTTGAAGACCTGAAGAACATGTTCCTGGAACGATTCTTCGTAGGAGGGCTGGACATGACGAAGTCTCCTCTCATGGATATCATTTAGAAAGAAAAGGAGCCCGTTCGAGCGTACATTGAATGCTTCCGCCAGGCTACCCTAAGGCTACCTCCAGGCAAGCCTGAGCCCATGCTCATGGATTCATGCCGCAAAAATATGCTCCCTGCCATCAAACTGTGGCACAGTACTTCCTGCACCGAGTGGACGCCCTTCATTACTGAAGCAGACGTAGCTCAGAAGAAGGCACATGACGCACAACTCCTGGGTCTGAACTTCCCCTCTATTGAAGATAAAAGGAAGCGAGTAAGAGACAGTAAAGGCAAGCAAGCTATGGCCGTCAATATTACAAAGGGTCCAGCGCTCGTGAGCTCCAAGCCAGCCGAAGCGCAGAAGCCGAAGAAAACCTACTCCTTCAATGACGAAGACTTGCTCGAATTATTCGAGATGCTAACCAAGGGCGGCATGCTGCAGCTTCCACCTCCCTAGCGTCCTGACGAAGTAAAAAAGGTGGATAATCCTAAGTACTGCCATTACCACCAGTACATCCACCACTCAACACGCGACTACTACGTGTTGAAAAGACAGATTCAATGTCTTATCGATGCCAATTTCATCTTCCTCGATTACGAGGAAAATATTGTGATGGCCAACATGGTCAAGATACAGTTCGGGAGCTTCCCGATAGCCGAGACTCAAGATGACGTTGTACTTATCCTAAAGGCAATTATGGAAGTCGCCAACCTTCCTGTAACAACCACTTTTCTAAAATGAGAGTAATTTTGAACTTTTGTAAAATTGATTATTAAATAATAGGATTTAACTCATGTTAATGATTTTGGATATTTTAATTAATTTAATACTATTTAATTTGGTGCATTGTGATTTTGGTGTTTTGCTAGTGTAACCGTAGAATTGTTAAGCCTAGAGACTAACTATGACGATAGGGACCTAACCATGTTATTAGAATAACTAATTATAACTTTTTAGCCTAAGGGTATTTTGGTTATTTTGTGACTTTTGAATTAATTAGGATTTTGATTAAGTGATAATGTGCTAAGTGTTTTGTTAGAGATTAACCTAGAATTGCTCTAACCTAGATATTATCCATGAGCCTAGATATTAGATTAGAAGCTTCCATCATGACAAGGTTAAGAATATCTAGATATTAGTTTAAAGGTAGTTATTTGTTTAAGGCTAGATATTTACTTAGCCCCTTTATTAGGAAGGCTTGAATTATGTATGTAGAGTCCTCCAAACCTTATGAAACTTAACCCTAACCCTAGAATTACATCTTGGCTGCCATCAAGAGAACCCCACCCCTATGTAAACACATGTTCACATCCTCTTGCCTCTTTCATTAAACCTACAAACCCTAGTTTAGTGTTCTTCCCCAATTTTAGCCCCTTTCTTCAAATCAACTCCAAATTGGAATAAATCAATTGCAACACTCTTTCCTAATATAGAGGAAGCCATTGGTGGGTAGCTAGCAAGGATTTAGAAGCTTTAGACCGTTGCAAGTTGGAGAAGTCTCATTCCTAGGCTTTTCATTGAGATTTAACTCTCAATAGGTAATGGCCTTTAAACCCTCTAAATTCTTAGTTTTTCTTCATAGATGCATGCATTTAGGGTTCCCCTAGCTGTCCCTCGAGTTTGGTTCGATTTCTTGTCCGTTTGATATACGTATCGGATACGTATCGGAGTGTGTATGCAGGTGTTTGATGAAATGCCTATGTGAACTTTTTGTTCTCCATTTTCAAAACTAATTTCATATTTGGGAAGCCATGTATGTTTTCGAACCCCCACTGACTGAGCACATTTTCGTGTCCTTTTTATGTCCAAATCTAGATACGAACCTGTACACGAGACCACGGTTCACTGTCCTGCTACCCGATACAGTTTTTGGACACGACACGCCACATGGACTCTTGCCACTTGGCACAGAGGTAGGGGCAACCTCTGACAAGACCCTCCTTGAGTTTTGTGTTGTCTCATGTCGTGTCGAAGGAGTTCTTGTGCGTGCACTGATTTTCAACCACACTGTTACGCGCGAAAATTCTCCTCTGATATGCACACACCCACGCGACTCGACACACGATGGAGACGATACAGATACATGAACATGAAGGCCTATACCCTACCTATCCTTCGATAGGTTCACGCGACCCAGGGATGCGTGTGTCGTGTCCACGAACACTTGACACGTGTGCACCATAATGTGCTTTGTACAGTTAACTGATGCTGTGTGCTTTTGCGTTTGGACACTTCGTGTCCTGATTCTTGGACACGTTTGTGTCCCACTGGACACGTGGGATATGTCCCCATGACTGTACACAAGTTTCCCCATTTAATTTCACATTTTCATTTCAATTTTAGGTTCGAATGCTTATGTATCACATAGTTCACTGTTCACATTATTTATTTCAGTTTGAATTTGAATTTGATGATTGGGAATCAATTTATTTTTTCTGAAATTGAATATGTAATTTGATGTTGTATAGACACCAGGTTTTCTGTTGTATTTGTTGGGTCTCACACTTTGTTTTGTGTATAGGTTTCGAATTTCAGTTTGAATTTGTGTTGGTTTGTGAATGTTAGGTTTATGTGAAACCTAGATTTTAAAGTTAACTGAGATTAGTTATGAGTTGATACATTGGGGTTTTGTTTGATTAGGATTGATGTTCAGATATCAGAGGATACCTGAGATTATATGTAAATACGATTTCTGAGTTTGGGATTAAGTAATTTAAAACATGTATGTTGTATGTCTTGGTGAAAACTGAGATTGGATAATACAACCTGAGATTTAATGATATGTATGAATGATATGAATATAGTATATGGGTAATGAACTGAAAGATAATGTATGTATGATTGAGTCAAACTGTCCCCTCTTCATTTCAGTCAGTCACATTTCCCTTTGCTCTATGTTTTCCTTCTTCCTTTCTTTCCTTCTTTCTAATTGAATTGTATATATATAATGTAATGCATTAATGATATGTATATATATGTATGTATGCATATATTGAAAAGTGAGAACTTCTCTATTTCAGTCCTTTCTTTTACCATTTTCTCCCTCTTTATTGAATGTATGTAATGTACTGTAGTAATGAATGCATGTATAGTTGAATGTAAGCATGTATGAATGTATACATGTATGTAATATATCCATGTATGTAATGTATGGATACATGAATGCAATGTATGCATGGATACATGAATGCAAGTATGTATGTATTTATATATTTGTATCTATAGGTTGTGTTATAGGCCTAGTGTATAGTTTACCTATAGGCTTGTAGATTTGACTAGTTTGACCAAGTTGGTAAGTGTAGGATCCAAAACCCTAGAATTGACCAAAGTTTGACCCAATAGTTCAAGTTGACTAGAGTTGACCAAAAGTCAACATTGAGTCAATATGCGACCAATTGACCTAACTTGACTAGAGTTTGACTTAGTTGACTAAGATTGATATAGTTGACCAAATCCTAGATGGTGACTTGGTTTGACACAGAGTTGACCAAAAGTTGACTTTGACCTAAATTGACCTAGAAATCATGTAGATTGTATTGTAAACTTTATTTACCTTATTTTAAATACATCATAACCTTTATTGCTCTGATTAGGACATTATGACTCCGGTTCAGACATCTGATATTCATCAGTCATTCAGGGTATCAAGCGAGTACATTTTCTGATAGTTCTTTCATTTACTTATTGATTAATTTATTTCAGTTCTAGTTAGTTCTATGTGATTCTTGTTATAAACACGTATTGATAATTCTGAATTCATATATGCGGCACACATACTTTACTCGTTTAACCTTTACTTTTCAAACTATTCGCACAACCTATTAGCATCTTCATGTGCTGGTTGAACTTGTATTCGATTGATGTGTCGGATTATGGATTCACGTGTATTAGATGGACGGGAAAATACTTGATTAGACATGTGAATATTTTCGACTATTCGAACCGCCCTCTGTGAATGATATTCGAACGATAGCCATCTCTCACCTGATCAGTGTGTGATGTGCTAGACTTACCTATAGCCGTTTATATGTCTATCTCAGTATTTTAAAACACACTTGGATCATTGATTAGAATCATTATTAGAACAATCATAGATCATTATTAGCACCACCTTATTCGAACTGCCTTATTAGAACATTGATTAGAATCACATTCGACTCATCTTGTATTAGACTCACATTGGGATTACACTCGACTTACATTATACTGTCTGGACTTATATCATGTTACTCTTGTTCAGCTAGCTTGTATTACAGTCTTCCTTACCATATTTCTTCTCTTGTTTCTGTATAAAACTTCCATGTTCATCAATATAACTGTCTATAACTGCTTTATAGTCTTTGTCATTTACTTGAGATTTCTAGATGAGTCGTGCTCGTTCCAATCCTGACTGGATACGTTGAAAATATTACAGATGCTTGCCTTGAGCAAACTTGCCCTACTTGCCATGGAGCAAGAGATGGCTTAGCTACCTATGGCCCCGACACTCAGGAGTGATCGGAAGAATAGCTAGTAGAGTTGCTTTAGATTTATGTTTAGAAGTTGTATTATAATAACTTGAGATATTGAGTTTGTATTTGAGTTTGTTTGAGATATTATTATTTAGTAGTTTATATTTGTTGTTGTTGTTTAGTCTTTAGTTATAAACTTCTGTGTTATCTTATCGTGCTTAGACTATGATTGAGATTTCATTATATCTATACTTGCCCTCCGTCTGGAGTTAAGATTTTGACAAGTACATTATATAATTGCATGAGTTGTTGATTAGATAGTGACCTAGAACATCGTTCTACCGTCGACACTGTGGCGTAGGCTGGACGTACCCACTTCTCGTGTCCCTACAATGGGTGCGGGTCGGGACACGTTTTTGGTGGTGGCCCATGCAGGTCAAGAGTCGCATTAGTGCAATATCGTGGTAGTGCGGCGACTTAGTTGTACTGCTGTGAGCCTGCGATAGGAATTGAGAAATAGGCTTTAACAGAGAGGTACTCAGTCACAGTTAGAAAAAATTTTGGTCTAATTTTTGCCATCCATACATCCTTGATGATAATTGCCTTCTTTGAAGTAAATTGTCCTCCTTTGATTATATCAATTCTTGCTCAGTATTGATTTCCTTATTTGATCTGTCTTCAGGATGGTGGAGACACGAACACATCGCTCCGGCACAGCAGACAATGGTGAGAGGTCTGCTACCTCTCGTCCGATGCAGTAGGATACTGGGACCGTAGCACCTTTTATTCCTGTTCAGGCAGGGACATCTGCAGCTTTTGGGGGTGCTCCTTCACCAGTTTAGAGGCCTACCCTGACGATTCCGGATGTTCGTCAGCCGACACCACCTTCTGGATCGGTGGATGCGGCTGAGCTCTTTGCCTTCTTGTAACGTATTATGGAGGCCCAGCAGCAGCACCAGCAGTATCAGTTTTCTAATTTCAGACAGGGTATAGACAATGTCCACCAGTTGGCCATGACGAAGTGGAAAGGGTTATCGCCCAGCCGTAGGGAGGCCCGATACAGTAGTAGTACCAGCAGAGGACCTCAACCATTCTAGACTTCCAGAAGATGAGGCCCAGGGACTTCAGAGGCTCGAAGGGCATACTATATGTAGATGACTGGGTGGAGCACATCGAGAAGATCTTCAGGCTTACACTGATACCAGTTGGGATTCAGATTAAAGCGACGGGCAGCCGGATGCAAGACCTTGCCCGCACATGGTACCAGACAGACCCTAGAGTCGGTACAGAGGGGCAGACGTGGGAAGCTTTCAAGAGACTTTTCAAGGAGAAGTTCTTTCCTGGCACAACACTTGGTGACTTGGAGGCACAGTTTGAGAGTCTGGTTCAGGAGAAACAGACAGCTGAGGAGTATGCTGGAGAGTTCTGCCGTCTGGGATGATTTGTAGAGGGCCATAGTGAGGCAACGAATGTGAGGAGGTTCAGGAGAGGTTTGATCAAGGATGTCAAGTCGTTGACCAAGAGTGGTCACGACGCTACCTTTGAGCAGATTTTGACAGGAGCCATGGCGGCAGAGGATGACTTGGACCTCAAGTCCAGGAGGGGCCGAGAGGATTCAGGAGGGGCTAGTGGGAGTGGAAAGCGTCCCTGTGTGCAGAGGGTAGCACACCAGCCACAGCAGGTGCAGGCACCAACTAAAGTTCAGCAGGCACAACATCAGCCTCGAGGACAGGACCGCAGGGTGCAGACTTGTGCCTACTGCAAGAAGCCGGGTACATTTGGAAGACTTGTTATTAGAGACAGAAGGTTTGCCTGTTCTGTGGATTCGCTGCTCACCAGGTTAGGGATTTCCCTACTACACCAGCATATGACAGAGCACCGGGTTAGAGAGAGGAAGTTAGGCCACCTGTGGCGCAGCACATGCCCAGCGCCAGAGGGGCGGGGCTTTTGCGCTGACGGTCGAGGAGGCCGACGCTATGGGTAAGGGGTTAGCAGGTCTGTCTTTCCTATTCTTTTTCCCTGCCTTTATGTGTGATTTCATTAGTACCTGTCAGGATATTCTTCATACTGAGGTTACCTGCTACGTCATCGATACGGACATAAACTATAACATGTGCTTGAACGGCCATGGATCCATGAGTATATGATTGTCCTCTCCACCCTTCACCAGTGCATGAAATTCATGGCAAGTGATGCGACCGTTAAAATGGAGTTTGCTGACATCGAGCCATTCCGAGGTTTCGAAGCATACTGTATGGATGTCGATCTGTACAAAATGTAGCTCCCCTTCCCAGAAATTTTTAAATTTTTTTTTTATTTATTTGATTTAAATGGTAATTTTTAGATTTTTTTTATAAATAATTATTTAGTTAATTATTACGGTAGATGACCTTTGCCATGGTTGAGTTTTGAAGCACCAGACGACTAGGAATCATGGTACGGATAGTGCAGTGTCGTGTCTTGACTAGCGTATTAGCCATGCAAGGGAAGGCTGAGCCATAGTGATGTCCTAACTAGAAAAACTAGGCTAAGTTGTGACTTGACCCTACAAATAATCTAATTATTTAACTATTATTATATTGTTGACTTGTAGGAGATCCGGTTGTACTAATTTAGTCCGAACTAGACCAAACCAAACAGAACCCGGGTAGGCAAGTAGTGAGACCAAATACACTCATGTAGACATATTTCAAGTAGATGCAATGCCTATTATTGGTTATTGTGTTTTATTATTATTATTATTATTATTGAAATTATAATTATTATAGATATATTTTATTGACTATTTTGTGTTTTTAGAAAATAAGATATTGTTATATATATGAAAATACTTATATAAATAGATCCTACACTAGAAAAGTGTTATTAGGATTTTAGATTTTATAGGGTATTTATTTAGATATGTAAATATAGAGATGCATATGCATATGTGTGTGTATATATATATATATATATATATATATATATATATATATATATTTTATGTGTGTATATATATATATATATATATATATATATATATATATATATATATATATATATATATATATATGTTTAAATATTAGAAATAAGAGAAAAAAATTGGGTGGGTACTGTTCACGTGAACAGTACCCATACATAGCCCGACCCTAGAAGAGACCCGAGCCAACCACATATATATATATATATATATATATATATATATACGCGAGAGAGAGAGAGAGAGAGAACCCTAGCGAAATACACAGCCACCACGCGCCACCTTCTTCCCCTTCCTTGGGCGCACCCCCAGCCACTGTGCGCCGTCGCAGCAGCGCCAAAGAGCCGTCGGAGGCCGCGCGCGCGACAGTACCACAAAGAAACGACAGCAGCCGATCAGCCACAAGGGCCCCTTCGCGATGGTATTCCCGCCGCCTCGCTCCACGATTTCTCGAGCCAATTACTCTGGTATGTCAAAAATGTAACCCTCTTCATACCTTTTAAATAGAATTTCATATGCATACTTAGATCGCTCAGAAATTCGACGCAAACATTGTCGAAAACTGACTGGAAACAGGGCATTTAGACTATCTCAAACCCCGAGTTTGAAGGGAGTTTTGGAACCAAACTTTAGGATTTCTGAAAATCTAAATGAACAGACCTGTAAGCAACCTATACGAGATCAAACTACTTCTTGTAGAATTATTTTTGACCCATTATTCAGAAAGTTAATTGATTATGAAAAATCAAGAAAAATAGATTTCGAAAACTGAAAATTTAGAAAAAAATTCCTGATACCACGTACGTCCCGCCAAATCGGGCGACGTGGTCACGAATCGAAAGCATCAAACGGTGCGTATCGGCTTCATGGACGTGTGGGCTTTGACGGAATTTAAATTGGTTGTGTGTGTACGACGAATTTGATGCGTATCCGTCGAAATTTACCGTATCGACCTCTTTGCAAATTTTCTAATTACTTTGTGCACGTTCGTCAAATCGAGACAAAATTTTTACCAACAGGACCGTATCATTTACCAACCAACAATATGTTAATTTAAATACCAACCCAGCATACGTGAATTTCTTCACCCAACAGTAATACAAAACCCGACAGCAATATAAGAAGAAACCCATCCAGCAAATATAATCCGTTATTTAGGAATCACTAAGATTCTCAAACCAAGACGATCAAAGGATCGTCACACAACATTAAATCCGATAGGCATCGGAAATTCGAAAACCCTATTTAGGTAGGGAGATCGAGACCCAAATATCATTATCAGATCAAGACCAAAATATCATCATCAACAGATATAAAACCGAAACAGAGATTCCAACCAAGAGTTTCAGAAGTTATACCCAAATTAGTGTTAGAATCTGAAGGGGTGCCTTAGATTCGGCCGTAACCGCACGTCCAGCTTCTACATGGACTCAGGAATACGTCATCGACACGTCGTCACCAGCGTAGGAGCATGCCTCAGAGTCGTTGCAGCATCTCGGGTACGTATCATGGTCACAACATCTCGAAAGGGGCCAGTTGGTCAGGGAACAACGGCCACATGGAAGGAGAGAGCCAGGGTTAAGGTTTTCTTCAAGAAGAAAAGGGGTTGACTGCTCCGAGAGGGTAAAAAAGGAAGGAGGGTCGAGCGGAGAGCTCGTGGCTGGATCTTGGGGTCGACTATAGGTGGCCGATGATGAAGGAGGCCGGCTAGGGCACAGGGGGCACAGTGGTAGCGGGTAGTGGGAGCTCGAAGTAGGCGGCTGACGTAGAGGAGAGCCTCGGGAAGGTCGGATGGCCGGATCGACGGAGGCAGGTGGAGGTTCGACCTCGAGGAGGCCGCGAAGGAGCTCAGGAAAGAGACCGGGGAGTAGTCGGCGGTCATGGATGGCCGGAGCACAAGGGGAGGCCTCGGAGGAGCTCGGAAAAGAGACATGGGAGTGGTCGACAGAACGGCTACGGTGGAGGGGAGGCGGAGAGGAGTCGCACGAGAAGAGGGATTTTAATAAAGGAATGAGGAGGAAAGGAAGAGGATTCTCTGAGAGATTGAGTTTTATGAGATATCGAGAGACTGGTTCTTGTGTTCTTTGATTAAAAGAACAACCATCCGTCAACAAATATGAAAATTTTAAGAAAATTAATATAATGGCAGTTGGAAATATTGTGCCAATTTTTTTGCACATACATCAGATGACGGTTATCACCAAGCCGTCAATTTATAAAATGATGTTTCTTGATGGATCATCTAAAACCGTCAACATACATGCTATAAAATTGCTACACTAACAAAAAAATAATATCTCTTGACGTAAGCCTAAATTCGTCAAGATAACCACTATTGTTGACGGTTTTTTACGATCGTCAACTTATAAACTGTCAAGAATCGTCATTTTTCTTGTAGTGAACAATAGCTAACATGCTGTTGCTATTGCTGTTGCCTTGATGGCCAACTCTCTAATTTCCCAATTCTGCTTCTCCTACTGCTGTCAAAGGCTACTGCCTGCCTGTTACCTCTCATTCTTCTGCTCTCTACCACTGCTGCACTATTTTGCTTCACATCCCAAACCCCTTCTCCTTTCTGCTAACACTCCTCTTCACTTCCTGTACAGAGCAGTCCCCAGTATCTTAAATCCTGCTGCCTTATTAGATAGGAATGCCTTAGCCTAACCTTACCACTACTGTATACCAGGTAATCCTGTACACCCATTGCAGCATATGCTGCTACATTTCCTTTATTCTATTCCTACACAGGCAATTTGCCATCACCTAGTATACTGCTTTCCCTTCTTTCACTCTCATTCACATATACATATATACCCTTACCTAAAGCTAACACAAACACTCAGGTTCTGTGAACCCTCTTCCCTTATCTACACACACACAGGTATACTATCTAACATACAGGGCTTCCCTTCCCCCTAGATGCACACTAGCTTGCATTAGCTGTACACAAATTCTCCTCTATACACTACTCTCATGCATCCTATGACAATCCTACACATATGCACACACTTACTATACCTAGGCACGCACAACTAAATGTATATGTTACACACATTCATCAGTCACACATGGAATTCTCAAGTCTAAACCCCCAAACAAAGATTTATATACACACACATGTGTATGTTCCAAATTCCCCCTTACCAAACTGAAACCAAATCCTCTACACCTATGTATACACCCACACCAAGATGTAACACATATATGGATAGATACTTACATACTATATTATATATATGTACACACACATGCGCACACATACACACACAAGTATATGAGTCCAAAAACTAGTGTCAAGTGTCATATGTAATAGAGCATGTGCACCACAAGTATAGGAGTCCAAAAACCCTCAAATTGATCCCGTGGCTTACCGTATCATGGATACGTAGCTAGCCTCATAATACTCTAACAAACCTAATTATGTCCATTAAACCTAATGACAAACACTTGGTATATCATTCTTGGATTTTTCTAAGAATGGTACAAAAACCCTATGTAAATGGTGCAAAATATAGGATGACAGGTGCACGTGTATATATACCAGCTACTATATATGAAAAACATGTAATAAATATGTATATCGAGAATAAGGAGTTATTGACCCAAACTGGATCGCAGTCAACCTAATCTTGATAATTAACAAATCGATATTTAGCATGATCCAACTCGACACATAAATCTTCATCAAGCTACAATCAGACGACTATCACATATCAAGGTAGACAAATCATCATCGACGACTGATCGACAAATACTGCAGTATCTTGTAATTGGAAGTTTGTATTTTTACACTTTTATTAAGTCTAGGATATTGTACGTTGAGTCGCACTGAGTATCTCAATCATAGACTAGATAGCCAAAAGCTCCAGAAACAAAAAGCCAAACTGCCAAGGCCCTACAACTGCCCATGAGCATTCTATCTCCAAGGAGGCAGAGTTTGGGCCGAACTCTGCCCCCACACAAAGTTTAGGCCGAACTCTCTCCTAATTTTCAGGAGCTAATTTTTAGGGATTGCTCATTGCACGTTGTCCAACGGCCAAAATTTTGAATATTTTGGACAGAGTTCTGCTGGAACTCTATCTTCCAAAACTAGTATATATAGGCACCCTTTTCTCTCAATTCAAATCATCCAATCTTCTCTTCTCTTCAACTCCTATAGTCTATACATCCTAAAGCGCTATACTCTTCACATCTACTAGCCACAAAACTTTTAAGCCTACAAGGTGCTCATGGGAGTCAATTAGAAGTTTATGTACAAGAGTCTTGAAGAAGTCACTTAGAAAATTTCAAGTTTCACTTCAGCAATCTTTCTAGAAGTTGGTGTGCTCTTCTGAGTAAAGGCACGTGATTGTAAAGCTATTTCACAAATAGTGGATTTCAATCCAGAGATAGAGTTCTCAGGCCTGGACTAGTCCTCCACGAGGGAAACTAGGTTAAAAATTATTATGTCTGCGTATGCTCTTTGATCTACATTTACTTTTCGCACTTATACTCTGATTAATCATTTGCTAGTTGGGATTGAATAGAGTTAAATTTTTAATTGTTTATTATTGACACACGTACTCTATTCACCCCCTCCTCTAGAGTTGCCTACACGTACTTCAGGAGTGACATTGGACTAGCAAAAAGGAAGCATTGAAAGGAGTGGAGCTTGAAGGAGGTGACCGTTCACGCGTCTCGTATGATTGCTTATTCGTGTGCCCCTGCATGCTATGCCCTTGCACGCTTGCTCCCTCAGTGTGCGCTATTCACATGCTGTGCCATTTACGTGTGCGCTATGTGCTATTCACATGCTGTGCCATTTACGTGTGCGCCATTCGTGCGTCAAGCCATTTGCGTGCCTTGCATGTTTGACCCTTGCACCTGTGTGCCCTAGTGACTTGTGCGCCTTGTAGCTATCTTGTGACTATGTGACCTGACCTTGTCCCTGACCGATCTACCTATATATGTGCTGGTATATCCTACATATGTTCTAATGTACAATCTAAGTGTGCACTTAGGTGCTACCCTACGTGCTAAGCGATCTTACACGTTGCATGTTAGTACATTCTTAGCCTCCAGCACATACATGATAAACGGTTAGAGACTATGACATTGTGTGTTGTTGTTGATTGATGCATTACACTAAGAATGGATCCATATATGGGACTCTATGAGTCGATGTGCATTCATACTTAGGATATCTATACTATGTATAACATCTAGGAGAGTATCATGTGACCATGATATGTGAATCTAAGACCAATATAGGGTTTAACCAATCAACTTAATCTAGTGGAGTATTGGAAGGGAAAGAATCTCGAGATCGTGTTATACTAGCCACCCCAGATCTCGTCCTGACGTGCCTGGTTGGCCGCCACAGATATTATCAATTTGCCTATAGTGGATGGAGAGATCCGACTCCTATGTGCCATGAGTTTCATGTTCTATACGGTAGCCTTTCGAGGGACTAATGCATAATCAATGTGCTACGTGTTACAGAATTGGATTGGCTAGCCCTGCTGGAAATGACACGATCTGAGGATTCCTACAAGCAGTATCGCAGGGATAATCCTGCCAAACATAGAAAGTCGTAGGAATGATTGGCCGTTCATAAAATAACTTGTTTACGACATTTACCGTCTATTAGTAGCCAAGGAACATTGGCTGTCATGGTTTGTGGTCCAACTCATACCATTATTTGGTTGTTGGGTTGGGCTATCGTGTTATGACAGGCTTTGGACCGAGGTTACGACAGAAAGCCCTTAACTTAACCATGGTTATAGGATGTATCTTATCTCGGTACGATATTGACGCCGTTTGTCCTTGATTGGTTGTAAGGGTGTCGTATGGTGTCGAAGATATGTTATAAGTCTATAACTCATGATCCAAGACTTATTATTATGCTTGGGTTTTTGTCTCTCCCTTATGTGCTCCCTTGTGGTACTTGCTATTCGGGGCTGACCCTGCTGGTTTTGTTTGGCTAGATCATGTAGCAGAGCTCGAGGATCCAGTCTTCTTCCCTGACGTCAATAGTGTATACTAGGAGCATGGCTGTCGGAGGACTCGAGTGGGTTTCTTCTACACCACTCTAGTATTATCAGTTTTTCTGGTGTTTAGCCACCGACACCTGTTTAGCCAGTTATTCTGGATATTAAGTTTTCTTACATAATTATAATTAAATCAGACTGCAGCTGAATATGGTTATGTATTTATGACCCTCTGGGCTAGTGGCTTATAAAGCTAGTTTCTTATGATCATTTTGATGAAGCGTCGGGGACACCTCACTACTTTATCATATACGTTCATTAATTGATGTTCTTTGCTTTGAATGCTTGAGACATAGTTGTAATGTATGATCCTAGATGACTTGATTATAGTATACACCCCTTATCTCTTGACAGTCGTGACTGCTGCGTGACGTCTTCATACCTTACACGGTGTAACTGGCCATGTCGTCACCGTGTTCCGGTACTTGGGCATGACAAGGTTTTAGTGGTGGCCCATGCATGTCTGATTTTTAGACTTGTGGAGTGTTATTATTATAGGAGTCTCAACCAAAACTTGTTTCCGTTGATCTCTTGCCTCATCTTCTTTTTTCTCATCTTCATTGTTAATTTGAATTGCATCCTTGAATCTTTCTCATCATATCTTTTGATATCTTATGTCTTTCCTTATAGGGGCACTTCTTTCTCAGTAGCTGGTGAGGCCAACGTGGAGGAACGACCAATAGAGCATGGCCCGATAGGACATCAACATGAAAGAATGCCTCCACCAGGTCAGATTTGGGTAGAGATTATGTCAGATCCAGTAAAGCAATAAGTTCCAGAAATGCCTTTACCCCAATGGTGCCGGCAGCGGCAGCAATACCTGATGCTGCAACACTTCTGGAGGTTATCCGAAGGTTTCTGGTCACTCAGTGGCGTCATGTGGCAGCCCATCAGTAGCAACAGACCCAACAACATAAACAAAATATATTACTGAATCAGGGGTTACAGCTAGCCCTTGAGTGGAGTGTCATGGATGACTCGGGAGCGTCAGAAAGGTTTTGCCTAATTAACCTGAGGTACTTTGACGACACGGAGGATGCCATTACGATGGATGCTTGGCTTCAAGATATCAAGGCCATTTTGATAGCAGCAAAGGTTCCTGCAGAAAACATGGCTGACCAGGTCAGATTATTGCTTTATGATCTCGCCCACGACTGATGGACACAAGAAGAGGTTGGAATGAGGCATCCTATTCCTTGGGATAGTTTAAGTACCAGATTCAAGGTCAAGTACTTCGACATGGTACCACTGTATGAGCTACATCAGAGGTTTATCAGTCTCAAGCAGGCTGGTAGGATGGTGGATGGATATGCAGCGGAGTTCTGTAGACTGAGTCAGTTTGCACCGACGATGGTGGCTACGGAGCCAAAGAATACTATGAGGCTCCAGCATGGACTTCATCTGGAGATCGATAGTTGGTAGAGGTCTTGACTACCAGACTTTTGTTGCAGTTTTAACGACAGCTCGGAGGCACGAGCTTATCCAACAAAGGTTGGCGACGAGGACTGGGGGCCAGAAGAGGTCTCATACCCAGAGTGGGGGCAGAGAAGCAGCACAGCGAACGTCTGCACCAGCACCGGTATCACGACCTGCACCCAGTAAAAGGGCACGAGACCGTGGGTACGTCTAGCCTACGCCGTAGTGTCAGCGGTAGAACAATGTCCTATGTCTCAAAAATATCTAAACACAATATAATATACCTGTCTAGTATATATTCCCCATACTGAGGACAATCTCAGGAAGATGCAACTCAATCACAAAATAACTAAAGAGGAATAACAGTACGATATTGAATAGATAGAAAGATATCAAATTATGATACAATCCAGAATAGAAGTAAATTTAAGTGTTATCAACACCACACGCAGAGCATAAAATAATAACATAACAGAAGTCAACTGGAGAAAAATCCATATAAAAGTTTCTCCTCTAGGCTAGCTAGATCCTCATGATGATCCAGGTCGCAAGTGTCGTCTAAGTCTGCACCGTAATAAGTGGTGTAAAAATCCTTCAAGTTTTCTGTAAAATTTATCAACATATCCAGGCAGGATTGGAGCAAAATATATAACTCTGAAAGTAGTTCCAATACATGGTAGGAAATATAGAATTAGCAATAGAATAAAATACATGACATGCTGTAATAAAAGTACATAAATATAGAAAATATAGATAATAAAACTGAGCACATGAACAAGATAGAGAAAATATGAACTGTAATAAATATAAGTGTTTTAGAGCACAAGACGGTTATTTGATTGGTTTAGGTTGCACATGAGCAATCTACAGTAACTCGATTATACGTGATTGTATAATCGACATATACATGTGTACACTAGGGGATTTAATCGCATAACCACATCTACTCTCTCGTCCCAATCAATACACAATGATCCGATCATGACATGTTACGTACATGATTATTATTTTCATATAGAGAACAGGATAGTACATAAGAATACATAAAAGACACGAATGCAAGGAGTACACGATGCACACGATAAAGTACATGAACGTGGATTACCTAATGTACCCAATAAGGGGATAACATCGCATGATAAGATCCATATAGTACCAATCCGTGTTAATAATGTGTCAGCATCAAGTAAAGTAGTCTAGAGCAGGCAATATAGATACTATCATGATAAAAACAAACGGAGAATGAACTCGCCTAATATCATGAGCAACAACTGTGTATTGATATCCGAACTAGAGTCACAGAGACCTATAATGAGAATTTAGGGTTACAAAGTGTTCTAGATTAAGCAATTAATTTAAATATGTTATCTATATGCTGTTAGGCCACTTCTAGGTCAATAAAGTCAAACTAGGTCAAATCATGGTCAATTGGACAACCTTGACCCAATTAGTCACTATCTAGGGTGTTGGCTAATTTAGACTGGATTAGTTAACTAGGTACTGGGTTATCAAATCATATCCCTATCATATATTCTCATATCTATATCCTATTCATTTACCTTTCCTATAATGTAAATTTATATTACCATACTCAAACTCATCAAACCATTACAACATCATATATATGTATATATCTTATACATTCATACATATGCCCCTCTCTTACAAATGATATGGAGGGAATCAACAATTGGACTGAAATAAAAGAGTGTAGGGGGCTGAATGCATTTGAGACTGCTGCTACTTTGGTCTGAACATTAAGATAATCACATAAACAAAAAAGGACTGAACATATGCATAAAGGGATGATAAGTGAGACAGGACAGAACATTGCAATAGACTGATATAAGGTGAATGGAGAATACCTTAAGCTAGGGACTGACAAGAGGAATGGTATGAACATGAAATGAATGAGGTGGATGAACTTAATATTCAGTTATCCACTGAACTAAAGCTAAATTGGGGCTGTACAGTGAAGGGTGGAACTGTTATATTAAGGTAATGGACTGACACTCAATATGTAGGACATCACATAGTTAGGTACTGAACATGGCCTCCAAAATACTGAACCTAAGCTCTAACACTGAGTGAGATATGGAGACTGACTATATATGAAAAATATGAACTGGACATGAGGTTGCACATACGAAAAGGAAACTGAACATGAGCCTCTACTATCATACCAAACAGTATCCCACTGATACTTGTTCTTGTGTGAACATGGACTTGAACAAGTGGAATGGACTGATTCTCTAAGGTAATCTCTTACTCGAGCCATCGTCTTTGAATGAAACAATAGTGCTCACATAAGGACTGATATATATAAATTTGACAGTAAGGGTTGAGTCCAAGATATGGACTAATACAAATTATAATTGAAAAGACTGAACTAAACTTAAGATGAAACTGATCAAAGGCTAAGAGGACTGATACACTAAGACTGAACATTCATATATAGGACTGAGCAATTTGGATGCAAGGCAAGGACTGATACTTGTGATATGGGACTGACATTAGAATGCAGTTATCTGGAACAATATTGATCATGGACTGAACATGATATCAATGAAATGGACTGTACAGTATTTAAAAAGGGTTTGATACTTAAAGTTGATGCAATGACCGAATCAAAGAAGTATTGGACTGTACAATGAGGATATGAAGACTAATACATACATTAGGATTTAGTACTGACTCAAAACTAATACCAATATCTCACCGTCCGAACTGAATAAAGGGATTCATAATAAGGACTAAACATATTCAGATGCAGGGGTCTAATCTCTTAGCATACTCAAGACTGTTCAGAATGAGTTAATGAATTTGAATCAAAATAAAGGGCAGAACATCTAACTGAACATAGTGTATGACTGATACAACAAAGAAACTGAACAAATAAAATGCCAAGTCCTACTTGAGCCTCACACTTTACCTTACCTCTGAACATAAGTCTATGGAGGACTGATATAACATGGCTCTTGGACTGCACACATCAAACCAATGCAATAGACTAAATTGATATACATTGACAGCTACCAAGTCCAATTAAGGACTAATCATTGATCAAAGGACTGAATAATAGAATGTAGGAAAGAACAATTGTGTTATGTAGACAGAACAGTGAGCAATGGGACGGAAGTATTCAAAACAGTGTTAACAGTACACTGTTATACTAAAGCCCCCATATCCATGTTTAATCTACCAAATCTATACTATTTTACTAGACAACCATAATATAGATAAAGCATGGCAAATCAAACCCAAATAGCATTTAAAACTGAAATTAGAGCATAAAATGCTCTAATGGCCATTTTGTCAAACACTTGATGTACGTATCCGATACTCTCATGATATGCACTACAAATGGATCCAAACTTGATCACATGCTCTAAATCACTGGTATGACCTATTTTATCAATTTTATAAATCCTAGATTCCTATTCTTGGATTCCTCCAATGTGAATCAAAATAAAATGAAAAAAATCCTTCAAATAGGAAGTTGAGAGCCTCAACCCCTCTCTAATGGCACCCTAACACAATGGGGGTCATAAATGAATGCATCTACACTAAAAAAATAAAATTTAAATGATTTAGAGAGCTCATGCCAATTGGGAGATAGATTTCTAATACAAAATCTCTATATTAGATCCCCTTCAAGCTCCAAGTGTCCAAATGCTCAAAATGCTCCCAAGCTAGCCAATAGAGCCTCCTCCTCTCCAAGAGGAAGAGAATAAAATTGGTTTAAGGGAAATTGGAGACAATTTGATATGAGAAGGAATTTAGTGAAGAACTCATAATTTAGGGTTAGGGTTCTAATAAAAAGATGGAAGAAGAAAAAGAAGCTATATTATATATAGCCAAGGGGAAAGGCTAGTGGCCGGGCACATTAGCATTAGGTTACGGTTTGTTTAGGGGACAATGCCCAAAGGGTCCCTTCTAAGTTGTCGTGATAAGTTTTAAAGGAAAAGGTTCTCTTCTAACTAGATTTAAGTCAAATTCCTACATGATTTTCTTAGTTAGATTAGAGACTAACTAACTAACTAAATAGAAATGAACTAAGGTTTGTCTAACCTCACTAACTGAGTCTTCTTTGGTCATGACTAATCATCTAATTAAAAAGGTTCTAAGGTTTACCTAATTTATCACTAACACAATTTAATACATTAAAATAATATAATTATTCAATTCACAAAAAGTCAAAAATATCCTCATTCTAGAATGTGGTAGTGACAACCTGGCATTCTTATTCATGATCAAGGGGTACTATGGAGGCTGGCGGTAACTGCATTAACAATACCAGTTCGACATCAGCAGCCTAGGAACTAGAAGCAGCGCCAGGGGGCGCCCATGAGATGTACTTATTATGGAAATAGAGGACACACTTGGGATGTACGTCGAGGAGCTAATGGATTACGCACGAGGTGTGGTAGCCCAGACCACATGATTGCCAATTACCTTATAATGCAGAGGCCAGGAGGGCCAATTCAACAATTTTTGGCGTTGCCAGCTCCAGGGAGCAGTTCATCAATTTCTGACGTTGCCAACTTCGCACGTTTTGCCATTTTTGCACACGCTTCGTGCTGCAGCACCATTCGTGCGCCTCACACGCTTGACTGTTCATACGCCTCATGCGCTTGGTCGTTCGTGCACCTCTGCGTACTTTGCGCTTGAGCGCTTGCTTCCTCGGTGCACGCTATTCGCATGCGGCGCCATTTGTGCACATGCCATTCGTGCGCCATGCCATTTGTGCACCTCGCCTGTTTGACCCTTGTACCTGTGTGTCGTAGTGACCTGTGCACCTTGTAGCTATCTTGTGACTATGTGACCCGACCTTGTCCCTAATTCGTCTATCTGTGCATGTGCTGGTATATCCTACGTGTGTTCTGAGGTAAAATCTAAGTATGTACTGAGGTGGTACTTTACGTGCTAAGTGATTTTATACGTTGCATGTTAGTACATTCTTAGCCTCCAGCACGTACATGATAAACGGTCGAAGACTATGACGTAGTGTGTTGTTTTTTATTGATGTTTTATACTAAGAATGGATCCACATATGGGACTCTATGAGCTGGTGTGGATTCATACTTAGGGTATTCGTACTATGTAAAACATATAGGGGAGGATCATATGACCTCGACATATGAATCTAACACCAACATAGGTTTTAACTAACAACTCAATCTAGTGTATGCATTGGGAGGGAAAGAATCTCGAGATCGTGTTATACTAGCCACCCCAGGTCCTGTCCTGACGTGCTGGCTTGGCCGCTACGAATATTGTCAATCTGCCTATAGTAGATGGAGAGATTCGACTCCTATGTGCTATGAGTTATATCTTCCGCACGGTAGCCTTTCGAAGGACCTGTGCATAATCAATGTTCTATGAGTTACAGAATTGGATTAGCTAGCCCTGCTGGAAACAACACGATTTGAAGATTCCTATAAGCAGCATCGCAGGGATAACCCTGCCAAATACAGAAATTCGTAAAAATGATTGGTCGCTCAAAAAATAACTTATTTACAACATATACCTTCTGTTAGTAGCCAAGGAACATTGACTGTCATAGTGCATGGTCCAATCATGTCCTTGTTTGGTTGTTGGGTTGGGCTATCGTGCTATGACAGGCTGTGGACCGAGGTTACGACCAGAAGCCCTTAACTTGACCATGGTTATGGGATATATCTTATCTCGGTACGATGTCGGTGCCATTTGTCCCTGATTGGTTGTAAGGGTGCCGTATGCTATTAAAGATACATTATAAGCCTATAACTCATGAGCCATTACTTATTATTATTATGCTTGGATTTTTATTTCTTCCATATGTGCTTTATTGTGGTACTTGCTATTCAGGACTGACCCTGCTGGTTTCGTTTGGCCAGATCACATAGCAGAGCCCGAGAATCTAGTCTTCTTTCTGGACGTCATTGGTACATACAAGAGCATGACCGTCGGAGGACTCGAGTAGGTTTCTTCTCCACCACTCTAGTATCATCAGTTTTGTTTTGGCGTTTAGCCACAGACACCTGTTTAGTTGGTTATTCTGGATATTTAGTTTCCTTACATAATTTTAATTAAATCAGACTGTAGCTGAATATGGTTATGTTTTTATGACTCTCTGGGCTATCTGGCTTATAACGCTACTTGATTATGATCATTTTGATGAAGCGTCGGGGACGTCTTACTGCTTTGTCCTATATGTTCATTAATTATTGTTCCTTGCTTGAATGATTGAGACATAAATATAATGTATGGCCCTAGACGACTTGATTATAGTATATACCTCCTTGTCTCTTAACAGCCATGACTGCTGTGTGACATCTTTGTACTTTATATGGTGTAGCTGGCCATGTCCGTCCCCGTATTCCGGTATTGGGGCATGACATCCAAGTTTTAGTCTTCTCGGGATGACACTAGGAATTAGTTGGAAATAAATTTGGGAATGGTAGAGTTTAGGTTTTCTTCTCAAATGAAGAAAAAAAATTGAAGATGAGGCAAATTAGAGTTTATGGAGCCTAATAAATGAACTCGAAGAGATGTTTTATAGGATATATGACCAGCCATATTCCCCAACCCTAAATAAAATATAAAATATCCAATAAGCCCTCATAATGAGTCATGAAGGTTTATTTTAGGAAGGAATTTAATTAGGGAAGGTTCTATTAATTAAATGAAGTATTTTTCATACTAATTTCTCTCTAATTAATGGGTGCACCAAGACTAACTAATGCGTTCACTAATGGTATCATGACAAGTCTAGTTGGGTCCATCTAGATTTACTAACAACTAGTCTAACTAGTAGCTAACAACTTACAATATCCTATATTTAATCATAGGCAACAAAACCAATCATGGAAAACTAAAATAAAATACAATCATTACAATTAACATGAAATATTATCTTTAAATTGGTAGAAAATAGAAAAGGACAAAAATACTCCTATTATGGAAATATGGTAGTTACAATCCTTCACCACTTAAAAAAATTCTGTCCTTGAAATTTAAGTTGCTTGTACTCTTCTCTAGGTCAAACCCGCAACAATCAAACTCCAGCAAAATCCTATCTAAAATTTACAACATACAATTTTATGGAATGGAAACACGCATGCTTGGTTATAGCCTCTACAATATTTTGTTATTGTAGTCTCTATTAGGATTCACTGTTAATCTAGCATGAAAATCACATATGCAAGCTAAAGGTACTAAGAGATCAATCAAGCAATCAATAGATGGAAACGAACCAGAAAGAAGGAAAGAATAGGACCTAACCTCCTAGCCCATCACCTGCAGTGTTGGTCTCTTCGACTGTCACACCCCGATCCCGCAAAGTCCTTTCGTCCTCGCTTTGGACTATGTGGAACCATTCGTCCTCACTTGGGCATAATGTCGTGCAAGCCTTAGTTGCGCTTGTATAAGACCATGACCTATACAATAACAAAATAGACAAGATAAAGAATAATACAACAGAACATAATGTAGACATTTGAAACAACATCGGACATATTGTAGAATACAAATTGAACACAAGGTAGCAGAAATAAAATCTCTTTTATTGATATCTTTGAACAGATAACAAAGCTCACATTTCTCTCTGATACATTCCATACTTGGCTTATAATCTCTCAGAAACTGTACAGATTACAATGATCACATTCCATATATGTAGAAGCATGGAAAAGAACAGAAGAAGCCCATGCGGCTAAAAATAGAAGAAGCATATGCGGCTTAAAGCAGAAGGAGCCTCATGCGGCTCAGGAATTTATCAGAGCCTCATGCGGCTCAGAAACCCTTCAATAGCCTCATGCGGCTCAGGCGAGAATCACGTGACCCTATGCAGCTTTACAGGTGGCCATGAAGCGACTGCTCCCATTAAATGCTCTGACATAAAGTAATAACTCTGACACTAAAGCTGAAATGATGAACTTCGATATGACGGCGTATTTCTCGAAAAACGGAGAAAATCTCCTCTGCAGCTGGCACGATCCACCAACTACAAAGCCCCCTATGCGGCTGCCACCATCCCATGCGGCTGATGCTCGCATGCAGCTCGGAGCATGAAGACCCTTGTCATGCGGCTCAAATTATGAACAATCACCCTATACGGTCGTTGTTCTCATGTGTCTCGGGTCATGAGGATCATCTCCATGCGGCTCACGCCGATGCAGCCTTAACACGTGGCAAGTCCTATGCGGCTCAATTGGAAACCACCCCCATGCGGCTCAAATTATGAGAAGTCACCTATGCGGGTGCCACCTTTATGCAGTCCAAAACCTAAGAAGCTACCCTCATGCGGCTGTGGCTCGCAATTATGACACGTGGCAGAAGATTAGTTTCCCACGTGGAACTAAATCAATCAAGAGTTATCAAGAAATCCCAACAACCTGATTTAGTGCAATCATCATAATTACCCGAATCAAAACAGATTTATGGCAATCACATGGATTAAACACGTGGCAGGAGATCCGAGCTTCCCAAAGATTCATGAAGATCAACATTGATTGCCCATACAGATTTTACACAATCAGTATTAATTGCCCATACGAATTTGGCACCATCAAGAATTAACTGCCCAGATGTAATATAATCAAGATTAATGGTCCAGATGATTGGCCGCCAACTTTTCAAAGGGGAAATCATTGCAAACCCGAATGATCACACCCCCACTTCTATAAATAGCAAGGTGCAATTCCCTTGCAAACCCTGGAGAATTCAGGAAAAAAAATATAGCAAGGTGCCATTCCCTTGCAAGAGATCCTCTCCACCCGGCTGGACACACACAGAGAGACAAAGGCGCGCACAGAAGACTCTTCCCATCTTGAGAGCTGTTCTTCACCGGAGCCAAGGCTATGTCTTATCGTCCAAGGAGTAAGACAGAGTGGCCGTCGCTTTCCCGATCCTCTACCGTCACCCCCCAGAATCAAAAATAAACAATCGTACTTAGACTGCTGTACATAGGTTTTCGTCCGTAGGCTTTCTTTGTACGAGCGAGTTTGTATTATGAGTCTAAGTCCAGTCCTCCTATATAATTGTTCTGTACTTTTACAATTAATGGCAAACACGATGGCGACTCTGCTGGGGACTAACTCCTCCACGGCTGAGGAGTTGGGGACGCAATCAAACTCAGCCAAACTTGGCTCCACTCAATAAATGCTGGTCGCCCGGTTCGACCAACAGGCGTTTGAAGAAATGCTTTCCGCTTGGAGCGCTGGCCCGGTCCAGCGGCGAGCCCGAACAAAGAAGGCCCGCAGGGAGTAGAGACCCAAAAATTTTGCTCCTCCCCAAGCTCTCGAAGAAGTACTCTCTGTTGCCCGAGACAGCGGAGAAGTCTCGCTTACGGCCCCAATCCAGACCACAGAGGACTCTGCTGTCCCCAAGTCCGGCAGAAGAAAACACTATGATGCTGAACTTACAGGGGCAAAAAGGAACTCTGTGCAACCCAAGCAGCATAACGGCGCCAACCGCATAGGGAAAGCTCATGCGGCCGCAACTATCAACCGCATGGAGAAAACTCATACGGCCACAAGAGTCAGCCGCATGCAGACAGCCTGCACGGCCACGACATCTAGCCGCATACAGAAAGCTCATACGGCCACAAAGGATAGCCGCATGCAGACAGCCTGCACGTCCACGCATACTAGCCGCATGCAGACAGCCTGTACGGCCACCGATCCCAGCCGCATACTATCTACTCCATGCGGCTCACGGTCAGTCTTTGACCGTCTCTTATATGGTCCTGACCACGAAGGCTCTCTTGAGCATATGCCAGACTCTGTTGTGACCAGCTTGGACTCTTCCTACTACGCACTCTCAGGTGCTAGAAGGAAGAAGTCTCGGGCAGCGTGGGCTCGACGAGCTCAGTCAGCTGTCCCAACTTCTGACTACCAAGGCATCCCGATGACTATTACTCGGGCCCCTGATGGGAAGTTGTACAGAACTACCCGTGTTCTGCCCCCAGAGGCCAACGAACGGGATAGTTATCAAGAATCTCCTAACAAAGATCAGGGGCGAGTACTCACGCCACCCCCATATCAGAGAGCAGGCAGGAGGCCAATGCACTCATCAGCCCATAAAGCAAGTGATCCGTGCAACGTGATTCTTCACAAGCGCAAGGAAAGAGACGAAGATTTGACGTACGAAGAGTCCTGTCAAGGACATCAATGCATCCAAGTCATAGTCAACTGGTGCTGCAACAAAGCAGCAGCACAAAAAGACTGGTGGTCCGTCTTCCAAAGGCTGCAACACCCAAACCCAGAATATGAGGTGCTTCTCGTCGCCTCTTGCAATTCTGCTCTGAAGATTCCTGGCAGCGGAAGAGGGAAGAAAACAAATGTCTCCAGCCTAAAAATTTCAACCGGCTTAACCAAGAAAATTTCTTCTAAACGGCTGTCTACCGCCGTTGCAGGAGGAGTTTACCAAGGTACCCGCTCAAAGACAAAATCTGCCACACTGGAAGATTCGTCCACATCTATGGGAGACACTGGAGCTGGGGGTAGCATTCCTCCAAATATCCACAATAACCTGGTATTCCAAGAAGATAGTCCGGGGGAAATAGTTCACCCAACAGATACAGCAGATCCCGACGTCCTCGAGGACGTCCATAATTCCCAAGACGAGGCAAGCTCTAAAGCGGGGGGTACCCCTCTTTCTGCGTCAAAACCAGATGAGGGCATTCCCACATACCCGAACAACTTCTCTGTACAAGGGTATGACTCAGAGGGCACGTCCTCTACCGTTCCTTCCATCTCTTCTCTTGTGAGGACGGTGTTCATGACAAACAACAACCAAGAAAGTTCCAGTGATCGCCAACGCATCGACACTCTGGAGGCCATACTACATGCTTTGGTCAAGTCTGTGGACAAGATCAAAGCAGCCCTTCCAACTCTGCAAGAAAGAACGCCTGGCCAAACAAGCTTGGGTCCCACGATCAATGTAGACTCGAACTCGGCTGTACTAAACTCGGGCGATAGTCCTCCTGAAATATCGGCTCCTACCGCTGCAGATGAGGCCAGGGAGGCAAGAAGAGAGGTCCAGGAGCTCCGGGCCATGTTCCATGCCCGAGAAAACTGCCAAGACCTCAGGATACGACAACCGTATCCCGCTGCGTGGAGAGATGTTCCCTTCCCACCAAAATATAAACCATTCCATATCAACCCATATGATGGCAAGACATCTGCAAGTAGGTACATCACCTACTTCGAAGTCGCAACCGACCATCGGCCTCATGATGACGCCATCCTTACGCGGTTGTTCATCGGAGCCTTAGAAGGGGTCGCCTTCGACTGGTACCGCAACTTGCCGGACAATTGCATCCACTCCTTCACCGGCTTCAAACGTATGTTCCTAAAGAGGTTCTATGAAGTAGGACAAGGCGTGACAATGTCCACTCTCATGGATGTTGTTCAGGAAGAAAAAGAGCTAACAAGAAATTATATCGAGCGGTTTTGCCAAACCGCGATGAAGCTGCCCTCTGGCAACCCTGATTCCTCCTAGATTGAAATTTGCCAAAAGAGACTGCTTCCCACAATCAGCCTTTGGATGGGCGAAAGTCAATTCAAGGATTGGAAGACATTCATCATCAGTGCCACTAGCGCAGAAGACAAGGTGAAGAAAGCCCGCCAACTGGGATTGCACATCCGGAAGGTGAAGATAGGGGCAAATGCCCTAACGTCAACAACAATAACGGTGGTAATTCCTCCAGCAAATGAGACAACAAGGGCAAGCAGGCTATGATGACCGACACAGCCCCAAAGCTCGAATCAACGCCGATGGAAAAGCAGTGGCCTCAGATGACCTACTCCTTCGAGGATGGCCATGTTAAACCCATCTTAGACTTGCTCATCCAATGAGGACGAATTCAGCTCCCTCCTCCTAGGCGTGAGCCTCGTCCTGCAGATATGGAGAGCCCCAAGTACTGCCATTACCATCGCTATGTTCACCATGCTACACAAAACTGCTATCAGCTGAAGCGATACATCCAACATCTCATCGATTCTAAGGCCCTGGCCATTGATTTCGAAGAGGTAACCCTAGCAGCCAACATGGTGTCAGTACAATTCGGCAACTTCCCTCCAACAAGGACTCAAGATGGAGTAGTACCTGTCCCCCGGGCAAGGATGGAGGTCGGTAACCTTCTACCTCTCCGAGACCAAGCTGCTGGTCTAGTACCCCTTACCACATCACGAGGGGAGATCATGTGGGTCCATCCGAACTTGGTACCTGAGGTGACTCAGTTCGCGTCTCCCTCCACCAGCAAGAAAAAGAATGGGAAAGTCAAATCATGCCGTACGATCTCGACAGAGGTCGAAGAAGCTGCTGCTGTTGTTACCCGCTCCGGCGCACAAACCTAACCTCCACCGGGTAACTCGGCTGAAGATCAGCAGCCGATAGCTGTTGATGCTCCAGGACCTCCGCAGCCTTCGACGACCGACAAGCCTAGGCCGAAGGAGAATCGCTTCGACAAACCACTCCGAAGAGAGGCCATACAACTTTGACATCCTGGCGCAATTGGCCAACACACCGGCCAAATTGTTACTATATGAGCTCCTGAGACTCTCCAAGGATGTCCGCGTCGCGCTAAGCGAAGCACTCCAGAACGCCGACTCATACCTGGCTCAGTCCAATCTCACTGGAGAGGACTCATCGACAGACCTCCAGGACAGCGCTTGCACAGGGTCAACGCCAAACATTGTCTTCACTCTGCAGTATATGCTTATCAAAACCAACCTGCACGATGGCCCTCTGTATTATACTGGGTACATTAGTGATATCAAGGTCGATCGAATGCATATTGACCCCGGGTCCTCCATAAGCATCATCCTGAAGAGCCTACTACACCATCTGTGTATCCCGATGTATCGCCTGACGCCGACAAGTACCGCCATCAGCAGTTTCAATTCGGGCAGTAGCTACCCGATCGGGATGATTTGTCTAAAGTGCCAAATCGGCGACCTTCAGTCAGAAGTAACCTGTTATGTCATAGATGCGGACACCTCCTACAATATTCTCCTGGGACGCCCCTGGATACACGATTATATGATCGTACCCTCCACACTGCACCAGTACTTTAAATACATCGACAAGCATGGCTTCGTAAGAAAAGAGTTTACCGACATTGATCCCTTCAAAGGGGTCGAATCCTACTACTCAAACTCATGCTTGTACGAGAAGTCGAAAAGCATCTTGCCGGAGGAGATATTCAAGCTCAAACTGAATCAGCAACCAGATCAGAAGAACCTCTGACGATCAACCTCCAAGCCCGCAAGCCTGGCGTAACTGTGCCCCTTACAGCCACTCTGCGTAAGGACGCAGTTAGCCTCTCTGCACAAGAGGAACAGATGATAATCCGACTGCCAAGGTCTGGCCAAGCGCCAAGACCCACAACAGAGCCACTGACAATCAGGCTGTCTAAAGCTAGCCAGCCACAAGCAGAGGAGCTCAATTCCTCTGTCAAACCGATGACAATTCGTCTTTCCAGAATGAATCGGCAATCAAACACCAAGCCAGGGACTGCTAGCCAACCAACAACTCCCTGTCCAGCACCGAGCACCAAACTGGGGGTAGCTAGTATACCAACAACTCCATGTCCTGCTCCACCCATGGAGCCCCTGATAATCAAGTTGCCCAAGTCGTCCTCTCAGTCTGCATTTACACAGGGGGTGGCTGAAGAAGAGTCAGAGCTGGACAAGTATGTGGCTGCTTACACCGATGTTCCATCCGCAGACGATGTAATCCCACTGGAAAAGATATCTTATTTCATCAATAAAGGGCTATCTTTGAATTACCCCGAGCTTAATAAGCTTTGTACAATGTATGCTATGGAACACGGTATAGGCGCTCACCTGCACACACAAGTGACAAATGTCTACACCGCAAACCAACTTACTCCACTGGAAGACGCTGACCTCATAATCGAGGGAGAGGATCACCCAATCATCTTCGGCCGAAAGAATAATCCACGGCCCTTCAAGATAGAAGAAGCTGAGCTCGAACCCGACACCGGAAGATTGTCCCTTTACCTGTATAGTCCCCAGTCCAAGTGTCTTATGCAAAAACAAGGGTATGATCTGGAAACTACACCAGGCTTGAACTACGGCACTGGACGGCGATTACCCTTACAATCGTCGGTCCCGGCTGGGAAACCACGAGACTACTACAATAAAACCAGATGTGGGCTAGGTTATGTTACACTCGCGACGACACCCGAAAGCTCAGACAAAGAGTGCGACTGGCATTCACGCTCAACCAGATCACCCACTTTCGATTCAGATATCAGCATCGGGGACATGCTTAGGCAAGTCTGGTCCGTCAATATGGCATTTACCGACGCCTACGAAGAAGATGAAGACATTCCTGAACTTCTTGAGTTAGAGCCGTAGTCACAACAACTAGATACGCAGTGGGAGAAGCGGTTTGGACAAAGGGAGCCTCCTACTGAGGATAAAGTTGTACAAATCGACCTTGGTGGTGAGTCCTCTCCAAAGCCCATCTTCGTCAGTAAGAATCTGACCGACGAAGAGCGAGAATCGCTACTACAACTCGTCAGAGAATATATCGACGTGTTCGTCTGGAGCTATGAAGATATGCCGGGACTGAACCCCGAGATTGTACTTCACAAACTCAATATCCGTCCAGACGCAAAACCAGTCAAGCAACAGCAACGTCAGTTCCGTCCTGACGTCATGAATGCTATTGAAGCCAAGGTAAACAAACTAATAGCCAGTGGCTTCATCCGTGAGGAACAGCATCCTGATTGGGTCGCCAACATAGTTCCAGTCCTCAAGAAGAGTGGAAAGATTCGAATCTGTATCGACTTTCGCAATCTGAATGAGGCTTGTCTTAAGGATGAGTTCCCTCTCCCTATCACAGACATCATGATCGATAACACCTGCGGCTTTGAGCGTATGTCATTCATGGATGGCTTCTCGGGGTACAACCAGATCAAGATGTTCCCTGACGACGAAAAGCATACATTATTCCGAACACCAATTGGCACATTCTGCTATACGATCATACCTTTTGGTCTAAAGAATGCTGGCGCCATATATCAAAGACCTATGAGCATCATCATTAGAGACCACTTGCGCAAAACAGTAGAATGCTACGTTGACGACATCGCCGTCAAAAGCTGCTCTAAGGAAGATCATCTGCATGATCTAAGGACAATATTCGACCTGATGTGAACGCACAATTTGAAAATGAATCCCACAAAATCCTTCTTGGGCGTATCCAGTGGAAATTTCTTGGGTTTCATCATCACCTCCCAGGGTATCCACGTAGACCCTGAGAAGACGAAGCAATCATGGAGATGGGTCCCCCGAAAAATCTCCGTGAACTCCGAGGCCTTGAAGGGAGACTAGCCTACATCAGAAGGTTTATCTCCAACCTCTCCGAACGATGTCAACCATTCACTCACCTCATGAAGAAGGGCGTCTCATTCGTATAGGATGAAGAATGCCAATGTGCCTTTGACAGCATCAAAGAATATCTGATGAACCCTCCAGTTCTGGTAGCCCCGATTGCTGGAAGACCATTCTTGCTCTATGTACGAGCGATGGAACATTCTCTCAGTGCTCTGCTAGCGTAAAACAATGATGCAGGCCACGAACAGGCTATATATTACCTCAGTCGAATGATGATGGGACCGGAACATCGATACACTGCCGTAGAAAAAGAGTTCCTTGCTCTGGTTTTTGCCATTCAGAAGATGCGACACTACGTCACGGGACAAACCATCCATGTCATATCACGGGTCAACCCCCTCAGGGTACTCATGACCAAGCCGGGTGCACTCAGCTCTCGCCTCGCTACCTGGGCAATTTTGTTGTCTCCCTACCACATGATCTTCGTCCCGCAGAAGGCTGTTAAAGGTCAAGCTCTGGCAGACTTTTTAGCAGCTCATCCAGGTTCGGAGTCAACCAAAATAGACGAAAAGATTCCAGACGAGGTCGCTAATTCAAATATGGCCTCCTATGGTACCATATGGCGAATGTTCTTCGACGGCGCTTCTAGAACTGGACCCAAGGGCAACATCGTCGCTGGAGTCGGAATAGTGATAATTTCCCCTACTGGATTGGTGATCAATTGGGCTTATTTTCTTACGGAGCCCTGTTCAAACTACGTGGCCGAGTACAACGCTTTGGTCATTGGCCTTCGACTTGCAAAAGAGATGGCGGTAGAGCAACTTGAAGCATACGGTGATTCGCAGCTAATCGTCAATCAAATCCGGGGCTCGTACGTAGTGCGTCATGAAGACATGATCCCCTATCACCAAGCAGCGATTGACATCATCTCATCCTTGGAAGGGTTCTTCATAGAGCACGTTCCCAGGCTCCAGAACATTGAGGCTGATGCCCTAGCAGGCCTTGCCACTTCCTTAGCAGTTTCGAATTATGCTAATCTTCTGGTTGACATCATAGGCCGTGAGTTGGTCTGTCCTAGGAATAATGTGCAGTGTGCCGAGAGTTACTCCGCTCTGACAGACGATGAAGTACCAGACTGGAGACAACCGTTCATCGACTTCGTAGTCTACGACATCCTGCCGGAGGATCCGAAGGAAGCCACTTCTATTAGAAGACGTTCCCTCAGATTCTTCTATGATACTGTAACACCCTGTTTTCAGAATTTAGAGTATTTTTGAAAATTTATTATTTTTATTATTTATTAGTGGTATTTTAGTCATGGTATGATTTTCTGGTGATTTTAGTTAAGTTAAACCATTTTCTAAGTCATGACTTATGACTTTGTGACTTTGTTAGTATAACCCTAGTGTAAATCCTAGAGATTTCATAACCTAGAGACTAACCATGATCATGTGAGCCTAGCCATAGGTTTAGAACATCAAATTAGGGCTTTTTGGCCTAAAGGGTATTTTGGTAATTTTCTAGGAATTATTTGGAATTATTTGGATTATGTGATTTATTATTATTTAATTAGTTGATTAGTGTCATGTTAGCTTTTAACCTAGTTTAGCACTAATCTAGAGGTTAGTTACTAACCTAGAATGATAAGGGGATAGATTTAGTCATAGGATAAAGTGGGTTAAATATCTAGATATTACTTTTTAGATATTTTACCAAAAACACTCAAAATATCCAACCCCTTTACACAAGTCCAAGCCTTAGCCTAGAAGAAAGCCAAGGACACCTCCCCTACCCCCCCATGGCAGCCAAGGACCCCCCCTTTGGCAGCCCACAAACCTATAAAATCCCATTGAATTAATTCATGAATGATTTACATGAATTTAATTCCTAGAAATTCCATTTCTCTTCAAACCTACATAACTTGAGCTATATTGATCCAAATTCACCCTAGTCTTTTGCATTGGGTTCCTACAACCTAGAGGGTGCTAAAGGAGGCTAGCTAGCTGGACACAAGGACTTGGACACCAACAAGTGGATAGGACACCCCCCCTCTTATTGAGTTTTCCTTGGAAATTGCATCAATAGGTAAATGCTCTTAAACTTAGTTAAAACTCTGATTTTTCTTCATGTATGCATGCATCTAGGTACTAGGGTACTGTGAGTAAAATTTGGTGAAGGTTAGAGTCGGTTTGGTGTCCGTATCGGACACGTATCCTAAGCTAGAAACTGTGTTTGTTGAAATGCCACAAAGACTTTGTTTTTGTGTTTTTGAAAAACAAAATATGTTTTTGGGTAGCCCTAGACACCTAGGTCACAACCCCACTTGACTGAACACGACACGGTGTCATTTTTGTGTCGAAAATCGACTTGGACACACTGCCAGGACACAGCACAGTGCACACTTTAATCCCCTGCTACCCGACACTGATTTCTCCACGAATTGGACACGTGGACACGTGAAAATTTGCACAGAGGAGGGGGCCATCACTGACAAGCCCCCCCTCAAATATCACGACCTCTCGTGTCGTGTCGAGAGAGCTCTGACACGAACACGGATTTTGCACTGTACTGTGCGCACTGCACAGAGCACATTTCGAGCGTGTCGTGTCGCACGGACACGCCACGGGGACACCTCGCGATGACACGTATGTGTAGCCCTTCATATGGCGTACACGTGGACACTAGCACGTGGTGCTTCGTGTCCTGTGTCACGAGCACGAAGCTTGTGACAGCGTGCACGACGCTGTCGAAACTCGCACGTATCAGTCGTGTTTTCACGACTGATACGGCTCTCGTGTCGACACTGTGAGACACGTGGACACAGTTCAGGGTGTTGGACACGTACCCTACCCCTAGGTGAACATTCGTGCACGAGCACGAGACACGAGAGTGTCTGTGTCGTGTCCTAGGGTGAGTTGCACGCGTGCACGATACTGTGTGTGTGCGTGTGTATCAAGTTTATCCGATTGGGTTTTGCGAGTCGTGGACACGTCGAAATGTGTCGTGGTGGACTCCTAGGGACACTAGACACTAGAGGACACCTAGGGGCTCAGTTACCAACCATTGGAGTCGAGTCTTGGCTTGGTTTCGTGTGTGAAATCGAGTTACCCTGTTTCCTGTGCACAGCCTATTATTTCCAGGTTTTAGGATTTTTCAGTTTTTGCAAAATTGATTTTTGAATCGATTTTTATTATAATTAATACATTGTATTAATGTATTTTAGTATGTATATGTATAGTATATATGTATGTGTGAGTGTGGGTGAAATTTGAGGGTATTTGGGTGAGTGAATAGGTAGTTGTATATATATATACATATGTATGTATATGTGTATTCTGTGTGTGTGTGTTTGGGCCTGGTTTGGTTCCAGGATTTCTGGGAACAAATTCCCCCCCTGTCCTGACCTATCTTGTCCCCCTCTCTCTCACTGCCTCACTCTCTCTCTCATTCAGTCTCTCTCTCTCTTTCCCTAAGTCTCTCTATATATATATAGTATATGTATGAGTTATATATATAGGTATATATATATATATATATATATATATATATATATATATATATATATATATATATATATTGATATATATGTATATTGTATTAGGTCTCTTTATGTATGTATAGTGTATTATAAGTATATGGGTTGTATTATATATGTTATTCATATATTGGGTATATGGATATTGGGTGGTGGTTAGATAGTGTATATCTATATATAGATATATATATATATATATATATATATATATATATATATATATATATATATATATATATATATATATATATATATATGAGACTTTTAGTTATAGGTTTATATGAAAACCTAGACTATGGCCAAGGTTATTGGCCTATGGTTTGGGGCTAGCCCTAATGGCCCAAAACCCAACTTATTGACCCTTGTTGACTAAGGGTTGACCAAAGTCAACCTTAGGTCAAAGTTGACCTAATTGACCTAGATTTGACTAGGACTAACCTAAAATGACTAGTTTAACTAGTTTACCTTACTGACTGGTCTTTGTTTGACCAATACCTTAGTTGGTCTAAGTTTGACCTAGACTTGACCCAGATTGATCATGTTGACTAGTATTTGACTTGTTTGACCTTGTTTGACTCTATTTGACTTAGTTTGATTCCCTGTGATCTAGTATGACTTCCTGTGACCTAGTTTGACTATTAGAGTTGACCCAGAGTTGACTTTTGACCAGATTGACCTAAAATCATGTAGTATGTATTGTACACTTTATTTTTACCATTGTGGATACATTGTGACTTGTATTGCTCTGATTAGGAGCCATACACCTCTCCTCAGACAGTATATCTTCTTCAGACATTCAGTTATCAGGCGAGTACATTCTCTGACCGTTTCATACTTGTTCAGGCTTTACTTCTCGCTCTAGATTACTTTACTTGTTGCTGTCACATTGGTAACACGGATTGGTACTATATGGATCTTTACATGAGATGTTATCCCCCTCGGGAGCATCGGGTACTTCATGTTATGTGTGTTTCACTATCATCATGTACTCCTATGCTTCCATTATTCATGTGCACTCATGTGATCATGTACTCTCATGTTTACTGAGCCCTCATGTATACTATCATGTGCACCCTTTCATGGGCCCCATGTGATATCATGTACAATAACGTAACTTGTATAGATCCTTGTGTATTGATTGGGGTAACGGGGGAGTAGAAGTGGACATGTGAATAATTCCAAAGTAGTGTAATCATGTGCAAACTCAGTAGTGTAATCATGTATAAATTCTAGCCATTCACATGCCTATCTTGTGCTCTACATCACTAGTCACTTATAGTTCTCTATATACAGTAGATATTTCATTACAGCTATCTCTTTTACAGCGTATATTTCCTTTCAGCAGTTCATGTATCTTACTCTATTGCCTGTATCGTATTTCCTAACCTGCTATGCACTGCGTGAGATGTATTGTGCTCGTTCCCGTCCTGATTGGACTTGTTGAAAATATTACAGAGGATGAGGATGAGGCCCTGGTGTCTACCTACTATGGAGCAGGACTAGATGATACTTATGTTGTGGACCCTCAGCAGGATCCACCTGCAGCTGAGGATGTTGTTCCAGTAGTCTAGACTAGTTTAGCTAGACAATCTTTCGGTATTATCTTTTTGTCTCACATCTGAGTTGTATTTTGAGATGTTGAGGTATATAGACTCTTAGACTTGTTGTATTATGAGTGACATTCTGGATATTATGTTGTACTAGACACTTAGACTTTTTCATCTATACTATGGTTCTTTTTGAGTTACTATCTATTTATCTGTTCTTCATTCTTCTACCTTAGATGTGATTGAGACAACATCTTGTGATGTTACCTCCATTCGGAGAGTATAAACTGTACAGGTACTTTTATATTGTTAGATGATTGACCTAGGACAGCGTTCTACCGCCGACACTGCGGCGTAGGCTGGGCGTTGTTACGTTCTCGTGCCCTTACTCAAGGGTGCGGGTCGTGACACGTTTTTAGTGGTGGCCCATGCAGGTCGAGTTTATGTAGTGGTATTCGAACTAGAGTATCACTACAGCCTGCGATAGGATTTGAGAAATAGGCTTAGAGAGAGTGGATACTCAATCACTGCTAGGATACTTTGAGATTTTCCTGGGATGACCCTTGAGAATCTCATTTGAAATTACTATTTAAACTCCTTTTCCCTTGATTGAATTTGATTTTGGAGGATTCACTGTAGAACTTTGAATCCTGGTGTTAGTTGATGATTTTCAAATTTTTGTAGTTGTTGATTTTAATTTCTTAGTGTTAGATTAATATCTTTTATTTTTGGGGTACTCAATCACAATTATGAGAAAACTCTTATTTGTTTCTTGCCATCTAATCCTCTTGCTAATTGCCTTTCATTAAAATGAACTGTCCTCTCTATTTTGTATCTTGCTTAAACTCTTTCTACCAATCTATGTGACTGTATCCCAAACCTGACTTACTCGACATTTCCTCAAATCAAGACTTTATTGAGACCTTCTAACCTTGACCTTGATTGATCGAACCCTAACTATATTCATCTAGTAGCCTATCTATCCCTAGGATTTTTCCTAAATTATTTACTAGATTCCTGATTTCATGAGTTAATTTGATCTTCTTCAATTTTTGCATCAATTTGTCACGTCTCGAACTCCCACTTTCTATTCTAGATCATTGGACGTCCTTTACCGTGACTTAGATATTCAGAGTATAATACTAGCTGTTACCTCCCAACAAACTTCACATGTAAGACCTAGACTAGCCTACCTTCATGTAGGTATTCCATGTCCCATTAAAACCCGTCTCCTTGTACTCTATTTCCTTGACATGATTTTTTGGTCAAATGGCTAAACTATAACCTCTACCATGATACTAAATTGATTCTTATTTCAATTAGAGATCCACCTTGGCTCAATTCTTTCGACCTGGCATGTGATGGTGTTCTGCTTGAACCCTCAAATACTTAACCTTGTACCTTACCTTGAATGCTTGACCCGATTGGTTAAGAATCTTGGACTATGTCTCTTCTTTCATCATTCCACCCTTACTTATATCTTATGCTACAAATTTATCCTTAGTTTTACAAGCTTATCCTTTTTCGAGCTTGATCATGATATATTTTATTGGGTGCGCACCCACTAACATATTGTCTAATCAGAACCGGCGCATGATGGTCTGATCAACCTATTGCATTTTGGTTCGCTTTTTCATATATTAATCTACGTGGATGGAGACATAATTAAACTTGCCCTAGAATCTTATCCGCAACAGCCTTGACAATTCTTCTTAGAATTATTTTAATCGCCTATGAACCTCGTATTCGTATCCAGTTTAATTAAATTTATCATGACCTGGATCTTCATCATTGGATGCTCGTGCTTATACTTAATTTTATTGATTTCCCATCTTGCCCAAATCTCTATTTTTCCTAAAATTGATCAACTTAGATCGTGTCAAGACTAAAATCTATTTGTGATTGTTTGTGCCTAAATTTTCAATTTTCTTTTACCATTTTATGGAATAGTAACTTTTAATGATTTCTCACTTACTTGTTAATGACCCATTTTTCATATAGGAGGGTAGACGAACCTATAGTCTTGATGATTGTTGTTTCCTTACCTTCTCAAATTTGGACACCTTAGATTGCTTGAACGTTTTGATACCATAGGACAGTATTGATCTAGAATGACTAGTACACCTAGATGAGACCACAGACTGTTCCATTTAACCTGTCCCCCTGGTACCACTATTGGATCACAATTTCTGGCTTAATTCAGGCCATAGACCTTTCCCACTCTAAATTGTGATCATCGTAGGCACATTACCGTGACTTTTAAATTTGGAGCACAAGACTAGTTGTTTTCTCAAAACTGACTTCACATACCAGACCTAGACATGACATACTACACCTATGACCTTAGTGTCCCACTCAGGCATACCATTGTATGCTTCATTGCTTAGACGATTTTCCTGACCCGAGGCTCCATCCTGATTTACCCCATGGAGTTACTTTTGGCTCCGATTTGATTTAAGGACACCCTATGACCTAAGACTGCCAACCAATTTTTGGACATGACCCAGTATAGGTCTACTACCATATTTTGCTTGTTGACCTTGTATGTTGCCTAGGTAGTGGCTTCGTCCCTGATTGTTGGAGGTTTGACCTAGGAGGAGTGCGACCATCTAAATTTCGAGGACGAAATTATTTTAAGGTGGGTAGACTTGTAACACCCTGTTTTCAGAATTTAGAGTATTTTTGAAAATTTATTATTTTTATTATTTATTAGTGGTATTTTAGTCATGGTATGATTTTCTGGTGATTTTAGTTAAGTTAAACCATTTTCTAAGTCATGACTTATGACTTTGTGACTTTGTTAGTATAACCCTAGTGTAAATCCTAGAGATTTCATAACCTAGAGACTAAACATGATCATGTGAGCCTAGCCATAGGTTTAGAACATCAAATTAGGGCTTTTTGGCCTAAAGGGTATTTTGGTAATTTTCTAGGAATTATTTGGAATTATTTGGATTATGTGATTTATTATTATTTAATTAGTTGATTAGTGTCATGTTAGCTTCTAACCTAGTTTAGCACTAATCTAGAGGTTAGTTACTAACCTAGAATGATAAGGGGATAGATTTAGTCATAGGATAAAGTGGGTTAAATATCTAGATATTACTTTTTAGATATTTTACCAAAAACACTCAAAATATCCAACCCCTTTACACAAGTCCAAGCCTTAGCCTAGAAGAAAGCCAAGGACACCTCCCCTACCACCCCATGGCAGCCAAGGACCCCCCCTTTGGCAGCCCACAAACCTATAAAATCCCATTGAATTAATTCATGAATGATTTACATGAATTTAATTCCTAGAAATTCCATTTCTCTTCAAACCTACATAACTTGAGCTATATTGATCCAAATTCACCCTAGTCTTTTGCATTGGGTTCCTACAACCTAGAGGGTGCTAAAGGAGGCTAGCAAGCTGGACACAAGGACTTGGACACCAACAAGTGGATAGGACACCCCCCCTCTTATTGAGTTTTCCTTGGAAATTGCATCAATAGGTAAATGCTCTTAAACTTAGTTAAAACTCTGATTTTTCTTCATGTATGCATGCATCTAGGTACTAGGGTACTGTGAGTAAAATTTGGTGAAGGTTAGAGTCGGTTTGGTGTCCGTATCGGACACGTATCCTAAGCTAGAAACTGTGTTTGTTGAAATGTCACAAAGACTTTGTTTTTGTGTTTTTGAAAAACAAAATATGTTTTTGGGTAGCCCTAGACACCTAGGTCACAACCCCACTTGACTGAACACGACACGGTGTCATTTTCGTGTCGAAAATCGACTTGGACACACTGCCAGGACACAGCACAGTGCACACTTTAATCCCCTGCTACCCGACACTGATTTCTCCACGAATTGGACACGTGGACACGTGAAAATTTGCACAGAGGAGGGGGCCATCACTGACAAGCCCCCCCTCAAATATCACGACCTCTCGTGTCGTGTCGAGAGAGCTCTGACACGAACACGGATTTTGTACTGCACTGTGCGCACTGCACAGAGCATATTTCGAGCGTGTCGTGTCGCACGGACACGCCACGTGGACACCTCGCGATGACACGTATGTGTAGCCCTTCATATGGCGTACACGTGGACACAAGCACGTGGTGCTTCGTGTCCTGTGTCACGAGCACGAAGCTTGTGACAGCGTGCACGACGCTGTCGAAACTCGCGCGTATCAGTCGTGTTTTCACGACTGATACGGCTCTCGTGTCGACACTGTGAGACACGTGGACACAGTTTAGGGTGTTGGACACGTACCCTACCCCTAGGTGAACATTCGTGCACGAGCACGAGACACGAGAGTGTCTGTGTCGTGTCCTAGGGTGAGTTGTACGCGTGCACGATACTGTGTGTGTGCGTGTGTATCAGGTTTACCCGATTGGGTTTTGTGAGTCGTGGACACGTCGAAATGTGTCGTGGTGGACTCCTAGGGACACTAGACACTAGAGGACACCTAGGGGCTCAGTTACCAACCATTGGAGTCGAGTCTTGGCTTGGTTTCGTGTGTGAAATCGAGTTACCCTGTTTCCTGTGCACAGCCTATTATTTCCAGGTTTTAGGATTTTTCAGTTTTTGCAAAATCGATTTTTGAATCGATTTTTATTATAATTAATACATTGTATTAATGTATTTTAGTATGTATATGTATAGTATATATGTATGTGTGAGTGTGGGTGAAATTTGAGGGTATTTGGGTGAGTGAATAGGTAGTTGTATATATATACATATGTATGTATATGTGTATTATGTGTGTGTGTGTTTGGGCCTGGTTTGGTTCCAGGATTTCTGGGAACAAATCCCCCCCTGTCCTGACCTATCTTGTCCCCCTCTCTCTTACTGCCTCACTCTCTCTCTCATTCAGTCTCTCTCTCTCTTTCCCTAAGTCTCTATATATATATATATAGTATATGTATGAGTTATATATATAGGTATATATATATATATATATATATATATATATATTGATATATATGTATATTGTATTAGGTCTCTTTATGTATGTTTAGTGTATTATAAGTATATGGGTTGTATTATATATGTTATTCATATATTGGGTATATGGATATTGGGTGGTGGTTAGATAGTGTATATCTATATATAGATATATATATATATATATATATATATATATATATGAGACTTTTAGTTATAGGTTTATATGAAAACCTAGACTATGGCCAAGGTTATTGGCCTATGGTTTGGGGCTAGCCCTAATGGCCCAAAACCCAACTTATTGACCCTTGTTGACTAAGGGTTGACCAAAGTCAACCTTAGGTCAAAGTTGACCTAATTGACCAAGATTTGACTAGGACTAACCTAAAATGACTAGTTTAACTAGTCTGACCTAATTACCTTACTGACTGGTCTTTGTTTGACCAATACCTTAGTTGGTCTAAGTTTGACCTAGACTTGACCGAGATTGATCATGTTGACTAGTATTTGACTTGTTTGACCTTGTTTGACTCTATTTGACTTGTTTGACCTTGTTTGACTCTATTTGACTTAGTTTGATTCCCTGTGATCTAGTATGACTTCCTGTGACCTAGTTTGACTATTAGAGTTGACCCAGAGTTGACTTTTGACCAGATTGACCTAAAATCATGTAGTATGTATTGTACACTTTATTTTTACCATTGTGGATACATTGTGACTTGTATTGCTCTGATTAGGAGCCATACACCTCTCCTCAGACAGTATATCTTCTTCAGACATTCAGTTATCAGGCGAGTACATTCTCTGACCGTTTCATACTTGTTCAGGCTTTACTTCTCGCTCTAGATTACTTTACTTGTTGCTGTCACATTGGTAACACGGATTGGTACTATATGGATCTTTACATGAGATGTTATCCCCCTCGGGAGCATCGGGTACTTCATGTTATGTGTGTTTCACTATCATCATGTACTCCTATGCTTCCATTATTCATGTGCACTCATGTGATCATGTACTCTCATGTTTACTGAGCCCTCATGTATACTATCATGTGCACCCTTTCATGGGCCCCATGTGATATCATGTACAATAACATAACTTGTATAGATCCTTGTGTATTGATTGGGGTAACGGGGGAGTAGAAGTGGACATGTGAATAATTCCAAAGTAGTGTAATCATGTGCAAACTCAGTAGTGTAATCATGTATAAATTCTAGCCATTCACATGCCTATCTTGTGCTCTACATCACTAGTCACTTATAGTTCTCTATATACAGTAGATATTTCATTACAGCTATCTCTTTTACAGCGTATATTTCCTTTCAGCAGTTCATGTATCTTACTCTATTGCCTGTATCGTATTTCCTAACCTGCTATGCACTGCGTGAGATATATTGTGCTCGTTCTCGTCCTGATTGGACTTGTTGAAAATATTACAGAGGATGAGGATGAGGCCCTGGTGACTACCTACTATGGAGCAGGACTAGATGATACTTATGTTGTGGACCCTCAGCAGGATCCACCTGCAGCTGAGGATGTTGTTCCAGTAGTCTAGACTAGTTTAGCTAGACAGTCTTTCGGTATTATCTTTTTGTCTCACATCTGAGTTGTATTTTGAGATATTGAGGTATATAGACTCTTAGACTTGTTGTATTATGAGTGACATTCTGGATATTATGTTGTACTAGACACTTAGACTTTTTCATCTATACTATGGTTCTTTTTGAGTTACTATCTATTTATCTGTTCTTCATTCTTCTACCTTAGATGTGATTGAGACAGCATCTTGTGATGTTACCTCCATTCGGAGAGTATAAACTGTACAGGTACTTTTATATTGTTAGATGATTGACCTAGGACAGCGTTCTACCGCCGACACTGCGGCGTAGGCTGGGCGTTGTTACGTTCTCGTGCCCTTACTCTAGGGTGCGGGTCGTGACAGATACAGAGACAAAAATGCTATATCGGCGATCATACGATGGATTACTACTTCGATGCCTGTCAAATACAGAAGCCAAAGAAGCCGTACGTGAAGCTCACGATGGCATCTGTGGGGCCCATCAGCCTGGCCCGAAACTACAAGATCGCCTTCGTCGAATGGGTTACTACTGGCCCATAATGGTTGCAGACGTAATAGACTTTGCACAAAAATGCAAATCCTGTCAAGTCCACGCAGATTTCATCCACCAGCCATTCGAGTTTCTACATCGATGGTGGCATCCTGGCCCTTCGAAGCGTGGGGAATGGACATCATCGGTCCGATAACTCTGCCTTCGTCCCGAGGACATCGCTTTATACTCGCAATCACAGATTACTTCTCCAAATGGGCGAAGGCTGTTTCGCTTGCAGAAGTAAAGACTTCAAACGTGATCAGCTTTCTCAAGCTTCACGTCATCTACCGCTTTGGACTGTCCCGAAGGATCATCCATGATAATGGCCCGCAGTTCGCAAGCCACACCTTCTATCGGTTCTGCGAAAAACATCGCATCCAGAATATTGCTTAAACACCATACAACCCAGCGGCTAATGGTCTGGCTGAAGCATTCAACAAAACAATCATCAAGCTCCTTAAGAAGTTCGTGTCATCAAACAAGCACGACTGGAATGAGAAGCTTGGCGAACGCTTATGGGCGTATCGTACCACCGTACGAACTGCCATCGGGAATACACCATTCTCTCTAGTATACGGGAGTGAGGCAGTTCTCCCACTGGAGACTCAAATCCCCCCACTCCGCGTAGCTCTCACATATAGATTGACGACGGATAATAATCACCATCGCAGACTACAAGAATTGGAGGCTCTAGATGAGAAGCGCCTACTAGCTCAACAACGAATCGAGCTATACCAGACACGTATCTTCGGAGCCTTCAACAAGAAGGTTAAAATCAGAACATTCCAAGTGGGTGACCTCGTTCTGGCAGTTCGACGGCTGATGGTCATGACTCACAAAATCGCCGGCAAGTTCCAGCCAAAGTGGGAAGGCCCATTCATCATTGATGCTGTATTCTCCAATAGAGCTTACCGCCTCGCAAAACAAAACGGAGACTTGCTTATGTTGCCCATCAACGACAAGTTCCTAAAGAAGTATTAGTCTGAAACGACATCCTCCAGGGTGATGAGTCATGTACTCTCTCGTACCGCTGAACTCGTATCCCGACTACACACCCTCCAAGATGACGAGTCATGTACTCTCTCGTACCGCTGAACTCGCATCCCGACTACACATCCTCCAAGATGATGAGTCATGTACTCTCTCATACCGCTGAACTCACATCCCTACTACAAATCTTCCAGAATAACGAGTCATGTACTCTCTCGTACCGCTGAACTCACATCCCTACTACAAATCTTCCAGAATGACGAGTCATGTACTCTCTCGTACCGCTGAACTCACATCCCTACTACAAATATTCCAGAATGATGAGTCATGTACTCTTTCGTACCACTGAACTCACATGCCGACTCCAACTCTCCCAGATTATCGAGTTATGTACCTGCAGGTACCGCTGAACTTACACTCTGGTCACTACAGATAAATCTATATCGCCTCTCCTAGGTAGTAAGTCATGTATGATCATACCTCTGAACTTTCCTCCTAAAAGAGCTTCCTCCTTATGATCTAATACCCGCACTTTCAGTACACAAAAAGGGTAACAGATCCACGAATTTCTGAAATAACCACGTTGATGTTACCTCTGAGTTGTTTCCCTTCTATCAAAAACAAAACTGTCCCTCACATAGAACCTCCATGTCCTCATTACCTCTGAGTTGTTCTATATTCCCTTCATGGAGCCCACTCCTTCCATGTCCTCATTACCTCTGAGTAAGTATGTTGCTTCTCTCTCGACTTATTATCTGTACCAAAAAAAAACCCCAGGGTACGCCAAAGATAATAGGTCCACAAATGTCTTCCGACGACCACAAATGTCCTTTGTTGACCGCTAATGTCCTCTGTTGACCACAAATGTTCGTAGTCGACCACAAATGCTGTACTAAAATTCCTAGTACATGCCACTCTTTTCTTATCATGTCTTGGGAGCCCAGCTGCTCCCTGGCATTCTTTTAATACCAAGAACTTCCATAAATCGCAAAGTTGTTCAAGGTATCCCTTTCAAACTTGTTGCCCGTAACTACAACCAAGGTATGCCCAGGGTAACAGGTCCACAAATAATCCCCCAGTGGGACAAAACGCCACAAACACGACAAATACCAGAAATGAAGGATGAGTCGAGATATACTCATTTATTCAGAATCCAAGGTACTACATTATCTGGGACTATGTCCTTATTACAAAGAGAAAGAATAAAAACATAAACGAAAGAAGAAGAAAAAAAAATAAGCCGACTATTGTTCGACGATACATAGTGCCCTGAGACGATCCCTCAACAAGGCAGTCGACCGCTCAAACCTCTGTTTGGCCTGACGTTCAGCCTCCTGAGTCAGCAGTGCCGCATCTTCCAAAGGCGCGTGAGCCCGCCAGCCCTCCTCAAACTTCTTCAGAGCACGTTCCAGATTAGCGGATGCTCTGGAAATCCTTTTGGCATCCTAAATAATCAGCTCTTTGTCCGTATGAGAAGCTTCAAGCTCAGACTACTAGAAGGCCAGCTTCTTCTGAAGTTCGAGAATCTGCTCCCTTGTATCAATTACTCCCTGGGAGGCAGCTGCTTCCCGAGCCCTGCAAACCTCGCTCCGGTGGCTCAGCTGGTCGTACAAGAGAGACAGATCACCGAGGTCCTTTATTATAACCAGCTTAGATGTATCCCGCACGAGCCTTATGTTCTCCAAGGCGGTGGTGAGGGACCCCCGCTCCTGATCAATTGCTGCGGACAGATCAGCTTGTCGCAGCACTTGAAACTGGGCCACAAGCTGATCAGCCTCCACCAGTTTGGGCTCCAGAAGCGCAGCTATCCCTGCCCCGTCGGGGAGGGTTTTGAGAATGTCAATTTGGCCTTGGGTGCATTGCCGGGCCAAGACGAAAGGGGTTCCCCGCTCCACAGCGGCTTCTACTCCTCTCTTCAAGTGGCGGTAGAAACTATCAACCATATCCTGCGACGCCTCATCCAGGACTTCCGTAGAGGATGGTGTCAAAGAGAGTGTGGCTGGCAGTGTCGAAGAAGATGCAGCAGAACTTGCCACCCCTGCCACAAGGGAAATAAATTCGGAGCGAAAGGAAGCTTAAACAGCGGCCAATTCTTCCTCCGCGGCCCGAACAACCTGGATACTCGGTAATGCCGAGAGGTCAACCCCCAAATTCATACGAGCAGAGGAAGATGCAGGAACCATTGCCCCCTGTCCCGGCTCTGCCGCCATATGACCTCCCGAACTCGATCCGATGGGAGGCCCCTCAAGATAAGTCGAAAGAGGAGGGGGCACGCTCCCTTCCACCAAATCCTGGCTAGCAGAGCCTACCTTAACAATGTCCGTCATCGGTACTGAAAGGGCAGGACCTGTATGTCCAGAGCAACCATCAATCAATGTAACCCAAATGATGTGATAATAGAGCGAATAGGCCTCCTAATTAGTCAAAATTTGGCTCATCTTACCAAGGAAGGATTGTGAAGGCTGAGGTTCACTCGCAGCTGCCACGGTACCCTCACCGACGACCTCCAAGTTGAGTTCAGCTAGTTCTTCTACTCTAGCCACTCCGGAAAGGGATACAACTGGTTCAGTATCACCCTGCTGAAGTTCAACTGTCTCAAGGATAGGTGCAGTAGAGCCCCCGTCACCATGGGTTTAGCCCTCAGCAACGTGGGACTCCTCGGCCGACTCCGGAAGAACCCCAGCAGAAATAATAGCGGTACACATGTCACTGACCAAAGAGGTCAGGGCCGGATCAACCTCAGCGGCCGGTTCTCGAGAAACCGACTCCTCCAACGCCTACAAGAGCAAACAAAAATGATTAGGCCAAAATACGGGAAAAAAGAAGAAGGAGAAGATCGCTATAATTCATGTCACCTCAGAAATAGCGTCAACATCCGTAATAAGTATCCGACGGGATCTGACAGCAGCCCATTTTATAGAATAAGTCATGCCGATATCAGCCGACTCACTCATGCTTCGCTTACGCGAAGGATCAGGCACATCAGGCTGCTGATCCGCCACCACTTCATCAAACGCAATTGGCGGTTGGTCCGCCGCTACCTCGTCTAGAGGTGGGAGAGAATCATCAAAACCTTGCTCGCCATCTTCCTCATCCACGGTAGTGGACTCCGAATCTGGCACGGGAACCGCGTCTGCCCTCTGCTTCCTCGTTTTTGACCCCTGGGGCTTCTCTGCCAAGCCGGTACCAATAATAAAACTGGTACGCGGGTCAAAGTTAACAGGAAACCTGCTCGCAGTGACGTGATAGAGAGCCGCTAAATACAAAATCTCCCCTTGCGTCTCAGCGTCAGGGACCGAGAAACTAGCACGGGTATGAGAAATATTATAGTAAAGCCAGGCCCTGATGCCATCCAGAATGCAGCCTTCAAAGCCCAGACAAGAGCTGGGACTCTCTAGGAACAGCTGGCTATACCCAAACTGGCGAAAAAATCGGCTGGACAAGTAAGGTTCCAGGTAGATGGTATTGCGGTTGCGATATACTAAGTGCGAGGGGCAGATATTACGCAACCAAAGAAGCATCCTCCCAGGTAAGAGGAGAGGAGGCCTGGCACCGTCAACATGTACACTTCCCACCTCCTCAGCAAGAAAATTAGGGAACAGATACGGAGAAGTTATATCCATCCACCCTCGCCAGCGCCCTCCGACAGGCGGGCATAGAGTTGTACTCCCAAGAAATCCGGTGGTACTGGAAGATAAAAGCATCATCGTCAGTTAAACCATCTTCTGGGCCAGGCCTCATCAAAGACCGTCAATACATTAATAGCCACACCATCAAATAGTGGTAGGGCAACTCGATTCGCTCAAAGTTTATCGTCGTGTCGCGTGCAATAACCTTGGACAAAAAAGTACGAAGGCCACGGTGTATACTGCACACCATGGCCGGGAGAAGGGCCAGTCTGACCCTGAAGGCCAGCTGCATGGCAGGAAGGATAAAATTTCGGCTGATCCTCTCAATGGAACCAATTCCTCCGGAGACCATGTAATTCCGTAGCCATACCATCAGGAACCCTGCCAGGATTGCCTTCTCCGACAGCGGCTGAGTATCCTGATAAAAATAATCAAAGGAATCAGTTTGACTCCCAAACGTGTCGCTCAAGGCCCTCGATTTCTTGGCAGTTAACACCAGATCCTGTACTTGCGCTCGGGTCAGAGGATTTCGGGAAGTAACCCGGCCTGAGGTACCTTACTGAAGAAGGTAGGAGGGCCAAGCCCTAGTATGCGGGAGGTTCTCCTCCAAGCTACTATCCTTCTTGGTCGTCTTCTGACAGTAACTGTGGTGACATAGTAACTCCTGATAGACAGCAACGAAACCCGGATGACGTTGCTCCAAATCTTCGAACTCTTCGTTCGTTGGAGTATATACTTCAAACACTTCATTGCCCCAGGACAGCCTAGAGACTACGTGCATCTCCTGAACAGCAAGACCAATCTCCCCTCCAGGCACGAAGAAAGTCCCCGTCTGGCGGTTGTACATCTCCAAGAGAGCCATAAACAACTCCTTGTTGATGGGCAGTCCGTGACATGTTGCCCGGATGGCGTGGTACAGACCAACCTCATGCAGAAAAGTCTCATATTCTCGCAAAATCCACCCAGTCAAATTGGCCCATGAAGGGATGGGGCGTATCCAGTTCAAAAGCGAGAGCCGACCAATGAGATAAGACCCTTTTTGAGCAAGTTGATTCAGAAAAGTGTCAGCTTGAGAGAATGAGAAATTGGGACCTTGTGTATTTAAAAAGGCACCCGGGGCTAGCCCCATCACGTGGCAGCTGACCGATTCCCTGCCCGCATACGCTGATCTAATGTGCTTATTGTAGTAGATGTTACGCACGATCATGTCTGACCGATTCGGGGTCAAGGATTCCTGCATCCTCCTGTCTACCGGCAACATATTGAACCACGCCAATGGGAAATGACGTTCCATCTGGGGGATGTGGATCGCCCTCCCAGCAGAAATAAAATTCCAATTCTCTGATATATCCAATACCCGAGAGTTCTTCACAGTCAGAGCGTCCCCGAAGAAGAACGCCGGCTTCAGGTATTTCCCTTCCAATTTCCCTGAGTTCAGCATGGCACAGAAAAAGCAAAAGGGCTGGTTCTTGATAAGATTCAGCCTCTCCTCAGGCTCGTTCTGAGGCAGTTGCTCCACCACCTGCCGGACTAGATGGTCAAGCCGAACTCCTATGGCAAATTGGGCCTGACCCACCATGGGTTCTCCTACAGCATTGACTGGCAGATTTACTGAAAAGAGACAAAAGAAACAAAGTCAGGAGATGGCCAGAAATTCAGAGTTTATGCGACTCTGATTGAACGAGTTCTTATGCGGCTCAATGTCTACAGAGCACATACGGCTCTGTTTAGATGAGTCTTTATGCGGCATGAGGTTTTCACAAAGTTTATGCGGCTCGACGAGCCCTCATGCGACTCAGATTAAACGAATCCTTATGTGGCTCGATTTCTACAGAGCACATACGGCTCTGTTTAGATGAGTCTTTATGCCGCATGGAATCTTCACAAAGTTCATGCGGCTCGACGAACCCTCATGCGGCTCTGTTTAGGTAGGTTCATATGCGGTTCTGATTCGTGGAACGCTATGCGGTTCAGTCTATTAGGAGCTCATACGATTCTGTTCAGAGGGGCTTCATGCGGTTCAGTTCTCAAGGCGTTTATGCAGCTCAGACGATCTCATACGGCTCAAACATAAGAAGGCTTGTACATAAAAAACATGTAACAGAGCTATTGTTTTAGGGTTTGAAGTATTCGATCTTTCACATAGTCCTTACCCTGGATAGTAGGGTGGACGTCAGGATGGACTGGAGGTACTACAGTCGACGAGGGAGCCGCCGCCTTCTTGTCTTTCACTGCAGCAGAGGCCTTTGAAGCTTTCGAAGGTTTGGAAGCTTTCGGGGCCATTGTCGATGATGATCGGAGGAGAAAGGAGAATAACAGATTAGGGTAAGAGAAGAGGAAGACCAAAGGAGGCAAAGAAGTCTCTCTATCCTAACAGCACCCTATTCATAGGCCGACATAGGGGGGCACGTGGATCGATAAATCGCTTTGGGTCATCTGCTGCAGGCAAAACCGACTCCTCGAATTTTGCCCCCTCTCTCATAAAGAAGATTCATCAAAGCACGAAATCCAAATTTTTAATGAACCGACACTTGAGATTCTCCCCTAAAGATAGCTCCAAATCATAACGAATCAAGAGCAATTAATGCCGCCTACGTGGCAGAGAGAACAATATGCGGGCAGAGCAGTTCATACGGCTAGGGAGTTTATGCGGCCAGACAAGCCATACGGCCAAGAACATACTATGTGGCCAACGGAGCTCATATAGCCATGCTTCTTATTCAAAGTATTCCAAATTTTCAAATTGAAAACTTTGAAGGGGGTCTTATAGAAGCATGGAAAAGAATAGAAGAAGCCCATGCGGCTCAAAATAGAAGAAGCCCATGCGGCTTAAAGCAGAAGGAGCCTCATGCGGCTCAGGAATTTATCAGAGCCTTATGCGGCTTAGAAACCCTTCAATAGCCTCATGCGGCTCAGGCGAGAATCACGTGACCCTATGCAGCTTTACAGCTGGCCATGAAGCGACTGCTCCCATTAAATTCTCTGACATAAAGTAATAACTCTGACACTAAAGCTGAAATGATGAACTTCGATATGACGGCATATTTTTCGGTAAACGAAGAAAATCTTCTCTGCAGCTGGCACGATCCACCAACTACAAAGCCCCCTATGCGGCCGCCACCATCCCATGCGGCTGATGCTCGCATGCAGCTCGGAGCGTGAAGACCCTTGTCATGCGGCTCAAATTACGAACAGTCACCCTATGCGGTCGATGTTCTCATGCGGCTCGGGTCATGAGGATCATCTTCATGCGGCTCACACCCATGCAGCCTTGACATGTGGCAAGTCCTATGCAGCTCAAATGGAAACCACCCCCATGCGGCTCAAATTATGAGAAGTCACCTATGCGGCTGCCACCTTCATGCAGTCCAAAACCTATGAAGCTACCCTCATGTGGCTGTGGCTCGCGATTATGACACGTGGCAGAAGATCCGTTTTCCATGTGGCACTAAATCAATCAAGAGTTATCAACAAATCCTAACAACCTGATTTAGTGCAATCATCATAATTACCCGAATCAAAACAGATTTATGGCAACCACATGGATTAAACACGTGGTAGGAGATCCGAGCTTCCCAAAGATTCATGACGATCAACATTGATTGCCCATACAGATTTTGCACAATCAGCATTAATTGCCCATACGGATTTGACGCAATCAAGAATTAACTGCCCAGATGTAGTACAATCAAAATTAATGGTCTAGTAGCTCCAGCATTCTTTAAACCAAAAGGCATCACCGTATAGCAGTATACTCCCAACGGTGTTTGGAATGATGTGTGCTTCTCATCATGTGGAAACATTTTGATTTAATTATAGCCTAAAAACCCATCCATTAAGGGCATACACTCAAAGCCACAAGTGTTGTCAATCATAACGTCCATGGTTCGAAGAGAAAATTCATCCTTTCGATAGGCTTTATTAAGATCCTGATAATCAATGCATACAAATCTTTCTATTCTTCTTTATGACTGAGACAATATTAGCAACCCAATCAGGATGTTGTTCTTCGCAGACGAAGCCACTATTTGGCTGCCGACTTTTCAAAGGGGGAATCATTGTAAACCCTAATGATCACACCCCCACTTCTATAAATTGCAAGGTGCCATTTCCTTACAAACCCTGGAGAATTTAGGAAAAAAATATATAACAAGGTGCCATTCCCTTGCAAGAGAGATCCTCTCCACCCGGTTAGACACACACAGAGAGACAAAGGCGCGCACAGAAGAGTCTTCCCATCTTGAGAGCAGTTCTTCACCGGAGCCAAGGCTACGTCTGATCGTCCAAGGAGTAAGGCAGAGCGGCCGTCGCTTTTTTGAGTCTCTACCGTAACCCCAGAATCAAAAATAAATAATCGTACTTAGACTGCTGTACCTACGTTTTCGTTCCTAGGCTTTCTTTGTACGAGCGAGTTTGTATTGTGAGTTTAAGTCCAGTCCTCCTATATAATTGTTCTGTACTTTTACAATAAATGGCAAACAATATATCATATCCTTTTATATTCAAAAACAACTCTTGTAACAGATATCCGTATCTTTGAACAGAAAATCCATCTTTGCATATCTTCTGATTTCCGGCTCCTGAGGATGAGGCTCGGGCTATCGCTTCGGACTATCCATCTCAGTTCATCTTGTACTTGTATGCAGACTGATGGTGGAGTAGTATATCAACATACTGGTTAATATGAACAAAGGCTACATCGTCTGAAATGATCACTAATTCATTTAGTAAGAAAATATTTTTTATGATGCGATATTGCTACTGTTGCCATTAAAACAAGTCATTTGATTGAACTTTAAATTTAATTACAAACAGAACATAATACAATATAGGATTTAGATGTAATACTAGGAGTATACTTTTGTTTTTGTCTGGAACCGTGGCGATGGAGCGAGCGGTAATTCTTTGACTCCGTTGATGATTTGACGATGATTTTGAACTCTTTGAAAGTCTGGGTTGCTCTAGAACGAGCAATGACTTGAAGAGGACTGGGACTTTTACAAGTTCTCTTGATGCTGAAGTGGTTGAAAAATGTTCAAAAAGTGGGGCTTCAAGCTTGGAGATTCGAGAGATTGAATGAAGGAGTGATCCTTCTAGCAGAGTGATCTGCTTATGCGTGCATATACGATATGCGCATGGAGAACTTGCACGTAGGGATGCCACGTGGCTGACTTCGGTGGGCGCATGAATGATACGCCAGGGAGCTGGAGCTGAATCTTTTAAACTGCACAGTTGAGCTGCAGGAGAGCTGACACAAGTAAGTTGTTGAGATTCGGTTGTTACTGAGATCTTGGGTGGTTGGCACCCATTCGTAGAAAGAACTGAGTCAATAACACATGACCCATGTTCATGGCTCAAAGATCTCGAATTTGGTGCAGGATGATCTGTCTGGATGCGCATAAGGTCTGGTGCATGAGAAGATTTGGCTCATGGGTTTTAGGAGTCAAAAGCAAGTCTGGGCGCATTGCTTTTGAGGCGCATGCAGAGCTTTGGGCACATGGCGGCAGAGGCGCATGCATGTGATCAGTCGGCCACGTGGCGAAGCACAGCTATAATTGAAAAATAAGTAATGATCAGGCTGACATCGATAGCTCTTTATTTTCTGCAAAAATATCAACTATTCAGTCTTCGAGAAGCATGATGATGGTTTTGTCACATGGCATTAAATGCTTAATGGGTGACGAGCTTAGATGGGCACATCTGTCCGTTCGTTACTCAACGCATCAACATGGGGCATATGATACTGAGAAAATTATCTCCTGTGGTCAACTTTGTCGAGTCTTTCAATACTCGAATTGATGATTCTTTGACTTAGCTGAATTTGAGGTGGCAGATTTATCTCTATTAATGCAAGTTCATTGTACTGACTTCGGGAAAGTTGCCGCTTGGCACATGGGTTTGATTTGCCCTGGCCTATAAATAACAGCAGTGAAAGAGAGTTTGCTTCATATTTTATACGACTTCTCGACGAAGATAAACTCAACCGATATTCCTTCTTGGCAAAAGGTTGCACTATGGGTTGTGGATCTCCTCGTTCGAAGAAGATTTGACGATGAACTCTTACAGAAGACTCAGATACGCCGGAAGAGCTATGGATGCAACAGCTTATGTTTGAACCCCTTGTCGACAGTGTTCTTCTACGAAATAGTATTGGGTGCATGTTGCATCCAAAGATCAGTATGCCCCGACTTTCGTTATGCTAGAAGAGCTACATATTTTGGATTGATTGTCAACCTGCGTTCTGCTCAATAAGTGCTTCATTAGCCGAAACACTCGTACATTAACGAGGAAGTGATTCGCTTTGACGAGGAATAGTTATGCGTCTACGCTGAGACGCCAGAGTGATGCACCTAACCAAGACATCGAAGTAATACGCCTAGTTGTAGTTTAGGCTTTTTCTTTATTGTAGACTTTTTGTCGTAACAAAGAGTTTGGACATGTAATAGACTTTTATGTGAAAATAAAATTCTAATCTTCATGTACCTCTTTTCTTTGCTATCTTTTGATGTGTCAACATTCTGCATTTGGCACATGATGTTTGGGGGTTCATAAGAGTTTCTGATAATGGATGCGCCTGAAATTCTATGCTTCTAAAAGACCCCTTTCAATTTTTCAAAACTTTATGCCATGTTTTGGAATACTTTGAACCAAGAAGCATGGACAGTAGATGTTTTGCGCACATGTCCTGTCTGGACGCATGGCCGTTCTGCACATGGCTATGCCAGCGTATATCTTCCTTGATTTAAATGAAATGAGATAACGCTTCGAACTTCGAGGGATTAATGATGACCTCTTTTAGAAGATATGCATCCGTCATTTTTACTAAACTTGAAGAGACACTATCGTCATTCTTTTATTGGTTCACGTGCGGAAATTGAGGCTATAAATAGGCATTTATGAAGAGAGAGAACTTCTTCTACTTTCTTTTCTTCTTCCTTCTTAAGACCTTTTTTCCTCAAACAAAACCCTAACTTTTGAGAGATGGCCCCCAAGACTCCCCGTGGTGGTGCTTGTTGGGGTAAAGGCAAGGGCAAGAAGCCCATTGAGGCTGATGTCGTGGAGTCCCCCGCTGTCGAGACGATGCATACCAACGTGCGGCCAAAGGTGACCGGTGGGTGATCTGCTTGCTTTGAGAGTTGCACAGACACTTCGTTGTACGGTTTCAGACGTAAGGAACATGCTTCAAACCATTCTGCCGAAGCGCATGGGTGTGGCTGTATGAGCCCCACCATGAGGATGCACCTAGGCTTTTTTTGTGCTGACGTGCATGCACTTTGTCCTAATGACGCATCGAAGGTTTTCTCTATGACGCGCATTGACTTTGGTCCTGATGATGCGTCGATGCTTTTTCGGCTGACGCGCATGGACTTTTGTCCTGATGATGCGGTAAAGCTATCTTTCCAATGCACATTGACTTTTGGTCCTGTATATGTGCCGCGGTGGAATTCATTTAATGCACATGGACTTTTGTCCTGATGATGCGTCAAAATTTTTGATGCGTCGATGTTTGCATGCGCCGATGCCATGCTGTACATTTCTTTGGACTCAAGGGACTGAGTTTTTTTTGTAACACCCTCTTTTTGTTATTTGTCGTAATGTCTGTACCGAAAGCGGAGGCTGTCGTGAAGCAGGAGATGCTGCCCCCTTTGTCAAAGAAGAACTAATGACCATCAAAGGGGAGATAACTCTGAAAGTTGAAGTTGCTGTTAAGGAAGAACCGACGCTTGAAGGTAGCAGTACAGAAACTCTAGTCCTCCTGCTCCTGTAGAGGACCTTAATCAATTGGAGCCTTCTTATGCACGATGGTTTTGGGAGTGATATATGCCTCAATATAACCATTATTCCTGGCTATAGGGTTTCATGCAGTCGCCATTCTCGGGGAAAATGAATAAAGCCATTTTTCTTTTCTTGTATTAGTGTTTTCTATCTTTGTCCTTTACTCTTATTGGATGGAGAAATACAGAACTTTTATTTGTTCAACTTTGCCATGAAGTTATAATTTTGTGGACTTATCATCTTTGGCGCACCTTGGTTTCTAGGTACAAATAATAATTTGAAAGAGGGAACCAACATATTTACTCAGAGATAATACACTACCAAAATACAGTCAATTAGCGACGGATTGTTAGCGACTGAAAATTTCCGTCGGCGTTAGCGACGAATTTGCGGCAAATAGCCGACGGAGTACCGACGACATGCCAATACATTTTTTATTTCATTTTAAGGGAGAGAAACGGTCGCTCATCCGTCGCTAGGTCGTCGGAGACATAGCGACGGATACACAGCTGTCGCTATGCAGTCGATTATTTGGCAGGAATTGTTGGGACAAGTGGCGGGACAATTCTTCGACTACGTAGCGACGAATAGTCCGTCGACAAGTACCAAATAGAGCGACGGATTAGTGACGGATAAAATCCGACGCTAGTCCGTCGCTAAATAAATGTTCCAGACTTAAATTGAAACGACGGGAGGAACTTTTTATTCCCCCTAAATTTTATTCTCTCTCCTCTCTCTTTCTCTCTCCCGCGGCGGTCGGACCTCACTCTCCTCTCTCTCTCTCTCTCCCGCGGCGGTGATCGGCGACCTCTTCTCTCTCTCCCAAAGGTAATCTCTCTCTCTCTCTCGGTGGTCGTGGGTGTCGGGGGCGTCGTGGGGCAGCGTGCGCGGGGTAGCGCGGGACTGCAACGGGCAGTGGCGCACGCGGGGCAGTACGGGGCTGCGGCGGCCGCGCGCAGGGCTGCGACGGGCGGCGGGGGGCAGTGCGCTACGGGGCAGCGGGGGGGCGGCGGGGGTGGCGCACGCGGGGCAGCACGGGGCTGGGGGGGCGGCGGGTGGTGGGAGGGGCGGCGGGGTGTAGGAGGGTGTTGAGTGTTGTTTATAATATTTATATATGTATGCATATTTTCAATATAATGTATATTTGAGTGTTGTTTATAATATGTATATAAATGCATATGCATTTGTATTATTATTATTAGTAGTATTATCGTTATTAATAGTATTATTTATTTAGAAATTATATAAAAATATTAGGGTTGGGGTTTACTGGGAGCGGTGGGGAAAAAGCGTAGGGTTAGGTTGGATTTCTTGTGCGACTGTATGGAAATGAGCGGTGAGAGAGAGAGTTAGGTTATAAGGCTAGGATTTGTGATGGGCCGGGTTGGTTGAGGGTGTTAAGTCGGGCTTGTCTTAATGAAGAGTAGACAGGGAATTGGAAAGAAAAAAAATTGTAGCAGCAATAGTGCTAGGACCGAAAGTTAGCATTATGCTATTTAACTAGTAAATGTTAGTTAGTTAATTTTAGCTATATATATATATTTTTTCTTTTTCTTTTTTTTTTCCAACGCGTGCGGGCTCAGTATAATCGTGTGTCCCACGCACAATATATATATTAATATAAATATATATATATATATATATATATATATATATATATATATATATATCAAGGTTCAAAGTATCGGTATCGGACTTTTTCTATGAGTATTGGTATCGGCGATATCAGTAGTATCGGCAGTTTCGGATCGGTGTATCAGATTTTTTGGTATTGGGAAACAAATAATTATCGGTAGTATCGTATTCTTTTACATGCTTTTACAACCTTATTATGCTTTCAACCTAGGTTCACAATATCGGTATCGGAATCGGTATCGGACTATTCCTATGTTGTTTAATTTTCTTTGCCGAATTGACCGTAACAAAGACCCCCAATGTCGGCATCAGTCAATATTTGGTATCGGTCGGTATCGGATCGGAACATGCCAAACCGTATCGGTATCGGCCGTATCGAATCGGTATCGACCGATACTTTAAACCATGAATTATATATATATATATTTACTGACTCGTCAAGTTGAACCGTGTATAACATGCTCGACGCTTAAGAGGAATCATTTGGACTTAGTGGTATCGGTATCGAACTATCGGTATCGGTATCAAACTATCGGTATCGCTAGCGGACTATCGGACTATTGGTATCGGTATCGAACTATCGGTATCGGTATCGAACTATCGGTATCGCACTATCGGTATCGGTATCGGACTATCGGTATCGGTATCGCACTATCGGTATCGGTATCGCACTATCGGTATCAGTATCGCACTTAAATTTGTTCACAAAGAGTTTGTATGAGTTCTTCTCCCGAAATACAACTCTATATGTTATTGCTTTCAATCTCTCATTCCCTGATGGAAAATGCAGCATGTGTGTTACTGTAATTGGTCAATCACTCTCGTAAACATCAATATGTAGAAGATTTTTTTACTCTCTCATGACTCTCTTGCAATGGTATTCTAGCTCGAGAAGAGAAAAATCTAAGTACAGTTGTTACTAAACCTTCCACCATGCTAATCTGATACGGTCGATACATATCGTCGCTACGGCCGATACCTATCGGATATGGCCGATACCGAATCGATAAGGTCGGTACGAATCCTAGCTATACGGCCGATAATATCGGATGGGACGATACCAATTCGCTAAGGTCAATACCAATTTGATACAGCCTACACCAAACCTATAGACTGATACTAGTCTGATGCGGTCGATACTAAGTACATCCTGCCTATATACCAGCGGATCCACCAGTTACATGATTATATACTAATTTTGTTTAGTTTGTCTTATTATACAGATTTTCACATCTAATCTGTGATGGATCGTTATTTCATGGATCGTACATGGATGTACAAACGACAACACGAGAGCAGAATAGGTGTGAGTGACGATTTTCAGGCAGGCGTGGAAGTGTTTCTTAAGTATACCATGAGCAAAGCTCAGTATATGGGCGGTAATAAAATTAAGTGTCCATGTCGTAATTATCGCAATAGACGTTACGAAGAAGTGGTGAGTGTAAGAGATCATTTGACCCATAAGGGTTTCGTACATGATTACGGCATGTGGTCATCGCAAGATAAACTATATGCGGAAAGACAGGTTGCAAATGCTGCTACTTATTCTTTTGATGATAATGCTGTAACGGATTTTGTCATCGAAGACAACGAATGCTCTTTTGATTATGGAGACCTGCGGAACCTTGTACGAGATATGGTGTACGATGCGGCAGGGCCTAATTTTGATCCGGAGGATCCTAATCCCGAGGCGAAGGAGTTCTATGATATGTTTCAGGATACTGAAACTTCTTTATATCCTGGTTGTGAGCCACATTTCGTACTGCCAGTGACGATGTGGTTGTTGAACATAAAGTCTGATTTTAACTTGCCACAAACTTGCTATGATCGGATTATACAACTAATCAAGGAGGTTTTACCGAAGGAATCAAAAGAGCTTCCAAAAAACTTCTACAAGTCGAAGATGATGGTCCGACAACTGGGACTGGGGTACGAGAAGATAGATTATTGTCGCAACGGATGCATGTTGTACTACAAGGAGAACGAGGATATAGAAAGTTGCAGCTTCTGTAATGCGGATCATTACAAGCCAGTCAGGGGAAAAGAAAAGTCAACTAGAAAATGACGTCCTTACAAGTATATGCATTACTTGTCGATCATGAAGCGCTTGCATAGGATGTATATGTCTCAGAATACAGCAGAACACATGACGTGACACAACGAAGAACGCATAAAGGACGATGGAGAATTGTCACATCCTTCGGATGGAGAGGCGTGGAAATATTTTGATTTTCGTCATCCAGATTTTGCTGCAGAGCCTAGAAATGTACGCATGGGGCTATGTTCTGATGGCTTCGCCCCTTTCAGGCAGTCGGGATCTCAACACTCCTGCTGGCCGATCATTCTGACCCCTTACAATCTGCCACCATAGATGTGTATGAAGACTCCTTATATGTTCTTGACAGCTATTATACCGGGTACCAAAAATTCGACGAAGAATATCGATATATATTTACAGCCGTTGGTGGATGAGCTGAAACAGCTGTGGGAGATCGACGTCGCGACCTATGATATTTCCAAGAAATAGAACTTTTAGATGAGAGCTTCACTGATGTGGACAATCAATAATTTTCTCGCATAGGATATGCTGTCGGGATGGAGTACTCACGGCACCATGTCTTGTTCGATATGAATGCAAATTAGTAAGGCGTTCCGCCTTAAGCATGGAGGAAAAATTTCTTTCTTTGATTGTCATCGTCAATTTCTGCATGCGAGTCATCCTTGGAGAAAGAACAAGGACGCGTTCAGAGCTGGAAAACAAGAATTTTCTCATCAGTCTGCCAGATTGTCGGGATACGATATTTGGGAAGATGTAAAGGACTTGTCCACTGTAATGGATGATCCATCGAACAATCGTGTCAATAGTTTCGGACAAACCCATAACTGGACCAAACGGAGTATCTTCTGGGACTTGCCTTATTGGAAAGATAATCTTATAAGGCATAATCTTGATGTTATGTATATCGAAAAGAATGTGTTCGATAATGTCTTCAATACCGTCATGGATATTAAAGGTAAGACGAAGGACAATCCAAAAGCAAGATAAGACATTACTGAGATATGCAAGCGTCCTTATCTGAACTTGATACAAAGGGGAGCTGGTGGACAAATAACTAAGCCGATAGAACAATACACATTGAGTAAGGAAGATAAATTAATAATCTGCAAGTGGGTATCTACTTTAAGATTTTTCGATGGCTATGTGTCGAATTTGTCTAGATACATTGATCTCAATGAACGCAAGCTAACGGGAATAAAGAGTCATGACTGCCACGTGTTTATGGAAAGATTACTGCCCATTGCTTTGAAAGAGTTGTTGCCTTCTGCTGTATAGGTTCCGTTGTCCGAACTATCTATATTCTTTAGGGATATTTGTTCAACTAAGTTGACTGTGCAACACATGGTTGAACTTGAGGAGAAGATTATCTTAACAATTTGTAAGTTGGAGAAAATATTTCCTCCTGGCTTCTTCGACAGCATGGAGCATCTACCGATTCATCTAGCATACGAAGCCCGTGTCAGTGCATCTGTTCATTACCGATGGATGTACCCATTTGAAAGGTACATAAAAATCAATATAATTTAAGTTGAATTTTAGTGGGTTTTAAAATGCATTCTTAATTCTCAAGATAATTTGTCTCTCTAGATACCTACACCATCTAAAGAAGAAAGTTGGTAACAAGGCTCATATAGAGGCTTCGATATGCGAAGCATATCTTATCAAAGAGGTGTCAAACTTCTGCTCCATTTATTTCGATACTCATGTTAAGACAAATCGAAATAGACCTAAAAGGAATGACGAGGACGTTGAGGATGGAGGTATATTCAATATAAGTGGCAAGCCTGTTGGGGCTAGTAAAAACGGTGGTTGACTGACGACGAGTATGATGCTGCTCACCGATATATCTTGTTAAACTGTGACATATAAGAAGTGAGAGATTTGGAGAAGTAAGTCAGTACACTTGCACTCGTTATAATCTCGAATTTGATGAAGTAAGTGACTACACTTATATATTCTTATTTTCTCTAATAGTGTATTTAGAGATGAAGTCAAAATGAGGACACCTGATATTACCGATGAGGGACTTGAAAGAGAGGTTGATTGTATATTTCCGTCATGGTTTCGCAAATACGTAAGTAATTGAGAATATAATTGAGGTTGATTTTATATATTCTTATAAATACGTAAGTAACTGAGATTAGAAATATATAATATAAAACATTTAAATTATAAATATTTATTTACAGGTTTTATTGCCTGAAATAATACTCACTAATGAGAGTGTTCGTTATCTGGCATTGGGACCGAAGAGGCAAACAAAGACTTGGCCATGCTATGTCGTTAATGGCTTCAGGTTTATGGCAACTCAGAATGCTATAACTGTCGAATTTATCAATGACGACATCAGTACCAAGGATTCTGGTATTTGTATAAGAGGCACCATCTATGATGACGAACCGGACTTTCACTATTATGAAGTGCTTCGAGATATTATAGATTTACAATATACTGGCCCATATGATATGTATATTGTGATGTTCAAATGTGAGTGGTTAGATACGACACCAAATATCGGTTGGAGAATCGATAAACAATTTGGATTTGTCGATATAAATCATCGCAGGAGGTATAGAGGGTCTGATACATTTGCAATAGCAAATCAGGCTGTTCAAGTCTACTAAGTCGTGGTAGAGATTGATTTGACTAGTGGGCAGTATGAAAGATTAAATCTAGAAATACATTCAACGTTGGAGACCCAGCATACCAAGAGGACCAGATCGAAAAGTCCCAATACTTGGGGCAACACTCGAATACAATGGATGTTGAAGATATTATTGAGGAAAATAGAGGGAAGGAAGAGGTTGATACACAAGACATAGCTGTCAACCAGGGGAGAAAGAGGCGTCTTATCCCAAATATTGAGGCAGAAGAAGAAGAAGAAGAAGAAGAAGAAGAAGAAGAAGAAGAAGAAGAAGAAGAAGAGGAAGAAGAAGACGAATTTGATGGGGATGAGGATACAGATGAAATCGACGATGAAGATAAGGATAAGGATGAGGATGAGGAGGAGGATGATGATGAAGACGAGGCCGAGGATGAGAACGATGACGATGATTAGGTTAAATATTGTTGTATATTAAAAACACTTCCAATTACGTGAATTAAGTTTGACTCATAAAAGCAATTACGTGAATTCATGTTTTTTTCGTTCGATTATTTACTTATTGCAGATGTCACTCCTAGTCTTTTTCGTCGCGGCGCACTCGTCTCCCTACTCGTTGTATGTATATTTTAGTTTAGAATTTTATATTCATTTATATTTTTATATTGTTAATTATGTTTATGTGTTCTATTTACAGGTCATGATGGCTGGCCGTGGTCGTGGTTCTGGTGGTGCTTGTGGTAATGGTGCTGGCGGTGGTGGTGGTGGTGGTCGTGGTCGTAGTAGTGCTGGTGGTCGTGGTCGCATTCAATCTTCCCGGGATGTGACCGTATGAAGCGAGCCCAGCCCGGAGAGTACCTCGGGCATAGACGTATCCCGCCGTCGATCGACTACTTCATCGAGGCATGAGGCTGGATATGCTAGCGGATCCGTTCAGCTATCGGACCCATCAGCGGACCCACCAGTGGATCCACCAGTGGATCCCCCAGTTACTGCACAGTGGGCCCAGAGTACCCCCATACTCTGTTCCATCCGGTTACTGGGGAGTACATATGCGAACCCGCGGATCCTCCGACGGCACCAGAGAGGCCGAGAGGCGAGTTCCGACGAGAGCTATAGCCCGCGGGGACCTCATAAGTAAATTTAAGATAATTTATTAAATTTCTTTCATTTATTCAAGTTAATAATCCAGTCGTTTCTTCTTTATAGGTTTTTTTTCGTTTAATGTTGCCAGGGCTCTTAGAGAAATTATCAGGGCTAACTTCCATGGTCGCTACCTCAACTTTTCGTCGGTGCCCCCAAACTTGAAGTACGTCTAGCTCGACGAGTTGAGGGTATATATCTATATCTTCTAGTTAATTATTAGTTTCTCTTTAATCAACCATTTTTAAAATTACGTGATAATTGAATTTGTATGTTAGACGACGTACTGGTGGCCCCCTCATCGCGAGGACACGATCCGCAGGACCTACAAAAGTGCTGCCTCGAAGAAGATAAGGGATATGATTCATGACCTAAAAATAGGGCAGACGAGGCCGAATTGGATCCGGCAGGACTATTATGAGGACCTCTTAGATATGATGAATACTCCTGCATACAAGGAGAAATCGGAGAAGGCGAAGGCGAAACGACGGGCCGCGGGGCTTCATACGAGGGGATTACGCTTGAAGATCTGGTGAGATACCATAAATTCATTTCACTATCGAATTAGGTATTATTAATATACGGAGTTAATTAAGTTCTACGAAAATTTTGTATGCAGACCCAACGGGCGGTGAAGGAGGGAAAGGCGCCAGAATAGGTCACCATGCACGACGTCTTCCAGCATACGCACAAGAGACGGAAGGACGGGAGCTTCGTCGATGAGAGGGCTAAGGAGACTGATGTAAGTACTTATGTTTATGAGATTTATGTTATAATTAAAAGTATTCGGACTATAACTTAGGTAAACTTAGGATTCACACTTAGCTTAGTGAAACATAGGATTTAGATTACAACTTAGGTAAATGTTATAATACGATGTAAGTACTTATGTTTATGAGATTTATGTTATAATTAAAAGTATTCGGACTATAACTTAGGTAAACTTAGGATTCACACTTAGCTTAGTGAAACATAGGATTTAGATTACAACTTAGGTAAATGTTATAATAAAAACCTATTCATTTGATAGGCTGCGTATCGTGAGGCCCTTAGTCGGGCTCAGTTAACTGAGACCGAAGATATCGGTGAAACGACGCCCGCCCGGACGCCCTCTTCTTTTGCCGCTCGCAACGACTTGTTCGTAGATACCGTCGGCGGCTTTAAGAAATGGCACCTGTACGGAATCGGCTTCCTAGGGCCGTTGCACATGGCGACTCAGAGATTTCCACTGACACCGCCTCCTTCCGCGGCTCCGGTAGACGATGATGTTAGGTCGCAGCTTACGCAGCTGCACGAGGTGGTGTCGTCCTTGCGGGAGCAGATTGCCACGTATTTTTTATCTCCGTCTGCTACTGCCGGTCTGTCTGCTACTGGTGTCGGTCCATCTTCTACTGGTGCCGGTCCGTCGACTGCTGCTCCCGGTCCTTCTTCCGTCGATCATCTTTCTTTCAACCTTGCTGCCCTCTGGTACCGCCTCCGACTGTGACGGCACTCCTTGATCTCATGTCGCCAGAGCAGCTACACCGACTTCCGAGCAGTGTCTACGACGACTTGCCGCCGTACCTAGTGGAGCAGTATATTCGTCGGTCGCAGCAGGGATTACCACCAACGGACAATCGAACTCCTCCTCCTCCTTAAAGTATTGTAATTAAGAAAATTTGGAATATTTGTGGGAATTTTGGAATATTTGTGGGAATTTTGGATTATAACGACGGATATTAGTTTATGATTTCAGAATATTTGTGATAATTTTATATTGGTGTGCATTATATATTTGGTCTATGTGATTGTTGGGTAATTGGTGTGCATTTTTGTGATTGTTTGGTCTATGTGATTGTTTGGTTTATGCATATTTATATGAATAGGGAAAGCTCTGCATTTTATTTTCAAAAAAATCTCAGTTAGCGACGGACTAGTAACTGCTTAGAGACGGATGTTTCCAGTTTTCGACTACCATTCGACGAAATCTCTGTCGCTACCTGAAGATTTAAAACTGTTTCCAGTTAGCGACCGGTGGTCGACGGATTCGTGTTGGATAATCCGTCGCCAAGGTTCTGGAAATACATAGTTCGACGGAATAGCGACGGAACATCCATCGCCAAGGTTCTGGAAATGCATGACATTTCCAGAACAATGCCGACGGATTATCCGTCACTAGTCCGTCGCGTCGTCGACGGATGAGCGACGGAATGGCGATGAATCATCCGTCGCCATGGTTCTGGAAATGCCAAGCATTTTCAGAACATGGTCGACGGATTATCCTTCAGTATTCCGTCGCTAATCCATCCTTTGTTAGCGACGGCAGTCGACGGAATAGCGACGAAACGATATCCTCTGATACGGTGTTACGACGGTTTACCGACGGATTATCTGTCGCTAGCTTCTACACAGTTCAGTATGTAATACTTGAAATCGACAAAAGACAGTCGAAAAGTCATCGCTAATGCATCGTATTGTGACGACAAAAAGCCGTCGCTAATCCGTCGCTTGACGACTACTTAGCGACGGATCGTTATTAGCGACGAGCTGATTGCCGACGGATTATTTTGACCAAGATCCGTCAGTGATCGGTCGCTAATACAATTTGTCGATGGATGGGCGACGGATCTGGCCGTCGCTAAATCGACATTTTTTGGTAGTGATATGGATGTCGTAAATATGGGGTTGACGGTAGAGTTTTACTACTCAAAGGTAATGTGGACGTGGTAGGAATGAACTCAATAGGGATACAAAGAACAACTCAGAGGTGATGTGGACGTGGTTGTTCTATGATCGAGATACAACAACGCAGGATTGTTGGATGGATTGTTTACTCAGAGGTAATGTGGACATGGTAAATATAGATTTTAGCATCATCTTACGGAATGTAGGATTTAGCTTTATGGGGATGTAGAGAAACAACTCAGAATTGATATGGACATGGATATTTTCTACTAGGAAGAGAATGCACTGGAGTGACTGGGCTCCAGAAGCACATCCTTATCAAGGGGATGGACTCGATGGTCGAGTTCATAAGTTCTCCTGCTAGGGAGATGGAAGTACATATTTAGGGGTTTCAAGAATATTACTTCTTTAGGAACTTGTCGTTAATTGATTGGCATCGTGAAAAGATTCCCAATAGGTTTTGTAAGCCGGTAGGCACCGTTAGAGTACACCATCTCTATGATAAAGGGGCCTTCCTTTTTGGGTTCGAACTTTTTTGATGTTTTTTGAGTCATCACCATTAATCTTCTGACTGACAGAACAAGGTCGTCCACTTGGAATGTCCTTTATTTGACCTTCTTGTTGAAAGCTTGTGAAATACGAGCATGGTAGAGCTCGATGCGTTATTGGTTTGTAATAGCCACACTCAACGGCGATGATGATTGTCTTCTTCCGTCAATTGGTTTGTAATAGCTACTCTCAATGAAGGAATCTGGATTTCAAGAGGAAGCACAGCCTCGTACTCGTAGACCAGAAAGAACGGTGTGTTGCCCGTCGGGGTTCGTACCATTGTACGGTAGGCCCAAAGGTATTATCCAACTTTTCATCCCTGTCGCGTTTACTGTTTGACATGACCTTTTTAAGTAGTTTGGCGATTGTTTTGTTGAAAGTTTCAGCCAATCTGTTTGCTGTCGGATTGTAAGCGGTTGATGCCATATTCAATATAATTTTTATCATAGAATCTTATGAACGCATGGCTTATGAATAGTGGACCGTTGTCATGGATGATCCTCAAAGGTAACCCAAAATGGTAGATGATGTGGTGTTTGATGAAATTGATCATCTTCGATCTTTTTACTACTACTTCCGCCCACTTAGAGAAGTAGTTGGTGATTGCCAGGATGAAGTGATGTCCTCTAGATGATGGAGGAGTAAATGGTCCCATTATGCCCATACCCCAGGCTTCGATCGTAAGGTGTAGGAGTTTCGAAGGTCGATGGATGAAGTCGGCATGGAGCTGACAAATATGATACTTCTTAGCATACTCAACAGCTTCGGCCATCATAGTGGGCCAGTAATAGCCTATACGTCAAAGCCGGTCTTGTAGCTTAGGACCGGGTTGATAAGCTTCGCATGTTCCATCATGAGCCTCTCGAAGAGCTTCGGCTGCTTCCTCATTTGATAGATATCGGAGGAGAAGCTCGTCATAAGAGAGTCGATATCGCATTTTGGTGGCTGTATCGTAGAATAATCGAATGGAGTGCCTTTTGAGAGAGACTGTTTCCTTCGGGTTTTCTGAAAGGATTCCATAGGCTGCAAAGTCGATAAACAGAATCTGCCAGTCTCTGACGTTGATACTGGCATCTATAGGCATGGCATGGTTCAAACACATGCACAGGTTGTTCCTGGTGCATGCCACATCTTGGCCTACCACTGTAACGAAGTGTTGATACCCGATAGGTACCGCCAATGAGGCAGCAAGGCTAGCCACTGCATCAGCCTCTAAGTTTTATAGCTGAGGTACGTATTCTATGAAGAACTCGGTAAATGTTGAGCTGATATCCAAAGACGCTTTGTGATAGGGGACCAGGTCCTCGTGGCGGACTTTGTATTAACCTCGGACCTGGTTGACGATGAGTTTTGAATCACCATAAGACTCGAGGTATTCTACCCCTAACTATTTTGCTAACTGGAGTCCCGTAATGAGGGCATTGTATTCTGCCACATTGTTGGAGCACGGCCTTGTATGGGAATAGGCACGCTGGATGACTAGCTTGTCGGAAGAGATCAAGACTACCCCCTCTCCTACAATGAACTGACCCTTAAGGCCTGTTCTTGAAGCGCCGTTATAGAACATCCACCAGACGGAGTTCTCTTCGGCAATGTTGGACTCTAGCACCTCATCTAGAATGTCTTCATATAGTTTAGACTATTTCGGAATCGGATGTACAACTAAGAAATCTGCTAGTGCTTGGCCCTTAATAGCTTTTTATGGGACAAATACGATATCATATGGCATCAATAGTATTGTCCATGTAGCTAATCGAGAGTTTAGCGCTCTCAGCTTTGTCATAAGGATCCTGAGAAGATTGACTCGGTAAATGACATGGATCGTCTGACCCAAGACATAATGACGAGTCTTCTAGATGGCAAATACCAGCGCTAGATATTTTTATGATGGCGTTGTACCAGAGTTCGGTCCTGATCATTATCCTGCTCAGGTAGCAGATAGCTTGCTCATAACCTGCATTATTCTTCTGACCCAGTAGAGCGTCGAGAGAATGATCTATCGTGCGGACATAGAGCAGAAAAGGTTTACCTGCGACCGGTGCTGCCAGAACTTGGGGGCTTGTGAGATAAACCTTGATGTCGTCAAATGCCTTCCAAAATTCCTCTATCCACACGTAGGAGACTCCCTCCTTCATGAGTTTGGTACAAGATTGGTATTTTCCAGAAAGGTTTGCTATAAACCGTCAGATATATACGAGACATCCTTGTAAGCCTCGAAGTTCTCTATGGTTCTTCGGAGGGTTCATGTTGAGGATGGCCTTGGTCTTCTCAGGGTCAACATAGATGCTTTTTGCAGTGATGACGAACCCCAGGAATTTGCTGTTGGAAACCCCAAAGAAGGATTTAGCGGGGTTCATCTTGAGCTGATTCGCTCGCATGAGATCAAAGACTGTCCTCAGATCTTGTAAGTGACCACCTCGTAGACGGATTTTAACAGCGATGTTGTCAACGTAGCATTCGACTGTCTTACGGATGTATTGGTGGAAGATGGTGCTCATAGCTCGTTGGTATATGGCACCTGCATTCTTTAAGTTAAAGGGCATCACAGTATTGTAGTAACCCCCTTTTGGTGTCCTAAACGATGTGTGTTTCTCGTCATCCGAGAATATTTTGATATGGTTGTAGCCCGAATATCCGTCCCTAAAGGACATGCATTCAAAGCCATAAGTGTTGTCGATCATTAGTCGGTGATCGGGAGTAGGACTCGTCCTTTGGGCAGGTGGAGTTGAGGTCCAAGAAGTTGATGCAGACTCGAATCTTTCCGTTCTTTTTAGTAATGGGAACGATGTTGGCTACCCAATCTGGGTGTTGTTCCTCGTAAATAAATCTACTTTTTAAGAGCTTATCCACTTCTTTGTAATATCGTCCATGATGTTAGGACGGAAGAGTCGTTGTTGCTGCTTAATAGGCTTAACGTTGGGTAAGATATTAAGCTTATGCATTGTAACTTGTGGATCAAAACCTGGCATGCCTTCATAGCTCTAGGCGAAGACTTTAATGTATTCTTTGACAAGTTGAATCAAGGATTCCCGATCTTTTTCTGCTAAGCTTTTGCTGATAAAGATGGGTTTATACGAGAATTTGTCCCCTAAGTCAATTTGCTCGACTTCATCTTTAGTAGGTGGTTCTCGTAGCTCAAAGCGAGATTCCTACTGTACACCTAGGCATTGAGTCCAGGGTTCTTCCTCGAAGAACTCTACTACTTGATCATCGTCTTCTTCTTCTGAATGATATATAGATGTCAAGTCGACTGATAACACTTTCCTGAAGATCGGACCTATACTGGTATCGAAGTCCCAAGTTGAAGCTTCAGATGAGTGAGAATGTATAGCCCCTTTTACTTATGAACTCTCTGGGGTTGTCGGAGGTGTGATGTAGCTTACCTCCCGTTGAGTGTGATGGTAAAAGTCTTGTGGCTTCCCTTTTGAGACTGGAAGCTGTAAAAGAAGATGTCGACCTCTGCCATAGTTCAGACCTTGGCCGCTTTTCAAGTCATAATCCATCTTTTGGATAAGGAATTTGGCTTGATTGGTGTACCAATATACTTGTATTCTGCCGGTATTGGGTTCTGGCTCGAGTGGAGGAAGGTCTTGGTGACGCTTAAGTTCGCCAAAGATAATAGGTCACTCGTTCTAGTTCCGGGGCAGAACTATATAACTGACTTTTTGGCACATGATGACTCTATGTACATGTTTAATAGTTATTATTTGTGTTTGCACTGACTGTAAGGCATTATCTAGATTATATATGGCGTTCAAATATGGAAAACTATAATAATTCAAAGACAACCTTTTATTGATAAAATACGGGATCTTGTCCCGGGGAATTATATCATCAAGAAATGGGGCGTCAACATTGAAAAATATGTAATCTCCTAGTTCTTCGTCAGTGAGCACCGGAGTAGCCTTAGGCGATTCGAAAGAGTTAATCGGGAGGTTGACCCGTATTGGCTCTTGAGCCTGTGCTGAGAGAGATGTTGGGGATTTCCCTCGTAACTTGACTGTAGAAGCATGGAAAATATTGTTTTTAGTCCCACATCGGAAAGAAAAAGAAGAAAGGGCTCACTCCATTCTATAAATAGAGCCCCCTTTCTTCCTTTGAAAAGGGAACCAACTTCTCTTCCCTCCTTTCAACTTGGACTCTTCCTACTACGCACCTTCGGATGCTAAGTCGAAGAAGTCTAGGGCAGCGCGGGCTCATCGAGCTCAGTCAGCTGTCCCAACCTCTGACCATCAGAGCGCCCCGCTAACTGTTAAAGCGGGCCTCTGATAGAAAGTTGTAAACATGATACCTACGCACTCGTGTGCTCGAGATACCCGGGCCCACAAAACGAGTACAAAGGTTGATCGAGATGTCCTTGACTTGCGAGATGTGATCCTTCACAAGCGCAAGAAAAGAAGGGGATTCTCTATGCCGCTCGAATTCAACATGGAGCCTCATGCGGCTCAAAATCTAGAAAGCTTCATGCGGCCCAAAAGCAGCAGGGGGGCCTTAGGCAGCCCAAAATCAACATGAAAGCCCATGTGGCTCAGCCAGAAGGAGCCTCATGCGGCTCAGAAACTCATGCGGACCGAGGGTCTTCTGGAGCCTCATACGGCTCGGATAAGCTCTATGCGGCTACGACTCTTCGTACGGTCCGGTCATGACGACTCTTCATGCGACTCGAGTATGAAGACTCTCATACGGCTCGAGTATGGAGACGCTCATGCGGCTCGGTCGTAACGACTCTTCATGCGGCTCGGTCATGACGACGCTCATGCAGCTCGAGTATGAAGACTCTCATACGGCTCGGTCATGACGACTTTCATGCGGTTCGGGTATGGAGACTCTCATGCGGTTCGGGCACGACGACTCTCATGCGGTTCGAGTGTGATGACTTTCATGCGGCTCATGAGCACAACAGTTGGGACACGTGGCTGGACACGTGTCAAAAGCCGATCATATCTCAATAATTCAGATCTACTGCAATCAATGATTGGGTCAAATCCCAATAATCTGGGGACACGTGGCGGGAGAATGAATTAGATTTATTCACTCAGATTTGCAGACGTCAGCAAATCATCATGATGGAGATTTGTTGCAATCAGTATTAATTACTTATAGGATTTGGCATAATCTACATTAATGGCCCATAATCATCACACTCAAGACTAATGGCCCAGATTGATCAATCAACAGGCCGCCGCCACTTTAAAGGACAATCATTGTAAACCCTAATGATAGCATTCCCTTCTTATAAATAGCAAGGTGCCATTCCCTTGCAAAGAGGACCCTTTTTTCGAGATCAGAGAGCACGAGAATACTTGGAGAGAAAAAGCGGAGAGGGAGCAAAAAGAGCATTTCTTCAACGCCGAGCAATCTTCTGGAGCCAAGGCTGCATACCGATCGTCCAAGGAGTAAGGCAGAGCGGCCGTCGCTTTCTTGAGCCTCTATCGTCACCCCCCAGAATCTAAAATAAACAATTGTACTTAGACTGCTGTACCTAGGCTTTTGTCCCTAGGCTTTCTTTGTACAAGCGAGTTTGTAACGTGAAGTAAAAGTCCAGTCCTCCGATAATTGTTCTGCTCTTTTATATTTCATGGCAAACGCGATGGCAACTCTGCTGGGGACAAACTTCTCCACGGCAGAGGAGTTGGTGACGCAATCGGATGCAGCCAAGCTTGGCTCCACGCAACAGAAGATGGTCGTCCGTTTCGACCAACAGGCGTTTGAAGAAATGCTCTCTGAAGGAAGTGCTGGCCCGATCCAGAAGCGAACCCGCACAAAGAAAGCTCGCTGCGAGTGGAGGCCAAAATCATTTGCTCCTCCGTAAGCTCTGGACGGGGTACTCTCTGCTACCCAAGACGGCGAAGGCGACTCTCATGCGGCTCCACTTCGAGCCGTGGAGAACTCTGCTGTCCCCAAGTCCGGCAGAGGAAAGCACTACGATGCTGGACTTGCAGGGACAAAGAGCGACTCTATGCGCCCCAAGAAGAAGCTGAGCACTCCTGTGGCCAAATCTGCCAACCACATGCAGGAGGCTCATGCGGGTGAATCTACCAACCGCATGAAGAAAGGCTATACGGCCAGATCATCCAGCCGCATGAAGAAAACTCATGCGGCTGAGGCTCCCAGCCGCATGAAGAACACCTATGCGGCTACGTCTGCCAGCCGCCTGAAGACTACTGGTGACAGCCGCCTGACGTCTACTCCACGCGGCTCTGTCTTCGATCGCCTCTTTTATGGTCCTGATCTCTTGTGCTCCCAAGAAGATATGTCTGACTCTGTCTAGTATCACTTGGACTCTTCCTACTATGTGCCCTTACGCACTAGAGCAAAGAAGTCTAAGACAGCGCGAGCCTGGCGAGCTCGGTCCGCTGATCTGATCTCTGACCATCCGAGCGTCCCGCATACTGTTACACGGGTCTCGGATGGGAAGTTATACAGAACCACTCGAGTCCAGCCCCCGGCGGCAGACGGACAGAGAGGTTCGCAAAAGTCTTCCAAATTCCCGGGAGCAAACATGGTCGATCCAGACCCATCTGACTTGCGTGAGGCCGTCCTCCACAAACGTAAGGAAAAAGAAAATGCATCGGGGTACAAAGAGTCCTCCCATGCGCGTCACTGCACCCAAGTCATCATCAACTGCTGCTGTAATAACGCTACAATGCAAGAAGACCGGCAGTCCGTCTTTCAAAGACTGCAACAACCATCTTCAGAAGACGAGGCACTTCCTGTCGTCTCCTGCAACTCTGCTCAGAAAGTCCCCGCCGACGGGAAAGGGAAGAAGACCAACGCTCCTAGTCCGAAGATATCAACCACTATGACTAAGAGACTGTCGTCTAAGCGGGCGCCCACCACCGAAATCTTCCAAGGTACCCGTTCTAAAACGAAATCTGCTACAGTGGAAGATTCGTCATCCACAACACAGGGGGTTGCTGGGACTGGGGGTAGCACTCCTCCAAACCTCCACAACAATCCGATATTCCAAGAAGACGATCCGGGGGAGACAACTCTCCCATCAGATGCAGCAAACCCCGACGTTCCCGAGGACGTCCACAACTCCCAAGACGAGACGAACTCGAAAACTGGGGGTACCGTTCCTTCTGAGTCCGAACCAGAAGAGAACATTCCAACATACCTCGATGACTTCTCACTACAGGGGTATGATTCGGAGGGCGCTTCCTCCACCGCTCCGTCCATCTCTCATAATGTAAAGACGGTATTCATGACATACAGCAGCCAAGGCGGTTCCAGCGATCGCCAACGCATCGACACGCTCGAAGCCATATTGCTCACCTTGGTCAAGTCTGTGGACGAGATCAAAGCGTCTCTTCCAACTCTACAAGGAGGAACGCCTGGCCAAACAAGCGCGGGTCCCGCGGTCAATGCGGACTCGAATTCAGCAGCACCGAACCCGGGCAACGATCCTCCTGAAACAACGGCCTCCACCGCCGTGGACGAAGCCTGAGAAGCAAGAAGAGAGGTCCAAGAGCTCCGAGCCATGTTTCACGTTCGAGAAAATTCTCAAGACCTCAGAATACGGCAACCATACCCTGTTCCATGGAGGGATGTCCCCTTTCTGCCAAGATATAAGCCATTCAATATCAATCCTTATGATGGCAAGACCTCAGCAAGTCGGTACATCACTTACTTCGAGGTCACCACCGACCATCTGCTCCATGACGATGCCATTCTCACACGATTATTCATCGGGGCATTGGAAGGGGTCGTCTTCGACTGGTATCGTAACCTGCCAGACAACTGCATCCACTCCTTCGTCGGCTTCAAGCGTATGTTCTTGGAGAGATTCTACGAAGTAGGGCAGGACATCACAATGTCTACCCTCATGGACGTCGTCCATGGAGAGAAAGAGCTGACAAGAAACTATATCGAGCGGTTTCGCCAAACCGTAATGAAGCTGCCATCTGGAAATCCGGATTCCTTCTTGATTAAAATTTGCCAAAAGAGATTACTCCCAATAATCAGTCTCTGGATGGGCGAAAGTCAATTCAAGGACTGGAAGACGTTCATCATCAGCGCCACAAGCGTCGAAGAACGGTTGAAGAAGGCTCGCCAATTGGGATTGCACATCTCGGACGGAGAGAACAAGGGCAAGCGTCCCAACAACGACAATGGGGGTAGCCCCTCCAACAATCAGGACAGCAGGGGTAAGCAGGCTATGGTGGCCGATACAGCACAGAAACCTGAGCCAAAGCCGACAGACAAATAATGGCCGCAAATCACTTATTCCTTCGAAGACGGTCATGTCAAGCCCACCTTGGACATGCTCATACAAGGAGACAGAATTCAGCTTCCTCCACCAAGACGGGAACCGCGTCGGCAGAGATGGAGAACCCAAAGTACTGCCATTATCACCGCTACGTCCACCATGCTACACACGACTGCTACCAGCTAAAACGGTACATCCAAAACCTCATCGATTCGAATGCTCTGGCTATCGATTTCGAAGAGGTAACCATGGCAGCCAACATGGTGTCAGTACAATTCGGCAGCTTCCCTCCGACGAAAATCCAAGACGGTGTGGTCCCATCCCTCTGGCGACAATGGAGATTGCTAATCTTCTACCTCCCCGAGATCAGGCTGCTGGTCTAGCACCCCTCACCACATCACGAGGAGAGGTCATGTGGGTCCATCCAGACTTGGTGTCAGAAGTGACTCAGCCCACACCATCTTCTATTGGCAAGAAGAAGAGTGGAAAAGTCAGGTCCTGCCGCACAATCTCGGCAGATATAGAAGAAGCTACAGCCGTAGTCACGCGGTCTGGGGCACAATCCCAACCTGTGGCTGAACACCCGGCTGAAGATCTTCAGCCCGCTACAACTGATGCTCCGGGACCGGCTCAGCCTCCGACGACCGACAAGCCTAGGCCGAGGGAGACTCGCTTTGACAAATCCCTCCGAAAAGAGGCATCACAAGGGCTGGAGAAGCCCTACAACTTCGACATCTTAGCGCAATTGGCCAACACACCGGCCAAGTTGTCATTATACGAGCTTCTGAGACTCTCCAAGGATGTTCGTACGACTTTGAGCGATGCACTCCAAAATGTCGACGCATACCTGGCTCAGGTCAACCTCACGGGAGAAAACCCGCTTGCAGATCTCCAAGACAGCGCCTGCACGGGAGCGATGCCCAACATTGTCTTCACTCCTCAGGACATGCTCATCAAAACCAACCTGTACGATCGTCCATTATACTACACTGGATATATCGGCGACGTAAAGGTGGATCAGATGCACATCGATCCTGGCTCTTCCATAAGCATTATCTCGAAGGGTCTGCTACATCATCTCCGCATTACAATGTATCGTCTGACGCCTACAAGTACCGCCATCAGCGGTTTCAATTCGGGCAGGAGCTACCCAATTGGGAAGATTCGTCTGAAGTGTCAGATTACGATCTCCAATCAGAAGTCACCTGCTACGTCATAGATACAGACACTTCTTACAACATCCTCTTGGGGCGCCCGTGGATACACGATTATATGATCGTGCCTTCCACGCTACACCAGTGCTTCAAATATGTCGACAAATACGGCTTCGTGAGGACAAAATTTGCTGATATCGATCCCTTCAAAGGGGTCGAATCCTACTACTCAGACTCCTGCCTATACAAAAAGTCGAAGAGGCACCTTGATGAAGGAGATGTGCAAGCTCGTACCGAGACAGCCACAGGATCAGAAGAACCTCTGACGATCTACCTCCAAGCTCGCAAACCTGGCTAGTCCGTACCCCTTACAGCCACTCTGCGTAAGGACGCAATCAGCCTCTCGGCACAAGAAGAGCAAATGATAATCCGACTGCCAATGTCTGGCCAAGTGCCAAGACCCACAACGAAGCCACTGACAATCAGGCTGCCGGGAGTCGGCCAGCCACAAACGGAGAAGCTCAATCCCTCCGACAAGCCAATGACGATACGTCTTTCCAAGAAGAATCGTCACCCCGATACAAAGTCTGGGGCTTCTAGTAAGCCAACAACTCCCCGCCCAGCACCGAGTACCAAACTGGGGGTGGCTAGTGCGCCAACAACCCCACATTCTGCTCCACCCATGGAACTACTGATAATCAAGTTTCCCAAGTCATCCTCTCAGTCTGCATTTACACAGGGGGTGGCCGAAGAAGAGTCAGAGCTGGCCAAGTATGTGGCTGCTCACACTGAGACTTGCTCATGTTGTCCATCAATGGCAAGTTCCTGAAGAAGTATTACGTCCGAAATGACGTCCTCAAAAAAAAATCCCCGATGATTGAGTTATGTACCCTCCGGTACCGCTGAACTCACATTCTTCAAATCCCAGATTATTGAGTTATGTACCCTCCGGTGCCGCTGAACTCACAGCCACAACATTTCAGATTATCGAGTCATGTACCCGCTGGTGCCGCTGAACTCACATCCACAATATTCCAGATTATCGAGTCATGTACCCGCTGGTACCGCTGAACTCACATCTCAATATTCCAGATTATCGAGTCATGTACCCGCTGGTGCCGCTGAACTCGTATTTCAATATTCCAGATTATCGAGTCATGTACCCGCTGGTGGCTCTGAACTCACATTTCGGTCACTCTCTCAGATAGCAAGTCATGTATGATCATACCCCTGAACTTTCTGCTTGGAAGAGATCCTCTCTCATGATCTACTACCCGCACTCCTAGTGCACAAAAAGGGTAACCGATCCACAAATTTCCAAAATGGCCATGTCCTCATTACCTCTGAGTCATTTCATTTCCGCCAAAAATAAATCACCCCTTACATAGAACTTCCACGTCCTCATTACCTCTGAGTCGTTCTATGTACCCTTCTTCATTGAGCCCACTCCTGTCATGTCCTCATTACCTCTGAATGGGAAGGCTCCGTCAAAGAAACCTGTATGCTTGCCATGTCCTCATTACCTCTGAGTAAGTATGATGATTCCCTTTCAACTTATTATCTGTACCCATAACCAGAGTACGCCAAGGATAATAGGTCTACAAATATTATCTGCTGAGTCCACTCCTGCCATGTCCTCATTACCTCTGAGTAGGAAGACTCCACGGTAAAACCTATGTACTTACCATGTCCTCATTACCTCTGAGTAAGTATGTTGGTCCTCTGTCGTCTTATTATCCGTACCCTGAACCAGGGTACGCCAAGGGTAATAGGTCCATAAATGTCCTCTGTTGACCATAAATGTCCTCTGTTGACCACAAATGTCCTCTGTTGACCATAAAAGTCCTCTGTTGACCACAAATATCCTCCGTCGAGTCCACTCCTGCCATGTCCCTCTGAGTAGGAAAATTCCATGATGAAAAGCCCTCATGCTTGCCATATCCTCATTACCTCTGAGTAAGTATGTTGGTTCCCTTTCATCCTATTATCTGTATCCTAAGCCAGGGTACGCCAAGGATAATAGGCCCACAAATGTCCTCTGCTGACCACAAATGTCCTCAGTTGACCACAAAAGTCCTTTGTTGACAACAAATATCCTTCGTCGAGTCCACTCCTACCATGTCCCTCTGAGTAGGAAGATTCCACGGTAAAAAGCCCTCATGCTTGCCATGTCCTCGTTACCTCTGAGTAAGTATGTTGGTTCCCTTTCATCCTATTATCTGTATCCTAAGCCAGGGTACGCCAAGGATAATAGGCCCACAAATGTCCTCTGCTGACCACAAATGTCCTCAGTTGACCACAAATGTCCTCTGTTGACCGCAAATTTCTCATCATGCCCCGGGAGCCCAGCTGCTCCATGGCATTCTTTCGCCCGATACCAAGAACCTCCATATCCGCCTTACCGCGGAGTTGTTCTAGGTATCCCTATCAAACTTATTATCCGTACCTAAAACCAAGGTATGCCAAGGATAATAGGTCCACAAATGTCCTCTGTTGACCATAAATGCCGTACTAGGTCCCTAGTACATCCACATCTTTCCTCATCATCACATGCTTTCGGAGCCCAGCTGTTCTATAGTATTCTTTCACCCAATGTATAGAACTTCCACGTTAATAGCACCTCTGAGTTGTTCTATGTATCCTCATTCGAGTTCACTCCTACCACGTCCTCATTACCTCTAAGTAGGAAGGCTCTACTTTAGACCCATATTTACCACGTCCTCATCCCCTCTGGGTAAATATGATGGTTCCCTCTCTCAACTTATTATTCGTACCTAAAACCTAGGTACGCCAAGGATGATAAGTCCACATAAAATCTCCAGCGGAACTACCCAAACCTATCACGTCCATGCTACCTCTGATTGGATTGCCACACCCAAACATCTCTACTTTCCATGCTTCTTATTCAAAGTGTTCCAAATTTACAATTTAGAAACTTTGAAGGGGGTCCAGTAGAAGCATGAAAAATATTGCTTTTAGTCCCACATCGGAAAGAAGAAGAAGAAAGGGCTCACTCCATTCTATAAATAGAGCCCCCTTTCTTCCTTTGAAAAGGGCACCAACTTCTCTTCCCTCCTTTCAACTTGGACTCTTCCTACTACGCACCTTCGGGTGCTAAGTCAAAGAAGTCTAGGGCAGTACGGGCTCATCGAGCTCAGTCAGCTGTCCCAACCTCTGACCATCAGAGCGCCCTACTAACTGTTAAAGCGGGCCTCTGATAGAAAGTTGTAAACATGATACCTACGCACTCGTGTGCTCGAGATACCCGGGCCCACAAAACGAGTACAAAGGTTGACCGAGATGTCCTTGACTTGCGAGATGTGATCCTTTACAAGCACAAGGAAAGAAGGGGATTCTCTATGCCGCTCGAATTCAACATGGAGCCTCATGTGGCTCAAAATCTAGAAAGCTTCATGCGGTCCAAAAGCAGCAGGGGGGCCTTAGGCAGCCCAAAATCAACATGAAAGCCCATACGGCTCAGCCAGAAGGAGCCTCATGCGGCTCAGAAACTCATGCGGACTGAGAGTCTTCTGGAGCCTTATACGGCTCGGATAAGCTCTATACGGCTACGACTCTTCATACGGTCCGGTCATGACGACTCTTCATGCGACTCGAGTATGAAGACTCTCATGCGGCTCGAGTATGGAGATGCTCATACGGCTCGGTCGTGATGACTCTTCATGCGGCTCGGTCATGACGACGCTCATGCGGCTCGAGTATGAAGACTCTCATGCGGCTCGGTCATGACGACTCTCATACGGTTCGGGTATGGAGACTCTCATGCGGTTCGGGCACGACGACTCTCATGCGGTTCGAGTGTGATGACTTTCATGCGGCTCATGAGCACAACAGTTGGGATACGTGGCTGGACACGTGTCAAAAGTCGATCATATCTCAATAATTCAGATCTACTGCAATCAAAGATTGGGTCAAATCCCAATAATCTGGGGACACGTGGCGGGAGAATGAATTAGATTTATTCACTCAGATTTGCAGACGTCAGTAAATCATCATGATAGAGATTTGTTGCAATCAGTATTAATTACTTATAGGATTTGGCACAATCTACATTAATGGCCCACAATCATCACACTCAAGACTAATGGCCCAGATTGATCAATCAACAGGCCGCCGCCACTTTAAGGGACAATCATTGTAAACCCTAATGATAGCATTCCCTTCTTATAAATAGCAAGGTGCCATTCCCTTGCAAAGAGGACCATTTTTTCGAGATCAGAGAGCACGAGAATACTTGGAGAGAAAAAGCGGAGAGGGAGCAAAGAGAGCATTTCTTCAACGTCGAGCAATCTTCTGGAGCCAAGGCTGCATACCAATCGTCCAAGGAGTAAGGCAGAGCGGCCGTCGCTTTCCTGAGCCTCTATCGTCACCCCCCAGAATCTAAATAAATAATTGTACTTAGACTGTTGTACCTAGGTTTTCATCCCTAGACTTTCTTTGTACAAGCGAGTTTGTAACGTGAAGTAAAAGTCCAGTCCTCCGATAATTGTTCTGCTCTTTTATATTTTATGGCAAATATTGACCACGAGGGGAGTTGACAATTGGGGAGGCTTTTCCTTGAGCTGAACCTTCAGAGGTGTCTCAACTGGTGCCTCGAAGACAGGTGCCTTCCCACACAATTTAACCACTAAAGGAGTTGACACCTGGGGAGGTCTCCCCTTGAGCTGTATCTTCAAGAGGGATTTAGTTGTTGTTTCAACTAGAGAGGCTGGTGCCTTCCCGTGTAGCTTAACTACGATAGGGGTCGATGCTTGGAGAGATTTTCCTTTAAGTCGCACCTTCAGAGGGATACCAGTCATCATTTCTGCTTCAGTATCGGCCTCTGCTTCTGCTTCTGGTTCATCATCGGCATCGTTGGTTTCATCATCCAGATGAATTGATTTGTAAAGATCAAAGTCGGTAAAAAAGACCTCAATCCCTCTGAAAGGATCGATATCAGCGAACTTCGTCCTGAATATGTCGTTGGTGGACACGTATTTCATGTATTGGTGGAGAGTAGATGGCACTACCGTGTATTCATGTATCCATGGTCACCCCAATAGGATGTTATAGTTGACGTCCGCGTCCATGACATAGCAAGTCACCTCTATCTGGAGATTATTGATATGACATTTCAGTCGGATATTACCCAATAGTTCGCTCTTGCTAGCGTTAAAGCCGCTGATTGTAGTGTTGGATGCATTCAGGCGATGCATCGGGATCCCCAATGTCTGGAGGATAATGCTAAGAGAAGACATAAGGTTAATATGGATTCGATCCATCCTGATGGCACTGATGTACCCTGTGTAATACAATATTCTGTTTTGTCGATTGTTCTTGAGTAGCATGCTATTGTGTGAAGGTGATGTTGGGGATAACTTTCCCTATGTTACGGCAGTACGGACATGCTGTTGGATCTTCTTCACGCTACTTGACTTGGCTGATGAATGACTCAGCATCCTTCAGTTCCTTACGTAGAGCCTCTCAAGTATCTTTGGATAGTTGGAGATGCTCAAATAGGGATAGTCGAGTCAGAGTACTAGCGAGCTCCGCCAGTATGTCGAAGTTGTAGAATTTAGTCAACCTTGTGATATTGTCTTTTCGTAGAGGCCTGTCGAAATGAGCCAATTTTTTCCTTCCGTTTGTCAACTGCTGGAGGTTGGGATGGACCCTCCCATTGGGCAGCCATGGTGGTGACAGGAGGCGACACTTCGATCGGAGCCTCCTCTTGCTGGATGTTCTGCTATGAGCGCATCTGAACAAGAAGGGCTTCCTCAGGAGAGGAAGTGATTGTGCGACAAGACTTGGTCTTCTTGCCTTTGGTTTTGGAGGTAGGATGTACCCCTAGTTAAGCCAATTCTGGAGCTAGATCTGGGTGGACCCACATGATCTCTTCCCGGGACGTCGTAAGTGGTATTAGTCCACTCACATTATCATGAGCTGGTAGAAGGTTGATTACTTCCATTGTCGCCTTTGGATGGGGACGGCGCCATTTTGAGCTTTAGTAGGTGGCAAGATGCCAAACTAGTGTGACACTACGTTAGTCGAGACTGTATTTTTCTTATAGTAAAGTGAGAGGATGTTCACATTGATCAAGCATTTTATGTAGTTCCTCAAGATATAACAGTCTTGGGTCGGATGCCCGACGAACCGATGGTAGTGACAATACCTCTGGTCGCCTACCCTGTCAACCTTGTCAGGACGCTTTGGATCAGGCAACTTGATTTTGTCGCTTTACTTCAGCATTTCGAAGGGTTACAGGGTGTCTCTGTCATGAAGGAGTAAACCTCTTTTAGTCTTAGTGCGGGCGGTGGTTTCTGAGTGGGCCCTTGTGTGCTTTTTGAGACATTGACAGTCAATGCCTGCATTCCTTTCTGTTCGTACATATTGCTGTTGGCAATGGCACATTTTTCTTTATCATCGAACGCAGGAAAGCTAACCCCCAGAAGCCGTGCGTCACATTCCTTCTTCTCGGCACTTTCGGCATCGATAATCAGCGCACTCCAATCTGGAGACTGGACAGAGTCGAGCGAGAGCTTGATCGCAGGCATCATATTCATGCCACATGAATCTATCAAAACATGTCCTGGTATACCCGGAGGAAACCTTAAACAAGCTTGCCGGAAATGCTCGATGAAAGCTCGAACGGTCTCTTTCTCCTTTTGGACCGCTTCTATCAGAGATAATATTGTCATATCGTTTCCTCCGTCATAGAATCGGTCAAGGAACAGATGTGTTAAGTCATCGAAGGAGGATATACAGTTATTGGGAAGACTGCAGTACCAGTCGTAGGCGGCTCCCTTCAATGCCCTGACGAACAAACGAGTAAGCAAGGCATCTTCCTTCGGGAGATTTCTGTCACAGAGTGGAAGTAGGTCAGATATCGGCGGAGAGACTCCTTTACGTCAAATGGTGTCAATATTTGAGGTTTATATTTGGGAGGATAAACCACTTTGTTCCATTCAGGAGGATAAGGTTGCCGAATCCCAAGCATCTGGCGTTCCTCCTATTAATTTTGCACTTCAAAGCAATCGTTCAAATCTCTCACTATCCCAACCAGCTCTTCCGTAGAACTAGGAGCAGGTGTGGGAGGTAAAGTATGAAGCTCGGTACCCGAAGGAGCTGACGTTCGAGGTAAAGTATGATGACCTGTCCCTGAAGATACTCGTTGAGGAGGTATACTTGACTCTCCGTTAGCCCTAGGATCAGGACTGGTAGATGCAGGTTCCCTTTGAGAAGTCAGATTATTCTGAATCTCAAACACCATTTGGGTCAAAGATTGTATGGTGGTGGAGGGTCTTGAGGCCATCTTCCAAGATATCTATGTGCCGTACAAGATCCCGAGCGGAAGCTTCTATTTTTTTTTCGTCGCCACCCCCTGCCATGTAGACGGGCATGACATGGATAGAAGTGGATGGATCGATCGATGTTTCACTTTCAGCCTCGCTTTCTTGTGGGAAGGTTGGCCTAAGAGTTTTTTCTTCTGACGCCCCGTACTGGCTACCCCCAGCTACATCAGGGTAAGCTCCTTGGTGGATGCCCTTATCTTTGAACGAAGGGTTATCATGGACAGTTGGGTTATAATCACCCCCAGCTTGCATCATTGTTGAAGCCTGACTTCTCAACCGAGTATTCTGGAACACCCCGGTTGGCGAAACTACTGCTTTGTTTTTCTTTGGTCGACTTTTTGATGGACCAGCCGAGGTCAAGGAGTTGGTGGTGGTTGTGTTTTACCATAATGCATGGGTGTTGGAGACGACATGGCACGAGGCAACCGGAGATACTGTCTCGTCGTCGATTGGCACTTTTTTCGATACGAAGTCGGATAGGTGTATCTGGTTGCAGTCGCTGGAATACAGACCGCCTTGGTAGTGCCACCATTGTTTTACAAGAAAAGTAATTGATGGTGACCATAGAACAAGTATGCCCCGCGAGGGGCACATCGTGCATGGAGGTCATCTCTTCCGAGCTACGTCTGTGAGTGATCACATTGGTAGATCGTGTGAGGAGAGTTTCATATTTGTACCCCCTCTAGGCACATGGCAAGGCCAAGCGCTGGGGTGATTATGTGAATGTTGCACCCCCTGATCTAGTTTCAATGCATGAAATGCACCCAGATCATTGGTGGAAGAACAACAAGTATTACGACTTAAATCCACTTTATGCACAACTAACGGGGGCGCATGGGTTTGAAGCAACAAGATTTTCCTCACCCAGCTTGGTTCCATGCACAAGTGTAACGCCCCAGTCCAAAAATACTTAGGACCAAGTACGTAGGCATGCCAGCTGCACATATACAAAGATACTCCAACATATGGAATCCTCGTATACTACATAAGTTGTAAAATGCAGTTAACCATGATAACTAAATCTCATCCGCAGAAAAAAAGAATAATAATATAATTACTATAAATTTATCATTTGTACAAGTAGTCGGACGGAGATAAATCTACTACCAACTAATTTAAATGAGAAAAATATACAAGAAATTGATCGATAAAGATGGCAAGATGAACCATGAGCAGTCATCTTCGAAGGAATGGGAAGACCACGATCTGGGCTAGAGCACCTGCGAATCATCATGAAAAGCACACACCTTGAGAGATAATCAGGTCCTCAGAGGGACGTAACAAGACACAAGAAAACACCATGCCATATAACCGGTGATATATAATAGAGAGTAAAAGGGAATGCATGCAATAGGTGCCTACCAGTTCTACAACGATAATGGAGTTAAGAACAAACCTTCTACGCATGGGAACTTTGGCTACAGGTACAGGAAACTCGTGTATGGTCCCACCAGGATACTAGGGACCTCAAAGCATAACATTCCTCGAATGTCAGAGGCCAGCAGGATTACGAATAGGAAAGTGCATGCGTGGCCCATACCTTAAGGAACTGTTCTACCCATCCAATGCCTAGTAGGGTCATATCCATGACTCCTAGGAACCTCTAGTAACTGCCAAGTCTACTAGCATGCAATTCTATTGGCAGTTACTCCTAACCGTCGTACGCCTCAAACGTATCGGTGGTTGGCAGTCTACGCGAGTACGTGTCCTACATGTGACTCACAATACGTAGTAAAGCATGTGTCATGGCCATATGAGATATACCAATATCTAATCATCAAATGGGTGGTCACTAGGCTAAGTCAATGCAAGAATATAATATAAAAGCAGGTAATACGACCGATATAGTCGCTTGCACCCAAGTGTGACTTGGATGCACAGTAATATAAAAACATAGAACAAATATATGAAACTAAAAATAAATGACCAAAAATAAAGTAAAGTAATCACAGAGTAAGGTGGCAAGGTATCTGGCCTGGCAGAAAAGGAATAACAACTCCAAGCAATCAATCACGTCAGCAAGAATTCTCAAAATTCATGAACGGCTCCGGATGCTGAAACAGACATCAAGAACGTTCCCGGCGTAAAATATATATCTAGGAAATGTCAATCTAAAAGTCAAATCCTGGAACAGGGGTAAAATTATAATTTTGGGTCAAAACAATATCCGTCATTGGACCCGTTTTGCACCAAAATGCGTGCTAATGTCTATGGTCTCTAAAGTAGTCAAACTATATATCTACAGGTCCGGTTTGAGGAGACAAACCCAACCGTATATCCAAATTTGGATTATGGCGGGCCGTATACAATTTTACCCGTTGGAGCGGGTCGCGGGCCCGACAAGTAGGCATTCTGGTCGACCTTCTCAGAATCGGACCAAACTTGGCATACAGGACCAAAAAATGATACAGTCCTGTTGGCGTATGTTTTGTCTCGAACCGATGATTGTATACGAAGTTATGGCTAAGTTTGCAAAAGGTTGATACGAGGGTATCTTGACGGATGCACACTGATTTCGTCGCGCACACGCAACGAAATCGAGTTCCGTCAGTTTCCACACGTTGGTAATGTAAACCCCCAATATTTTCTAATTATTTTAGTGTTTTAAAAATTATTTTTTGATATTATTTAGAATTAATGTGGTAATTGGTATACTCGAAATTATAGATATATATATATTATATGTATGATTGTGCTTGATATATTTTTAATTGTTAATAAATATTGTCTACAATTGTTACAAATATTTTACTACTTAATTAAGAATTTTAGAATTTTTTTTCTTGTGAATATATACATATATATATGTATATATATAGATATATAGACCTATATATATATATATATTGTTAAAAAAAAATTGAAAGCATTGGGGGGGGGGGGGGGGACCCGTCCCCCTACTACCAATATTCACTAAGCAGCTCAGCTGCTAATGCATTGAACCCAAGCCAATGCTTAGCCCCAGCCACCAAGTCAAACCCGACCCCTATTTCTAATACCTCTAACTCTTAGCAGCAGCTATAGCTGCAATGGTTTAGCAAACCCAAACTTTAGCAACCCGACCCCACCATTCCTATTACTACCTAAGCCAACGCCAACTCACCACGTGAGTTCTTTTCTCCACAAACTAGCAGCTGCATTACTTTGAACCCGAGCCCATATGGTAATCCTATTCGAATAGGATTAGTAGCGACGGAGAGCATATATAAGCAACTGCTCGAAGATTAAAACCCTAACCCCTCTCGTAAATCCAATATCCTCCAACCCCATGGCCGCCACCTTCCCACGAACACCCCGACCATTCGCCACCGCCAGGATCGCCGGAGCGCCGCCCCCCTACCGACAACAACCGACCCCTATTCGGGAATTCGACAACAAGGTACTTTTTTGGCCTTGATTATTTTTCGCACAATTGATAGTTTTGCGATCCGAAGGCTGCTACATGTAGGCAATGTAACCCTCTTTGAGTCCCTTCAAAGGTAATCAACTATAACCCTCTGGTTTGACAAGTAACTCGATGCAAAGTCGAGTAAAAACTCTGTCGAAAACAGAATTTGAATCTAGTTTCAAACCACCACTTAGAAGCCGAATTCTGAACTGTGTGGCGAGTTTTTTCAAAAACTAATTAAACATGTGTGAAGACAACATAACCATGATTGAAACGCAACTTGTAGATCTATATTTCGAGTTCTGTGTGAGAATTAAATCAGTGTTGAACTTGTGAGAAAAACTGCTTCAAAAGCATTAAAAACTTTAGAATTTTGTTCGATACGACGTACGCCCCGATAAATCGGACGACGTGGTCGCACGCTATATACATCGAAAAGCGCGTATGGATGTTGCAGACATGTGGGAACTGACGGAACTCAGTTTCGTCGCGTGTGCGCGACGAAATCAACGCGTATCCGTCGAGATACCCCCGTATCGGCGTTTTGCAAACATGCCCATAACTTCGCGTATAGTCGTTAAATCGCGACAAAACTTACGCCAACAGGTCCGGATCGAAATTTTGGTCCTGCATGCCAAGTTTGGTTCGATTCTGAGAAGGTCGAATCGGAACACATTTTTGGCGGGCCCGCGACCCACTCAAACGGGCGATTTTGTGCACGGCTCCTCGGAATCCAAAACTGGACATACCATTGAGTTCCTCTCCTCAAACTGAAATCGTAGACATATAGTTTGACGACTTTAGAGACCATAGACCTTGGCACGCATTTCGGTACAAAGCGGGTCCAACGGCGGACATCGTTTTGACCCGAAATTACGATTTTGCCCCTGTTCCAGAATTTTACTTTTGGACAGGCGTTTCCTAGGTATATCTTCTTCACTGAGACCATTTTTGATGTTTGTTTCAGCGTCCGGAGTTGTTTTGAGATTGTGACGATTCTTGGCTGACATTGTGATTACTTGGACTTACCACGTTGCACCATCAGGCAAGATACCTTGCCACCTTACTCTGTGATTATTATATTCTTATTTTCAGTTGTTATTTTTAGCATTTTGTTCGTGATATTTAAACTGTGCATCCAAGTCACACTTGGATGCAAGCGACTCTATCGATCGTTTTTCTTGCATTATTTATTCTCTTGCATTGACTTAGTTTATTGACCACCCATTGATGTTGAGGTATTGGTATATCTCATACGGCCTTGACACTTGTTGTATCACGTGATGTGAGTCACATGTAGGATATGTTTTTGCGTAGTCGGCTGGCCACCGATACGTTTGGAGCGTGCGAGGATAAGAGTAACTGCCAATAGTATTGTATGTTAGAAGACTTGGAGGTTACTAGAGGTTCATATCAGTCATGGAGATGATGATACTAGGCATTGGGTGGGGAGAACAATACCTGACGTATGGGCTTCTTTATACTTCCATGATTACCTGTGCGCTCCTCCGGAGACGCAGGCTCCAGGCGCCCTCTTTTCCCAGAGCGTTATGGACGTAGCCCCTTGCACATGGTGCCCTCTGACGCTTCTCGAGCATTATGGACGTAGGCCCCTGGTACCCTATATGGGAACTATGCCGATCCTATTTACAGCCAGGGCTCATGCGTCGAAGGATTGTATCTCAACTGCATATTCACAGTAGAATAGTCAGGAATCCGATTGCATGCATACCCTTTCTCTTATTATATTTTCCTAATTTATATGGCATGGTGTTTTCTTGTATCTTGCTATGTCCCCTGAGGACCTGGTTATCTCTCCAGGTTTAGACGATTTTCCACAGGAGTACGGAGCGACATTGGAGCTATCCTACATTGATGACGAGGCAGTGCCTACTGATTTCTAGTTTATTCTATATTTGAGACAGTTGTAGACATTATTTTATATCTCTTTTCTTTCTATTTTGCGGAGGCTGGACTCCGATTTTGTGAGACTATTTTTCATAGCTGTTTGGAGTGAGTATGTTCACCCGGCTATCTTTTGATAATCTGCTTTATTCATTTGGACTTTATTATCTTCTGTGTTGAGCTGTGATGAGATTAGATATGTTATTCTGGCCTATGGTTATTTTATTTACAGCTTATGAGCATATACGAGGATTCTATATATTGGAGTATTCTTCATATATGTACAGCTGGCATGTTCACGTACTCGGTCCTACGTATTTTGGGAATGGGGCATTACATGTTTTTGTGGTGGCCCATGCATGTCTAATTTAATATTATTGGGTTACATGACTGTGCCCAGCAAGCCTGCATATAGGAATAGGAATATCTCATCCAGAACTACTACTATCCCTTGACTTCCAATCTTTTTGAAACTTCCTTGATTATTTGATTTATCCCATATCTAATCTTTCCTAATATCAACTTATCTTCCTCGTGCTATCAGTATGAATCTACGAAGCGGACGTACTTCTGCCTTGGCCCTCACATCTAGTGAGGAGACTACTTCGGAGGGACAGAATCCTTCCATGACTCCAGCGACACCTTGCCAGCCAGGACTGTCACAGCCTACTACGACACCGACGACGGAGTACCCAGAGATAGCAGCACCCCTAGCCAGGCTGGACAGACTACTACCATGCCACCGGGAGGGAATGCACCACTGCCACCACCACCACCATTCCCTCAGCAGTTTCCCCCAAAGTCGGGACCTCAGATGCCTCCACCACCGACTGATGGGAGCCCTAATACTCAATTTATGTATACCATGATGCAGGCTCAGTGGCAGCAGACTGAGCTGATGAGACAGACGATGATGGCAGCTATGGCTAGACCTCCACCACCACCACCAGTACCAGTACCAGCACCGGCTCTGCATCACTATGAAGGCTCTATCAAGAATTTCACAGATATGAACCCCAAGGCCTTTAGAGGGACGGAGAATCCATTAGAGGTATCATAGTGGCTTATTAGTACCGAGAAGCTACTGAAGGCATCCCAGTTACCAGCTCGAGATTGGATGATAGCAGTGGACCTACTGTTAGAAGACAATGCTCACCACTGGTGGAAGGCGGAAGAGAGACGATTAGGCACTGGGATCACTTGGAAGCAGTTCTATGATGCATTTTATGGGAGATTCTTCCCTATTCATGTTCGAGATGGTCTCTATCACCAGTTCCTCCATCTGAAGCAAGGGAATATGACAGTTGATCAGTATGACTCGGAGTTCAATCGCCTGAGTCGATTTGGTACGGGATTGATTCCGACAGAGTTAGAAAAGGCGAGGAGATTTCACCAGGGGCTTGAACCAGAGCTCAAGTCATATACGACTACCCAGTCTCGAGTCTCCCATTCAGCTGTCTTGGAAGAAGCTCGTGCTCAGAAGATTCTTCGCAAGGAACAGTAGCAGACATCGAGACGCCATACCCCAGCAGTTACACCAGCCTGAGCCACTCAGAGTGGACCTATTAGGAGGGCCATATGACAGTTCCAGCAGAGGCCCTCACCTTATCAGAAGCCCGTTTGCCATTATTGCAGAAAATAAGGACATCTCCAGAGCGACTGCAGGACTCGCCTCGGATTATGCTTGAGATGTGGATCCAATCAGCACATGCTCAAGGACTATCCGGAGCAACATACAACAGTACAAGCTTGGCAGAACCCGAGACCCACAGCTCCAGCTCTCCCAGTACCACGGCCCGTAGCAGGAGCACCTCGTCCACCATTGCCTCCCCAAGGCGTACAGTACAACAAGGCCAGAGCTCAGGGCCCGGGACAGAATTATGGGCAGGTATTCTTACTTGCTGTTGAGGATATAGAGACAGAGGCGGAGGTCATAGCAGGTATGGTTTTAGTTGCATCTTTTCCTGCTATTATATTATTTGATACTGGAGCCACACATTCATTTATAGCCACTAGTTTTGCCACTAGACACAGCATTCCCATCACACCCTTAGCTAAGAATGTTAAAATCCTCACTGGAGGAGGAGTTGTACCTGTTAGTGGTGTTTGCAAACTTTGTCCTGTAGTGGTAAATGGCAGAGAGATGATGACACGACTTCTTGTATTCCCTATGCCGACATTTGATGTGGTTCTTAGAATGGACTGATTGAGCCAGCATTTCGCTCTCATAGACTGCCATAGGAGCAGTATTATCTTCAGACCACCGAATACGGCAGAGTTCGAGTTCACCAAAGAGGATGCCTTGAGGAGCGATACATCTGCATCGGGGACTCATATGATGATGCATGACACCCCTCAACACCATATTATCACCGAGTTCGAGGATCTATTCCCCGAGGAGTTGCCAGGACTACCACCTGACCGAGATATTGAGTTTTCTATTGAGCTTATTCCAGGAGCCGAGCCTATTTCATCTCGAGTATATCGTCTAGCACCCAAGGAGTTGGTAGAGATGAAGACGCAAATTGATGACTTATTAGAGAAGGGATTTATTCGTGCCAGTGCGTCACCATGGGGAGCACCCGTTCTTTTTGTGCCTAAGAAAGACGGGACAGTGCGCATGCATCGACTACAAAGCCTTGAATGCGGTGACGGTGAAGAACAAGTATCTCTTGCCACGTATAGACGATCTATTCGATCAACTAAGTGGAGCAAAAGTATCCTCCAAGATTGACTTACGATCAGGCTATCACCAATTGAAGGTTCGGAAGGAAGATATTGCCAAGACGGCCTTTCAATCGAGGTATGGACACTACGAGTTCTTGGTCGTGCCTTTCGGTTTGACCAATGCACCCGCAGTTTTCATGAATTTAATGAACAAGATCTTTTACCAATACTTGGACAAATTTGTAGTAGTCTTTATAGACGATATCTTGATTTACTCTAAGAGCCAAGAGGAGCATGAGCATCATCTATGGATAGTTTTAGGAACATTGAGGAACGAGAGACTCTTTACGAAGCTTAGCAAGTGTAATTTCTTTCTCAAGGAGGTATCATTCCTTGGTCATATTGTTACGGGTGATGGTATATCGGTAGACCCAGAGAAAATCACAGTACTCGAATTATGACCCGCTCCCACATCAGCTTCTGAGGTGAGAAGTTTCCTCGGACTTGCGGGTTACTACCGACGGTTCGTAGAAGATTTCTCTCGAATAGCGGGACCTATGACTCGATTGACTTGCAAGGATCAGGTGTTTATATGCACAGACGAGTATCAAGCCGCTTTTGACGAGTTGAATAAGCGATTGACCACAGCACCGATCTTGACACTACCATCGGGCCCAGGAGGATTTATGATCTACAGCGACGCATCTGGGAAGGGATTAGGATGTGTATTGATGCAGCACGGTCGTGTAGTAGCATATGCATCGCGACAGTTGAGAATGCATGAGAAGAATTATTCCACCCACTATCTAGAGCTTGCAGCGGTTATCTTTGCTTTGAAGCTATGGAGACACTACTTGTACGGCGAGAAGGTTGATATCTATACTGATCATAAGAGCCTTAAGTACGTATTCACACAAAAGAAGTTGAATATGCGACAACAACGTTGGTTGGAGTTAATGAAGGATTATGAGATCGAGCTTCATTATCATCCGGGCAAGGCTAATGTCGTGGCAGACGCATTGAGCCGTAAGCCCATGGCACACTTTTTGACTACACAGAAGGAATTGATTAGAGACTTGGAGCAGCTTGGTATTGAGGTATTATTACCTGGAGCAAACGGCGTATTAGCCAACCTTCAAGTGCAATCATCATTGGTAGAGCGCATCAAGACAGCATTGCCTAATAATGATAGATTTCGACGGCTGAAAGAGAGGACAGAAGCAGGAGAGCAGACATGTTTGAGGATCCACTCAGATGGGACACTGCGATGTTGTGATCCCATTTATATACCCAATGGAGATCTACGGCAGGAGCTGATGGCCGAGGCTCACAGTTTGACTTACTCTATTCATCCCGGAGGGGTCAAGATGTATCGTGACTTACGATAGTATTATTGGTGGCATGGAATAAAGCGAGAGATAGCTCGTTTCGTTGCCAAGTGTTTGGTATGCTAACAAATTAAGGCGGAGCACTAGAGGACGGCCGGATTATTGCAGCCGCTACCTATTCCCGAGTCGAAGTGGGAGCACATTACTATGGATTTCGTCACAGGTTTTTCTCGGAGTCCTAGGGGACGTGACGCAGTGTGGGTGATTGTTGATAGACTTACGAAGTCAGCATATTTCTTACCTTTTAGAGTAGGCCAATCGACAGAGGTATTGGCAGAGATGTATATAGAGCAGATTGTGAGATTGCATGGTATGCCTGTTAGTATTGTGTCGGACCGTGACTCGAGATTTACTTCACATTTTTGGAGGAGCATGCAAGAGAGTTTGGGCACTCGATTGAAGTTTAGCACATCGTATCATCTGCAGACAGACGGCCAGTCGGAGCGTACCATTCAGATGCTAGAGGATATGCTGAGAGCGTGTATGCTTGATTTTAGCGGTTCGTGGGAGGACCATCTTCATCTTGTTGAGTTTTCCTACAACAATAGCTATCAAGCGAGCATTCAAATTGCTCCGTTTGAAGCATTGTATGGTAGAAAGTGTCGGTCTCCTGTTTGTTGGAGCGACATAGGAGAGCGACAGCTATTGGGTCCCGAATTGGTCTTAAGCACAGTGGAGACAGTAAAGAAGATTCAGGACCACCTGCGAGCAGCGCAGGATCGTCAGAAGCAGTGGGCAGATAATCGTCGTCGACCCTTGGAGTTCAAAGAGGGTGACCATGTGTTCTTGAAGATATCCCCCACTAGGGGGCACGATTCGATTCGGAGGATGTGGCAAGTTGAGTCCCAGGTACATCGGCCCTTTCGATGTCTTGAAACGTGTTGGAGAGGTTGCCTACAGATTGGCATTGCCACCATCGCTAGTGGGAGTACATGACGAATTCCTTGTATCTCAGTTGAGGAGGTACGTGGCGGACAGCAATTATGTGCTTGGTCACTCCGAGATTACAGTTGGACCGAGTTTGTCGTACGAAGAGCAACCAGTAGGTATCCTCGATCGCCGAGTGAAGGTGTTGCGGAATCAATCTATTCTATTGGTTCGCGTGGCATGGAAGCATCACTCGCCAGGGGAGTCTACTTGGGAGCGCGATGACGATATCCGAAATCGCTACCCGCATTTGCTCGAAAACGGAGGTATGTCTTGCATTTTAAGTGCTAATATATTTCCTTGCATTGCATTTTGATCCCCCGACCTTAACCTAATTTTGAGGAAAAAATTTTTTTTAAGTTGGGTAGGATGTAAACCTCCAATATTTTCTAATTATTTTAGTATTTTAAAAATTATTTTTCGATATTATTTGGAATTAATGTGGTAATTGGTATACTCGTAATTATAGATATATATTATATGTATGATTGTGCTTGATATATTTTTAATTGTTAATAAATATAGTCTACAATTATTACAAATATTTTGCTACTTAATTAAGAATTTTAGAATTTTTTTCTTGTGAATATATATACATATATATATATATATATATATATATATATATATATATATATATATATATTATATGTATATATATATAGATATATAGACCTTTATATATATATATATATATATATATATATATAATATATATATATATATATATTGTTAAAAAAAATGAAAGCAGTGGGGGGGGGGGGCCGACCCCCTACTACCAATATTCACTAAGCAGCTCACTGATAATGCATTGAACCCAAGCCAATGTTTAGCCCCAGCCACCAAGTCAAACCCGACCCCTATTCCTAATACCTCTAACTCTTAGCAGCAGCTATAGCTGCAATGGTTTAGCAAACCCAAACTTTAGCAACCCGACCCCACCATTACTATTATTACGTAAGCCAGCGCCAACTCACCACGTGAGTTCTTTTCCCCATAAACCAGCAGCTGTATTACTTTGAACCCGAGCCCATATGGTAATCCAATTCGAATAGGATTAGTAGCGGCGGAGAGCATATATAAGCAACTGCTCGAAGATTAAAACCCTAACCCCTCTCGTAAATCCAATATCCCCTAACCCCAAGGCCGCCACCTTCCCATGAACACCCCGACCATTCGCCACCGCCAGGATCGCCGGAGCGCCGCCCCCCAACCGACAACAACCGACCCCTGTTCGGGAATTCGACAACAAGGTACTTTTTCGGCCTTGATTATTTTTCACACGATTGATAGTTTTGCGATCCAAAAGCTGCTATATGTAGGCAATGTAACCCTCTTTGAGTCCCTTCAAAGAGAATCAGCTATAACCCTCTGGTTTGACAAGTAACTCGATGCAAAGTCGAGTAAAAACTCTGTCAAAAACAGAATTTGAATCCAGTTTCAAACCACCACTTAGAAGCCGGATTCTGAACTGTGTGGCGAGATTTTTCAAAAACTAATTGAACACGTGTGAAGACAACATAACCATGATTGAAACGCAACTTGTAGATCTATATTTCGAGTTCGGTGTGAGAATTAAATCAGTGTTGAACTTGTGAGAAAAACTGCTTCAAAAGCATTAAAAACTTTAGAATTTTGTCTGATACGACGTACGCCCCGATAAACCAGGCGACGTGATCGCGCGCTATATGCATCGAAAGGCGCGTATGGACGTTGCGGACGTGTGGGAACTGACAGAACTCAGTTTCGTCGCGTGTGCGCGACAAAATCAACGCGTATCCGTGGAGATACCCCCGTATCGACATTTTCAAACTTGCCCATAACTTCGTGTACAATCGTCGAATCGAGACGAAACTTGCGCCAACTGGTCCGGATAAAAATTTTGGTCCTGCATGCCAAGTTTGGTTCGATTCTGAGAAGGTCGAATCGGAACCCATTTTTGGCGGGCCCGCGACCCACTCAAACGGGCGATTTTGTGCACGGCTCCTCGGAATCCAAAACTGGACATACCATTGAGTTCCTCTCCTCAAACTGAAATCATAGACATGTAGTTTGACGACTTTAGAGACCATAGGCCTTGGCACGTATTTCGGTGCAAAGTGGGTCTAACGGCGGACATCGTTTTGACCCGAAATTACGATTTTGCCCCTGTTCCAGAATTTGACTTTTGGATAGGCATTTCCTAGGTATATCTTCTTCACCAAGACCATTTTTGATGTTTGTTTCAGCGTCCGGAGTTGTTTTGAGATTGTGACTATTCTTGGCTGACATTATGATTACTTGGACTTGCCACGTTGCACCATCAGGCAAGATACCTTACCACCTTACTCTGTGATTATTATGTTCTTATTTTTAGTTGTTATTTTTAGCATTTTGTTTGTGATATTTAAACTGTGTGTCCAAGTCACACTTGGGTGCAAGCGACTCTATCGGTCGTTTTTTTTTGCTTTATTTATTCTCTTGCATTGACTTAGTTTATTGACCACCCATTGATGTTGAGGTATTGGTATATCTCATACGGCCTTGACACTTGTTGTATCATGTGATGTGAGTTACATGTAGGACATGTTTCCGCGTAGTCGGCTGGCCACCGATACGTTTGGAGCGTGCGACGGATAGGAGTAACTGCCAATAGTATTGCATGTTAGAAGACTTGGCGGTTACTAGAGGTTCATATCAGTCATGGAGATGATGATACTAGGCATTGGATGGGGAGAACAATACCTGACGTATAGGCTTCTTTACACTTCCATGATTACATGTGCGCTCCTCCGGAGACGCAGGCTCCAGGCGCCCTCTGACGTTTCCCAGAGCATTATGGACGTAGCCCCTTGCACATGGTGCCCTCTGACGCTTTCCGAGCGTTATGGACGTAGGCCCCTGGTACTCTATATGGGAACTATGTCGATCCCATTTACAGCCAGGGCTCATGCGTCGAAGGATTGTATCTCAACTGCATATTCACAGTAGAATGGTCAGGAACCCGATTGCATACATACCCTTTCTCTTATTATATTATCCCAGTTTATATGGCATGGTGTTTTCTTGTATCTTACTATGTCCCCTGAGGACCTGGTTATCTCTCCAGGTTTAGACGATTTTCCACAGGAGTACGGAGCGGCATTGGATCTATCCTACATTGATGACGAGGCAGTGCCTACTGATTTCTAGTTTATTCTATATTTGAGACAGTTGTAGACATTATTTTACATCTCTTTTCTTTCTATTTTGCGGAGGCTGGACTCCGATTTTGTGAGACTATTTTTCATAGCTGTTTGGAGTGAGTATGTTCACCCGGCTATCTTTTGATACTCTGCTTTATTCATTTGGACTTTATTATCTTCTGTGTTGAGATGTGATGAGATTAGATATGTTATTCTGGCCTGTGGTTATTTTATTTACAGCTTATGTGCATATACGAGGATTCTATATATTGGAGTATTCTTCGTATGTGTACAGCTGGCATGTTCACGTACTCGGTCCTACGTATTTTGGGATAGGCGTTACAGGTCACATCCATATGCACCTCTTGATGCATATAGTTTGTGACCACGTCACCCAGTTTGTCGGGTCGCAGGCCGTATCGGGAAGTTTTTTTCCAAATTTTAATGTTTTAAAGAATTTTTTTCGCTAAACTTTGAAAGTGAATTACTAACAGACTAATCAATGAAAAATAAAATTACAAGTTGGGTTTCCATATGGTATATATTGTTATCAAACCTGTTGAAACATATTTTTAATACAGTCGAGGAATCGGCAAAATTTTGTCTTCCAAGTTGGGGTTTCAAACTGCCTAATACCCTATTTTTGAGATAGTTTTTACTCGACTTTACATCAATTTTTTGGGCTGGTCGATCACCGATATTCAACTCCACTTGTTGGGATTCAGAGAGGGTTATGTGGGCTTTCCTCGGGATTTTACGGGATCGAAATCGGTCGAGTAAATGCGAAGAAACGAGTCGAGGAAGAGAGTTACCTCTCGCAACTGCTGATGGTTGTCCTTTGGTTCCTGTCGCTGTTGGCCTGTCGCCGCTCGCAGCCGCACGGCGGTGGCCCGTCGGCCAGGCGCGGTGGCGCGCATGGGCAAGGCGCCTGGGGTCGCGGCGTTGGTTGAGGTTTTAGGAATTTAGGGTTTTGGTCGATCAAACTTCTTTCTCTCACCCGATATATTTATATAACACATGTCCTCTGTTACCTATAGAAGCTATGGGTCAGGTCTGGGCTGGTTGGCTGTCTCGCAAGAAATGCAATTTTCGCAAAAATTTGGTTGTTTTTTTAACATATATATATATATATATATATATATATATATATATATATATATATATATATATATATATATATATATATATTATTAGACAGAAAATCCAAATAAACTCATAAAAATCTATAGAATTCATAAAAGTATTTGTACAACATTTTAGTCAATAATGTGTACATTAATTAGGATGTAGCCATTTGCTTGAGACTTTTTAGCAAATTATAATTTAAATAAAAGCTATTTAAAATTTATAAAGTAATACTGTAAAATTTGAATATTGTTTCTAAAATGTTCCAAAAGTAGTAAAATGTTTTTTCGAATATTTGGTCTTCGTCCTCGTCCTCGTCCTCGGCCTCGTGTTTATCCTCTGCAAGCGCTTCGTGATTGACAAGTAAGGCATATACTTATAAGGACGTCATTTTCTAGTTGACTTTTCTTTTCCCTACACTGGCTTGTAACGATCCGCATTACAGAAGCTGTAACTTTCTATGTCCTCGTTCTCCTTGTTGTACAACACGCATTCGTTGCGACAACAATCTATCTTCTCGTACCGCAGTCCTAGTTGTTGGACCATCATCTTTGACTTGTAGAAATTTTTTAGGAGCTCTTTTGATTCCTTCGGTAATACCTTCTTAATTAGTTGTGTGATTCGATCATAGCAAGCTTGTGGCAAGTTAAAATTAGACTTTATGTTAAACAATATCGTCACTGACAGTACGGAATGAGTCTCACAACCAGGATATAGAGGAGTATCTGTATCCTGAAACATATCATAAAACTCCTTCGCCTCGGGATTAGGATCCTCCGGATCAAAATTAGGCCTCCCGTATCGTACACCATATCTCGTGCAAGGTTCTGCAGGTCTCCATAATCAACAGAGCATCCGTCGCCTTCGATGACAAAATACGTTGCAGCATTATCATCAAAAGCATAAGTAGCAGCTTTCGCAGATTGTCTTTCCGCATATAGTTTACCTTGCGATGACCACAGGCCGTAAGCATGTACGAAATCCTTACGGGTCAAATGATCTCTCACATTCACCACTTCTTCGTAACGTCTATTGCGACAATTACCACATGGACACTTGATTTTGTTACCGTCCATGTACTAAGCTTTGCTCATGGCGTACTTAAGAAACACTTCCACGCCTGCCTGAAAATCGTAACTCGTACCTATTCTGCTCTTGTGTTGCCGTTTGTACATCCATGTACGATCAATGAAGTAACGATCCATCGCATATTGATGTGAAAGTCTGTATCGTAAGACAAACTAAACAGAATTAGTTTGATACCGATACCGATACTCATAGAAATAGTCTGATACCAATACCGATACTCATAGAAATAGTCTGATACCGATACCGACACTCATAGAAATAGTCTGATACTGATACTGATACTGATTCTTAAACTCATAGGATTAATAGCCAGATACCGATACTGATTCTTGGGTTTTAGGGTAGGGTTTAGGGTTAGGTTTAGTACTAGGGTTAGGGTTAGGGTTTAGAAACCGATACTCAAAGAAATAGTCCGATACCGATACTCATAGAAATATTCCGATGCCGATTCGATACCGATACTCATAGAAATAGTCCGATACCGATACCAATTCCGATACCGATACCAATTCCGATACTCAACCAAATAGTCCGATACCGATACCGAAGTAAACACATTAAGTTGTTAGATCGACAACAAATAACAATAAGTACTAATCAAACTAGCAAGCACAAATCACATCACAATAGTAACAAAGTACAATGACTTACGCCCGCTTAAGTAATTGAACAATTAGAAATTGATGATTATCATATATTCTTCGTATGTACTATCACAATGTGAATCATATTGTTTTTTCCTCCCCTTATATAATGTAGGATCAATATGTAGCTTATTTGTTAAAATTCATACTATTAACTCAAAAATATGAATTATAGTATCATGACGTATTCCCATGGCTCCCCTCCGCTCCCCTACACCCCCCCCCCCCGCGACCTACCCACCCGTAGACCCCACCTGTCGACCACCCCCACCCCCAACCCCACTCCCCTCCCCCGATGCCCAAGACCCCCCCACCACCCAGGCCGCCACCGCCCTCCTCCCCCGGACTAGCAAGACCCCCTGGCCCCCCTCCGCTCCCTTAGCCCCCCCTGCGACCTCTCCACCCGTCGACCCCCACCCCCACCCCGGCAACCTCCGCTCCTCTACCCCCCCGCGACCCCTACCCCCACCCCTATCGACCTCCCCACCCACCGACCCCGCCTGCGACCTTTCTCGCCCCCCAACCACCAAGAGAGAGAGAGAGAAAGGGAGAGGTACCTGAGTGAGAGAGAGAGGGAGAGAGAGAGTTGCGCGCGCACGAGAGAGAGAGAGAGGTGAGAGAAACTTTTGGGGGAAATGAAAAATTCTTCCCCCATCGGTTTATTTTAAGTTAGGGCACAATCTTTAGCGACAGATATATCCATCGCCAAGCCGTCACTGTACCCCCGTTAGTTTGCTGAGGGATAATCTGTCGCTATTTTGTCGCCAAATTTTGTGCCAATTTTTTCAACATTTTTCGCCAATTATTGACAACTAGGCAATGACGTAGCGACCGCTTTTTTGTCCATCACTATATTTTTAACGATATAGCGGCGGATTTGCGAACGAGTTTTACCCTTAAAATTGAAAAATTATTGGCTGCAATTCGACGGCAAACCGTCGCCATTTAGTTGGGTGTCCATCGCTATTAGCGACGGAATACATCCGTCGCTAAATAGCTATCGCTATTTTACTATATTTTAGTAGTGTCTTCTTGACTAAAGCTAAGACACGATGCTGCGGTGGGACAAAGTCAAGGTTGCTATTTTTTTTACCGTAGTTATCTAACGCACGAGCAAAGGTAGATGAAATACGATACAAAGGTCTGTTGCAACTCCCAAGCAGATATAGGAGCAACTATGAATGCTATTCCATTATAATAGATAGAGTATACTATGTTCATTGTTTTGTCTAACCCACATGAACTAGTTAAATGTAGGAAGTATAGTAATAGGACTTCTAAGATGGTAAATTTCAAGAAGGTGCTTGATGTTATGAGGTACTTCTTTTTCGTATCATGGGCTCTATGCGAAGCCTAAGTATTACTTATTTAACTTTGTTCATGTATCAACCAAGTTACATCAAGACAGTAGGAAAGTCCTAGTCAAGCACAACCAAAAAAAAGTTCGTACAACACGATTCCATTTATCTCATAACATAGGCTACAAGAGATATGGTTACAAAGTTTATGGAAGGAGAATTTGTGGATCAAAAGATGTGGACTATATAATAGGTGTAAGGATCTAGTTCATCAAGTTTGGTTTTTTATAGCCCAAATATGGTGATGTGCAAGGATGGGTTTACTAGGTCTTAAGGGATTCCCAAATTGGACATCGATCTTGGATTGAATGAGTCATAGGATTTAATCTATTATTGACTAGACGAGATGTTATGGAATCAATCTAAGCCATTCCTTGTAGGTTAGGGTAACTTTAAATAGGTTCCAAGTCAAGTAGTCGGGCTAAATTTCAGCCGGGTTGGTTAACCAGGTTCCTAAAGCTTGAAAATACGCCTTCTGTGACTTTTATATTTAAGTAGCACAAGAAGAATCAATTGAGTGGCACTCTAGGGGCATGTATGTAGAGGGCTTCGAGTAGATCACAACCATATATTGGGTCGAAAGATTTGAGTCTAGGTTGAGTATCTAATTGCAGCAGAAAAGTATATCGGTATTACGGTAAGGGTTATCATTAGCCATTTTGAACTGAATGTCGTATCATAAAAATGGAGTACAAGGGGATGTATTTTAGTGGGACATGATATGTCTACATGAAGATGGAGTAGTCTATGTCTTGTATGTGAAATTTGTTGGAATGAAACGGCTGGTCTCGTGCTCCGAATATCGATGTCACGGTAGGGGACATCATATGATCTAATTAGAAAGTGGGAGTTTATGAGGCACTAATTATCACCCTAATGGGAACCAATTTATCCCAATCACTCAGTAATACTAGTAAGTCCTAAAATGTAGAGGGGATTTACAATCTATATTCTTCCAAAATTTCTTTCTATGAGCTTATCTAAGACACAGTTCTATGGTTAATGAAGTTAGAAAACCTTCAAGTTGTGATATGTTACCTCAAATTTTGATTATGGAAGGATACTATACGACGTAATAGAAAATGTGATACAGTAGATATGAATCAAGTTTGAGGATCGTTCCCAGTTTCGGTTATATAGGAAAGCGATTGCGTACCACGACCCATGAGTCGATAAAATAGATTGATCTACTTGTCCACAGTATATGAGAGTTATCGATGGGGGTAACGGACTCTAAAGCACGTCAGGGGAAAGATCTCTAATGGCTAAGTCATAATTTTCTATTTGCGTTAAGCCTGCAAGACTATGGTCATAAGGTTTCTAATTATGTCGAATGTAGTGCTCATGTGTTGTTATTGATAACTAGTATAACATAATATGACGGGGTATTATGTTATAGATACTGGCTAAGCTAGTGAAGGTGTTGTTCTAATGCTAAGTGACTTCTTTAATAATAATAAAAATTTATACCTAGAATAACATCGGCTGGGTCCCTAATCTCGGGTTGGGTGTCTATCATAGTCATGGTAATTGCTTGTCCTTGATGTCTCTATTCCTTTCATGTCTAAACTGTGGGCTTGGTTGAGTATGGGTTGGGTTATGGTATAAGGGATGCTAGTTAAAGCAAGAGTCAAGAAAATAATTAGAGAACCATAATATTTCGTTCCTCGAGAATAGATAGTCGCCTAGGTTGGTATTTGACCAAGGGTATGATTCTAATCATTATCAAATTTAAGTGACTAGGAGATCATGATAGTAATTTTAGGGTCAAGGAAAGAACGAGTAACCCAAGACAAGATTGTAGTCACATGACTGGCCGATGGTAGCTATGCTTGTGTATACCACCCTCTTGGTCATAGGGAATACTCTGTATCTATATATCAAATACGAGTGTTTGTTTTCCCAAATCATTAAAAGATGAAAAACAATAAAGAGTTCCAAGAAGTGGTTATTGAATACAATTACGTGATTACAGGCGAATGAATAATTCAAGAGGAAATTGCCAATACAGTCGCGGATGAGATCGTGGATACCTTTATTTCTCAATCCACGTGAGATAGTCATAAAAAGAGCGAACCAAGTGCACTAAGGTTGATCAAACCACAATACACTGATTGTGATTAGACAATATGTTAGTGGGCGTCCCTAGTATACATAAGTCCTGAACAAGCTCGATAAAGAATAAGCTTGCAAAACTAGGCTATAATTAGCGACATCATTCATGATAGTGCAAAGTATAAGTATGGGAGATAATGATGAAAACAGGAATAAAGAGTTCAAGTTTCACAAAGATCTAAGTCTTGTCCGGTGTTCCTGCTTATACAGTCGTCCTACTACCTCTTGTATCAGGTCGTGGTTGACCAATAGAGTATGGGCTACTAAAATTCTATATTCTAAGCAAATATATCTTCCTACACTAGTATAAATTCATTGCCACCCAGTTACACTTCATTAATAGGTTACATGGATACGGGGTGTTAGGCCGCGAGGTATACTACCCAACTTATAAGAGTCAACTACTAGGATGATTGAGCAATATAACATGTATAACTAGTATGATTCAACTTCCTAACCTCTATATCAAGCATGAAGGGAAAAGATATGTTTCACGGTAGGAAAGGAATCAAGCAGAAAAAAAAAATCAAGGTAGTCAACCGAGAGTTCGAAATTGGATATCAAGGGAGGAGATTCAAGCTTGTGGATGAGATTCCTATATGCTAATCCTATATGTAGGCTCACATCGGTATAATAACGTAACCGAAGTGACAAACTGACCTGCATGGGCCACCATAAAATTATGTAACGCCCCAATCCCAAAATACTTAGGGCCAAGTACGTAGGCATGCCAGCTGCACATATACGAAGATACTCCAACATATGGAATCCTCATATACTACATAAGCTATAAAATATAGTAAACTATGATAACTAAATCTCATCCACAGAAATAAATAATAATAATATAATCATTATGAATTTATTATTTGTACAAGTAGTTGGGCGGATACAAATCCACTACCAACTAATTTAAATGAGAAAAATATACAAGAAATTGATCGATAAAGATGACAAGATGAACCATGAGCAATCATCTTCGAAGGTAAGGGAAGACCACGATCTGGGCTAGAGCACCTGCGAAGTATCATGAAAAGCACACACCTGGAGAGATAACCAGGTCCTCATAGGGACGTAACAAGATACAAGAAAATACCATGCCATATAAACTGTGATATATAATAGAGAGTAAAAGGGGATGCATGCAATCGGGTTCCTACCAGTTCTACAGTAATAATGGAGTTAAGAATAAACCTTCGACGCATGGGCACTCTAGCTACAGGTACAGAAAACTCAGGTATGGTCCCACCCGGACACCAGGGACCTCAAAGCATAACATTCCTCGAATGTTAGAGGCCAGCAAGATAAGGAATAGGAAAGTACATACGTGGCCCATATTTTAAGAAACTATTCTCCCGACCAAATGCTTAGTAGGGTCATATCCATGACTCCTAGGAACCTCTAGTAACTGCCAATTCTACTAGCATACAATTCTATTGGCAGTTACTCCTAACCGTCGCACGCCTCATACGTATCGGTGGCACTACGCGAGTACGTGTCCTACATGTGACTCACAATACATGGTAAAGTATATGTTATGGCTGTATGAGACATACTAATATCTCATCATCAAATAGGTGGTCACTAGGCTAAGCCAATGCAAGAATATAATATAAAAGCAGGTAATACGACCGATATAGTCGCTTGCACTCAAGTGTGACTTGGATGCACAGTGATATGAAAACATAGAAAAAATATATGAAACTAAAAATAAATGACCAAAAATAAAGTAAAGTAATCACAGAGTAAGGTGGCAAGGTATCTTGCCTGGCAGAGCGGGAATAACTACTCCAAGCAATCAACTGCGTCAACAAGAAATCTCAAAATCCATGAACGGCTCCGGATGTTGAAACAGACATCAAGAATGTTCTCAGTATAAAATATATATCTAGGAAATTTCTGTCCAAAAGTCAAATTTTGGAACAGGGGCAAAATCGTAATTTTGGGTCAAAACGATGTCTGTCGTATGACCTATTTTGCACCAAAATGCGTGCCAATGTCTATGGTCTCTAAAGTCGTCAAAACAAATATCTACGGGTCTAGTTTGAGGAGGCGAACCTAACCGTATGTCGAGAGTTAGATTCCGACAGACCGTGTATAATTTCGCCCGTTGGAGCGGGTCGCGGGCCCGCCAAGTAGGCGTTCCGGTCGACCTTCTCAGAATCGGACCAAACTTGGCATACATGACCAGAAAAATGATACGATCCTATTGGCACAATCTTTATCTCGAACCGACGATTATATACGAAGTTATGGCCTAGTTTGCAAAACGTTGATACGGGGGTATCTTAACGGATACGTACTGATTTCGTCGCGCACACGCAACGAAATCAAGTTCCGATAGTTCCCACACGTCCGCAACATCCATATGCGCCTTTCGATGCGTATAGTTTGTGACAATGTCGTCCGATTTGTCGGAACGCACGCCATATCGGGAAGTTTTTTCCAAATTTTAATGTTTTAAAGATAGTTTTTTTCGCTAAACTTTGAAAGTGAATTACTTACAGACTAATCAATGAAAAATAAAATTACACATTGGGTTTCCATATGGTATATGTTGTTATCAAACCTGTTCAAATAGATTTTCAATACAGTCGAGGAATCGACAAAATTTCTCCTTCCAAGTTGGGGTTTCAAAATGTCTAATACCCTATTTTCGAGATGGTTTTTACTTGACTTTACGTCCATTTTTCGGGCTGGTCGATCACTGATATGCAACTCCACTTGTTAGGATTCAAAGAGGGTTATGTGGGCTTTCCTCAGGATTTTACGGGATTAAAATTGGTCGAGTAAATGCGAAGAAACGAGTCGAGGAAGAGAGTTAACTCTCACAACTGCTGTTGGCTGTCCTTTGGTTCCTGTCGTCGTTGGCCTGTCACCGTTCACGGCCGTGCGGTGGTGGCCCGGCAGCCTGGGGTCGCGGCGCTGGTTTAGGTTTTGGGAAGTTAGGATTTTGGTCGTTTAAACTTCTTTCTCTCAACCGATATATGTATATAACATATGTCCTCTGTTATCTACAGAGGCTGTGGGTCGTGTCACGACCCTCTACCCAAATTGTTGGGCTCAGGCGACTAAACTCTGTCGCATACTCGTCAACAGAACGGTTTCCCTGCTGGATTTTCTGGAATCGTAGCCCCATGGCTACTCTAGCAGTGGTCGAGAAGAATTTCTTCTTGAACTGGGTCTTGAACTGGTCCCAAGTGGCTCTCCCTCTCGCAAACAACGGCTCATTCCGGAACCAGACTCCTGCTAAGTCTTTCAGCAGAAATCCCGCTGCCTCGACCTGGAGGTCATCCGGCATTCTGACTCTGAGGAGCTTCCTCTCTACCGAATCTAGCCAGTCATCTGCTACTACTATGCCCTCTGTCCCTAAGAACTCCTTGGGATTCAGATCCATGAAGTCCTTAATCGTCCCCGCTCTCTGTCGTGGCTCTACATGTGGTGGGACCACGGGACGTCCCTTAGAACGCTCCATGCTCTGGCGGAGTAGGGTAGTCTGCTCCTGATGGGTTGTTAGGAACCCCTGGATCAGTGTGAGCAGCTGGTTCCCGTCGAGTGTGACGGAAGCCTGGGTGGGTATAGTGATAGGGGGTTGTGGAAGTATCGGGTCCTGCTGGGCCTGTGATGTGGAAGGTGGTATCTGGGTCTATGGAGTGGGGAAATGTGGTAGGTGGAGATGTATCAGTCAACTGGTCAGCTGACTGGATATGGAGGGCCCCATTCTGGGGGGTAACATACCGGGATGAACGAGTAAGCACCATCTAAATTACACATAAAAAGACTTATAAGGACTTTATTTAAAGTAAGTAATCATATGCAAGGAAATCTAATTATAATAGCAAAACATGTGATGTATTTCCTATGTTGCAATCCTAGCATTCCTCTAGGTGTTCTAAGCGTCTTTCCTAATGTTGTCTAATTACCTTAAGTTCCTAACTGCAGGCATGCTTGGTACAATAACGTAACCAAACAGTTTAGTCAGGACCTGCATGGGCTACCACTAAAAACATGTCACGATCCGCTACCCAAATTGTTGGGCCAGGCCGAGTCATGTCCAGCCTACGTTGAGATAAAACGTAGTAAGCTGTTCTAAAGACAACAGGATAAGACTAAATGTGCTAACAGTTCTATAAGTGAAGAAGAATCATAAATGCTCCAAACACAAAAGTCGTCGTATATAGTAAAATGTCCAAGTACAAGTGAACTGAAAAGTAAAACTGGATACATGTCCAGTTATAAAAAGATATAGTCTAATACATGTCTACTCTCAAAAGTCTAAGTAAACAAAAGATAACTAGGCGAGGCTCCCCGCAGGAACATCCTCGTAAAGCAGAGCCGGGTCCTCGACAGTAACTCCATAATAGGTCTCGCAGAGTAACTCCTCCTCAGTAAGGATACCTACAACGTTATCCTGTCAGGACGGGAGCAAGTACTGAATCTAGCAAACTAGCATATGAAACATGGAAATGAACATAAGAGGAAAATAACTGGAAACATGGCATCACATAATCTATCATAGCAAGGATACATATGTCATACAGACAGATGTACATGTAATGTTTAAAACTGTAGCAAGTACGTGATCGTCAATAGGTGTAAAATGTACTGTGGTACAAGTATATAAAATGTACTTCCGTACAAGTAAAACAAGCGATAGATGTACATACGTACAAATACAGCTGGTGCGCCTACGACAAGGTATACATAGAATGTCAACCTTGCTCGGTACGTACGTACGAGTAGGGGGCATGATCACGTACGCTACTAACAGTTTTCCCATAACCCATATTCTAATCATGTGAGAGATACATCAAGACTGTTCTAAGCATGGCAGTAACTGAAAGTACAACATGTAGAGATCTAACTTGCTACCCCAAGGATCAGCATTTAACATGGTGGGGTTTGCAGTTCATTTATGTGACAATATGCAAAGTTCGTAGAAAGTACTTGCCTTTAGCAAAGCAAAGCAAAACAAGCTGCGATAAAAGTGCTATGGATGTTCGGTAACTCGTCACTGTAGAAGTAAATACATAAACTTAGCTTTTACACTAAGCTAAAATACTAGGATACTAATTGGTGCGACACGACTTGTGACTGGGCACCTAGCCAAAAATGATGACTTTGGCATAGGAGACCAATATGGGGTGACACACTACTTTAACTAACTTTCTAGGGCCTTTACACTAGTGAGGGGTTGAGGTTTAACACGGCTAAAACTCAAAATAACACAAAAAGCTACAAGTCGTAATTAATCAACAAATAAATCAAAAGACCATTGTGTTCTAACAATTTTAGAGACAGACAAAAAGCCTAGTTTTTCTTAAAGTAAGGTACCAAAGTGATCCTTATTAATCATAGAAATTTATTATAATTTTCTTGGATTTTTAGCAGTACTTTAATTATTTTTAGAAAATCAAAAACAGTATTGCACACAATAATTAATTATGTGCGTATTTTGTCCATGTATATAATTTGAACCAAAGTTCAAATACAGGACCCAAGGCCATGAATCAAGTCCAATATGACTTGTACAGGTCTTGAATGTGTGAAAACACATTTGGGCCCAAATATCCATACTAGGCTTGGACACCAAATGGTTGCAGTAATTTAAATATACTAAAAATACAATTTGGTAATAGTGCAAAATAAATTTAATATGGTAAAGTTATGCATAGTAAAAATATACATACATATGTTTTAAAAGTACATATATATATATGTAAGGAAAAATACTTAATTTATAAAGTATATATATATATATATATATATATATATATATATATATATATATATATATATATATATATATATATATATATATATATAAGAAAACACTTAATAATATAGTGTATATATATATAACATATATATACACATGAAAAAAAATATATATATATATATAAACATATATATATAAATTTTACTAACTATAAAATATATACATATATATAAATACTGTCAAAATACAGTATATACATATATATATATAAATATATAAAACAGAAAAAAGAAAAAGAAAAGAAAACAGAAAAAAGAAAAAGAAAAGGAAACCGAAAAGAAGAAGAAAAGGAAAAAAAAAAGAAAAGGAAACAAAAAGAAAAAAGAAAAGGAAACAGAAAAGAAGAGGGGGGGGCTCGAACCCGAGCGCGCAGGGGGGTGTTTAACACTGCAACCGCTGGCCAGTGGGCCAACTTGGCCCGACTGTTAGGATTAGAGTCTCGTTTATTTTATTTCGTTTAGGTTAGATTTTATATATAAAAAAAAATATAAATCGGTCATGTGTCCAGACAGTTTTGGACACAGGTATCTATGTGTCCGTGCTACGCACGACACGCACGAGCTTCGATTTACGTGTCCAAGTACTGGACTGGACTAAGGTCCCCGTGTCCTGGCGAGTCTCGTGCGTGAAAACAAGACACGCACGACACGACTGAGTCATGTTACCTACGTGTCCGGTCGTCGAAGGGGGTTTCGGGGGTCGTGGACGGCAGAGGAGACGTCGGCGAGGCGGCGCTCGGGTGGCGCTCGAATCGTCTCGTCGAGGCGAAGCTAAAGGTGGTGGAAGCAATCGGCGAGGACGAACGGCGAGGAGGCGGTGGGGTTACGCCGGAGTTAGGGTTTGGGCTAGGGTTTCGGGGAAGAACAGGGTGGTTGGGGGGGCGGTGGTGCGTCGTGGTGGTCGTGGCTAGGTCGGGGGGCTGCAGATGTTTAAATAGGGGCTTAACGTCGGTCGGGGGTCAACGAGAGTCGGTGAGGAGAGAGAGGGTCTGGTCGGGGGTGTTTGGGAGTTTAGCATTAGGGTCCCCGTAGATTTAGGATTTACACAAGGCTTTAACAGTGGTTTAAATGCAAAATAATATTTGCATTCCCTAATTAAAAACAATCCACTAATTACAAACTGATATAAAAATATTTCAAAAAATTGCAAAATGATATTAAAACATTTTAGAAAATTACAGATCAATATTTTTGTATTAAAAATTTATTTAAAAATCATTTAAAATTTCTAAAAAATTCCTAAAAATTTCTAATAATTATTTAAGGCTATAAATGACATAAAAATTTAACTAACACTAATTAAAAATGAATTTTAAAAAACAGGGGCTTACAGGTCGGGTCTAGGCTGGTTGGCTGTCTCGCAAAAAATACAATTTCTCGCAAGAATTTGGTTATTATTTATAGAAAATCCAAATAAACTCATAAAAATCTATAAAATTCATAGAAGTATTTGTACAACATTTTAGTCAATAATGTGTACATATAGCTAATTAGGATGTAGCCATTTGCTTGAGACTTTTTATCAAATTATAATTTAAATAAAAGCTATTTAAAATTTATAAAGTAATACTGTAAAATTTGAATATAGTTTCTAAAATTTTCCAAAAGTAGTAAAATATTTTTTCGAATGTTTGGTTCATGTACTTATAAACATTATTTATGTACACACACACACACACACACACACACACACACACATATATATATATATATATATATATATATATATATATATATATATATATTGTAGCATTCTTTGTAACTTCTTTTGGGGGCATTGCAACGGCCATGATAAGCACCATTGGGCGAGCTGGGAATCTATGGCTCAGCCGACTGAGATGGGGGGTCTGGGTTTTACCAAACTCACTCACATCGTTAAGGCTTTCTTGATGAAATTATGGTGGCATCTTCGCACGTGCATGAATTTATGGACCAGGTTCATGAAAGCCAGGTACTTCAAGCACACACACCCTTTAGAGGCCACATCCAATAGCAGATCCTCGGCGGCTTGGCGTCGTATCCTAATCGGGCGTGACCTTGTCGAACATGCTATAAGGCTACATCTGGGCACAGGCGAATCTAACCCTTTCCGGGAGAGATGGACAGGGACAGCTTGATCCCTAGCATCACGGTAATCCCGAGAGATTGTAGGATTAAGGACATGTGGATCCACACTACCGGCAAATGGGACTGGGATATTATCCGCGAATGGAGAGGTACCGATATGGAGAATAGAGTCTGTCTCAGCGGTCTTAGTATCGGTCCTGCGGACGATGAATGGAGATGGACGCTCGAGGCATACGAAGAATTTTCAGTGAGGTCGGCTGGATCCTCCCTCCATGGGTTAGGCCAGCCTACTCATATCACCGCTTACTATTGGCACACCTGCATCCCTAAGAAGTGGTCCTTTCTCATGTGGAGAGCCACTAAAAAGAAATTGCCTACTGACGATATCCTCAACACCATCGGGATCAGCTTAACATCAGCCTGCAATTGCTGTTCTGACCACCAGATGGAGACTATCAACCACATCTTCTGTCAGGGAAACCTGCCTAGAGGTATCTAGAGGACCCTTAACTAGCGTTTCAGTATTGATCCGAGTGGCGGACGCTTCCACGATCTAGCGGCCGATTGGGGTAGCACCTCCCACGGGCACCAGATCGTCGCAGCGGCCGCCACGTGGGTGATTTGGAATAATCGCAACAAAGCAAGATACGAAGGTCACAGTTTCCCTGCCGACCAGCTCATTCGGGAAGTCTACCGCCAATGCCGCAAACGGAGCACCCTGTGCCCCCATTGCCCGAGCACATTCTGGTCTCCGCTCCTTAGCACCCCCTGACCATGTGTGTCGCTCCCCCACCTTTATTTTCTTATTCTGGTATTCATGTATAGGCGTCCTCTTTTTGTGCCTTGTATACGTTTCAGGCTTCGGCATTTTGGGCCTTGATTAATATATTGCGGGGTTTTTAAATATATATATATATATATATAGATATATATATATATATATAAATAATTTTTTTTGTAGAATACATATATATATATATATATATATATATATAAAATATATATATATGTATATAATATATTTTTTTTATATAATATATATATATATATATATATATATATATATATATATATATATATATTTTATATATATATATAAGTATATAAAAAAAATATATATATATATATAAGTATATAATATATATATATTTTTATATATAATATAATATATAATATATATATATATATATTTTTATAATATATATATATATATATATATATATATATATATATATATATATTGTAGCATTAAGTTTGCTACCCTTGTGTTAGAAAATTGTAAAGTTTTTTTTATTTTAAAAAAGTCCATGAATTGAAAATAATGAAAATAAATTAAATAGGACTAAAACCCTCAATTAAATTTTAGGGTTTTACAACAAGGGATGCGCCCAAGTGGGAAGGGGAATTCGAGAGTCGACTCTTTGCTGGTGCCAAAGCACCCGAGTCGACTATGTACAGCTTAGCATCAGCCGCACCCGTGACTTTCAGCGTACATTTCTAGTATGCTGCTGGCATAGGACATTCGGGGCGCATGAACCGTGTTGTCTTGGACTTTATTGTACTAGCCCGTAAAGGTGTATAGTCCTCAGAATCTAATTCTTTCTCGCCATGACAGCGAATAATTCTGTCAAAGACATATGTTTTCTCCTGCACACCAGAGCTCATGCGCGGAAGACTGGCCGCGCCCTTGTTCCGTCGGCACATCTTCTTCGACTAGAAAGAAAAAGGTTGAGAGCTGCAGTCAACACTGTGCTTCCCTAGCATATGTGTTGTACCAGCGGTAACATCTTTTTTACTGAAAACGTTAGTAGGAAGCGAGGACTGCGATGGTGCAGCCCCTTCATTGGTGGTGCTCGGGGCATCGCCTTTGTGGACCCAGACTTGGCGGGTCTTCTTCGGCTTTGGCAACCGCTTTGAAGGACTCGCACTACCTTCAGAGATGAACTCCTCTTATACCTGTTGATTGAGGCATATCATAAGCGTCTTATGGGAGGAGCTGAGCTTGTTATCGTCAGGCTGTGACACGACTTTCTCGTTAGAGGAGAAAGTGGTCCCCAACAGAGTAGTCAGCTTGTTTGCCATTAAAATAAGTCATTTGATTGAACTTTGAATTTAATTACCAATAGAGCAGAGTATAATATAGGATTTAGATTTAATCCTAGGAGTACACTTTTTTTTCTGAAAACCGTGGCGATGGAGCGAGTGGTAATTCTTTGACTCTGTTGATGATTTGACGACGATCTCGAACTCTCTAAAAGTCTGGGTTGCTTTGGAACGAGCAGTGACTTGAAGAGGATTGGGACTCTTACAAGTGCTCTCGATGCTGAAGTGTTTGAAAAATATTTAATAAGTGGGGCTTCAAGTCTGGAGATTAGAGAGATTGAATGAAGGAATTATACTTCTATTTATAGTCGACATAATGATCTGCTTATGCACGCATATACAATGCTCACATGGAGAACTTGCACGTAGGGACGCCATGTTGCTGACTTCGTTGGGCACATGGACGATGCGCCAGGGTGCTGGAGTTGAATCTTTTAAACTACACTGTTGAGCTGCAGTAGAGCTGACACATAGAAGTTGTTGAGACTCGGTTGTTACTGAGATCTTGGGTGGTTGGCACCCATTCATAGACAGAACTGAGTCAATGACACATGATGCGGGTTCATGGCTCAAAGATCTCTAATTTGGTGCAGGGTGATCTGTCTGGATGCACCTATTGAGCTACGGTAGAGCTGACACATGGCAGTTGTTGAGATTCTATTTTTGCTGAGATCTTGGGTGGTTGGCACCCATTCGTAGGCAGAACTGAGTCAATAACATGTGGTGCATGTACATGGCTCAAAGATCTGGCGCATGAAGAGACTTGGCTCATGGCTTTAGGAGTCAAAAGCAAGTCTAGGTGTATGGCTTTTGAGGTGCATACAGAGCTTTAGACGCATGGATGCGTAGACGCTTGCGGGTGATCAGTCGGCCACGTGGCAGAGCACAGCTGTAATCGACAAAATAAGCAATGATGAATTGACGTTGGCGGTTCTTTATTTTTTGTAAAAGCTGTCAACTACTCAGTCTTCGGGAAGCGTGGTGATGGTTCTATCATATAGCATTAAATGCTTGATGGATGACGAGCTTAGATGGGCGTATCTGTTCGTTTGTCACTAAGTGCATTGGCATGGGGCGCATGATACCGAGGAACGTATCTCCTTTAGTCAGTTTTGTCGAGTCTTTCGAGTTTGAATTGATAATTCTTTGACTTAGCTGAATTTGAGGTGGCACATTCATCTTCATTAATGCATGTTTATTGCACTAACTTCGGGAAAGTTGCCACTTGACGTATGGGTTTGATTTTCCCTGGCCTATAAATAGCAGTGGTGAGAGAGAGTTTGCTTCGTATTTCACTTGTCTTTTCGATGAAGGCGAACTCGACCGATCCTTCTCCTTGGCAAAAGGTTGCACTGTTGGCTGTGGATCTCTTCGTTAGAAGAAGCTTTGACGATGAACTCTTTCAGAAGACTGAGATACGCTGGAAGAGCTATGGACACAACAACTTATGTTCAAAATTCTTGTCGACAGTATTCTTCTACGAGATGGCATTGGGTGCTTGTTGCATCCAAAGACCGGGATCATCGTGCCCCGACTTCTGTTATGCTAGAAGAGCCACCGGCTTTGGATTGATTGTCAACCTGCGTTCTGCTCAATAAGTGCTTTATTAGTCGAAGCACTCATACATTGATGAGGAAGTGATTCGCACTAACAAGGAAGAGTGATGCGCCTATGCTGAGATGTCAGAGTGATGCGCCTAGCTGAGACGTCGAAGTGATGCGCCTAGCTGTATTTTAGGCTTTTTCTTTGTAGTATACTTTTTTCGTAACAAAGAATTTGGACATGTAATAGAATTTTATGTGAAAATAAAAAATCTAATCTTCATGTGCCTCTTTTCTTTGCTATCTTTTAATGTGTCAACATTATGTCTTTGGCGCATGATGTTTGGGGCTCAAAGTGCTTTGGGCGTATAAGAGTTTATGATCTTGGATGCGCTTAAAATTCTGCCCTTCTACAGCTACTTTTACTTATGTTCATTTCATGCAGTACAGAGTCAGATTACATTTTTTTGAAAACACTTTCGAAAAGTGTTTTGAGCCACACCCGGATTAGGGGCACGAGTGCGTGACAGTGTCCCAGCCTACACCGCAGAAACGACGTAGAATGTTGTCTAGGTATATTATCTAACAATAATTAAAATATCAAAACTTGTCGAGATGGTCAACTCCAAACCGAGGACAAGCCATGACAATATAATATACTCAATCACAATATTCTAAGAAGGGTAAATGATATCAAAAGATAAAGACAATAAGATATGAAAATATCATCCAGAAAATCCGACCCATAATAATACAAGTATAGAGTCTCATAGTCAATAATCTCAAATACAAACTCTAAAATAATAACATGCCAAAGTGTTATCTAGAGACAAAGTCCAGTACAAGTATAATCTAGCTGAGATGCCACTAGTGCCTCATCGGCTGGAACTACCCCTGTTAGACAAGGGTCTCCCGGTTTACGCCCACTACGTCATGGGACCATAGTAGGTAGGACACACGTCCTCGCCGTCATCTGTGAAATTTTGTCAACATATTCAGTCAGGATGGAACGAGCATAAATCTCCAATAACAGTTCTAGTTAGACGATAAAGAATATGTAGCAGTAAATAGAGAGAATATACAAGGTAAAATAATACGTACATGAACATGGTAAGGCATATCAAGAATGTAAATGAGTGTAAGAGCAAGAGAACAATGTATATCATATACAGGAATCAAGAACTACTACCTATGTGAGTTAGCACTAGTTTCAAGATATGATCGGCTTAGGAACATGCACGAGAATTTAACGCCTGGTTAATCATACGTGCGGTGTATGATTAACGCTCACGGGAAAACAATGTCATGCACGGGTTGTAGGAGCGTAAAAAGTGCTTCAAAGAAAAGGGTCATCTCATTCATAAGTGATCTACTTTACGCCTAGCAGAGCGGGTAATCTCTATACGCCCAAGACAAGGCTAATCGCTTTACGCCTAAACAGGTTGATGATTTTACGCTCGGGTTTACACCCATAATTTTACGCCAAGGACAGAGCAGCCTCATTTATGCTGGACAAAGCTGTCAAATCTCGTATTTAATGCAAACTCTGACATGGAGATATTAATGATGGCATATATCACAAAGGGATTTGTTTTTACACAGAGACCAATGTTGTCGTTTAGTGTGTGGATTGAGCTACTTTATGCTCACACTACGGCTTCTTTTACGCACGAAGACTATACGAGCTTTTACGCTCAACAGCTGACGTGTGCGTAAAGTCTATTTGAGCTACTTTACGCTCAAGGTTATTTAACAACCACTTTATGCGGGAAGTCTATGTCAAGGCTATTTTATGCCTAATCTACTGTTTTACGCTCAGAGTACATTGGGGCTATTTTTACGCCCTATTCTCCTCCACCAGCTTGGAACATGGTCTGCCTACGTGGCTTTCATGCCATTCTTCTCGAAGAACGTGTGTACATGCATCCTATTCTTACTGAAATGATGGGACACATGTCAACATATGCAGAGGTTGGCTTCGATCATGGATGGCAGTTATTAGCGTAAAGATGGAACTTTTGCTAAGTTTTTACGCACAAGAGCCCAAGTCTATAAATAGACTTATTTTTCTCATAACACGAGGACAGAGACAGAAGAGAAGACAGAGATCAGAACTTAGAGATTTTGATTCTCCAGAGCATTCTTCTTCAACCTTTCTTTCAGAACAGAGTGAAGCAAAGCAGGAAAGCATTCGGCCTCGCCATCAGTGCCCAAGTGCGTCGATACCTTTCTGGTGACTTAGTTCTTCCAGTTGTTCTACTTCAAGCAGTGATCTTCATCATCATCATATGGTCCAAGGAACAAAGTGATCATTTACGAATCAGACTTCTACAGCAATACTTCACTAGAATCAAATTTGTACTTCTTGTACCTTTTTCTCGTTTTATTTTCAAAAGCCAATTCCTTCAAGGCATTTGGTTAAGTGAAACAAAAATGGCGACTCTGCTGGGGACGACCTTCTCCTCTGACGAGGAGGCAATTGCTCAATATGATGATGTTTCGGTCGGTTCGACCAAGAAGACTCTGGTTGTGCACTTCGACCAGACTTCCTACGAAGAAATGCTCCGAACTGGGGGTAGTTCTCGCTGCTCCAATGTTCAAAAGTCTCGCAATGCACGAAAAGTTTGGATTCCTAAATCCAAAATAGCTTCTGATCTCTCTGTTGCTGTTGATAACAAGGGAATTCTTCCCTCTCCTGTCGTAGGGGCTCCCGTTCATAACGAAGCAGTCCTTACTTCGACGTCGCTCTCTAAGTGTGACAATTTGTCTCCCGTCTATGACGGTGTAGATGATCGGGTTCCACGCCCACTGCGTAAGAACCAGGTTTTACGCCCACTGGGTAAAAACCAAATTTTACGCTCAAGGCATAAGAATGAGTCTCCCATTTGTAATGTGGCAGATTCTAATGCTTCTGAGTGTAAAAATAAGTCTTCCGTCTGTGACGTGGTAGACACACACAAATTACGCTCCTCGCGTAAAACAAGATCTTCCGTCTGTGACGTGGTAGATAATCAATTTTTACGTTTTACGCGTAAAGGTAAGTTTCCTGTCTGTGACAGTGTAGATGAAATTCACAACGATGTTTGCACATCTAATGTGAATATACCTAAACGCATACAACGTAAAAATGTTGTTGGTAAAACTCCTGTCCTACACCAACAATCTTCTTATACTGCTTTGAGCAAAGTACCAAACTTGCAAATCACGTGCCATGAAGATGGAGTCCTTCGTGCTCAAAAATCTCAAGATTTACGCACACAACTCCAAACGCGTAGAAATATACAATTTGGTTCTGCGAATGCTGCTAGTAATCTTCTTTACACATAGGGTACTAAACGTTTTTCTACCCCTAATATGATAAAGAAGAATACTCCCTCCATTCCTTCTGACTTACGTGAATTGCTCATACAAAAGCGTAAGAATTCACAATCTCCGGTGACGCTCCCCCAAGAAAAACATCATTGTGAATATCACCAGGTTGTGATCAATTGTTGTTGTTCGGCTTCAAAACGGTCAGTTTTTGATCGATTGAGTTTTTCGCTTCAACATCAAGCTGAAGACCAAGAAGATGAGCTGTCATATGCATCAGTCAACATGGCATCTCATACTAACAGAGGACGACATCCGAGACGGAACATGTCCCAAACTCCAGGTCAACAACAGTTCAACAGACTTCTTGATTCCTTTGAAGGAGTATATCAGAATACTCGATCAAGAAGGCAAAGGCAATTACATACTTCTGATTCAGAAGATGGGGCTACTCAATCTTTTGAGTCTGATACCGATAGTGTGGATTTATACTTCTATACAAATCCTTCCGTATCTTCACGAGAGGTTGAATCCTACGCTGTTGGAGATGAACCAGAGACGTCATCTGCTAATACAGAATAACGTCTCACTGTCGTTGAGCAATCACTGAAAGATATGCTTAACATGGTGCAAAGTATGCATCAGATAATTTTGAATCAGCAAACTACTCAACCGACGATAATAACACCAGTACCAGTAGCAGCACAAACTCAAGATAGTCAAGAGGCTGAAATACCTTTGAATACTCAAGAGCCGGCTGTTAATCAGAATTTTGCATCTCCAGATCCCATCATCCCTGAAGATGTACCACCTCCAGTAGGGATTACGGTACATCCAACAACCGTTTAATCAAATGTGCTTCCCCAAACCAGTGAAGCCATTCAAGTAGTGCGTGAGCTCAAAGCATAGTTTGAAGTTTTGAGGCACAAAGATCAACTCCAGAGGTTAGGGATCAAGCAACCTTATCCTCCTCATTGGAATGATGTACCCTTTCCACCGAAATTCAAGCCACAATCTATGGTTTTGTTCGATAGAAAAGCATCTCCCAGTCAATATATCAATTACTTTGTATTATGACTGTACACTTGCAGAAAGATGACGCTCTTCTCACTCGAGTGTTCATCGGGTGCCTGACAGGTTCGGCTTATGATTGGTATCGAAGTTTACCCGACAATTGTATTTCGTCTTTTGACGAATTTAAGGCAATGTTTCTCTCCCGCTTCTATGAAGGGGACATGGATATGAACATGTCCTCCTTGATAGAAATCAAACAAAAGGAGAAAGAAGATACTCGGACGTTCATCGAACGTTTCCGACAGGCTACTTTAAAGATGCCACCTGGTATGCCAGATTCAGTATTGATTGATACATGCAAGATGAATCTACGACCATCCATCGCTGTTTTCACGGGTTCCCAATTCTCAGATTGGGCTTCGTTCATCATAGCAGCGATTTCTGTCGAGACCAATGGTAGGTTAGCTCGTGAACATGGGATGATTTTTGCCTCAGATGATAGAGGAAAGAAAAGTAATCCTGGTAATAACCCCGGCAATCGTAATGTGAAGGGAAAAGATACCCTCATGGTTAATCTTTCCAAGAATAAAACGATGCCAAATAGTCAGGAATCTTCCAGGCCAAAGGAAGAATACTCTTTTGATGAGAGTGATATCCCAGGGATATTTTCGTGTCTGGTAAAAAGTGGCAAACTTCAGATTCCAGAGCCAAAGAGGCCTAATGAGGTGAATCTAACTGATAATCCCAAATATTGTATCTATCATAGATACATTAATCATCCTACCAGTACTTGCTATGTCCTGAAGAAGAAAATCCAGGAGCTGATAAATGGCGGTGCTATCGCTTTAACCAATAATGACCATACGGTTACAACCATTATGGTTTCTCTTCAGTTCGGAGATTTTCCTCCATAGCAGGACCCAGATGGAATTATCCCAATTTCGAAGGCGACGATGAAGATCGTGAATATCCCGCCTGCCAGAGAAGAAGATGCAGGATTACTGCCGCTTACACTAAAGAATGGTGAAATCATGTGGGTACATCCTGACTTAGTGCCTGAGTTAGAAAGTGAAGATAAAACTTCAAAATCCAAGAAGGACAAGAAAGTCAGAACCTGCAACATGATTTCCCATGTTATTCCAGATCCCGATGACTTGGATCACCTACGGGATGGCCTTCCTTTAGAAGATAGACTGAAAGGACTGAACATCTGTCCCCCAAGTCTAGCTCCTTCTACCAAGCTCAAGCTTACTCATCAGCAGTGGTTAGCCATGAATAGTATTCCTTTATATCGGGCACAACAAGTCTTTGCTGCTTATGAAAAAGCTCCAACAGGGATTCTTCCTCGTATCCTGAATCTTTCTCCTCTTGTGGCTACAACGACACCTATTCTCCACTATTCTGAGGTTACAAAAGGTCTTGCTTCTTCCTCTTCCTCTATTGGAACACCTGTCAAAAATCTGCTGCCTACTCACTTGTATAGTCAACAATCTGTCCATCTCATGAAGAAGATGGGTTATGACTTTCAGATGGCAGAAGGTTTGAATTATGATAAAGGAATACGACTTCCTACAGATTCAAAGTCAAAATTCCACTCTTGGATTGGGTTTTGAAGCTCCTCATAACAATCCACACAAGAAGAAGGCTAAGAAAGGGAAGACAAAATCCTGTAATATAGTACTTCCTTCTCCTGATTCTGAAGAAGAATCTTTTGCTGGTACAAGATCCGGAAAGGAGTACCATAAATACCATTAGGGATCCTTCAAAGAAGCTGAAGACGTAGTGGAGATACTACCAACTCAATCCTCTTCTGTTCCTGCCAAACATTCTGTGGTTGAAAAGGGGAAACAGAAAGCAGTACGCTTCGACGTCCCATTGAAGTCTGCTTCCAGTCAGGGGGTAGTAATGAAGCCTTACAAATTCGATATTCTAGCTCAGTTAGCCAATACTCCGGCTAGACTATCTGTATTTTAGTTGCTTCGCCTTTCCAGAGAAAGCATAGAGACTTTGAGTGAACCTTTACTTCAAGCAGATTCATGCTTGGCTCAACTCAAGACTCCTGATAATATACCAGTATCATGTCCACAATGTCATAGTATGATGGAAGCAATTCCCAACATCACCTTTACACAAGAAGATATGCTGTTGAAGCATAACTAGCATGACAGGCCTTTATGCTACACCGGGTATATTGGATCCACTGAAATTGACAGGATTTACATTGATCCCGGATCCTCAATTAGCATAATTCTTCAGAGTATGCTAAGACCCCTGAGGATCCCTACTAGTGATTTGACTTACACTAGTACTATGATAGTCGGTTTTAACTCTGGCAAGAGTAAGCCATTGGGGAAGATTCGTCTGCAGATTCAGATTGGTAATCTTCGAACTATGGTAACTTTCTATGTTATCAACTCAGACGTCTCCTATAATATCCTTTTGGGGAGACCATGGATTCATGAGCATAATATTGTACCTTCAACTCTCCACCAATGCTTCAAGTATGTGGATTCCCAAGGAGTTGTGAAAACTGAGTTTGCTGATATCAATCCCTTCAAGGGTGTCGAAGCCTATTTTTCTGATTCAAGGCTTTATAAACAAGAGCATGTGAAAGAGATATCAGATATGGCTGAAGATCAATCACCTACTAAGGATCAATCTATTAATGAAGATCCGCCAGAGGAGCAACCTTTGAAGATCATAGTCAAGGGACGAATCCAATCCCAACCTGTCAATGATCAACCTCTGATAATCAAGGTTAATGGAAAGAACTCAAACTTCATTTGAGGAATCAATAAATATTCCTGCTAAGAGCCAAGTTCAATCTTTCATGATCAAGGTCAAAGGACGTACTTCTTGTACGAATGATCCAGAACCACCATTGATTGTCAATCTTGGCAAATCTATGCAGAAGACGGATAATGGTCCACTGAAGATTAATCCGAGGCATGGCAGTCAAATCGTAAATGATGTAAATATTAATCATTCTGTACTTTTTGATATCAATAAAGATTTCCTTTTCGAGTATATGGCTGTCAAGTTTATCGAAAGAATGACTTTATCTTCTGATAATCAAAGTCATTGATATAAAGACGACATCGAGCCAGAAGAAACTTTATACATCGATCATAAGAAAAATTCTTTCCCTCCTCATATAGATGTTGGACCTTATGCTCAAAGGTTCCTAACATCTTCTCCTTATCTTCTACCTGTGGCCGCTTCATCACAAGCTTGCGTAACTTTTAGACGTCACGAAGAATCTTACTTCGTGGTTCCGTCTGATAAGAAAAACAAGCGCCAAATTGTGTTTGGCCTGGCTAGAAATATCCTTGTTGCTCAGGCAGATGAGCTGAAGGATAAAGACAAGGGAAGAATCTGAATTGACAAGTATAGTCAACAATCTATCAAGATTATCCAGAACATGGGATATAACTTGAAGACTATGCAAGGTCTCAATCAAGGCAAGGGTAGACGACTGCCATTATATGGTGATCCATTTTACCAAAAGACTCATCATGGGTTGGGATATGATCTGTCCCACATGTTTTATGACGATATACAAGAAGAATTCTCTTCTAGCTCTTCACAATCATCGGATTCAGAAAAAGTCCAATCCATTGAAACTGATATGTCTCGTTCCTCATATGATGAATCTGGACAAATACTCTCAGTCAATATGGTTCAAACTGATAATGAATTAGAACCATTTGATAATGATCCTTGGGCACAACAGATGGATACTCAGTGGAAACTCCGTTTTGAACAACGGCAACCACCTACAGAAGACGAGGTCATCCAGATTGATGTTGGGGATGGAGCTACGTCCAAACCAATATTCATCAGTAAAAATCTTGCTGAAGATGAAAAGGAAGAATTGATAAAACTTATCAAAGAATATATTGACATCTTTGCATGGAGTTATGAGGATATGCCAGGGTTAGATCCTAAAGTTGCCACTCATAAACTCAATATTCTGCCCAAAGTCAAGCCTGTAAAACAACAGCAACGACATTTTAGACCAGACATGATAGATACAATTGAAGCAGAAGTAAAAAAGTTGATCATATGTGGATTTGTTCGTGAAGAGCAACACCCGAATTGTGTTGCCAATATTGTTCCTGTCATGAAGAAGAACGGAAAAGTCCGAGTTTGTATAGATTATCGAGATCTTAATGCAGCTTGTCCAAAGGACGAATTTCTACTTCCAATTACTGATGTCATGATAGACAATACATGTGGTTTTGAACGCATGTCTTTCATGGACGGATTCTCAGGATACAATCAGATCAAGATGCATCCAGAAGATGAGAAGCACACCGCTTTTCGTACACCTCTTGGGGTCTACTGCTATACAGTTATGCCGTTTGGTCTTAAAAATGTCGGTGCCACGTATCAACGGGCTATAAGCAACATGTTTCAAGAACATCTACGGAAGATAGTTGAATGCTATGTAGATGACATCGCTGTTAAAAGTTGATCAAAGGATTATCACATTCAGGACTTGAGGACAGTATTTGAATTGATGCGCCAGCATCAATTGAAAATGAACCCTACTAAGTCTTTCTTAGGGGTTTCCAGTGGCAAATTTTTAGGATTTTTCTTTACTTTTCAGGGTATCCACGTTGATCCTGATAAGGTTAAGGCAATTCTTGAAATGCGTCCTCCTCGTAATCTGAAAGAACTTCGTGGCTTTCAGGTTCGTATTGCTTTTATCAGAAGATTTATATCTAATCTTTCTGGAAGATGTCAACCTTTCTCCCGTTTATTGAAGAAAGGTGTATCTTTTGTTTGGGATGAAGCATGTCAGAAAGCCTTCAATGACATTAAGCAATACCTGACGAACCCTCCTGTCCTGGTACCCCCGGTGGTAGGAAGGCCATTTTTGCTATATGTTCGAGCCTTGGATCATTCACTTGGCGCTCTTCTTGCACAAAAAAGTGATGTGGGTCATGAGCAGGCAATTTATTATTTGAGCAGAATGATGGTCGGAGCTGAACACAGATATACTCCTGTGGAAAAGGAATGTCTAGCTTTAGTTTTTGCCGTCCAAAAGATAAGACATTATGTGACAGGGCAGACTATTCATGTCATCTCCAGAATAAATCCCATTTGGGTATTGATGAGAAAACCTAGCATTCTTAACTCCAGGTTGGCCACTTGGGCGATGTTGCTTACTCCTTATGACATGGTTTATATACCTTAGAAATCAATAAAGGGTCAAGCATTAGCCGATTTCTTGGCTGCTCACCCTATACCTAAAACATCAAAATTATATGAGGACATTCCAGATGAAGTCGTAGATTGTAACCTTGTAGAAGCATGGAAAATACTAAAGAAAATAATTCATGCGGCCAGGAAAGATCCATGCGGCTCAAAGAACTCATGCGGCTCAGGGAATCATGCGGCATAAGGAGCTATGCGGCCAAAGGCATTCCATGTGGCTCAGAGGACACGTGGCCTGATAGTGCTCCCCTCCGACCCATGCTACATTAATTGCTATGATGGCTGACCCCTCTGAAAAGTTGACAGCCCTGACACAAAGGCAGGTAATTATGACTCTGTCATAATGATGAATCTCTAGGGAAGAGGAAAGAAATCTCTGACACAAATCCCCTGAGAGCCACAAAAATGCCACGTGGCCTTGCCACGTGGGCGTTCGTATGTGGCTCACTTCTCATGCGGCTCAGAATAAATCCTATGCGGCTCAGGCCATAGAAGCCTCATGCGGCTCGAGCAAAGGACTTCCCATGCGGCTCAGAGTGAATCCATCATATGCGGCTCAGGCCATGAAAGCCTCATGCGGCTCGAGCGAGGACTTCTCATGCGGTTCAAGAGGATCATGTCTATGCGGCCCAGGCGGATATATACCTATGCGGCCCACAAGGATTATTCCTCTATGGTTAGAGGACTCAAGTGAGGGCCACTGCCCACGCAGCCCTGACACGTGGGCTTAACCATATGCAGCTCACATTCATATGCTGCTCACATTCATATGCGGCTCACTAGTCATACGGTCCAGATCCCCCCAGCAGCTCCTAGGACACGTGTCCTAAACCGATTAATTCCTCAGATTTGCTGCCATTAAAGATTGGGTCAGATCCCAATAAATCTGGGACACGTGGCAGAAGAATAGATCTGATTTATTTGCAGATATCAGAAGATCAGTATAAGGAAGATTTATTCCAATCAGCATTAATGGCTCATAGGATTTGGTGTAATCTACACCTAATAGTCCAGATTCATCATAATCAAGACGAATGGCCAAGATGGACCAATTCCCAAGCCGCTGCCATCTCTAAAAGATAATCATTGGCAACCCTAATGATCACATCCCACTATTATAAATAGCAAGATGCCATTCCCTTGAAAGATATATACAATTTCAGAGAAAAAATACGTATATACAGAGAGACTCCCCAATAGTCAGAGAAAAGAATACACAGAGAGAGAGGCCAGAAGAGCAACAGAGGAGCAAGAAGAGCATTTTTTTTGTCAACGCCAACCATCTTTTCACAAGGAGCCAAGGCTGCATACCGATCATCCAAGGAGTAAGACAGGGCTGCCGTCGCCTTCCCGAGCCTCTATCGTCACCCCCCAGAATCTAAAATAAACAATTGTACTTAGACTGCTATACCTAGGTTTTCGTCCCTAGGCTTTCTTTGTACAAGCGAGTTTATAATGTGAAGTAAAAGTTCGGTCCTCCGATAATTGTTCTGTTCTTTTATATTTTATGGCAAACATGATGGCGACTCTGCTGGGGACTAACTTCTCCACGGCTGAGGAGTTGGTGACGCAATCGGATACAGCCAAGCTTGGCTCCACTCAACAAAAGATGGTCGCCCGGTTCGACCAACAGGCGTTCGAAGAGATGCTCTCCGACAAAAGCACTGGCCCGGTCCAGAAGCGAGCCCGCACAAAGAAGGCCCGTAAGGAGTGGAGACCCCGATCCTTCGTTCCTGCTGAAGCTCTTGCAGAGACACCCTCTGTTGTTCAAGACGGCGAGCAAGATTCCCCTGCGGCCCTACTTTAGATCATAGAGAACTTTGCTGTCCCCAAGTCCGGCAGAAAAAACACTATGATGCTGGACTTGCAGGGGCAAAGAGGAACTCTATGAGATCCGAGCCGCATAAGGTTATCAGCCGCAGGGAGAAAGCTCATGCGGCTACATCCTTCAGCTGCAGGGAGAAAGCTCATGCGGCTACATCCTCCAGCCGCATGAAAAAAACTCATGCGGCCATATCTGTCAGCCGCATAGCTTATGCGGCTACAGTTGCCAACTACACGAACGAAACTCATGCGGCCGTGGGAGTCAATCGCTTACAGAAAACCCATGCGGCCACAATTGCCAACCGCATATGGCCAGCCTGTACGGTCGTGACTCCTAGCTGCACAAAAATAATTCATCCGATGGCAGAAGACAACCGCATGCAGACAGCCTGCACGGTACCCAACTCTAGCCGTATAGCGTCCGTTTTATGCTTCTCTCGATCAGTCTTCGACCGTCTCTCATGCGGTCCTGACCCTGATGATTCTCTGGATGATAAGCCAGACTCTGTGGTACCCAACTTAGACTCCTCCTATTACGCACCCACAAGTGCTAAAAGGAGGAAGTCTAGGACAGCGCGGGCTCATCGGGCCCAGTCAGCTGTCCCAACCTCTGACTATCGGGGCGTCCCATTGACTATCACACGGGCCTCGGATGGGAAGTTGTATACAACCGCTCGAGTCCAGCCCCCGACGGCAAACAGACAAATTGGTTCCTCTGACCTGCGGGAGGCGATCCTCCACAAACGCAAGGAAAGAGAAGGAGTGTCGGCGTGCAAAGAGTCCTCGCTGTACCCAAATCATCGTCAATTGCTGCTGTAACAACGCGGCAGTGACGGAAGATCGGCCGTCCGTCTTCCAAAGGCTACAGCACCCGAACTCAGAAGATGAGGCACCTCCTGTTGTCTCCTGCAATTCCGCTCAGAAGGTCCCCGCCGAAGGGAGAGGGAAAAAGACAAGCATCTCCAGTCCCAAGATATCAACCACCACAGCTAAGAAACTACCGTCTAAACGGTTGTCCTCTACTGGTGTATTCCAACACACCCGTTCAAAGACGAAATTTACCGCGATAGAAAATTTATCGCTGGGGTTGAGGGAACTGGGGGTAGCACTCCTTCGAACATCTGCAACAATCTGATGTTTCAAAGAACCGAGCCCGGACAAACAACTCTTCCATCAGGGGCAACAGACGCCGATGTCCCCGAGGACATCCATAACTCTCAAGACGAAGCAAGCTCTGAAAGTGGGGATACCGTTCCCTCCGAGTCCGAGCCCGAAGAAAATATTCCTACCTATCCCGATGACTTCTCGGTGCATGGGTATGACTCGGAGGGCACGTCCTCCACCGTTCCTTCCGTCACTCCTCATGTAAGGACGGTTTTCATGACAGACAGCAATCAAGGTGGTTCCAATGATCGCCAGCGCATCGACAATCTCGAAGCCATATTACTTGCTTTGGTCAAGTCTGTAGACGAGATTAAAGCAGCCCTGCCAACTCTACAAGGAGGAACACCTGGTCAAACAAGCACGGGCCCTGCGGTCAATGTGGATTTAAACTCAGCGGCACCAAACCCGGGCAATAATCCTCCCGAAATAACAGCCCCTACCGCGACAGATGAAACCCGAGAAGTAAGGAGAGAGGTCCAGGAGCTCCGAGCTATGTTCCATGCCCGAGAAAATGCTCAAGATCTCAAAATACGGCAACCATACCCTGCTGAATGGAGGGATGTTCCATTCCCACCAAGATATAAGTCGTTCAATATCAACCTGTATGATGGCAAAACCTCAGCAAGTCGGTACATCACTTACTTTGAGGTCACGACCAACCATCTGTCCCATGATGATGCGATCCTCACACGGTTATTCATCGGGGCATTGGAAGGAGTCGCCTTCGATTGGTACCGCAATCTACCGGACAACTACATCCACTCCTTCGCCGGCTTCAAGCGCCTGTTCTTGGAACGATTCTACGAAGTAGGACAGGACGTCACTATGTCCACTCTCATGGACGTCGTCCAAGGGGAGAAGGAGTTGACAAAGAATTACATCGAGCGGTTCTGCCAGACCGCCATGAAGCTGCCTTCCGGAAATCCAGACTCCTCTTTGATTAAAATTTGCCAAAAGAGACTGCTTCCAACGATCAGTCTCTGGATGGGCGAAAGTTAATTCAAAGATTGGAAGGCGTTCATCATCAGTGCCACAAGCGCCGAAGAACGACTGAAGAAGGCTCGCCAACTGGGATTACACATCTCAGAAGGAGAAAATAATGGGCAAGCATCCCGACAACGATAATGGGGGTAATCCCTCCAACAATCGGGACAGCAAGGAAAAGCAGGCTATGGTGGCCGACATGGCCCAGAAGTCCGAGTCACAACCAGCAGACAAACAATGGCCTCAGATCACTTACTCTTTCGAAGACGTCCACGTCAAGCCTATCTTGGACATGCTCATACAAGGAGGTAGAATTCAGCTTCCTCCACCAAGGCGGGAGCCTCGGCTGGCTGATTTGGAGAACCCAAAGTTCTGCCATTACCACCGTTATGTACAACACGCTATACACGACTGCTACCAACTAAAACGGTACATCCAAAGCCTCATCGATTCGAACGCTCTGGCCATCGACTTCGAAGAAGTAACCGTAGCAGCCAATATGGTGTCCGTACAATTCGGCAGCTTCCCTCCGACGGAGACTCAAGACAGGATAATCCCCGTCCCTCTGGCGATGATAGAGATTACCAATCTTTTACCTCCCCGGGAACAGGCTGCTGGTCTAGTACCTCTCACCACCTCACGAGGAGAGGTCATGTGGGTCCATCCAGATTTAGTGTCAGAAGTAACTCGGCCCACACCATCTCCCACTAACAAAAAGAGTGGAAAAATCAGGACCTGCCACACAATCTCAGCAGACAACGAGGAAGCTACTGCCGTCGTCACGCGGTCCGGAGCACAACCCCAACCTGTGGTTGACAGCCCAGCTGAAAATCATCAACCTACTACAACTGATGCTCCAGGACCGGCTCTGCCTTCGACGACCGATAAGCCTAGGCCGAAGGAGACTCGCTTCGACAAATCCCTTCGAAAGGACGCAGCCCAAGGGCTAGAGAGGCCCTATAACTTTGACATCTTAGCACAATTGGCTAACACTCTGGCCAAATTGTCACTATACGAACTCCTAAGGCTCTCCAAGGACGTTCGTATTGCATTGAGCGAAGCACTCCAAATGCCGATGCTTATCTGGCTCAATCCAACCTCACCGGGGAGGACTCACCCATGGATCTCCAAGACAGCGCCTGCACGGGAGCAATGCCCAATATCGTCTTCACTCCGCAGGACATGCTCATCAAAACCAACCTACATGATCGCCCGCTATACTATACGGGATACATCGGCGATGTGAAGGTGGATCGGATGCACATTGATCCTGGCTCTTCCATAAGCATCATCCCGAAGGGTCTGCTACATCATCTCCGCATCCCAATGCATCGCCTGACACCTACAAGCACCGCCATCAGCGGTTTTAATTCGGGCAGGAGCTACCCTATTGGGAAGATTCGTCTGAAGTGTCAAATTGGTGACCTCCAATCCGAAGTCACCTACTACGTCATAGATGCAGACACTTCTTACAACATCCTCTTGGGGTGCCCATGGATACACGATTATATGATCGTGCCTTCCACGCTACACCAGTGCTTCAAATATGTCGACAAATACGGCTTCGTGAAGACAGAATTTGCTGATATCGATCCCTTCAAAGGGGTCGAATCCTACTACTCAGACTCCTGCCTATACAAAAAGTCGAAGAGGCACCTTGATGAAGGAAATGAACAAGCTCATACCGAGACAGCCACGGGATCAGAAGGACCCCTGACGATCCACCTCCAAGCTCACAAACCGGGCAAGTCTGCACCCCTTACCGCCACTCTGCGGAAGGACGCAATCAGCCTCTCAGCACAGGAGGAGCAAATGATAATCCTGCTGCCAAGGTCCGGCCATGTGTCGAGACCCACAACGGAGCCATTGACAATCAGGCTACCAAGAGTCAGCCAACCACAAGCAGGGAAGCTCAACCCCTCGGACGGGCCCATGACGATACGTCTTCCCAGGAAGGGTCGACACCCCGATGCAAGGTCTGACACTTCTAGCGAACCAGCCACTCCTCGCCCCACATCAAATGCCAAACTGGGGATCGCTAGTCTGCCAACAACTCTACGCTTTGCTCCATCAACTGAACCACTGACAATCAAGCTTCCCAGGTCATCCTCTCAGTCTTCGTTCACACAGGGGATAGCCGAAGAGGAACCGGAGCTAGCCAAGTATATGGCTACCCACACCAATGTCCCCTCCGCTGACGATGTAATCCCCCTAGAAAAGATACCTTACTTCGTCAAAAAAGGATTATCTTTGAACTACACCGAACTCAATAAGCTATGTACAATGTATGCTATGGAACACGGTATAGGCGCTCACCTACACACACAGGTGACAAATGTGTACACCGCGATCCAGCTTACTCCAGTAGAAGACGCTTACCGAATATTCGAGGGAGGAAATCATCCGATCATCTTTGGCCGGACGAACAACCCGCATCCCCTTACCATAGAAGAAGTCGACCTCGGGTCAGATGCCGGAAGACTGCCTCTGTATCTCTATATCCCTCAATCCAAATATTTCATGCAGAAACAGGGGTATAATCTGGAGACGACACCAGGATTGAACTACGGTACTGGGCGACGATTACCTTTGAAGCCGCCAGTCCCGGCGGGCAAACCACGGAACTACTATAACAAAACTCGATGCGGGTTAGGGTATGTAATGCCTACTACGATCCCTGAAAGTTCAGATGAAGAATACGACTGGCAGTCACATTCAACCGGATCACCAACTTCTGACTCAGATACTAGCATTGGAGATGTGTTCAGACAAGTCATGTCAGTCAACATAGCGTTCGTCGACGCTTACGAGGAAGACGAAGACATACCCGAAATCCTCGAGCTAGAGCTATGGGTCCAGTAATTAGACGCACAATGGGAAAAGAGGTTCGTACTGAGAGAACCTCCTACTGAAGATGAGGTCATACAAGTGGATCTCGGCAGCGAATCTTCTTCAAAACCGATTTTTATCAGTAAAAGCCTAACTGACGAAGAACGGGAGTCGCTGTTAGAACTTGTCAGAGAGTACATTGATGTGTTCGCCTGGAGCTATAAAGACATGCCAGGGTTAAATCCTGGCATCGCTCTTCATAAATTTAATATTCGACCAGATGCGAAGCCGGTCAAGCAACAACAACGACGCTTCCGTCCAGGCATCATGGACACGATCGAAGATGAAGTCAACAAACTGATAGCTAGCGGTTTCATTCGTGAGGAGCAACATCCCGATTGGGTCGCCAATATAGTACCCGTCCTCAAGAAGAATGGGAAAATTCGAATCTGCATCGACTTCCGCAACCTGAACAAGGCGTGCCCCAAAGATGAATTTCCCCTTCCTATCACAGACATCATGATCGACAATACTTACGGCTTCGAACGCATGTCATTCATGGATGGCTTCTCGGGGTACAACCAAATCAAAATATCTCCTGACGACGAAAATCATACATCATTTCGAACACCGATTGGCACGTACTGCTACACAGTCATGCCTTTCGGTTTAAAGAATAGTGGCGCCACATATCAAAGAGCCATGAGCATTATCTTTAGAGACCACTTACGCAAGACGGTGGAGTGCTACGTTGACGATATAGCCGTTAAAAGCCGTAGCAAGGGAGACCATCTGCAGGATCTAAGGACGGTATTCGACCTAATACGAACGCACAATTTGAAGATGAACCCCACGAAGTCCTTTCTGGGCGTATCCAGCAGAAAGTTCTTAGGCTTCATCATCACTGCAAAGGGTATCCATGTAGACCCTGAGAAGACAAAAGCAATCATGGAGATGGGTCCCCCGAAAAATCTCCGCGAACTCAGAGGCCTTCAAGGGAGGCTGGCTTACATCAGAAGGTTCATTTCCAACCTCTCCGGGCGATGCCGACCATTCACGCACCTCATAAAGAAAGGAATCTCATTCGTATGGGACGAGGAATGCCAGCGTGCTTTCGACAGCATCAAAGAATATTTGTCAAATCCTCCGGTCTTGGTAGCTCCAGCCCATGGAAAACTATTCCTGCTCTATGTACGAGCAATGAAACACTCCCTCGGTGCCCTGTTGGCACAAAACAACGATGCAGGCCACGAACAAGCCATATACTATCTCAGCCGAATGATGGTTGGGCCAAAGCACCGATACACTGCTGTAGAGAAGGAATGCCTCGCCTTGGTGTTCGCTATTCAGAAAATGCGACACTATGTCACCGAACAAACGATACATGTGATCTCACGGGTCAACCCTCTCAGAGTCCTCATGACCAAACCAGGGGCCCTTAGCTCTCGACTCGCTACATGGGCAATATTGATGTCCCCTTATCATATGATCTTTGTCCCACAAAAGGCAGTCAAAGGTCAAGCCCTGGCAGACTTCTTAGCAGCCTACCCAGGCTCAGAGTCCTCCAGAATATATGAAGAGATCCTAGATGAGGTCGCCGACTTGCATGCAACCTCTCACGATAACATATGGCGAATGTTCTTTGACGGTGCTTCAAGGACCGGACCTAAAGGCAATATAGTCGTCGGAGTCGGAGTAGTGCTGGTCTCCCCTTCCGGATTAGTGATCAACCGCTCCTATTCCCTCACAGAACCCTGCTCTAACAATATGGCCGAGTATAACGCTCTGGTCATTGGCCTCCAACTTGCAAGAGAACTGGAGGTAGAATACCTTGAAGCATACGGCGATTTCCAACTAATCGTCAATCAGATCCGGGGTTCGTACGAAGTCCGTCACGAAGACATGATCCCTTATCACCAAATAGCAATCGATATCATCTCATCATTTGAGGGGTTCTTCATCGAGCACGTCCCCAGACTCCGAAATATTGAAGCCGATGCCCTAGCTGGTCTTGTCGCTTCCCTAGCAGTTCCGAATTATGACCGCCAATCAGTGGAAGTGATAGGCCATGAAATGGTCTTTCCCAAAAACAATGTGCAATTCGTGGCAAGTTATTCCGCACAGACGATCGATGATGCCCCAGATTAGAGACAACCATTCATCGACTTCGTCGTCTACGACATCCTGCCCGAGAACTCAAAGGAAGCCACTTCCATCAGAAGGCGTTCTCTCAGATTCTTCTACGATACAGAGACGAAGATGCTGTATCGCCGCTTCTACGACAGATTACTGCTTCGGTGTCTGTCAAATACAGAAGCCAAAGAAGCCGTACGAGAAGCTCACGACGGTGTCTGCGGGGCCCACCAGCTCGGCCCAAAACTACAAGATCGCCTTCGCCGAATGGGCTACTATTGGCCTACGATGGTGGCAGATGCGATCGAATATGCTAGAAAGTGCAAAGCTTGCCAAGTCCACGCGGACTTCATTCACCAACCATCCGAATTTCTACATCCGACAGTGGCGTCCTGGCCATTCGAAGCATGGGAAATGGATATCATTGGTCCAATCACCCCACCTTTCTTCCGAGGACATCGCTTCATACTTGCGATCACTGATTACTTCTCCAAGTGGGCGGAAGCTGTCCCACTCGCAGAAGTCAAGTCTTCAAACGTGATCAGCTTCCTTAAGCATCACGTCATCTACCGCTTTGGACTGCCGCGAAGGATCATCCATGATAACGGTCCGCAGTTTACAAGCCACGTATTCTATCGATTTTGCGATAAACACCGTATTCAGAATATCGCTACGACGCTGTACAACCCGGCAGCAAATGGGTTAGCAGAGGCGTTCAATAAAACGATCATCAAACTCCTCAAAAAGTTCGTCTCCTCCAACAAGTGCGACTGGAACGAGAAGCTCGACGAATGCTTATGGGCTTATCGTACCACAATTCGAACAGCTACCGAGAATACGCCATTCTCCCTAGTGTACTGGAGTGAGGCAGTTCTCCCATTAGAGACTCAAATACCCTCACTTCGCGTCGCCCTCACTTAACAATTGACAACGGATGACAACTACTGACGTCGACTACAAGAGTTAGAGGCCTTAGATGAAAAGCGCCTCCTAGCTCAGCAAAGGATCGAGCTATACCAAGCACGCATCTCAGGAGCCTTCAACAAGAAGGTCAAAATCAGAACATTCCAAGTGGGTGATCTTGTGCTGGCAGTCCGGAGGCCGATGGTCATGACTCACAAGACCGCCGGTAAGTTCCAGCCAAAGTGGGAAGGTCCATTTGTCATCGAGGCCGTATTCTCCAACGGTACTTACCGCCTCGCCAAGCAGAACGGAGACTTGCTCATGTTGCCCGTCAACGGCAAGTTCCTGAAGAAATACTATGTTTAAACAATATTCTCCAGATCCTCGAGTCACGTACCCGCTGGTACCACTGAACTCGCTCCATAAATTTCTAGATTATTGAGTCATGTATCCGCTGATACTACTGAAATCACCCTCGCAGTTTTCCAGATTCTCGAGTCACGTACCCGTTGGTACCACTGAACTCGCTCCATAAATTTCCAGATTATTGAGTCATGTATCTGCTGATACCACTGAACTCACCCTCACAGTTTTCCAGATTTTCGAGTCACGTACTCGCTGATACCGCTGAACTCACACTCTCCAGATTTCCGAGTCACGTACCCGCTGGTACCGCTGAACTCACACTCTCCAGATTCCTGAGTAACGTACCCGCTGGTACCGCTGAGCTCGTACCCACAATATTCCAGATTTTTGAGTCATGTACCCGCGTATACCGCTGAACTCATGCCCTTCTTCCACAAAGATATCCCAAATTTCCAAGTCATGTATCTGCTGGTACCTCTGAACTTACACTTTGATTCCAACATGCATGGATTGTCGAGTTATGTACCCATCGGTACCCCTGAACTTACATCCCGGTCACTCTTTTGAAAGAAAGTCATGTATAATCATACCGCTGAACTTTCTTCCTACAAGAGATCCTCCCTCAGGATCTAATTCCTGCACTCCCAGTGCACAACAAAGGTAACGAGTCCACAAACTTCCAAGACGGCCATGTCCTCATTACCTCTGAGCCGTTCCACTTCCGCCAAAAACAAATCACCCCCTACGTAGAACTTCCATGTCCTCATTACCTCTGAGTCGTTCTATGTACCCTTCTTCATTGAGCCCACTCCTGTCATGTCCCCATTACCTCTGAATGGGAAGGCTCCGTCGAAGAAACCTTCATACTTGCCATGTCCTTATTACCTCTGAGTAAGTATGACGATCCCCTTTCGACCTATTATCTGTACCCATAATCGGAGTACGCCAAGGGTAATAGGTCCACAAATGTCTTCTGTTGACCATCAATATCCTCCGTCGAGTTCACTCCTGCCATGTTCTTATTACCTCTGAGTAGGAAGACTCTACGTTTAAAAAACCTTCTCACTTGCCATGTCCTCGTCGCCTCTGAGCAAGTATGTTGGTTCCCCTTCATCCTGTTATCCGTATCCTAAACCAGGGTATGCCAAGGATAATAGGCCCATAAATATCCTCAGCTAAATTTCTCAGCACAAATCTATCACCTCCTCAGGCCCCAGGAGCCCAGATGCTCTACGGCATTCCCTTTTCTCAATACCAAAAGCACCCATGACCACTTTGCTATGGCTGCTTCAGGTACCCTGATCAAAACTTGTTACCTCTGCCTAAAATCAAGGTACGCCATGGGTAACAGGTCCACAAATATATCCCTTATACGGGGGTAAACATCACCACAATATCACAGGTGCAGCAAGCAATACAAATGAAGGGTAGAATTGAAAGTACTCTTTATTTAAAGGAAGAAAAAAAGCATTACATGTTTCGGGATCATGTCCCCTTCAGAAAGAAAGAAAACAGAAACAAAATAAGAAGAAAAAGCCGACTACATTTCATCATCACTCAATTCCAGAAGGCGGTTTCTTACTGAGGTGGTCCTCCGTTCAATCCGTTGCCGAGCGCGACGCTCGGCCTCCTGGAATAAATGCTCCTCATTGTCCAAGCCCAAGAACGCTTGACAGTTATCTTCCAATTTCTTCAAGGCAGTCTCTAGGTCAGTCGAAGCTTGAGTAACCCTGTCAGCCTCCTGAACAATTAGTTCCCTGTCATTGCGGGTAGTCTCGAGTTCAGACTCTAAGAAAGCCAACTTCTTCTGAAGCGCAAGGATCTGCTCCCGCATCTCAGTAATCTCACGAGAGACAGACTCCTCCCGAGCCACGACGTTTTCAGTCGCATAACTCAATTGATCATACCGGTCAGCTAAGTCACTGAGATCCTTCTGTACGCCCGGTCTGGTCTTATCTCGAGCCGCTCTGGTCCTCTCTATAATAGCAATAAAGGAAATCTGCTCCTCGTTTATAACAGTAGGCAGATCAGCCTGCCACAATACCCGAAGCTCGGACACCAGCTGATCAGCCTCCAGCAATTTCGCCTCCAGAAGTGAAGCCATCCCTGCATCATCAGGAAGATCCCTAAGGAAGTTTATTTGACCATGGGCACATTGTCGGGCCAAGGTAAAAGAGGTCCCTCTGTCTACAGCGGCCTCGATTCCCCTCTTTAAATGACGATAAAAACTGGCAACCACGTCCTGCAATGTGTCGTCCAAAACCTCAGCAGAGGAGGGCGTCAGGGGAAGCCGGAGCGGCAACGTTGGAGGAGTAACGCTAGAGGTCGCCATCGAGGGAACAGATTCCGAGAAGAACGATGCATGGATAGCGGCCAACTCGTCTTCCGCCGCCCGGAGAGCTTGGATGCTCGGCAGGGAAGAAAGGTCGACTCTCGAAGCCATCGGAGCGGAGGATGATGCAAGGACCATCGTTCCCTGCCCCGATTGCCCTGAGAATTGTCCTGCTAAACTCGGGCCCCCAAAAGGCCCATCAAGACGAGTCGGACAGTGAGGAGGTACACCTCTTTCTACCAATGCCCCTTCGGTTGGGATTGTCTCAGCGACGTCCATCCTCGGCAATGGAGGGACAGGACCTGAATGCCCAGAATAATAATCAATCGACGTAACCCGAAGGACATGATGATAGAGCAGATAGGCTTCCTCACGGGTTAAGATTCGGCTAATCTTACCAGGGGAGGGGCATAAGGGCCGTGGCTCATCGACCACTGGCATAGTTCCCTCACCCGCAATCCCCGAGTTAAACTCAGTCACGTCCCCTGCCCCCGTCACCTCGAGGGAGGGTACAGATTGATCTGCATTCTCTTGAATAGGAGCAGGCTCATGGGAGTCCCCGTCACCCTGGGTCACCGCCTCGACATCCTGAAACTCTTCTTCTTCTTCTGACACCTAAAAGAGGGAACGAAGACAGTCAGGATTGAAACTCAAAGAAAAAAATGGAGAAGGGAGCAAGAGCAGTTTTGTTACCTCTGACGCAGGGTTGACTTCTTTTCCACCTTCTTTTATGGCTAGCGGACGGTGCCTAGTCGCAACCAGCTTCCGGGATCGAGAAACACTGCCTATAGGAGAGACTTGCCTGCTACGTTTCGGAGTAGGACCAGGCGTAACAAGAGACTGACCCCTTAGCACCTCATCTGACAAAACATACGACTGACTTACCTCTGCGCCTACTACTGGAAGGATAGAGTCATCTTCATCGCACTGTTGCCTTCTCCATCCTCAGCAGCGAAATCCAAATCTGGCACTTCGGCTCTGACCTTTCTTTTTTTGGCCCCTTGAGAGCCTTCCTCTAGACCGGAGCCAACAATAAAACTGGTACCCGGGTTAAAACCAACTGGAGGCTTGTTCGTCATGACATGATACAGAGCTGCCATGTACAAGATCTCCACTGACTCCTTAATGGCAGGGACCGAGAAAATGGTACGAGTGTTGAACGAATCATAATATTGCCAAGCTCTGATACCATCAAGAAGACTACCCTCATAACCCAGGCAAGGACTGGGGCTGTCCAGACAAAGTTGGCTGTATCCAAACTACCGGGCAAACCTGCTAGGCAGATAAGGCTCCAGAAAAACAGCATTGTGGTTACGGTACACTGGATGTATGGGACGGATGTTACGCAACCATAAGAGCATCTGGCCATCCAGAAGCTGAGGGGACGCGATACCGTCAATATGTACAACCTCTATGTCCCTGGCAGTAAAGCGAGGGACGGATACGAAGATATGATACTTATCTGCCCTCGCCAATGCCATCCGGCAAGTCCGCATGGTTTCACACTCCTAAGGCTCGTCACGATAGCGGAAGATAAATACGTCATCATCAGTCACACCGTCTCCAGAGCCCGGTCTCATCAAAGACGGGTAATGTATCAGCAGCCACCCCATCAAATAGTGATAGGGCAACTCAGTTCGTTCAAAATCCTTGGTCACGTCGCAAGCAATGATTTTGGATGTGAAAGTACGTAGGCCACGGTGTATGCTGCACACCATGGCCGGGAGGAGAGCTAGCCTGATTCGTAAAACTAACTTCACAGCCGGAAGGATAAAGTTACAACTAATTCTCTTAATGGAACCGGCTCCTCCCGAGACTACACAGTTTCGTAGCCAGATCATCAAAAATCCCGCCAGAAGCGCTTTCTCAGACAGCTCCTGAGTATCCTGGTAAAAGTAATCGAAAGTATCAGTCTGGTTCCCGAATCGGTCGCTAGTAGTAGCCACTCCCTTAGCCGACGACACCGAGTCCTCAACCACTTCCCGAGGTCGAGGGCGACGAGAGGTGACTCGACCTAAGGCATCTGTCGAGAAGAGATAGTGCACCCAATCTCTGGTGAAGGGAGCATTCCCTTCCAGGTTACTATCCTTTCGAGTCATCTGATAACATGTGTTATAATGGCACAATATCTCCTGGTAAAGGGCCACAAAGCCAGGATACCGTCGTTCCAGATCTTCGAGTTCCTCATTAGTGGGAGTATACGCTTCAAACGCTTCGTCCCCCCAAGGAAGCTTGGAGACCGCGTGCATCTCATGGAGCGCGAGTCCCATCTCCCCCACAGGTGTGTAAAAGGTCCCCGTACGGCAATTATACATTTCCAGCAGAGACATGAACAGCTTCTTGTTTATGGACAAGCCATGACTGGTACCTCGGATAGCGTGGTACAAGCCAATCTCGCACAAAAAGGCCTCATACTTCTGCAAGATCCAAGTAGACAAATTGATCCACGAAGGAACAGAGTGCACCCAACCAGGGAACGTCAACCGACCAACAGGATAGGAGCCTTTCCGAGCAAGCTGATTTATAAAAGTGTCGGCGTAAGAAAATGAGAAATTAGGGCCCGCCATATTCAGGAAAGAACCTGGGACCAACCCCGTCACAGAACAATTAGTGTGCACTTTGCCGGCAATCACGGACTTCAGATTGTTATTATAATAGATGTTCCCCACAAACATCCCACCTCTGGTAGGGGTTAAAGTCTCCCCCATCTTCCGATCTAACGGGAGCATATTAAACCAAGATAACGGGAAGTGTCGCTCCATTTGGGGGATGCGAATCGCCATCCCGTTAGAAACAAAGTTCCAGTCCTCTGACACCTCCAGGACATGATCGTTCTCCACGGTCAAGGCGTCTCCAAAAAAGAACGCAGGCTTCAAATACTCCCCTTCAAATTTCTTGGAGTTCATCATAGCATTAAGGAAGTAAAAAGGCTGATTCTTGATGGCATTCAATCTAACCGTGGGCTCATCGCTCAAAAACTGGTTAGCCATATACTGGACAATATGGTCATACCTGTAGCCGAGAGCGGCTTGAGCGCTACCCACCAAGAGTTCTCCAGCGGCGTTAACCGACAGGTTCACTGAAGAACAAACAGAGAAAAGTAAGTTAAACGGAGGGATAAAACAAGAGAGAGCCGATTGGGTGCTCTCAAACCCCATGCGGCTCAAGAAAACATCCATGCGGCCCCATGAAGCTCTCAGAAATCTCATGCGGCTCCGTACAATAAAAAGTCTATGCGGTTTAGCGTCACTTATGCGGCTTCGCAAGCAAGGCACGCATACAGACGCGGTAGTTCTCTTATGCGGCTCGCAGCTCAGCCATAGGGCGAACATACGATTTACAAAGGCTCGTGCATAAAGTATGCGACGTAACCATGGCGGTTGGGGTTCTTTAACTCATGCATTGTCCTTACCAATAATGGGGGGGCGAACGTCAGGATGAACATCAGGTACGGCGACGAGCGGAGTAGCAGCCGTAGTCGAGGTGGAAGTGGAGGTCGCCTTCTTGCCCTTTACTGCCACGGTCTTCTTGGGAGCCATTAATTATCAAAAAAGGAGAAGGGCGGTCGAGATAGGGAAGGTCTGAGGAAGAAGAAGGAAAATAAAGAAGTCTTCTCTCTCTTCTCTCTCTTCCTATTTATAGGAAGACGGGAGAAGGAGGACACGTGGGCCAATGACCGACTCATGAAGAGCGCAACCGACTCCTTGGATTTCGTCTCCAAGATTCACCCAAGGCGTCAAATCCAAAAGATTTAATGAGCTGACTCTTGGGATTCCCTCCTACAAAGACGGCGCTGAAACGAATTTGAGGCAATTAAAGACCTGCACACGTGGCAAGCAGCTATGCGGCTGAACAGTCTCCTGCGGCTAAGTCACTTATGCGGCTGAATAATTCATACGGCCGAGACTTCTATGCGGTCAGAATTCCATATGCGGCTAGAGGAACACGGCCATGCTTCTTATTCAAAGTATTTCAATTTTACAAATTGAAAACTTTGAAGGGGGTCCTGTAGAAGCATGGAAAATACTAAAGGAAATAATTCATGCGGCCAGGAAAGATCCATGCGGCTCAGAGAACTCATGCGGCTCAGGGAATCATGCGGCATAAGGAGCTATGCGGCCAAAAGCATTCCATACGGCTCAGAGGACACGTGGCCTGATAGTGCTCCCCTCTGACCCATGCTACATTAATTGCTATGATGGCTGACCCCTCTGAAAAGTTGATAGTCCTGACACAAAGGCAGGTAATTATGACTCTGTCATAATGATGAATCTCTAGGGAAGAGGAAAGAAATCTCTGACACAAATTCCCTGAGAGCCACAAAAATGTCACGTGCCCTTGCCACGTGGGAGTTCGTATGCGGCTCACTTCTCATGCGGCTCAGAATAAATCCTATACGGCTCAGGCCATAGAAGCCTCATGCGGCTCGAGCAAAGGACTTCCCATGCGGCTCAGAGTGAATCCATCCTATGTGGCTCAGGCCATGAAAGCCTCATGCGGCTCGAGCGAGGACTTCTCATGCGGTTCAAGTGGATCATGTCTATGCGGCCCAGGCGGATATATACCTATGTGGCCCACAAGGATTATTCCTCTATGGTTAGAGGACTCAAGTGAGGGCCACTGCCCACGCAGCCCTGACACGTGGGCTTAACCATATGCGGCTCACATTCATATACGGCTCACTAGTCATGCGGTCCAGATCCCCCCAGCAGCTCCTAGGACACGTGTCCTAAACCGATTAATTCCTCAGATTTGCTGCCATTAAAGATTGGGTCAGATCCCAATAAATCTGGAACACATGGCAGAAGAATAGATCTAATTTATTCGCAGATATCAGAAGATCAGTATAAGGAAGATTTATTCCAATCAGCATTAATGGCTCATGGGATTTGGTGTAATCTACACCTAATGGCCCAGATTCATCATAATCAAAACGAATGGCCAAGATGGACCAATCCCCAAGCCGCCGCCATCTCAAAAAGATAATCGTTGGCAACCCTAATGATCACATCCCACTATTATAAATAGCAAGGTGCCATTCTCTTGAAAGACATATACAATTTCAGAAAAAAAAATACGTATATACAGAGAGGCTCCCCAATAGTCAGAGAAAAGAATACACAGAGAGAGAGAGGCCAGAAGAGCAACAGAGGAGCAAGAAGAGCATTTCTTCGTCAACGCCAACCATCTTTTCACAAGGAGCCAAGGCTGCATACCGATCGTCCAAGGAGTAAGGCAGGGCTGCCGTCGCCTTTCCGAGCCTCTATCATCACCCCCCAAAATCTAAAATAAATAATTGTACTTAGACTGCTGTACCTAGGTTTTCGTCCCTAGGCTTTCTTTGTACAAGCGAGTTTGTAACGTGAAGTAAAAGTTCGGTCCTCCGATAATTGTTCTGTTCTTTTATATTTCATGGCAAATAAACCTGACTTTGAAGAATGATATATGGCAATTATATTTTGATAGAGCATCACGAGTAGGACCTAAAGGCAATATTGTCTCTGGGGTAGGAATCGTCTTGGTTTCTCCTAACAAAATGGTCATATACCGTGCCTATTCTCTCAATGAACCATGCTCCAACAATGTAGCAGAATATAATGCTCTATTGATTGGTCTCTAAGTTGCAAAACAACTGGATATTGAGTTCCTAGAAGCTTATGGAGATTCCCAATTGATCGTTAATCAAGTTAGAGGGACTTATGAAGTCAGAAATCCCGATCTCATCCCTTATCATCATGTGGTAGTTGAATTGGTACTTTTATTCAAAGGATTCTTCATTAAGTTTGTACCACGCTCTCAAAATGTGGAAGCTGATGCTCTTGCCAGTTTAGTTGTAGACCCAACTATTCCAATCCGAAGACAAAATACAATTACTTTATTGGATCGAGACTTGTTCTGTGCTAAGAATAATTTGTATATTGAACAAAGTTATACTACAGAGTCAAGTTCCCAGCAGAAAGATTGGAGAACTCCATTCATTGATTATGCAGTCCATGGGATTTTGCCTGAAGATCCGAAAGAAGCTGCATCAATCAAAAGATGATCGTTTCGATTTTATTATGATTAGTCTTTACATATGTTATACCGTCGTTCTTATGATGGACTCTTGCTACGTTGTCTCTCAAAAAGTGAATCTAAACAAACACTACGAGAAGCTCATGATGGTATTTGTGGTGCTCATTAACCAGGTTCTAAATTACAAGACCGTATTCGAAGAATGGGGTATTATTGGCCTTCTATGATAGCAGATGCTGTAGACTTGTACGCCAGAAGATGTAAAGCATATCAGATTCATGCTGATTTTATTCATCAACCGTCTGAATTTCTACATCCTACAGCAGCCTCTTGGCCCTTTGAAGCTTGGGGTATGGATGTCATTGGTCCTATTAATCCACCTTCTGTCAAGGGACATCGGTTTATATTAGCTATAACCGATTACTTTTCTAAGTGGACAGAAGCAATTCCCCTTGCTGAAGTGAAAATATCTAAGGTGATCAGCTTCATCAAACACCATGTCATTTATCGCTTCGGGATCCCTAGACGAATAATTTATGACAATGGTCCACAATTTGCCAGTCAAGCACTTTATCGATTCTGTGATCAGAATCGAATCCAGAAATTGGCTTCTACGGCTTATAATCCAGCTGCTAATGGTTTAGCCGAAGATTTCAATAAGACGATCATTAAACTTCTCAAAAAGTTTGTCTTTTCTAATAAACGTGATTGGAATAAGAAACTTGGAGAGTGTTTATGGGCTTATCGAACAACTGTCCGGACTCCTACTGGTTTTACACTATTCTTATTGGTTTATGGATGTGAAGCTATCCTCCCATTGGAAATCCAGATCCCATCTCTACGAATAGCCATTGCTAATGAGCTAACTACAGAGAATAATGACCGCTTACGACTCCAAGAACTTGAAGGATTGGATGAGAAGCGTCGTCAAGCACAACAGCATATTAAAGTTTTGGATGAGAAGCGTCGTCAAGCACAACAGCATATTGAACTATATCAAGCCCGTATATCTCGAACTTTCAATCGTAAAGTAAAAGAGAGGGTATTCAAGGTTGGCGAACTTGTATTAGCTGTTCGAAGACCGATGGTAATGACTCATAAAAGCAAAGGAACATTCCAAGCAAAATGGGAAGGCCCTTATGTAATTGAGTCCGTCTTTTCTAATGGCGTCTATCGGTTATCAAAGCCCAATGGAGATCTACTCATGATGCCAATCAATGGCAAGTTTCTTAAGAAATACTATGTATAAAAAAAGAGACAGAATGAAAATAAAGCTCCTTTTATTATTTTTGTTCAAGACAAAAGATTAAGGACGAGGGCCACTCCCTCCCTTATGGAATACATAGTCAGTTAATGTCTCGAAGGCGTCGTTGCCTGAGCTCATAAAAAATTTACAGATGGCCATCCTCAGTGCTTCTTCTTCAAGTGTTTTTCCTGGCTCTACTAAGAACGCAAGGATATCTTGTGGTGGCTGTTTGCCATGAAATATAAAAGAGCAGAACAATTATCGGAGGACTGGACTTTTACTTCACGTTACAAACTCGCTTGTACGAAGAAAGCCTAGGGACGAAAACCTAGGTACAGCAGTCTAAGTATAATTGTTTATTTTAGATTCTGGGGGGTGACGATAGAGGCTCGAGAAAGCGACGGCCGCTCTGTCTTACTCCTTGGACGATCGATATGCAGCCTTGGCTCGGGAAAGATCTGCTTGGTGTTGACGAAGAAATGCCCTTCTTGCTCTCCTCGTATTGCTCTTCTGGCTTCTATCTCTCTTTGTGTATTTTCTCTCTGATTATTAGGGGGGAAGCTCTCTGTGTATATGGACGTATCTCTCTCTGATAGTATATCCTCTTTACAAAGGAATGGCACCTTGCTATTTATAATAATGGAATGCGATCATTAGGGTTGTTAATGATTGCCTCTTGGAGATGGCGACGGCCTGTGGATTGGTCAATCTAGGCCGTTCATTTTTTATTGTGACGAATCCGAACCATTGAGTATAGATTACACTAAATCCCATCAGCAATTAATGCTGATTGGAATAAATCTTCCTCATAATGATCTTTTGATATCTGCGAATAAATTAGATTTATTCTGCTGTCACGTGTCCCAGATTATTGGGATTTGACCCAATCTTTAATTACAATAAATCTGAGAGATTGATCGGCTTAGGACACATTGTCCTAGGAGCCATTGGGATGATCTGAACCGCATGACGAGTGAGCCACATATGATTTTGGGCCGCATATGGTTAGGGCCACGTGTCAGGGCTGCCTGGGTAGTGGCCCTCTCATGGAGGTGATCATTGCGAGCCGCATAGGGATACATCTGCCTGAGCCATATGGAAATGGTCCTCTTGATCCGTATGAGAAGTCTTTGTTCGAGCCGCATAAGGCTGTCTCGGCCTGAGCCGCATAGGACGGCTTCATTCTGAACCGCATGACGAGTCTTTGCTCGAGCCGCATACGAACGCCCACGTGGCAAAGCCACGTGGCATTTTTATGGCTCTAGGGGGATTTGTGTCAGAGATCTCTTTTCTCTTCCCTAGAAGTCTGTCATTATGACAACGTCATAATTACTTCTTTTTGTGTCAGGGCTGTCACTTTTTCAGAGTTGTCAGCCGTCAAACAATTAATGCGAGAGGGCAGAGGAGAGGGCTGTCCCGCCACGTGTCTTCTGAGCCGCATGGGATGTCTTGGGCCGCATAGTCCCTTATGCCGCATGACTCTCTGAGCCGCATGGGCTTTCTGAACCGCATGGGGTTCTTTGGCCGCATGGGTTATTTTCTTTAATATTTTCCATGCTTCTACAAGACCCCTTTCAAAGTTTTCAATTTGCAAAATTAAAATACTTTGAATAAGTAGCATGGCTGTGTTCTTCTAGTCGCATATGAAACCCTGACCGCATAGAGATCTTGGCCGCATAGTTTGTTCAGCTGTAGGAGTGTCTCATCCGTACGGCTCTTTGCCACGTCATTATTGCTACATATGGCAATCTTTTGCATTTAAATGTTGTTGATTTGGTGTCAGCTTTAAAGGCCACTTTTCGATGCGGGATCCGAGGAGCTTGGCCTCCATTTTCGGCGGTTCATTTTGGTAACCGAAGAGTCGGTCTGTGTGTACGCACGGGGATCGAAACGCTTCACTCTTGTTTATAAATATGGATGACTTTGGCCGGAGGGACTTTTTTACCTTCTCCTTCGTTTACTCTTTTTGCTGTCTCTTCTTTCTGATCTTCTATGTTATGGCCTAATTATTTGTTTCTTTTGCTCTTTATAAGCGTCGGATGAGCTCGCTCCTCAGGACCCAATTACCGAGGCTGATTCGGTCCTGTCTTATTTAGTCAGTGATGTGTGCACCACTATCATTGCAGTTAGGGTGCTTCCGATTGCGGCCAAGGATTCCCACCTTGCTGGGACCTCAACCCAGGGGGATGGGGGCTTCAACGCGCCCGTCTCTGAGATATCCGAACCCCAACATGATGACTTTGTGGGTGGGGAAACTATGCCGGCTGTGAACGAGCCGTCGCCCCCACGCTCTTTCCTTGGTAATACAAATCAAACCATAGCTCGTGAATAAGCCTATGTGTTCTTGTCATCTTTTCTTTCAAATTATGTCGACTAATGGTTGCTTTGGATGTTCAGATCCCAACCCTTCATTTCCAGTAATTGATATTGCTGGATCGTACCCTACCGGAGAGGGCCTGACGGAACCTCCCTGCGTCAAGGGTCCTTCGTCTGGGTCGAGCTCGGGGTCCCAGGTAGCAGTGCAGCTGGGACAAGGGACGATGCTCCCTGTGTCCTCCTCTGCGAATGTGGTTTCGGGAGTCAACCTTTCCTCTCTGTCGAGCATCCAGGCTCTTCGGGCGGCGGAAGAGGAGTTAGCCGCCATTCAAGCATCTTTCTGTACGGAATTTGCTTCCTTGGTGGCGGGTGCAGTAACTTCTGAAGCTGCTCCTCCGGTACCGTCTGCCACTCTCCCTCTGACGCCGTCCTCTACAGAGGTCTTGGATGACGCGTTACAGGACGTGGTTGCCAGTTTCTATCGCCACCTGAAGAGGGGGATCGAGGCAGCGGTAGAAAGGGGGACTCCCTTTATTCTGGCCCGTCGATGTGCCGGTGGCCAGATTAATATCCTTAAGACACTCCCTGGAGGAGGGGAACTGGCTGCGCTTTTGGAGCCTAAGCTGTTAGAAGCTGATCGTCTCGTGGCCCAGTTTTGCTTGTTGTAACATACTGATTTACCCGCGGTCATAAATCAAGAGCGCAACTTCCTTATTACCGCGGTGGAGAAGGTGATGGCTGCCCGAGAATCGCTCAAGCCGGCTATATTGAAGGACCGCCGGGATCTGACTCGGTTGTACGACCAATGGAGCCGTCGGACTGAAGATTGCACAATTCGGGAAGCGGATGCTTCCTGCGGGGTAACTGATGCCCGGGAACAGATACTCGAGCTCCAGAAAAAACTGGCTTTCCTGGAGTCAGAGCTTGAGGCTGCTCGTATTGAGAAAGGGATTGCTATTCAGGAGGTTGACAAGTACAGTAGGGCTTCTGCTAATCTAGAGCTTGCCCTAAAGAAGATGGAGAACAACTGGCAGGCGTATATATATTTGAATGACGCAGAGCAGTTATCCCAAGAGGCCGAGCGTCGAGCTAAGCAGAGGCTTGATCGGAGGACTGCCTTGGTGAAAAACCGTCTCTTAGAGTTGTGCAATGCCGAATTATAGTCGGCCTTTTCTTCTTGTTTTGTCCCTGTTTTCTTTCTTTCTGAAGGGGACATGATCTCGAAATATGTAATGCTTTTTTCTTCCTTTAAATAAAGAGTGCTTTCAATTCTACCCTTTATTTGTATTGCTTGCTGCGCCTGTGATATTGTGGTAATGTTCTCTCCCGTATAGGAGATACATTTGTGGACTTGTTACCTATGGCATACCTTGGTATTAGGTACAGATAACAAGCTTTGGTCAAGATACCTGAAACAGCCATGGCAAAGTGGTCGTGGGTGCGCTTAGTATTGGGAAAAGGAATGCCGTAGAGCAGCTGGGCTCCTGGGGCATGATGAGATGGTATATTTGTGCTAAGAAACTTAGCTGAGGATATTTGTGGGCCTATTATCCTTGGTGTACCCGGATTTAAGATACAGATAATAGGATGGAGGAGAACCGACGTACATGCTCAGAGGTAATGAGGACATGGCAAGCATGAAAGTTTTTTTTTAGACGTAGAGTTTTCCTACTCAGAGGTAATGAGTACATGGCAGGAGTGAACTCGACGGAGGGTATTGGTGGTCAACAGAGGATATTTGTGGTCAACAGAGGACATTTGTGGTCAACAGAGGACATTTGTGGTCAACGGAGGACATTTGTGGGCCTATTACCCTTGGCGTACTCCGGTTGTGGGTACAGATAATAGGTCGAAAGGGGATCATCATACTTACTCAGAGGTAATGAGGACATGGCAAGTATGAAGGTTTCTTCGACGGAGCCTTCCCATTCAGAGGTAATGAGGACATGACAGGAGTGGGCTCAATGAAGGAGGGCACATAGAACGACTCAGAGGTAATGAGGACATGGATGTTCTATGTAAGGGGTGAATTGTTTTTGGCGGAAGTGGAACAACTCAGAGGTAATGAGGACATGGCCATTTTAGAAATTTGTGGATCGATTACCCTTTTTTGTGCACTGAAAGTACGGGTATTGGATCATGGGAGAGGATCTCCTCCAGGAAGGAAGTTCAGAGGTATGATCATACATAACTTTCCATCTGAAAGAGTGACCGGGATAGTTCAGAGGCACCAGCGGGTACATGACTCGAGAATCTGGAGAATGGTGAGCGTGAGTTCAGCGGTACCGGCGGGTACATGACTCAAAAATCTGATAAACTATGAGGGTGAGTTCAGTGGTATCAGCGGATACATGACTCGAAAATCTGGAAAATTATGGGGTGAGTTCAGTGGTACCAGCGGGTACGTGACTCAATAATCTAGAAAATGTTGTTTAGACATAATATTTCTTCAGGAACTTGTCGTTGATGGGCAACATAAGCAAGTCTCCGTTTTGCTTAGCGAGGCGGTAGGCACTGTTGGAGAACACGGCCTCGATGTCAAATGGACCTTCCCATTTTGGTTGAAACTTGCCGGCGGTCTTGTGAGTCATGACCATTGGCCTCCGGACTGCCAGAACAAGATCACCCACTTGGAATGTTCTGATTTTGACCTTCTTGTTGAAGGCTCCTGAGATGCGTGCTTGGTATAGCTCGATCCTTTGCTGAGCTAGGAGGCGCTTTTCATCTAAGGCCTCCAACTCTTGTAGTCGACGTCGGTAGTTGTCATCCGTTGTCAATTGATAACTGAGGGCGACGCGGAGTGAGGGTATTTGAGTCTCTAATGGGAGAACTGCCTCACTCCCGTATACTAGGGAGAATGGTGTATTCCCGGTGGTTGTTCGAACTGTGGTGCGATAAGCCCATAAGCATTCGCCGAGTTTCTCGTTCCAGTCGCGTTTGTTGGAGGAGACAAACTTCTTGAAGAGTTTGATGATTGTTTTGTTGAATGCCTCTGCCAACCCGTTCGCTGTCGGGTTGTACGGTGTCGAAGCGACATTCTAAATACGGTGCTTATCGCAAAATCGATAGAATGCGTGGCTTGTAAACTGTGGACCATTATCATGGATGATCCTTCGGGGCAGTCCAAAGTGGTAGATGACGTGATGCTTAAGGAAGCTGATCACGTTTGAAGTCTTAACTTCTGCGAGTGGGACAGCTTTCGTCCATTTGGAGAAGTAATAAGTGATCGCAAGTATGAAGCGATGTTCTCGGGAGGAAGGTAGGGTGATTGGACCAATGATATCCATTCCCCATGCCTCGAATGGCCAGGATGCCACTGTCGGATGTGGAAACTCGGATGGTTGGTGAATGAAGTCCGCGTGGACTTGGTAGGCTTTGCATTTTCTAGCATAATCTATCGCATCTGCCACCATTGTGGGCCAATAGTAGCCCATTCGGCGAAGACGGTCTTGCAGTTTTGGGCCGGGCTGGTAGGCCCCGCAGATACCGTCATGAGCTTCTCGTACGGCTTCTTTGGCTTCTGTATTTGACAGACACTGAAGCAGTAATCCGTCGTAGGAGCGGCAATACAGCATTTTCGTCTCTGTATCGTAGAAGAATCTGAGAGAACGCCTTCTGATGGAAGTGGCTTCCTTTGGATTCTCGGGCAGGATGTCGTAGACGACGAAGTCGATGAATGGTTGTCTCCAATCTGGGGCATCCTCGATCGTTTGTGCGGAATAACTCGCCACAAATTGCACATTATTCTTGGGATAGACCAGTTCGTGGCCTATCACATCCACTGATTGGCAATCATGATTCGGAACTGCTAGGGAAGCGGCAAGACCAGCTAAGGCATCAGCTTCGATATTTCAGAGCCTGGGGACATGTTCGATGAAGAACCCCTCGAACGACGAGATGATGTCAATCGCTATTTGGTGAAAAGGGATCATGTCTTCGTGGCGGACCTCATATGAGCCCCGTATCTGATTGACTATTAGTTGGGAGTCGCCGTATGCTTCGAGGTATTCTACCCCCAGCTCTCTTGCGAGTTGGAGGCCAATGACCAGAGCGTTGTACTCGGCCACATTGTTAGAGCAGGGCTCTGTGAGGGAATAAGCGCGGTTAATCACCAATCCGGAAGGGAAGACCAGCACTACCCTGACTCCGACGACTATATTGCCTTTAGGTCTGGTCCTCGAAGCACCGTCGAAGAACATTCGCCATATAGCCTCGTGAGAGGTTGCATGCGAGTCGGCGACCTCATCTGGGATCTCTTCATATATTCTGGAGGACTCCAAGCCTGGGTGGGCTGCTAAGAAGTCTGCCAGGGCTTGACCTTTGACTGCCTTTTGCGGGACGAAGATCATATGATAAGGGGACAGCAATATTGCCCATGTAGCGAGTCGAGAGCTGAGTCGGTCCCGGAGCATCAGTTGTAGTGGGTTGATGATTTTCAACTGGATTATCAGCCACAGGTTGGGATTGTGCTCCGGACTGTGTGACGACGGCTGTAGCTTCCTCATTGTCTACCGAGATTGTGTGGCAGGTCCTGACTTTTCCACTTTTCTTTTTGTCGGTGGAAGATGGTGTGGGCCGAGTCATTTCTGACACCAAGTCTGGATGGATCCACATGACCTTCCCTCGTGATGTGGTGAGGGGTACTAGACCGGCAGCCTGATCTCGGGGAGGTGGAAGATTAGTAATCTCCATTGTCGCTAGAGGGACGGGGACCACCCCATCTTGAGTCTTCGTCGGAGGGAAGCTGCCGAATTATATGGACACCATATTGGCTGCCACGGTTACCTCTTCAAAATCGATGGCCAGAGCGTTCGAATCGATGAGGTTCTGAATGTACCGTTTCAGCTGGTAGCAATCGTGTGTAGCATGATGGACGTAGCGATGATAATGGCAGTACTTTGGATTCTCCATCCCTGTCGGTCGCGGTTCCCATTTTGGTGGAAGAAGCTGAATCCTGACCCCTTGTATGAGCATGTCTAAGATGGGCTTGACGTGACCGTCTTCGAAGGAGTAAGTGATTTGCGGCCATTGTTTGTCTGCTGGCTTCGGGTCAGGTTTTTGTGCTGTATCGGCCACCATAGCCTGCTTTCCCTTGCTGTCCCGATTGTTGGAGGGGCTACTCCCATTGTCGTTGTTTGGACGCTTGCCCTTGTTTTCTCCTTCCGAGATGTGCAATCCCAGTTGGCGAGCCTTCTTCAGTCGTTCTTCGGCGCTTGTGGCGCTGATGATGAACGTCTTCCAATCTTTGAATTGACTTTCGCCCATCCAGAGACTGATCGTTGGAAGCAGTCTCTTTTGGCAAATTTCAATTAAAGAGGAATCTGGATTTCCGGAGGGCAGCTTCATGGCGGTTTGGCGGAACCGCTCAATGTAGTTTCTTGTCAGCTCTTTCTCTCCTTGGACGATGTCCATGAGGGTAGACATTGTGACGTCCTGTCCTACCTCGTAGAATCTCTCCAAGAACAAGCACTTGAAGCCAGCAAAGGAGTGTATGCAGTTGTCTGGCAGGTTGCGGTACCAGTCGAAGGCGACTCCTTCCAATGCCCCAACAAATAATCGTGTGAGGATAGCGTCATCATGGGGCAGATGGTCGGTGGTGACCTCGAAGTAAGTGATGTACCGACTTGCTGAGGTCTTGCCATCATACGGGTTGATATTGAACGGCTTATATTTCGGTGGGAATGGAACATCCCTCCATTCAGCAGGGTATGGTTGCCGTATTCTGAGGTCTTGAGCATTTTCTCGGGCATGGAACATGGCTCGGAGCTCCTGAATCTCTCTTCTTATTTCTCGGGCCTCATCTGTCGCGGTAGGGGCCGTTATTTCGGGAGGATTGTTGCCCGGGTTCGGTGCCACCGAATTCGAGTCCGTATTGACCGTGGGACCCGTGCTTGTTTGGCCAGGTGTCACTCCCTGCAGAGTAGGAAGAGCCGCTTTGATCTCGTCTAGACTTGACCAAGGCGTACAGTATGGCCTCCAGAGTGTCGATGCGTTGGCGATCACTGGAACCACCTTGATTGCTGTCTGTCATGAACACTGTCCTTACATGAGGAGTGATGGAAGGAGCGGTGGAGGATGTGCCCTCCGAGTCGTACCCATGCACCGAGAAGTCATCGGGGTAGGTGGGAATGTCCTCTTCGGGTTCGGTCTCGGAGGGAACAGTACCTCCAGCCTCAGAGCTTGCTTCGTCTTGAGAATCATGGATATCCTCCAGGACATCAGCGTCTGTTGTACCTGATGGAAAAATTGTTTCCCCGGGCTCGTCTCCTTGAAACATCCGATTGTTGTGGATGTTCGGAGGAGTGCTACTCCCAGTTCCCACGACCCCCAGCGATGTGGATGATGAATCTCCCATTGCAGCAGATTTCGTCTTTGAACGGGTGTGTTGGAATACTCCGGTGGAGGACAACCGTTTAGACGACAGTTTTTTGGCTATAGTGGTTGATATCTTGGGGTTGGAGATGCTTGTCTTCTTCCCTCTTCCCTCGGTGGGGACTTTCTGAGTGGAATTGCAGGAGACAACAGGAGGTGCCTCGTCCTCTGAGCTGGGATGTTGTAGTCTTTGGAAGACGAACGGCCGGTCTTCTGTCACTGCCGCGTTATTGCAACAGCAGTTGACGATGATCTGGGTGCAGTGACGTCCGTGTGAGGACTCTTTGTATGCCACGGCCCCTTCTCTTTCCTTGCATTTGTGGAGGATAGCCTCACGCAGGTCAGAGGAACCACTCTGTTCGTTTGCCGTCGGGGGCTGGGTTCGAGTAGTTCTGTACAACTTTCCATCAGAGGCCCGCATGATAATCAGCTGGACGCCCCGATGGTCAGAGGTTGGGGCAGCTGACTGGGCTTGGTGAGCCCGCGCTGCCCTAGACTTCCTCCTTTTAGCACTTGCGGGTACGTAATAGGAGGAGTCCAAGTTGAATACCACAGAGTCTGGCTTATCACCCGGAGAACCATCAGGGTCAGGACCGCATGAAAGACGGTCGAAGACTGATCGAGAGAAGCATGGAACGGGCGCTATGCGGCTAGAATTAGGTACCGTGCAGGCTGTTTGCATGCGGTTGTCTTCTGCTGTTGGATGAGTTGTTCTTGTGCGACTGGAAGCCACGACCGTGCAGGCTGGCCGCATGCGGTTGGCAACTGTGGCTGCATGGGTTTTCTACAAGCGATTGACTTCTATAGCCACATGAGTTTCATCCATGTGGTTGGCAACTGTAGCCGCATAAGCTATGCGGCTGACAGATGTTGCCGCATGAGTTTTTTTCATGCGGCTGGCGGATGTAGCCGTATGAGCTTTCTCCCTGCGGGTAATACCCTTATGCGGTTCTGATCGTATAGAGTTCCTCTTTGCCCCTACAAGTCCAGCATCATAGTGTTTTCTTCTGCCGGACTTGGGGACAGCAGAGTTGTCTACGGTCTGAAGTGGGGCCGCAGGAGAGTCTTTCTCGCCGTCTTGAGCAACAGAGGGCATCCCATCGAGGGCTTGGGGAGGAGCAAATGTTTTTGGCCTCCACTCTTTGCGAGCCTTCGTCCCGCGGGTGCGCTTCTGGACGAGGCCAACGCTTTCTTCGGAGAGCATCTCTTCAAACGCCTGTTGGTCGAAGTGGAGGACCATCTTTTGTTGCGTGGAGCCAAGTTTGGCTGTATTCGACTGCGTCACCAACTCCTCAGCCGTGGAGAAGTTTGTCCCCAGCAGAGTCGCTATCGTGTTTGCCACGAAATATAAAAGAGCAGAACAATTATCGGAGGACTGGACTTTTACTTCACGTTACAAACTCGCTTGTACAAAGAAAGCCTAGGGACGAAAACCTAGGTACAGCAGTCTAAGTACAATTATTTATTTTAGATTCTGGGGGGTGACGATAGAGGCTCGGGAAAGCGACGACCGCTCTGCCTTACTCCTTGGACGATCGGTATGCAGCCTTGGCTCGGGGAAGATCTGCTTGGCGTTGACGAAGAAATGCCCTTCTTGCTCTCCTCGTGTTGCTCTTCTGGCTTCTCTCTCTCTCTGTGTATTTCCTCTCTGATTATTAGGGGGGAAGCTCTCTGTGTATATGGGCGTATCTCTCTCTGATAGTATACCTCTTTACAAGGGAATGGTACCTTACTATTTATAATAATGGATGCGATCATTAGGGTTGCCAATGATTGCCTCTTGGAGATGGCGGCGGCCTATGGATTGGTCAATCTAGGCCGTTCATTTTTTATTGTGACGAATCCGAACCATTGAGTGTAGATTACACTAAATCCCATCAGCAATTAATGCTGATTGGATTAAATCTTCCTCATAATGATCTTCTGATATCTGCAAATAAATTAGATTTATTTTGCTGCCACGTGTCCCATATTATTGGGATTTGACCCAATCTTTGATTGCAATAAATCTAAGAGATTGATCGGCTTAGGACACGTGTCCTAGGAGCCATTGGGATGATCTGAACCGCATGACAAGTGAGCCGCATATGATTTTGGGCCGCATATGGTTAGGGCCACGTGTTAGGGCTGCTTGGGTAGTGGCCCTCTCATAGAGGTGATCATTGCGAGCTGCATAGGGATACATCTACCTGAGCTGCATGGAAATGGTCCTCTTGATCCGCATGAGAAGTCTTTGCTCGAGCCGCATGAGGCTATCTCGGCCTGAGCCGCATAGGACGGCTTCATTCTAAACCGCATGACGAGTCTTTGCTCGAGTCGCATACGAACGCCCACGTGGCAAAGCCACGTGGCATTTTTATGGCTCTACGGAGATTTGTGTCAGAGATCTCTTTTCTCTTCCCTAGAAGTCTGTCATTATGACAACGTCATAATTACTTCTTTTTGTGTCAGGGCTGTCACTTTTTCAGAGTTGTCAGCCGTCAAACAATTAATGCGAGAGGGCAGAGGAGAGGGCTGTCCCGCCACGTGTCTTCTGAGCCGCATGGGATGTCTTGGGCCGCATAGTCCCTTATGCCGCATGACTCTCTGAGCCGCATGGGCTTTCTGAGCCGCATGGGGTTCTTTGGCCGCATGGGTTATTTTCTTTAATATTTTCTATGCTTCTACAGTGACTTGGGCGTAGAAGAGCTGTTGCCTACTTGAGTCGGGCCCGCCATTGTTGACTCAAGGGGATACATCTCAGTGACGTCCTCAATTTTCCTGGAAACTTCATTCTTTTGCTGTGCATCCTCGGAAGACATTTCCAACAGAGAAGTGGAAATAAGAATGAAATGTTACAGAGAGTTTTCGCCTATTTATAGAAGAGGACTGTTGATGAACCGATCTTTGAGATTGAGAACAACTTTTTATTCCCGAAAAGACCTGTCCATTCGTTCTATCGGGCTCGTTCATTTAATTACGGAATCGAATCAATGCTTTCTTTTCCCGAAAATTATGATTCATTCATATATTAAGATGGACTTATATGTTCATGACATCTGTCTCCTTAGTCCCCAGCTACCAAGGTTTGGTTAAGCTGATTTCTTGTCTCCTGGGAAAGGGATCTTATATCTTCTATTTTATCAATTGATTAGAAAGTGGGATTCGCTATTTATCATGTTTCCATGACCTATGAATAAATACTAAATCTACTTACTTTCCTATCTATCACTTCTATTTGACCTCTGTGTAAATATTAATCTAATTTTCTTTTGAGTATACTATTATGTCCATATTACCTCTGATAGTATTATATACTCTAAAACAGAAAATAAGATTTTATTTATCTATCATGTCCATATTACATCCAGATAGATACAAATCATTGATCATAGAAGAATCATCATTTCCATTTCCATATCATCGAAAAAGTCTATTACATTTCTTAGACTTTCTTACAAGTTATAATGGAAATCTAATACATTCTTGGATTTTCATTCTATACACACAACGATAGCCTAATAGAGATCTGTTTCTTCTTTCGATCTTCTTCGTCGGATTCATTGTTGGTGTCAATTCCTTGCTGTCCAAGCCTTTGTGGCAACCAGAACAGAAGGAATCAAACTCTGGTCTTCTCTCTCAGATGAGAGGAGAATCCCAGAGTATGGCAGCCCGAAGACGTGTTGCTGCCAATACAACTGGTGGATTAGGGACGGCCTTCCAGAGGAGACAGGAACGCATCCAGCATTGGGATACGATTCTTAGTTCTGCCGTGAAAGGAACTCTACTACCCGATTTCTCGGGGTAGAGTTGACTCCACCATCCAACTCTCTGTGTATAAAGGCTCTTCCTACCAACAGAGGAAGACCCTTCTATCCCACGAAGAGTTCTGAGTTGTTTGATTTGCGCGTCAAAAGCGCATGAGCTCCCTGATGTTGATGTCAGAAGAACGCTCCTTACAGCGTCAAAACCGCCAATGCCGGTTCTGGAAAAGCTGCTCCGCCAAACTTCTGCAGAAAACAATAAAGAAGAAGTGTTTTAAAACAGAAGTATTATCAGATACGTATTAAACACTAACTAAAAACAGATCGCAAGGCTTTTACGCCAGTGATTCAGCAAGGCTTTTACGCCAGTGATTCAGCAAGGCTTTTACGCCAGAACTTCGGCAAGGCTTTTACGCCAGTGCTTCAACAAGAATTTTTTTTACGCTCGTCAAGAATTTATGCTCATGAATACCTGTTCCCAACAGAAAATTCGAAGACAGATATTTGCTTACAGTCGGACTTACCACTTAAGTCAAATGGTTTGGCTCTAATGATGGTTGAATCTACGTCTAATTATCGGGCGTACAAAGGAACACCATTGGATAGCTTTGCCATTGTCACTTGTTGGAGAACGATATTGTAGAAAGTTATCTTCAGAAGAACAAGAATGAGAATATATGAAACATTCTCGGCTATTTATAAAGGCTGAAGAAACTGATTGGTATGAGTCTATTTCGGGAGAAGATCCTATTTAAAGGCTCTCGTAACCACAAGACAGATGCCACGTGTTGGTTTATTTCTTGGAAATTAACAACCATAGAAGCAGTCAAAATAAGTGCCAAACAGTTCTATATACCAACAGACGAGATTAACATCAGACTTTATTTATAAAAAAAGGGGGGGAGTAGCCCCCTACAGATAAAAGATTCGCAAAAACATCATTTTTTCTCTCCCTCGTCGGGCTGACGAAGGGAAGTACCTAGTTCGTGCATATTGCGAATTCCAGAGCGACGCATCAGATTAAGAAATGCTTCTGCATCTCCTGGCCCTTCGTACGCAGTTGGGGGACCACCATCGATCCGACTAAAGACTGCAGGAGTCAGTCCAAAGCACTCTAAAAGGTTGTATGCTCGCTCAAAGTCACGCCTGGAGCTCGAAGCCTCTTTGTTAGTAATCTCGTTCTTTGGCGCCATGTCACTATGAGGATGAATGACAACAGTGAAGAATTTCTTCTTATTTATACAATTAAACCAACTCTTCATATTCCTCTTTGGAAACTGCTCATTATTAATGTAGAACTCGGAAAAAAGAAAAGGCATTCGAAAGTCTCGAGAAAAGAAATTCATTGTGACGGTTGAGTGTTGACCGACACTATTGAAAATTACGTTGACTGTTGGACATCCCCGCTTTTATACGGATGACGGTTGCGTATCCCAAATTTTACGCTGGCAGATCAAATCTCAACTATTACGCTTCTGTTCAAAGTGTTTCAAATTTTGGAGATATTTAAAAACTTTGAAGGGGGTCTTGTAGGAGCGTAAAAAGTGCTTCAAAGAAAGGGTCATCTCATTCATAAGTGATCTACTTTACGCCTAGCAGAGCGGGTAATCTCTATACGCCCAAGACAAGGCTAATCGCTTTACGCCTAAACAGGTTGATGATTTTACGCTCGGGTTTACACCCATGATTTTACGCCAAGGACAGAGCAGCCTCTTTTACGCTGGACAAAGCTGTCAAATCTCGCATTTAATGCAAACTCTAACATGGAGATATTAATGATGGCATATATCACAAAGGGATTTGTTTTTACACAGAGACCAATGTTGTCGTTTAGGGTGTGGATTGAGCTACTTTACGCTCACACTACGGCTTCTTTTACGCACGAAGACTATACAAGCTTTTACGCTCAACAGCTGACGTGTGCGTAAAGTCTATTTGAGCTACTTTATGCTTAAGGTTATTTAACAACCACTTTACGCGGGAAGTCTATGTCAAGGCTATTTTACGCCTAATCTACTGCTTTACGCTCAGAGTACATTGGGACTATTTTTAGGCCCTATTCTCCTCCACCAGCTTGGAACGTGGTCTGCCTACGTGGCTTTCATGCCATTCTTCTCGAAGAACGTGTGTACATGCATCCTATTCTTACTGAAATGATGGGATACATGTCAACATATGCAGAGGTTGGCTTCGATCGTGGATGGCAGTTGTTAGCGTAAAGATGGAACTTTTGCTAAGTTTTTACGCACAAGAGGCCAAGTCTATAAATAGACTTATTTTTTTCATAACACGAGGACAGAGACAGGAGAGAAGACAGAGATCAGAACTTAGAGATTTTGATTCTCTAGAGCATTCTTCTTCAACCTTTCTTTCAGAACAGAGTGAAACAAAGCAGGAAAGCATTCGGCCTCGCCATCAGTGCCCAAGTGTGTCGATACCTTTCTGGTGACTTAGTTCTTCCAGTTGTTCTACTTCAAGCAGTGATCTTCATCATCATCATATGGTCCAAGGAACAAAGTGATCATTTACGAATCAGACTTCTACAGCAATACTTTCCCAGAATCAAATTTGTACTTCTTGTACCTTTTTCTCGTTTTACTTTCAAAAGCCAATTCCTCCAAGGCATTTTGTTAAGTGAAATACGGGTGTATGATCATATATCTACACTACTACTCCCCGCTCCCGACTGATACAGTAGATCCAACCATGACACATTATGACACGAATTCTCTGAGAAGGTTGCGAGCCTTTACAGGAATCATGTCTATACAATGGACAAGGAACAAGGACAAGATTTGTACAAAATATACCAAGGAATAATATCTCATGACAGAATCCAGACAAATAACAATCTGGGTGAACAATGTGTCAAGAGAACAAGGATATCTACACTAAATATAAGAAACATAGACGATATCATAAAAGAGGAATATTATCAGAGAATGTACTCGCCTGATACCCTGAGCAACTAATGTGTACAGATGTCCAAACTGGAGTCATAGAGTCCTATTTAGAGCAATACAAGTTATAATGAATCCAAAATTGAATAATTGAAGTATACAATACAAATCTACATGATATTATGTCAATCTAGGTCAAAGTCAACTCTGGTCAATTCTCTTAGTCAGCTATGTCAAGCTAAGTCAATAAGGTTTGGTCAACTATCTAGGTCAACTCTAAATTAAAGTAACTTACAAACTAAACCTATACCATATCACTTATATACATAACCACCTATAATGTATCACAAAGCCTATCCTACATGCCATGCCAAACATATACTAATATTTAATGTAACTCATAAAACATAACCCAAAGCCATATCCTATACTCTAAGATATCATATACACCTATATCATATATGTATTCACTCAACCTTATATATATATATATATATATATATATATATATATATATATGTGTGTGTGTGTGTGTGTGTGTATCCCTTGTACTCTATCATATATGTATACAAGTATACTCATACATAAAGCATGATACATTCCATGTAATATATCACATGGATATATCAACCATATCCTGTCAAGCCTTACACTTCAGTACCACATAACCACGTGTATCTTAACATCATATACATATAATATACACTCACAAATACATATACATATATAGTCTCTTATACATATCCTCTCATATATCAAATATATTCAACATCACTTATAGGGCACATTAATTATCCTTTATCTACTACTAATGATACTCATATGGATACACACAACCATCAATTCCCATATGGCTGTCATATACATGGCCAAGGAAGGACTACACTGAACCCTATACCCCCATTACCTGCTACAAATTCCTCTTCACAATTTAGTTTGCTAATTATAAAATACATATCCCTATTGAACAGTGTAAGACCCAAAATATATTAGGACTTATACCAAGTGAACCATATGGCTTAACTTCAAAATGGCTAATGACTAGGTTGAAAGGGGGCAGAGGCAACAAGGCTTTGCTATGACTGCTACCTCAAACCTGAAGCAACCCAAGCCCCTTACCAATTTGTTACTACTACTGTTCTGTATATGCTTTACAATGGCCAAAACTCTCTAATATAACCCATGACCCTACTAATACATTCGACCTAATATATGATACTAGCATATACTAACATATACTAACTCAAAATCTTCAAATCTCACAGAAACCCTTTTCCCCTACAAGGAGTGGCCAACCCAACTCTCTCATTCCTGACCTGGTATTCCCTTACTTATCCTATTATATATTACATAGCCATAGGAAATATATACACTCATACACTAAATCCCCTCCTCTCCATACCATCACTGCCCATGCTACTGCTATAAGTAACTAATCATTAGGTGCAGGTCAACGCTTGCCTTAAAAGAAGGTGGACAGGGCAGGTCATCATATATATATAGTGAATGAACAAACTGTTCTTCATATTGGTACCAAATGCAGTGGATAACAAACAAGGGCAGGACCTCCCATGGATAGCAAAATGCATGACAGATATGAATACAAGGCATTCTCTCCATGGCAAGGAACTTAATATGTTGACAATGCAAGATCCCAAGGTTGTCAAAAAGGGAAGATGTATCTACTGATATCTATACATAGGACAAGGTCTGAACTCAATACAGTATCCGAACAGTAGATACTATGATGAACCATATATAGGTTGACATATATGATTATGTATCAACTGAATCAAATACACAATGAATGCACCTATGAAGGATATTTATTCAACTAATCGTGTATGGTATATAAATCAAAGGGACAAAACATGTGCTGCATATGGCTTGATCATAAGGTGTAGGCTTAAAAACATAGGTCTGATACTTAATATTCAAAAGACTGCACAGGTGAATAAGGATTTGATACCTTAGAGTATCAGTAAATGATACCAAGTGAAAGGCAGTGAACATGAGTGGTGCAGGACAGAATACAATACAGTGAAGTATGTATAGAGGGGATATGCAAATGGGTGTTAGGATAATACAAGGAGTGATGTTGGCCATGTACAACTAGTGTGTGTGTGTGCACAGAACAATTACAGTGGCATGCCTAACAGTGTGCAGACAGGGAATAAGCTCGACTACAAAGGAAAAAACATGCAGTGGCTACCATGGCTTGATTTGGCCATGGCTCAAAGCCCAGAGCCCAAGGTCCATGCCCAGACATTAGATCTAGCCAATAGGTAGATTAGGAAGTGAAATAACCTAGTGAATGTCAAGATCATGGCCTCGAGTAGCAGGACAAATAGTGAACAGTGCACAGAACACTCCAAGCCTCCCTATAACTAATTTAACCTATCAAAACATCTAAAAATTACTCAATCCAACACAAATGCAATATGAAGGTGATTAGCAACCCAAATGTATAATTATATCAGAAATTGGCGATTAAAGCTTCCTATGGGGTATTTCTTCGAACACTTGAGATACATATCCGATACTCTAGCGATACACACCTCAAATGGATTCAAAATCGAACCAAACATAACCTAATGTTAGGGAGACCCTAAATAAATGCATCTATGGAAAGAAAACAGAAATTAGAAAGGTTTAAAGTCTATTACTAATTGGGAGTTAGAATCCTAATAAAAAAAACTCTTGAAATGTTCTCCCACCAAATCCAATAGTCAAATTGCTCCAAATCCTTCCTAAATAGCCAATAGAGACCTCCTCTACTCAAAGAGAGTAGTTTGCAGTTGGTTTGGTTGAATTTGGAGTTGATTTGACGAAAGGGAACAAATTTGGGGAAGAACACAATTAGGGTTAGGGTTTCTATGCATGAGGGAAGAAAGGGGGCTAATGATGAGTTATATCGGGTGAGGGGGCTGCTCTTTGCTGGTCATATGGTTAGGCTAGAGTTTAGGTCAAGTTATAATAGCCTAAAGGCCTTTCTAAGTTGTCAAATCAAGCCCCTTTTCTAAACGCTCAAACTAGCCCCTTGTTTCTATTCTTTAATTAGTTTCTAAGTGATTCCTATCTAGATTTTAGCCTAATTACTAATCTCAATCCATTAGCTTGGTCTCCATGGTCATGATTCATCTCTAGTCAAAGTAGTTCTAAGGTTCACTTCTAAAAGCACAAACGCAATGCATAAAATTAAATAATATTAAAATAATAAAAATTTCACCAATTTATCTTTAACATGATTTAAATCCATTAATTAATAACTAACAAGATCAATTTTACAAAAATTCAAAATTACCCACATTTTAGAAAAGTGGTACTTACAAAAAGCCAACTTTGTATATCTTTTATTCAAGCCAACTGTCGGATCAATTCATGTAAGGAGACAATCTCAACTATTCAGATGTGCGCAACATGTTTCGTGGGCCTTATCATTTTATTAGGGACATTAGTAGCATTCTAGGCATCAAAATATCGTTAAGAACTCTTGGAACAACAATATTTCATTGCATCAGATTATTCATAGAAGTATCTAATTACGGAAACATAATCATTGACGAACATCACTTATTTAGTGATTCTTAGCCATAGCCGACGTTTCATCCCTGCATAAGAGAAGGATTAGCATAAACATAATATATCAAAATTTGTTTTTGGTTCATCCTTCATTGTTAACTCTTAGCAAACTCTTTACAGACATATGCAACTCGATTGGCAGCTGTGACTCAAGGCTCAGCTCTGCGCTATCATATGCGTAAACTAGCAGCTTACCCAAGGTTTAGCTCGGCACTGATAACACAAATGCTAGCAGCTGTGACTCAGGATTTAGCTCGTCACCAATCAACACCTACCTATATGATGGTCCATAGGTATTTCCATTATTAGCAGTTGGAACGTTTTAACCCATCGCACTAATAGACTGATACCCCCTAATCGTGGAGACTTCTAGCTCTAGGGTGTCATGTTCCCTCCTAGGCCGAGCAATTCTAGTACCCTAAAATCCGTCGAGAGATTACATCCTTGTGCACAAGTTATCTGGACTAACTCTATGAATATGACGTATACCAATTAGACTCTTGTGTTAACAATTAATTGATCGATCAGCAAACATATTCCATCTATCTCTTCTATTTCTCTGTACGGACAAGCTATATCATCTTTTTTTAGGCAACTCTTATACAATAACATTCTATCTAGCATTTAATCTTTTGTAATAGATGATAACAGGCAACATATAACATCTAATTACACAGTATTACAACAGTTCAATATTATTTAGCATTGAAATATACTCTTAACAGCATACGATATAAATATGAAAGCATCACTTTTTCCTTTTTTATTAGCATAGCAAAGTTCTCTTAATTAAGGTTAAATTTATTTCTTAGCATATAATTCATTTTTTTTCTTGTTCTTAGCAAAGCAACAAGTTAATTCTCTTATAAGCAAACTGGTTCGTTGTATTAGCATTCTCAATGATTACTACTTTGTTATTAGCAAATAACATTCATTTAAAACTCAGATTCTTATTAGGCGTAAGTAAATCAGAAAATGATTCTTCATCCACACACCCAGATCAATCGTCTTCTCTTGCAGAGCTAGTAATCTGATTTATCAGTTCATCTAGTACCTTCATGGAGTAGGGCACTACATCGACCGCCATCGCAAAAGTCCTGTCCTGATAGGATATCTCCCTCTGCTAGTGCGAGTCATGAAACAGTGCCATAGGTGGCCTAGTTGGTGCTCTCTGAGATGTACCTGCTCCTTGAGCTGTACGACAAGGGTTCGAAGGACAATCCCTCAACTGGTGTCACTCAGTGCCATAATATTGGTACGCTCCCAATTGTCTCCTGCAAACCTTCCAGAGATGACCAGGCTTCTTATAGTAGTGGCAAAGAGGAGCATGTTGCACCGGTCTCTGCTGTTGCTGCTGTAGCACCAACTAAATGGGTGCCCTAGCCGAAGCCTGAAACTGCTGCTGCGATGACTGAAAGGAACGGTACTAGAGCTATTGATGCTAAGCAGGCCCTGCGCTGCTAGTAGCCCCCGAAAAGAAGTTGCGATCTCTCTTGGGCTTCAGTCCCAACTCCCGCTCTACCATGCGTGCCTCCGCAAGGTCTCCATATAGGTCTCGTAAAAGAAAGGAATAAGGATCTTCATATTGCAAGTCCGTCCTTCCCAGAAATGACTCACCTTAATCATTGGGTCCTGCACATGTACTCTGTATATCGGCTTAGTTTGCCGAACTCTGCTGCATACTCCTTAACCGATATGCGTCCCTGCTGGAGGTTCTGGAATTATCTAGCCAAGTCTAGCCTGTCAGTAGGAGAAAAAACCTTTTCTTGAAGAGTTCCTTGGATTCGGACCAGGTATGACCCTTTCTAGCAAGAGCTGGCTCATTTTTGAACCAGTTGCGAGCGATATCAAGTAGCTGCAGCGCTACTGTCTCAACCTTTAAATCATCAGCGAGGCGGGATACCCTCATGAGTAACTCGATATCCTCAAGCCAGTCATCAATGTAGATGATTCCCTCTGTCCTACTGAAGTCTCAGGTCCCAGCTTCTTAAAATCTTGGATGTTTCTCGGCTTAAGCTGGGCATCCTAGTGTTAGTTCAGAGCTTCCCTCACTACTACAGTAAGAGCGAGCTGATAGGCACTCTCCATGTCCTGACTCATAATGTCTACCTGCCTCTGATGCACCGTGGATTGCCCCCTCTGTGCCTCTAGCATCTCTTTGAAAGGCAAACATCTGCCCCATATCAGTAGGCACTAGAGGTGGAGGAGAAAGATCTCTTGGAACAGATGGTAGAGTCTGCTGCATAGGAGGGGGAACACCAACGACAACCCCAGTTGCAGACCCCTGCACTAGTGTAGGAGCGCCCACAACTACCTCGAAAATGGTCCTCTGTACCGGAGGCGGAGTACCCTTGAAGGAAGCTACTTTTACTCCAGTCGTGGAAGAAATAACTGGGTAAGATCGCAGAATGTTACAGATCTCTTTGAAGCTACAGGTCTCGAACGCTGCGACATGGTCTTTGGAGGCATCCTGAAGACAGATCGAAAGAAGGAGGTTAATATGGCATAAGATAGAATACATTCAAGGAAGTACAATTTCAATTTAAATAATCAAATATCAAGGGAAGGATAGTTGCAGGAATCAATAGATTAAAAGTTTTTCCCTATTTTTGATTGAGTATCCTTAGCCTATAGCTTATATCCTCTATACCTATAGCAAGCTCATAGCACTACTCTAAGTCAGACACCACTACAATATCGTATGAATTGTGATATTAGACCTGCATGGGACACCACTAAAATTGTCTCACGACCTGCACTCGGTATAGGGGCACGAGTGCATGACAGCGCCGAGCCTAAGCCACAGCGTCGACGACTAAATATTGTCTAGGTCTAACTATACTGTCTAACAATATAAATATCATAACCTGTCGAGATAGTCATCTCCAAACGGAGGACAAATAATGACAATATATCCATACTCAATCATAATACTATAGAGAAAATAAATGACACGAAAAGATAAAGATAACATGATATAAAATATCCAGAGAAGTCTAACATAAAAATAATAAAAGTCCAGATAGTCTAAGAGTCAACAATTCTCAAATACAAGTCTCAAAATAATAAACATGCCAAGAGTAATCAACATGAGACAAAATCCAGTACAAAGCTAGCCTACTGAATCACTAAGTAAGCCTCCTCGGCGGAACTAGACCCTTTTGAATTAGAGTCTTTCGGTCTATGCCTACTACATCTGGAGGGCCAAAATAAGTAAGGCAACCGTCATCAGTGTCGTCTGAAAATATTTTCAGTCAGGATTGGAACGAGATACATTTCTAATAACAGTTCCAGTAATATGATAAAGACTATATAGAAGTAAATATAGAGAATATACAAGTTAAAGTGACATGTACATAAACATAGTAAGACATAAGTAAAACTATAAATGAGTGTAAGTGCAAGAGAATAGGATATATCATGTACAAGAATCAAGAACAATACTATCTATGTGAGTGAGCACTAGTTTCAACATGTGATCGACTTAGGAACTTAATATAAGAGTTTATGGCATGGTTAATCATACGTGCGGTGTATAATTAACACTATCCAAGGTTCAAGACTTGATACAAGGAGGGTATTGATCACATATCAATGTTAATATTCTCCATCTTCTACTAGTATAGTGGATCCAACCATGGCACATTATGGCACAGAATTCTCTGAGAAGGTCGTGAGCTTTTGCAGGAATCGGTATCCATATATACAATGCCCAAAAATAAGAACAAGGCTTACATAAGATACACCAAGATATATAAGGAATAACGTCTCATGACGGAATCCAGAAATACTAATATAGGTAACCAATGTGTCAAAAAATCAAGAATATCTATACTAAATACAAGAAACATAGAAGATATCATAAAACAGAAAATTGTCAGAGAATGTACTTGCCTGAGATCTGGTGTAGAATATCAACAGTATCCGATACGGTACCTCGAAGACCTAAATATGGAATATTATATCAATACCAAGTTTTTGAATGAATACAAGTTAAACTAATCAAATCTAGGTCATAAAGTCATTTATGGGTCAAAATAGTCAAACTAGGTCAACTCTAGTTTAAACTAGTCAAACTAGCTACTTCTGGGTTGTATGAGTTCATCTCTAGGATATTGGGTCCACACACTAGGTATATAGGCTATACTAGCTATATGGGATACCAGGGTATCAATACTATTTTGTATCATAAGATAACTAAAATATTATATATGAATTACAATATAGTGTATATATATATACACACGTGTATTATATATAATAATATTTTCTAGTTACCTAACACTAATTGGGTACTTAACTACCCTAATGCCTATGTACTAGGCATTACCTACCCACCACCTAACTCTTAACCTTACCGACAGATAATGAGAATACTCATGCATTGACATCACCTACATGTATATGTATACCTATTACCTACATAATTTCCTTAACTCAAGGCAACCCAAACCCACCTCAATATTACTTAAACATTACCTAAATATAGGGATACCCATATACCCTATCATCTGTCTACACTAAAGCCTATGGGTACACACATCCTTTTTAGGTTGCAAGTCATACTTTAGATGCCCATACTCACCTCTGACACCCACATGAGTGTACCCTTTATTTTGGGGATTGGACTGTCTCCAAATCCAGCTACTACCTGGGTGTCTATATCTATCTCTAATTATTAATATACTAACTCTTACACTACATACTAGTAACACATATACACGTTAACACTATACTCATTACCTATGTCTTCCTAGCCCTTACCCATATTCATACTATTGCCAAGCCCTTACTCGTCTTACCACTCCCTACATCTTTCGGTGAATGCCCCTAATCTCCACAGTCCTATACTTCCCATATATGCATTTGCCCACTGCTGTTAATTTCTTTCAACCTATATCACCTACTGCTACGCCTCAATACTGGGAATCCCCTTGTCTATTCCCTGATACAGTACCTGTATGCACATGCATCAGTCCCATGTTTCCCCTAAACATGTCCTACTGCCTACTGCCTTTCCTAACTCCCATTTACCCGAGCTAGCCCCACTACCCTTAAGACCTGTCTATGACCACCTCTGTCCTTTGCACTCTTGTGCACTGGTAGCAACCGACCCTTGCCCTATGCTTTGCTCCTAAGTGCACATCACTCCCTGTTAAAGGCCCTCCCCTCTCCTTATTAGTTCACTTCCTTTCACTTGGACTGCTCCCTGCCACTTCAAGTCCCCTACTACTAAACCCTATTACCTACATGTACCCGAGCCCCTCCAAATACTTGCTGCTGTTAACTTGATAAATCTATGCACAATGTGCACATATGAATCAATATGACTGCAAATCCTGCATCCTACTTGTCTATGCCTGGGTGTATCTCTCCTGCTGTTGCACCTACTGCCTGCATTATCTCCTACCTACACTCGATTCCCCTTCCCCCCACAATTATATATGTATAACCTATATGTATAGTTCCACATACCTATACAATGAACATTATACGTATATTTATATATACATAGATATCACCACCACAAATATATATATGTCTAATATATATACATACACATGACCACCCGACCCCATGATACACTGGTGTCATTACTGGTGCCAAGACATCACCTCTACAACACTCCTACACTCTCAGCCTACATATACAGACAAAACTGATTTCTGAACACACCTACATAGCTGACTTCCTATCCTCCATACTCGAACACACACATCAGTTGATATGTGCACAAGTGTGCATCTACACACCCTGCTGTCTAGCCCCTCTACTATTTCCTCCTGTTTTAAACTCTGATACTAACAACAAATACAACTCCACCCAACAAAAGGAGCTAACATACTGCAGCTGTTGTTGTTTCCTTGATGGCGAACTCCGTAATTTCCTAATTATATTTCTCTTACTACTGTCAAAGGCTACTGTTTGCCTGTTACCTCTCCTTATATTGCTTTCTACTACTACTGTACATGCAATCTGCTTCTTCTACTGATGTCAAAGGCTACTGCATGCCTGTTATCCTCCCCTCTCCTTATCAGTTCACTTCCTTGTATTCCTATACATGCAATTTGCCATCACCTGGTACACTTTTTTTCCTTCTCTCACTCTCATTCATAGATACATATATTCCTTTACCTAAAGCTAACACATACACACTCAGGGTTTGTGAATCCCCTTCCTTCTCTACACACACACAGGTATACTATCTAACACACAGGGCTTTCCTTCCCTTTAGATGCACACTAACTTGTATTACTTGTACACAGATTCTTTTCTCTACACTACTCGCTTGCATCCTATGACAATCCTACAAATATGCACACACGCACTATATCTAGGCAGACACATACAAATGTATAGGTTACACACATTCATCTGTCACACATGGACTTCTCGAGTCTAAACCCCCAAGCAAAGAATTATACACACATGTGTATGTTTTAAATTCCCCCTTACCAAACTAAAACCAAATCCTCTACACCAATGTATACACCCATACCGAGATGTAACACATATATGGATAGATACTTACATACTATTTTACATATATGTACACACACACATATATATACATAGGTAGATAAAAAAAAAATATATACATAGGTAGATAAACACGCATATACAAATCTAACCGTACGTTTCATGAAATATCATGAAATCACACCACATATCCTATTTAGGACACGTATCCAAAATATTAACTCAAAAAGGACATAAAAATCTCTTTGGGGACGCGTGTCGAACACTTGGTGCACAAGTTTACGATATGTCTAAGATACTGTACTAAACATTGTCTAAATCCTACCAAATCTCATAGGAAAGCCTAATATATATACTAGAACATAATTAGAGCATTTTTAAGCTAGTGTCAAGTATAATAGAGCATGTGCACCACAAGTATATGAGTCCAAAAATTCCTGAATTATTCTCGTGTCCTACCGTATCCAATTGTGGACACGTCGCTAGCCTCATATGTCACTACCATATTTTTTTAGCTTGAGGGTATTTTGGTCATTTTGATTTTTTGGTGAATTTTAAATTTTATTAATTAAATATGTGCTAATTATTTATTAAACCTTAACCTAGAAGTTAACCTAATTTAGATATGAACATGAGACTAGATATTACTTAAGAACCTTCTAAGCTAAGTGCCAAGGTTAGGAATATCTAGGTATTATGTTAGTAGGATATTTTGGTTAGATATTATTAAAGGTAAACCTAGTTTTGATATGATCCTTAGATTGGACTTGATTTACCTAGTGAGAAGCTTAGCCATACATCTAAACTAGTGCCTAACTCTAAATTCCTATGCTATGGCCGGGCACAACCTAGAAATCCCCATATAAGTATCATCATATGTTAGTTCTTGCCTCTTTTAATACCTACAAAGAAACCCTAATTAGTTCTTCCCCAATTTCTCCCTCTTTAATCTAAATTAATTCTAAATTGAGTCAAATCAATTGCATCATCATCCCCAATAGTAGGGGAAGCTAGTGGAGGCTTTCTAGCAAGGTTTGAGGACCATTGAACCATAGTAAATTGGTAGAGGAGCTCATTCCTAGGATTTTTATATTGAGATTGAACTCTCAATAGGTAAACCTTTTTAAACACTCTAAAATCATGATTTTTCTTCATAGATGCATACAACTAGGTATCATACCCTGGTAGACCAAGTTTGGTAGGATCTTATGTCCATTTGGTATGCATATCGGACACGTATCGGTGTTTTTAAATTGGTGTGATGAAATGCCCAAGTAAACTATTTGTGCGTAATTTCTGAAACTATTTACATGATTTGGTAGCCCTTTATGTGAGGAACACAAAACCCAAACTCTGAGCTGGATTATGTGTCATGTTTGTGTCCAAAATGGACACGAACCGACAGCACAAGGCTCGGTTCATTATCCTGCTGCCAAATTGTTTGTGTGAGCTGTACAGGCCATGTGGCAGTGTGCCACTTGGCATAGATAGAGGGGCAACGATTGACAAGTCATCCCTCGAGTCTTAGGGCTTTTCGTGTCATTTCGGACAGGGTATTGGACGTGCATGGGTATTTACAGTGTCACAGTACACTGTTTTTGGCCTACTTATACGTATTTTGTATCAGTGGTAGACATGACCTGGACACATTTTGCCATGTCGATTTGGTAGCCCTGTAGGTGGGTTACACGTGGGTGTGAGCACATGGCATGTCGTGTCTTGTGGCGTGTCCACGAGATCCCGAACCCACCGTACGATGCTGTCATATATGTTCTATGTCCGAGTGTGTTCTAAACTGTTTAGACATCTCGTGTCCAGTTGTGTGGACACGAGTACCCCCTCCCATGACATGTATGATATGCTCGACACATCTGCACATATAAATTTGTGGATTAATAAGAATTTTGATAGGAATTTGGGGTTTTCAGTTGTGTATACTGATTTTTACTGATATTGTGTTCGAATTGGGTTTTTAGTGTTTTAATCACATTTAAATTGTTTAAATATTAAATTACCATGTTCAGTTACATGCTGAAATAATGATTATCATACTAGGAATTGATTGGGTTCTGAGTTTAAAAGTAAACCTGAGAATGAAACTGAACATGAGCTGGTTTTAAAATAGAAATCTGAGTTTAGTAATATTTACTGTTTTGTATTAAAACATGGATTGGTTTTGGTTGACATGTTGTAATTATTCACTATGATGTAGGTTAGATATTGGCTTTTATTTTAGTTCATATATATATATATATATATATATATATATATATATATATATATATAAAATATATATATATATATATATATATATATATATATATATATATATATATATGCAAATGTTTATTGGTTTCGAATTTGAAATGAGGACTGAGTATGTAGTACTGTTTTGCATTTTAACTAGGATTCATGAACCTGAGATTGAATATAGGTTACTGAGTTTGCCTCTACATGCAAAACTGAGTTTTCAATTTGATATTGGTTTTGTTGTATTAGGCTTTGATCCTTGAATAACTGATATTGAATGAAAATAGTTGATACATGAAATCTAAGAGTTAACTTTGGTTTCCTTTCCAAAACTGTGAATGAATTTGAACTCGAGCTTGAATTTGGTATGTTAACTGAGTTTTTACCATGATATGTTAAACTGAAATATAGGTTCACTGTTATGATAAATCCTGAGATATATACAAAAACCTGAGAAACACTCTACGTGCCACACACCCCACTGTCACAGCCCCCTTGCATAACATTCACACCCCCCTCACTCATTCCTCACTCTGCATGCCACTGTCCCCTTTACATGTAACGTATAATGCATGTAGGTAATGTATATGCATGATAGGTATACAAAATGTAATATATAATGCATGTAATGAAATATATGAAATGTATGTATGTAATAAAATATATGAATGTATACATGTAATGTTATGAATGGATAAAATGCAAGCATATGGGTAATGCAAGGTATTTTAATGTAACATGTATGCAAAGATCCATATGTAAGTAGGTAATGTATATAAATGATATGTTTTAGCTATGTGCTACAAGTTAGCATGGGATTAGGCTGTGTTAGATAACCTTGGTATACTAGTATACTTGTTATACATCGGTTTTGGTTTTGGTTAGGCCTAGAATTGTATAACTTAGATATAGGTTAGCTTGACTTGTTTAGACCTAGAATGGACTAAGTTAGACTAGTTGACCATGGTTGACAAAACCCTAACTAGTTTGACCTAGTTTGACTTTTAGAGTTGACCAGAGTTGACCAAGAGTTGACTTTGGCCCTGATTAACCTAGAAATTTGTAGATGCATTGTACTCTTCAAATTATAATCCCTTTGTATACATCATGACTTGTGTTGTGTTAAATAGGACTCAGTTACCTCGCTTCGGACTTTATATTCTCTCAGACATTCAGATTTCAGGCGAGTACATTCTCTGATCATTTCATACTTGCTAGGACTTATAATTATATTCTAGATTACTTTACTTGATGCTGACACTTGTTATCACGGATTAGTACTATATGGATCTTTCATGCGATGTTATCCCCTCATAGGATACATCGGATATTTCGTGTTCGTGTACTTTATCATAGGCATCGTGTACTCCTAGTATTCGTGTTATTTGTGTATAAATCATGTAAAATCGTGTACTCTAATGTGCTCACATGATCTTCGTGTACAAACTAAAATTCGTGTACAATAACATAACATGACTGGATCCTTGTGTATTGATTGGTGTCACCCTTATTTCCCGTATTTCGTATTTTTACTCGTATCTGGATTTTGGCATGTATTTTTATTTTTCTCAACTTGTAGAATTTCGGTATTTCTCGTATTTTGGGTTTTGGCATGGCTCGGTTTTATTGGGTTGGTTCGGTTTGGTTTATAGGTATTTGATCACCTTAGCTTATGCTACCCCCTCAACCCACCACAACTCCCCCTCTTTATAACTCCACCAACATTTTCTCTCTCCTCATAACCACCATTCATTTCCTTCTTCTTCTTCTTCTCCTTCCTCTACACAACTCTCCCAACCCTAGGCAAGTGCATCTTGCCACTACATGAGAACCCTCTTTTATTTGTCCATTTGCTAGATTAGGACATGGTGACCAACATTAGAACTTAGTATTTTGTGATTTGGAGCCTCCATTGTTATAGATCTAAGTTATATCTATTTTCAGATTTTGCATGTTTTGAGCTACTTAAGTTGGATTTTATGGATTTTTGATGTTTCCATGTGGAAGAGCATTCAGTTTCACTCCAATTGGAACTTTGGAAATCCGGATTTGGAGTTCGGATGGCCAAGTTATGATGCTGTGTAGCCTTGAGTTCAACCATGGTGTTCTTGTTGTATGGAAAAGACAGTGAGCAGTGTACAGAGCTGTTTAGCTTACGCATACTGAGCTGTGCACGCTCTTTAGCGTGCGTACGCAGACTTGGGTACGCTTCCTGTTGGAAGCGTGTCTCTCTGAGCGTGCGTGACTTTTCACCTACGCTGCTCTCTCAGCGTGCGTGACTTTTCACCTACGCTGCTCCCTGTAGCGTACGTGACTTTTTTCCTATGCTGCTCTCTCAGCATGCGTGACTTTTCACCTACGCTGCTCCCTGTAGCGTGCGTGACTTTTCACCTACGCTGCTCTCTCAGCGTGCGTAACTTTTCACCTACGCTGCTCCCTATAGCGTGCGTGACTTTTCACCTACGCTGCTCCCTGTAGCGTGCGTGACTTTTCACCTACGCTGCTCTCTGGCGTGCGTGACTTTTCACCTACGCTGCTCTCTCAGCGTGCGTGACTTTTCACCAATGCTGCTCCCTGTAGCGTGCGTGACTTTTTACCTATGCTGCTCCCTGTAGCGTGCGTGACTTTTCACCTACGCTGCTCTCTGAGCGTGCGTGACTTTTCACCTACGTTGCTCTTTGAGCGTGCGTGACTTTTCACCTGCGCTGCTCTCTGAGCGTGTGTGACTTTTCACCTATGCTGCTCTCTCAGCATGCGTGACTTTTCACCTACGCTGCTCTCTCAGTATGCGTGACTTTTTACCTACGCTGCTCCCTGTAGCGTGCGTGACTTTTCACCTACGCTGCTCTCAGCGTGCGTGACTTTTTCGTACGCTGCTCCCCTGACCCCTTGCTTAACCCATTGGTTCTTGGAGTTTTGGTCTTATTTCTTTAAGCTTGACTCTTCTATTGTTCTGTATATTGATATTTTATTAGATATTTTACGCCCATTTTATATCTTTACGTCTTTTTTCATGAACTTGATTTTACTTAATATGTTTGGAATGACTATTGTACATGGCATGGTATGACAAGGAACTAGCATAACACGACAGTGACCCGTGGTGGTGCACTCCTGACATGACCAACCTGACATGATAGTGGCCCGTCGTGGCACACTCCCGACAAGTACCTTGACATGATTTATCTTGATAACTTGATAGTGGCCCGTGACGGCGCACTCCTGACTTGACATGACCTGATAACTTAACTTGACCTGCCTTGACACCGTGGGTGGTTCTTTCTTGCTTGTTTGTTAATCCACTTGTCCTGTCTTGCATCATGTCTAGGATGGGACTCCTGAGTACCACGGTCAGGAGCTCCTACTAAAATGGATTAAGGTTAATAACTAGAATAACACAGTAGTTATGAAGAGATAACACAGCTACAGGCAATCCCGTTACCTGGGCGGTCTTGGGATCTGTAGCCTGCCGTCGAGTAGGGCACATTTCCAGCACACCGTCGCGTGTTGTACCCTCTAAGTCACTTAAGGGTACATTTGTCCTGGACGATGTACCCACCTGAATTCAATCCTAATCTTTCGTCCTGGGTAACCTGGATGATCTGCAGGGCTTGTGGCTGTGGAATAATCTCACTGCATCTTGTTAGTAATTAGGCCTGTGATAACCCTAGTTAGTTAAAGTAGTAAGTCGTAGGATCTGCTTGGCCGTGATTGATTGAATGAGGTATAACCAGTCTAGTCATGTCTTGATCCCATGCAAGATTGCTTCCTGTCTTGATTACTTATATTACTTATCTTGCCGATAAATGGTGGGAAACCAAGCTCTGTTCAGATGAAGGGTTACAACCCCGGTCCTTGTTTGGTTTACGGGTTGTAACCTGGCTATCGGAATAGTTCCATGGTTATCTCGTCGTATATTATCCTGACATGTTTTCGTAATTTTAGTTTTAATATTAGATTTTCTGTGCTGATTGCTGGCTTTTGTTCTTATTTCGTGGCCCCCTTGTGGCACTTGCTCTTTCTGGGGTTGACCCATCTGGTTTTGTGTGGCCAGATTTCGGAGCAGCTCTCGAGGATCTACCAAGGTTCCAGCCCAATGGTGGCGACTAGAAGGAGCTCGGGCTACGAGTAGGTTTTCTATTTTGTTTCGTTCACTCTATTGCAAAACTATTCTTTTGAGGCGTTTAGCCGACAAGCACCTGTTAGCTCGATGCACTTTACTTACTGTCTACCTACGGGCTGTAAACATGATTAACAAATCCTAGGGTTGATCATGTATGACTTAACTCTTGCTAGTCCCCGCATTTTGTACGACTAGCTTCATGATCAGCTGAATATGTAATATTTGGGACGCCTTATTATTGTATATTTAATGATCATACATCTTGCGACCTTACTTACTTGCTTGTGATTGAGACATTAGGCTTGTTTATGACCATAAGAGACTGTTGGCTTGTAGTAAACCCTCATATTTTTAGACAGCCGTGACCGTATATCGAGGTGGTTTCCATTTCAATATACGTAGCTCGCTGTGTCTGCCCCCGCTCTCCAGTATTCTGGTTCTGGGGTGTGACACGGTTTAAGTGGTGGCCCATGCAGGTCTTGTCAATCAAGAAATGTGAGGGGTTTACCGAATAGATGTCTCAATCAGTATTCGCCCTTGATCTCCGCCCGTATTTTCAAATCCCTGAAATTCTTATCCTGATTACATGCTTGTATCGTTGATCTCTCCTGGTCCTTCCTTATTGTTTTCCTGTGTCGTCTTCTTCAGCGGCACTGTACCTGACCCTGCCGATCAGCAAGGAAGAGCACCTCCCGTGGACCAGCAGCAACCTGGAGATCAAGCCCAGTATTCCGGAGTCGCCTCCAGGGTGATACCTACTGGAGGAGAGTCACCAGTTCGGCCCGTCCAGCCCGCAGAGCCAGATGATGGTACCTTAGTAGGCCTCATCAGAACCTTGATAGCTTTCCAGGATCGTCGAAGCGACGTCCTGCACCAGACAGTTCAAGATGCTTTGACCCGAGGCGAACATCCAGGGAACCAGGCGGCCAATAGCTTCAAGCGCTTGAACCCTCCTTTCTTCGACGGCACCGAGGATGTGATTGCCGCGGATGCATGGCTTCAGGATACCGAGGTGATTCTGGAAGCAGCTAGGACACCCGAGAATGAGAAGGTGGCGGTGGTACGCCTGCAGTTGTTGGACTTGGCTCGCAGTTGGTGGCCAGCGCAAGCCATGGGATTGGTGGCACCCATTGCTTGGGCAGTGTTTAGAGAGAGATTCCAGATGAAGTATTTCGATGCTGTAGCTCGGTACGACCTGCAGACCAGATTTACCAACTTGAAGCAAGGAGGCAGAACAGTCGACAGTTATGCATCGGAGTTTTCTAGACTCAGTAGGTTTGCCCCTACCTTGGTGGCGACCGAGTTTGATAGGGCCCAACAATTTCAGCAAGGACTGCATTTGGCGATCTTGTTGGCGGTTGAGCAGTTCGAGCACCAGACGTTCGATGCAGTCTTGAGAGCAGCTAGGAGGCATGAGTACACCTCCCAGAGGATCGTGGATAGGACCGAAAGTAGGAAGCAGTCCCACAGTCAGATGCACCAATCATCAGCTCCATCCCCGACAGTTAGGGGATTGACCATTGGAACTCCGAGGCGGGCAGCCTCAGTAACGTCGGTTCAGCATTCGACCCCGACGTACCGGCAGCAGCAGAAGCAGAACAGACTTCCGCGATAGGATGTTCTCATTGCGGGAAGCCAGGGCATGTGGTGGCAGATTGTCGTAGGGCGCAAAGATTGTGCCTGGCTTGTGGAGCAGCAGATCATAGGGTTGGGGCTTGCCCGAATAGGGGTGGTTCATCAGCATCCATCCCTTCTAGCTCTTCGGTGAGAGGATCGGCCCCAGCACCAGTTCAGCGGCAGCAGTATCAGTCTTCGAGGCCCTTGCCGCCTCAGTCTCAGGCATTCCAGCAACAGCACCCCCAGCAGTATGCACAAGCCCAAGCTCAGACCCAGAATAGGCAGAGAGGTTTCCAGCAGAGGGGACCAGCAGCCAGAGGACAAGGTCAGGCCATAGTGATGGCTATGGAAGAAGAAGTTATACCAGGTGAGGTTGTGGCAGGTACTATTCTCGTCAACTCCTCTCCAGCGTCTGTATTATTTGATTCTGGTGCATCGCATTCATTTATGTCTGCACGATTCGCGACACGGATAGGATTGGAGCCCGAGTCATTATTAGTGAGGCTCAATATACTTACTGGTAATGGCCTTGTGGGAGTAGATCGAGTGTTTTCCTCGTGTCGGATCGTAGTTAGCGGTAGGGTGTTCCCCGCTAGATTCATAGAGTTTCCTATGGCAGACTACGATGTAGTCCTAGGCATGGATTGGTTGAAGAACCAGTATGCTAGGATAGACTGCCATATTGGCAGAGTTGTCTTTAGTATCCCCGGCGAGCCAGAGTTTTCGTTTTCCAGAGGCGCAGTGGAGCCATCTTCCCCAGTATTACGGATGGCAGTAGCAGCAGTGCAGTTATCCCGGATAGTTAAAGAGTTTCCAGATGTCTTTTCAGAGGAGCTTCCAGGGATGCTGCCAGAGCGGGAGATTGAGTTCACTATAGACTTGATTCCCGGGATAGCACCAGTGTCAGAGCAAGTCTACAGGATGGCGCCTTCAGAATTGGAGATTTTGTACAAGATGATTGAAGAACTGAGGACCAAGGGATTCATCCGTGTAAGTGGATCGCCTTGGGGAGCCCCGATGCTTCTTGTGAAAAAAAAAGGATGGTACGTCCAGGCTATGTGTTGATTATCGTACCTTGAATTCGGTGACAATCAAGAACAGATACCCTCTTCCGAGGATAGATGACTTGTTTGATCAGCTCAGAGGGGCTTCAGTGTTCTCGAAGATCGACTTGCGGTCGGGATACCACCAGATCAGAGTCAGAGAGCAGGACATCCCGAAGACAGCATTCAGATCGAGGTATGGACATTGAGAGTTCCTTGTTATGCCCTTTGGAGCGACCAATACGTCGGCAGTATTCATGGACCTCATGAATCGCATTTTTATGCCTTACTTGGACCAATTTGTGATCGTGTTCCTAGATGATATCCTGGTCTACAGTAAGAGTGAAGCAGAGCATGAGCAGCATCTCAGAGTCGTCCTCCAGACGCTTAGGGAGCATCAGTTGTACGCCAAGTTCAGTAAATGCGAGTTCTGGCTCGATCGTATTTCGTACTTGGGTCACATCATTACCCGAGGAGGAGTGGAAGTGGATCCCCAGAAGATTGTGGCTATCGAGTCATGGCCGGTACCCAGCTCAGTGGCAGAGGTTCGCAGCTTCCTTGGATTGGCCGGCTACTACCGGCAGTTCGTTTCAGATTTCGCAAGGATTTCAACGCCGATGACCCAGTTGACCCGCAAGGATGTGCCGTTTGTTTGGACAGCAGAGTGTCAGGAATCATTTGAGAAGTTGAAGCGAGGTTTGATAACGGCTCCCATTCTCACCCTTCCAGATGGGACCGAAGGATTCACAGTTTATTGCGACGCTTCAGGCAGAGGATTGGGGTGTGTCTTGATACAGCATGGGAAGGTAATATCTTATGCGTCACGCCAACTTCGTGATCATGAGAAGAATTACCCGACCCACGACTTAGAATTGGCGGCGGTAGTATTTGCTTTGAAATTGTGGAGACACTACTTGTACGGAGATAGAGTGGAGATCTTTACTGATCATAAGATCCTGAAGTATGTTTTCACCCAGAAGGATCTTAATATGCGGCAGAGAAGATGGCTCGAGCTACTAGTGGACTATGATGTGGATTTGCAGTATCATCCCGGAAAGGCCAACGTTGTAGCAGATGCATTGAGCAGGAGAGCCGGAGTTTATTTCCTGACGGCACAACCAGAATTATTGGCAGATCTTCAGAAGATGGGAATTGAAGTAGTTCTTCCAACCAGCGTGGCATTGATGGCCAGCCTACAGGTTCAGTCCAGCATAGTTGAGAGAATCCGGGTGGCGCAGTCAACAGATTCCAAGATCCAGCGACTCAGAGCAGAGTATGAAGCAGGAAGAAGGCCAGAGTTATGTACCCATGAAGATGGTACACTTCAGCACGGCACTCGTCTTTGTGTACCCAGTGGAGATATCAGACAGGAAGTCATGGCAGAAGCCCACAGTTCACAATATTCTATTCATCCGGGTGGTACGAAGATGTACCGTGATATTCGTCAGCATTTCTGGTGGAATGGCATGAAGAGGGAGATAGCCCGGTTTGTCTCTCGGTGTTTGGTTTGCCAACAGGTTAAAGCTGAACATCAGAGGCCCGCTGGACTTCTTCAACCCTTACCGATCCCAGAATGGAAATGGGAACATATAACCATGGATTTCGTGACCGGATTGCCCAGATCTCCGGCCGACAGAGATGCTATTTGGGTAATTGTGGACAGGCTTACCAAGGTGGCACACTTTCTCCCATTCAGAGTTAGACAGTCGACGGTGCAGCTAGCAGAGGTGTACCTCAGGCAGATCGTCAGGCTTCACGGTGTGCCAGTCAGCATCACCTCAGACAGGGATTCAAGATTCATATCACACTTTTGGCGCAGCTTGCAGAAGAGTTTGGGGACTCGCCTTCAATTCAGCTCAGCTTATCACCCGCAGACGGATGGTCAATCAGAGCACACAATCCAGACTCTTGAAGATATGTTAAGATCCTGTACCCTTGACTTCGGTGGTTCATGGGAGAATCATCTGTACCTGGTGGAATTCTCGTACAACAACAGTTATCAAGCCAGTATCCAGATGGCACCCTTCGAGGCTCTCTATGGCAGGAAGTGCAGATCCCCGCTAGCATGGGACGATGTTGGAGAGAGGCAGATGCTCGGACCCGAGTTGATTTCCCAAACGGTTGAAGTGGTCAGGAAGGTCAGAGATCACCTCCGAGTTACCCAGGACCGCCAGCGCCATTGGGCCAATGCTCATCGGCGTCCCTTAGAATTTGCTGTCGGCGACCATGTATTCCTTAGGATCTCGCCTAACCGTGACGTCATTCGCTTTGGCATGCAGAAAAAGCTTAGTCCTAGGTATATAGGGCCGTTCGATATTCTAGAGCGAGTAGGAGATGTATCCTATCGTCTCGCTCTTCCGCCGTCGCTAAGTGAGGTACATGATGTATTCCATGTGTCCCAATTACGACGGTATATTCCGGACCCGAGCCACATCCTAGACCATTCGGAATTGGTTGTTGGTACCAACCTTTCGTATGAGGAGAGGCCCGTGTCTATTTTGGACCGGAGGGAAAAGATACTCAAGAACAAGACTATTAAATTAGTCCGTGTTGCTTGGGGTCATCACTCTCTGGGTGAGTCAACTTGGGAGCGTGAGGACGACATCCGATCGCGATATCCCTACCTGTTTGACTCGTGAGGTATAATGTCTTTCTTATGCCTTACATTTTCCCTTTCTTGCTTGCATTGTATGATTGTATGATTGGACTGCTTAGTGTAACTTGCCTGTGCTTAGTGTAGCTTGTCGTGAAAATCTCTAGCTCCTTGATTAAATTCCGAGGACGGAATTCTTTTAAGGTGGGTAGAGTTGTCACCCTCGTTTCCCGTATTTTTCCCGTATTTCGTATTTTTTACTCGTATCTCGATTTTGGCATGTATTTTTATTTTTCTCAACTTGTGGAATTTTGGTATTTTTCGTATTTTGGATTTTGGCATGGCTCGGTTTTATTGGGTTGGTTCGGTTTGGTTTGGTTTATAGGTATTGGATCACCTTAGCTTATGCTACCCCCTCAACCCACCACAACTCCCCCTCTTTATAACCCCACCAATATTTTCTCTCTCCTCATAACCACCATTCATTTCCTTCTTCTTCTTCTTCTCCTTCCTCTACACAACTCTCCCAACCCTAGGCAAGTGCATTTTGCCACTACATGAGAACCCTCTTTTATTTGTCCATTTGCTAGATTAGGACATGGTGACCAACATTAGAACTTAGTATTTTGTGATTTGGAGCCTCCATTGTTATAGATCTAAGTTATATCTATTTTTAGATTTTGCATGGTTTGAGCTACTTAAGTTAGATTTTATGGGTTTTTGATGTTTTCATGTGGAAGAGCATTCAGTTTCACTCCAATTGGAACTTTGGAAATCCGAATTTGGAGTTCGGATGGCCAAGTTATGATGCTGTGTAGCCTTGAGTTCAACCATGGTGTTCTTGCTGTTTGGAGAAGACAGTGAGCAGTGTGCAGAGCTGTTTAGCTTACGCACACTGAGCTGTGCGCGCTCTTTAGCGTGCGTACGCAGACTTGGGTACGCTTTCTGTTGGAAGCGTGTCTCTCTGAGCGTGCGTGACTTTTCACCTACGCTGCTCTCTCAGCGTGCGTGACTTTTCACCTACGCTGCTCCCTGTAGCGTGCGTGACTTTTCCCCTACGCTGCTCTCTCAGCGTGCATGACATTTCACCTACGCAGCTCCCTGTAGCGTGTGTGACTTTTCACCTACGCTGCTCCCTGTAGCTTGCGTGACTTTTCACCTACGCTGTACTCTGGCATGCGTAACTTTTCACCTACGCTGCTCTCTCAGCGTGCGTAACTTTTCACCTACGCTGCTCCCTGTATCGTGCGTGACTTTTCACCTACGCTGCTCCCTGTAGCGTGCGTGACTTTTCACCTATGCTGCTCTCTGAGCGTGCGTGACTTTTCACCTACGCTGCTCTCTGAGCGTGCGTGACTTTTCACCTACGCTGCTCTCTCAGCGTGCGTGACTTTTCACCTACGCTGCTCCCTGTAGCGTGCGTGACTTTTCACCTACGCTGCTCTCAGCGTGCGAGACTTTTTCGTACGCTGCTCCCCTGACCCCTTGCTTAACCCATTGGCTCTTGGAGTTTTGGTCTTATTTCTTTAAGCTTGACTCTTCTATTGTTCTGTATATTGATATTTTATTAGATATTTTACGCCCATTTTGTATCTTTACGCCTTTTTTCATGAACTTGATTTTACTTAATATGTTTGGAATGACTATTGTACATGGCATGGTATGACAAGGAACTAGCATAACACGACAGTGGCCCGTGGTGGTGCACTCCTGACATGACCAACCTGACATGATAGTGGCCCATCGTGGCGCACTCCCGACAAGTATCCTGACATGATTTATCTTGATAACTTGATAGTGGCCCGTGACGGCGCACTCCTGACTTGACATGACCTGATAACTTAACTAAACCTGCCTTGACACCGTGGGTGGTTCTTTCTTGCTTGTTTGTTAATCCACTTGTCCTGTCTTGCATCATGTCTAGGATAGGACTCCTGAGTACCACGGTCAGGAGCTCCTACTAAAATGGATTAAGGTTAATAACTAGAATAACACAGTAGTCATGAAGAGATGACATAGCTACAGGCAATCTCGTTACCTGGGCGGTCTTTGGATCTGTAGCCTGCTGTCGAGTATGGCATATTTCCAGCACACCGTCGCGTGTTGCACCTTCTAAGTCACCTAAGGGTACATTTGTCCTGAACGATGTACCCACCTGAATTCAATCCTAATCTTTCGTCCTGGGTAACCTGGATGGTCTGCAGGGCTTGTGGCTGTGGAACAATCTCACTGCATCTTGTTAGTAATTAGGCCTGTGATAACCCTAGTTAGTTAAAGTAGTAAGCCATAGGATCTGCTTGGCCGTGATTGATTGAATGAGGTATAACCAGTCTAGTCATGTCTTGATCCCATGCAAGATTGCTTCCTGTCTTGATTACTTACATTACTTATCTTGCCGATAAATGGTGGGAAACCAAGCTCTGTTCAGATGAAGGGTTACAACCCCGGTCCTTGTTTGGTTTACGGGTTGTAACCTGGCTATCGGAATAGTTCCATGGTTATCTCGTCGTATATCATCCTGACATGTTTTCGTAATTTTAGTTTTAATATTAGATTTTCTGTGCTGATTGCTGGCTTTTGTTCTTATTTCGTGGCCCCCTTGTGGCACTTGCTCTTTTTGGGATTAACCCAGCTGGTTTTGTGTGGCCAGATTTCGGAGCAGCTCTCGAGGATCTACCAAGGTTCCAGCCCAATGGTGGCGACTAGAAGGAACCCGGGCTACGAGTAGGTTTTCTATTTTGTTTCGCTCACTCTATTGTAAAACAATTCTTTTGAGGCGTTTAGCCGACGAGCACCTGTTAGCTCGATGCACTTTACTTACTGTCTACCTACGGGCTGTAAACATGATTAACAAATCCTAGGGTTGATTATGTATGACTTAACTCTTGCTAGTCCCCGTATTTTGTACGACTAGCTTCATGATCAGCTGAATATGTGATATTTGGGATGCCTTATTATTGTATATTTAATGATCATACATCTTGCGACCTTACTTACTTGCTTGTGATTGAGACATTAGGCTTGTTTATGACCATAAGAGACTGTTGGCTTGTAGTAAACCCTCATATTTCTAGACAGACGTGACCGTATATCGAGGTGGTTTCCATTTCAATATACGTAGCTGGCTGTGTCTGCTCCCGCTCTCTAGTATTCTGGTTCTGGGGCGTGACAATTGGGGACGGGAGAGTAGAAGTGGTTATGTGATCATTCTTGTAGTTTACTCGTGTATAACCTCTGTAGATTACTCGTGTATAACATCGTGCCGTTTACATAACCATTTCGTGCTCTGAATCACTAGTCACTTACAGTTCTTACTTATCATGTATATATTTCTAGTTTACAAATTTCTCTCTTATTTTCATGTATATCTTCTTACATTTCATGTATCTTACTATTTTGCATGCTTTACATTTTCTGCCATGTTATGAACTGCATGAGATGTATTGTGCTCGTTTCTGTCCTGACTGGACCTATTGAAAATATTACAGATGACACCGAGGAGTTCTGTCCTACGTACTATAGAGCAGCCCTAGATGACACTTGCGAGCTGGACTCTCAAGAGGACCCAGCTCAAGCTGATGATATCACCCCTACTGCCTAGACTAGTTTAGTTAGGCTTTATCTTACTTTGTTGTTGTCATTTGAGACTTTGAGATGTATTATGTTTTGTATTGTTGTTGTGTCGTATAGACACTTAGACTTATTTCCCTTTCTGTTTGTATTTTCTTTGAGATTTCTTATCTATCATATCATACTTTCTACGTTAGATTCATGATTGAGCTGTACTTGTATTGTCCTTCGATTGGAGTGTATATACGGTACGGGTACCGTATGTATTGTGTCAGATGAATGTGACCTAGGACAACGTTCTACCGCCGACACTGCGGCGTAGGCTGGACGTACCCACTTTTTGTCTCCTTACACAGGGTGCGGGTCGAGACATGTTTTAGTGGTGGCCCATGCAGGTCAGTCTAGTGTTATAGTGGTATTCGAACTAGAGTATCACTACAGCCTGCAGTAGGATATATATAGGATATAGTTTTGAGGTACTCAATCACATTTAGGAAAAACTCTTATCTAATTCCTGCCATTTAAACCCTTATTGATAATTGCTTTCCTTTGAAATAACTATCCTCTTTTGATTTTATCGCTTCTTTCTCAGTATTGATTCCTTGTTTGATCTGTCTCTAGGATGGTGATTGAGACACGATCGCAGCACCCCATCATGGGAGGTACGTCAGAGAGGTCTGCCACTTCTCGTCCAGTTCAGTCGGGACCTGAGACAGCAGCTCCCCCAGTACCTACTCATGTTGGAGCCTCTGCAGCTTTCGGGGGAGCACCTCCACCTGTTCGGAGGTCGACCCCAGTTATTCTTGAGGTGCTTTAGCCACAGCAGCAGCCACCTGCGGGATTGGTTGACGTTGAACACCTTTTTTCCTTCGTAGAGCGGATCTCGGAGTCGCATCAGCAGCAGCAGCAGCGCCAGACTGCTGACTTCCGTCAGGGCATAGACGATGCCCACCAGCTGGTTAGGACGACAGTGGAGATGGTGGCTGCCCATCCACAGGAAGGCCAGATCTAACAGTATCAGCAGCGGATGCCAGGAATCCAAGATTTCCAGAAGATGCACCGTAGGGACTTTCGAGGCATAGAGGGGATCTTATATGCCGATAATTGGATCGAGCATATCGAGGAGATATCCCGGCTGGCGGAGATACCAGCCCGACTTCATATCGAGGCGGTAGGCAGCCAGATGCAGGACTTGGCCCACACTTGGTATCATATGGACCCTAGAGTAGGTACCGAGGGACAGACTTGGGCTGCCTTCAAGAAGCCGTTCAAGGAGCAGTTCTTCCCAGACATAGCACTGGGAGGCATAGAGCAGCAGTTCGAGAGTTTAGTTCAGGGGAACCAGACAGTCGAGGAATAAGCAGGAGAGTTCTGCCGGCTGAGCATATTTATTGAGGATCTGAGCGAGACGACGAAGGCGAGAAAGTTCCTCAGAGGTTTAATCCGGAAGGTCCAGTCCTTGACCAAGAGTGACCGGGATGCTACTTTCGCGAAGATCCTAGCAGGAGCTATGGCAGCAGAGGATGACCTAGGGCTGAAAATAAAGAAGGTCGGGACTTTCATGGAGTCATTAGCAGCGAAGGTTCGGCCAAGAGGCCCCACTTCCAGCAGCAGCACCAGCAGAGGCTGTTCCAGCAGCACCCTCAGGGACAGGGCCGGGTACCTTTTCAGTAGTAGCAGGCCCCTAGGCAGCAGCAAACCACCAGTTGTCCTTTCTGCAAGAAGATGGGACACGGGTGGAATGACTGTAGAAAGAGGCTGGGGAGGTGCCTGATGTGTTGTTCGCCGGGGCACCAGATGAGAGACTGTTCCATAGCGACGATTCGTCCGGCACCAGGAGGAGGAGAAGGAGCCAAGGCTCCAGTAGGCCAACAAAAGGGACCAGCCCTACAGACACAACAATAGAGGTTCGTTCACCACCAGCAGCAGGACAGGAGAGGCCAGCAGGGACGAGCATTCGTCATGGCAGCGGAGGATACAGAGGCTATTGGAAAGCTGATTGCAGGTTCTGTTCTTCTCGACTTCTTTCCCACTTTCGTATTGTTTGATTCTGGGGCGTCCCATAGCTTTGTGTTAGTATCTTTTGCTATTAGACACCATATTGCTTCGGAATTATTGTCTAGGACTTGCAAGATCACGACCGGGGGTGGCATCATCCTCGTCAGTGATATTTGCAAGGATCGAAGAGTAGTTTTGGGAGGCCGAGAACTAGATGTGAGTCTGCTCGTAATGCCACTACCGACTTACGATATAGTACTCGGGATAGATTGGATGAGCAGGCACCATACCAGTATAGATTATTGCAGCAGCATAGTTCTTTTTTGTCCGCCAGGAGAGCCAGAGTTCGAGTTCGCCAGACGGAAGACGGAGCAGAGCAGCGTAGTCTTCTACAGAGTCTTAGTTGAGGAGCAGACAGTGCCACATCCATTGCTAGTAGAGTTCATGGATGTCTTTCCGGAGGACTTGCCAGGACTACCACCAGACAGAGACATTGAGTTCTCTATAGACTTAGTGCCCGCGCAGAGCCGATATCTCAGCACGTCTATAGGGTGAATAACAGCGAGTTGGTAGAGTTGAAGAAACAGGTGGATGAGTTGTAAGACAAGGGCTTCATCCGATCTTGTTTTTCACCATGGGGTGCACCGGTGCTCTTTGTACCGAAGAAGGACGGGATGGTACGGATGTGTATCGACTATAGGGCATTCAACTACCTTACGATCAAGAACAGGTGCCCACTATCGTGGATTGATGATCTCTTTGATCAGTTGAGCGGAGCTAGGGTATTTTCGAAGATTGATCTGAGGTCAGGTTACCATCAGGTGAAGGTGAAGAGGGAGGATATCCCCAAGACAGCATTCACGATACGGTATGGCCAGTTCGAGTTTATGGTAATGCCGTTTGGGTTGACTAACGCCCCGGCGGTATTCATGAACCTGATGAACACGGTGTTCCACCAGTACTTAGACAAGTTCTTGGTGGTGTTCATCGATGATATCTTGGTGAACTCGAAGACCGTAGAGGAGCATGAGGAGCATTTGAGAGTGGTTCCGGAGACTCGCAGGAAGGAGGAGCTTTATGGCAATCTCTCGAAGTATGAGTTCTTCCTGGATCGAGTTGACTTCCGGGGTCATGTTGTGACTAGAGATGGGATCTCAGTTGACCCGAGAAAGATCATGGTAGTTGAGTCGTGGGCAACACCGAGTTCAGTTGCAGAGATTAGGAGCTTCCTGGGATTGGCCGGCTACTACAGAAGATTCGTTCAGGATTTCTTCCGAGTTGCAGGGCCATTGACTAGGCTGACCCGAAAGAATGCAGAGTTTATCTGGTCAGAGGAGTGTCAGGTCGTTTTTGATAAGTTGAAGAAGCGGTTGTTGACAGCTCCGATTCTAACATTGCCATCAGGATCAGGCGGGTTCACTATCTACGGTGATGCCTCGGGGAAGGGTTTGGGTTGTGTCTTGCAGCAGCATGGGAAGGTAATTGCCTATGCTTCCAGGCAGTTACGTCTGCATGAGAAGAACTACCCTACCCATGACTTGGAGTTGGCGGCAGTTATCTTTGCCTTGAAGTTGTGGAAACACTATCTATACGGAGAGCGTGTGGAGATCTTCACAGACCACAAGATCTTGATGTATGTGTTTACACAGAAGGAGCTCAACAAGAGGCAATGTAGATGGTTGGAGTTGATGAAGGACTTCGATATTACACTGCAGTATCATCCAGGGAAGGCCAACGTAGTTGTCGATGCTTTGAGCAGATATCCGACAGCCATGTGTTTGACAGTAGATCGTCACTTGCTAGCAGATCTGGAGAGCCTGGGGATCGAGGTGCTAGTGCCAGGAGTGGAGATACAGATGTGGGGTCTACAGATTCAGTCGAACTTGATAGAGAGGATCAAGTCAACTTAGTTTGACGATGTTGCTCTGTAGTGCATCCGAGAGCAGGCTCGAGCAGGATTGGTGGATGAGAAGTTCACCATTACCGAGGATGGTACATTGAGGTACGGTTTCAGACTGTATGTGCCCAATAGAGAGCTTCGGAAGCAGGTTATGCAGGAGGTCCACCGATCTCAGTACTCTATGCATCCAGGTGCTAACAAGATGTATAGGGATCTAAGGGAGCAACTATGGTGGTGTGGGATAAAGCGGAAGGTAGCACGCTTCGTCGCTAGATGTTTGGTCTGCCAACAGGTAAAGACAGGGAGGCAGAGGCTAGGAAGTTTGTTACAACCATTGTCCATTCTAAAGTGGAAATGGGAACACATCACGATGGACTTTATTTCGGGATTACTGCGTACGCCAGGAGGGAAAGACGCGATTTGTGTCATCGTAGATAGGTTGACCAAATCAACTCACTTTTTTCCATTTAAAGTAGGTTTGTCCACTGAGAAGCTAGCAGAGATGTATATGCAGCAGATTGTCAGGATTCATAGAGTTCTGGTGAGCATTGTCTCGGATCGGGATAGTTGCTTTACTTCTCATTTCTGACGGAGTCTATCGACTAGTTTTGGCACTCAGCTCAAGTTTAGTGTTGCATATCACCCTCAGACGGATGGACTGTCAGAGAGGACAATTCAGACACTCGAGGACATGCTGCGGACTTATGTCTTAGATTTTGGAGGTTCTGGGAGGAACACCTGCACTTAGTAGAGTTTGCATACAACAACAGTTTTCAGGCCAGCATCGAGATATCACCATTCGAGGCACTGTACGGGAGTAGATGTCATACACCCTTGTCTTGGGATGACGTTGGAGAGCGATCTTTATTGGGACCTGAGATGGTTGTGGATGTAGCCGAGAAGGTGAAGCTCATCAGAGATCGACTTGGCGTGGCGCAGGACAGACATCGGCATTGGGCCGATAGCTGTTGTAGTTCGAGGTACAGCTTAGAGTTAGGATTAGAAGTAGGATTATTTGTTTTATGATTTTGTTGATCATGTTTGATTATTATAGTTAATTTGAGACCTTGTTTGTGACTAGGTTGGAGATCTTATTTTTTTGAGGATATCTCCGACACGTGGTACCGTACGTTTTGGGGGAGGTAGGAAGCTTAGCCCGTGCTTCATCGGACCTTTCATTATCAGCAGGAGAATCGATGATGTGACTTACATGCTAGACTTGCCACCTGCATTAGTGGAAGTCTACAACGTATTTCATACGTCACAGTTGAGATGGTACGTGGCGGACCCTCACCATGGACTCGATCATTCAGAGATCGAGGTAGGACCTACTCTTAGCTATCCAGAACAGCCTGTAGAGATTCTGGATCGACGAGAGAAGGTATTGAGGAACCAGATGATACCCTTGGTTTACGTCGCATGGAGGCATAATTCTCCAGGAGAGTCTACCTGGGAGAGGAAGGATGAGATGCACGAGCGATACCCTTATCTTTTTGGACCTTGAGGTATGATTTTCTATCCTTCTCATCAGTTTAGTTTCACCTTTCAATTTTGAAGACGAAATCCTTTTAAGGAGGGTAGACTTGTCACTACCATATTTTTTAGCTTGAGGGTATTTTGGTCATTTTGACTTTTTGGTGAATTTAAAATTTTATTAATTAAATATGTGTTAATAATTACTAAACCTTAACCTAGAAGTTAACCTAATCTAGATATGACCATGAGACTAGATATACTTAAGAACCTTCTAAGCTAAGTGCCAAGGTTAGGAATATCTAGATATTATGTTTGTAGGATATTTTGGTTAGATATTATTAAAGGTAAACCTAGTTTTGATATGAGCATTAGATTGGACTTGATTTACCTAGAGAGAAACTTAGCCACACATCTAAATTAGTGCCTAACACTAAATTCCTATGCTATGGCCAACCACAACCTAGAAATTCCCCTATAAGTATCATCATATGTTAGTTCTTGCCTCTTTTAATACCTACAAAGAAATCCTAATTAGTTCTTCCCCAATTTCTCCCTTTTAATCCAAATTAATCCCAAATTGAATCAAATCATTTGCATCATCATCCCCAACAGTAGAGGAGGCTAGTGGAGGCTTGCTAGAAAGGTTTGAGGACCATTGAACCATAACAAATTGGTAGAGGAGCTCATTCCTAGGGTTTTTATATTGAGATTGAACTCTTAATAGGTAAACCTCTTTAAACACTCTAAAATCATGATTTCTCTTCATAGATGCATACATCTAGGTGTCATACCCCTGTAGACCAAGTTTGTTAGGATCTCGTGTCTATTTGGTATACGTATCGGACACGTATCGGTGTTTCTAAATAGGTGTTTGATGAAATGGCCAAGTAAACTGTTTGTTTGTAATTTCTGAAACTATTTACATGATTTGGTAGCCCTTTATCTGAGGAACACAAAACCTAAACTCTGAGCTGGATTCTGTGTCGTGTCCATGTCCAAAATTGACACGAACTGACAGCACGAGGCTCAGTTCACTGTCTTGCTGCCACATTATTTGTGTAAGCTGTACCGGCAACGTGGCAGTGTGCCACTTGGCATGGACAGAGGGGCAACAACTGACAAGTCATCCCTCGAGTCTCAGGGCTTCTCGTGTCGTGTCGGACACGGTATTAGATATGCATGGGTTTTTGTACTATCACAGTAAACTATTTTTGGTCTATTGATATGTAGTTTGTATCAGTGGTAGACACGACGTGGACACATTTTGCCATGTCGATTTGGTAGCCCTGTAGGTGGGTTACACGTGGGTGTGAACATATGGCATGTCGTGTCTCATGGCGTATCTATGAGACCCCGAACCTACCGTACGACGCTGTCATGTGTGTTCTGTGTCCGAGCGTGTTCTAAACTGTTTGGACACCTCGTGTCCAGTTGTGTGGACACGAGTACCCCCCATGACATGTATGATATGCTCGACACATCTGCACATATAAATATGTGGATTAATTAGAATTTTTATACGAATTTGGGGTTTTCAGTTGTGTATTCTGATTTTTACTAATACTGTGTTCGAATTGGGTTTTTAGTGTTTTAATCACATTTAAATTATTTAAATATCAAATTACCATGTTAAGTTACATGCTAAAATAATGATTATAATACTGGGAATTGATTGGGTTCTGAGTTAAAAAGTAAACCTGAGAATGAAACTGAACATGAGTTGGTTTTAAAATAGAAATCTGAGTTTAGTAATATTTACTGTTTTGTATTAAAACTAGGATTGATTTTGGTTGACATGTTGTAATTATTCACTGTGATGTAGGTTAGATATTGGCTTTGATTTTAGTTCATATATATATGCAAATGATCATTGGTTTCGAATTTGAAATGAGGACTGAGTATATAGTATTGTTCTGCATTTTAACTAGGATTCATGAACCTGAGATTGAATATAGGTTACTAAGTTTGCCTCTATATACAAAACTGAGTTTTTGATTTGATATTGGTTTTGTTGGATTAGGCTTTGATCCTTGAGTAACTGATATTGAATGAAAATAGTTGATACTTGAAATCTGAGAGTTAACTTTGGTTTTCTTTCCAAAACTGTGAATGAATTTGAACTCGAGCTTGAATTTGGTATGTTATCTGAGTTTTCGCCTTGATACGTTAAACTGAAATATAGGTTCACTGTTATGGTAAATCTTGAGATATATACAAAAACCTGATAAACACTCTACATGCCACACACCCCACTGTCACAGCCCCCTTGCATAACATTCACATCCCCTCCATCATTCCTCACTCTACATGCCACTGTCCCCTTTACATGTAATGTATAATGCATGTAGGTAATGTATATGCATGATAAGTATACATAATGTAATGTATAATGCATGTAATGAAATATATGAAATGTACGCATGTAATGAAATATATGAATGTATACATGTAATGTTATGAATGGATGAAATGCAAGCATGTGGGTAATGCAAGGTATTGTAATGAAACTTGTATGCAAAGATCCATATGTAAGTAGGTAATGTACGTACATGATATGTTTTAGCTATGTGCTATCGGTTAGCATGTGATTAGGCTGTGTTAGATAACCTTAGTATACTAGTATACTTGTTATACATAGGTTTTGGTTTTGGTTAGGCCTAGAATTGTATAACCTAGATATAGGTTAGCTTGACTTGTTAGACCTAGAATGGACTAAGTTAGACTAGTTGACCATGGTTGACCAAACCCTAACTAGTTTGACCTAGTTTGACTTTTAGAGTTGACCAGAGTTGACAAAGAGTTGACTTTGGCCTAGATTGACCTAGAAACATGTAGATGCATTGTACTCTTCAAATTATAATCCCTTTGTATACATCATGACTTGTGTTGCTCTAAATAGGACTCAGTTACCTCGCTTCGGACTTTATATTCTCTCAGACATTCGAATTTCAGGCGAGTACATTCTCTGATCATTTCGTACTTGCTAGGACTTATAATCATGTTCTAGATTACTTTACTTGATGCTGACACTTGTTATCACGGATTAGAACTATATGGATCTTTCATGCGATGTTATCCCCTCATAGGATACATCGGGTATGTCGTGTTCATGTACTTTATCATGGGCATTGTGTACTCCTTGTGTTCGTGTTATTCGTGTACAAATAGTGTACTCTCATGTGCTCACATGATCTTCGTGTACAAACTAAACTTCATGTACAATAACATAACTTAATTGGATCCTCGTGTATTGATTGGGGATGGGGGAGTAGAAGTGGTTATGTGATCATTCTTGTAGTTTACTCGTGTATAACCTCTGTAGATTACTCGTGTATAACATCGTGTCATTTACATAACCATTTCGTGCTCTGAATCACTAGTCACTTACAGTTCTTACTTATCATGTATATATTTCCAGTTTATAAATTTCTCTCTTATTTTTATGTACATCTTCTTACAGTTCATATATCTTATTCTTTTGCATGCTTTACATTTCCTGCCATGTTATGAACTGCATGAGATGTATTGTGCTCATTCCTATCCTGACTGGACCTGTTAAAAATATTACAGATGACACCGAAGAGTTCTGTCCTATGTACTATGTAGCAGCCCTAGATGACACTTGCGAGCTGGACTCTCAGGATCAGGAACCAGCTCTAGCTGATGATATCACCCATACTACCTAGACTAGTTTAGTTAGGATTTATCTTACTTTGTTGTTGTCATTTGAGACTTTGAGATGTATTATGTTTTTTTGTTGTTGTTGTGTCGTATAGACACTTAGACTTATTTCCCTTTCTGTTTGTATTTCCTTTGAGATTTCTTATCTATCATATCGTACTTTTTACCTTAGATTTGTGATTGAGCTGTACTTGTATTGTCCTCCCATTGGAGTGTATATACTGTACAGGTACCGTATGTATTGTGTTAGATGAATGTGACCTAGGACAGCGTTCTACCGCCGACACTACGGCGTAGACTGGACGTACCCACTTCTCGTGCCCTTACACTGGGTGAGGGTCATGACATCATAATACCCTAACAAGTCTAATTAGGTCCACTAAACCTAATGACAAACATTTGGTATACCATTCTCGAATTTTTCCAAGAATGGTACAAAAATCCTATGTAAAAGTCTCCAAAGGGGTCCAATGAAGCCCAAGCTTCTCCCCAAGGGTAGCCCTAATGCATGGATGGTTCCTAAATAACTAATTACACTAATTGATTCAAATACAAGGGTTTAAATTCAGATTTTACCTATTGGAAGATGGATTTTCAATGCAAAGCCGAAAGGAGACAAATGGACACAAGCTTCAAGAGTGGACACCTCCTTCAAGCTAGGAATTGGTTGGAAATAAATTTGGGAATGGTAGAGTTTAGGTCTTCTTCTCAAATGAAGAGAAAATGAAGATGAGATAAATTAGGGTTTGTGGAGGCTAATAAATGAACTCAAAGATAGGTTTTATATGGTATATGACCAGCCATATTCCCCAACACTAAATACAATATAAAATGTCTAATAAGCCCTCACCATAAGTCACGAAGGTTTATTTTAGGAAAGAGTTTAATTAGGGAAGGTTCTATTAATGGCTGGGCGGCATCGGCTATCGTAGGCGTTGTGAAGACGTCGGGGGCGCCTTCGGCGTCGTGGGCAAAGCGAGGCGTTGAGTTGCCGGCATCGAAAGACGTCGACCGTCCCGTGAGGCTCGAGAGCGCGCAGAGTGTGCGAGGCGTACATGTGGGGCGATGATGAAAAAGGCAGTGCGGACAAGATCCGATCGAAGAGTCCAAAGCTATATGACGACGGGCTAAAAATCATGTACGGAAAGACACACGATTTAACTGAGCCCGTACGTGCTGGAATATATATATATATATATATATATAAACTAAATGAAGGATTTTTCTTACTCATTGCTCTCTAATTAATGGGTGCACCACGACTAACTAATGAGCTCACTAATGGTGTCATGACAAGTCTAGTTGGGTCCATCTAGGTTTACTAACAACTAGTCTAACTAGTAGCCAACAACCAGCAACTAACAATAACCTATATTTAATTATAGGCAACAAAACCAGTCATAGAAAAATAAAATAAAATACAATAATTACAATTAAAATAAAACATAATTTTTAAATTGGTACAAAATAGAAAAAGATAAAAATAACTCTATTCTGGAAATGTGGTAGTTACAATTGCCCTATTAGCATAGCTGGAAGGGAATTTAGGGCCCAGTTCCTCATAATGCCACTTTCGGGATTCAATGTTGTCATCAGGATGGATTGGTTGAGTGAGCATTATGCCGTGGTAGATTGTCATCAAGAGAAGGTTATATTTAGACCGCCGGAGACCCACCAGTTGAAGTCAGAAGACATAAAAGTCTTCAAATGGGTCCAATGAATGCCCAAGCTTCTCCCCATGGGTAGCCCTAATGCATGGGTGGTTCCTAAATGACTAATTACACTAATTGAATCAAATACAAGGGTTTAAATTCATATTTTACCTATTGGGAGATGGATTCCCAATACAAAGCCGAAAGGGGACACAAATGGACACAACCTTCAAGAATGGATACCTCCTTCAAGCTCCACTCCTTCCAATGCTTCCTCCTTGCTAGTCCAAGTTCTAGCCTCCTTGGGATGGCACTAGGAATTGGTCGGGAATAAATTTGGGAATGGTAGAGTTTAGATCTTCTTCTCAAATGAAGATAATAAAGATGAAGTAAATTAGTGTTTGTGGAGACTAATAAATAAACTCAAAGAGAGATTTTATAAGGTATACGACCAGCCATATTTTTCAACCCTAAATGCAATGTAAAATTTCTAATAAGCCCTCATAATAAGTCTTGAAGGTTTATTTTAGGAAGGAGTTTAATTAGGGAAGGTTCTATTAACTAAATGAAGAATTTTTCTTACTCATTGCTCTCTAATTAATGGGTGAACCAAGACTAACTAATGAGCTCACTAATGGTGTTATGAAAGTCTAGTTGGGTCCATCGAGGTTTACTAACAACTAGTCTAACTAGTAGCCAACAACTAGCAACTAATAATATCCTATATTTAATTATAGACAACAATACCAATCATGGGAAAATAAAATAAAATACAATCATTACAATTAATATAAAATATAATTTTAAATTGGTACAAAATAGAAAAAGATAAAAATAACCCTATTCTGGAAATGTGGTAGTTACAATTTTCTATTAGCATATCTGGAAGGGAATTTAAGGCCCAGCTCCTGGTAATGCCACTTCCGGGATTCGATGTAGTCCTCGACATGGATTGGTTGCGTGAGCATTATGCGTGGATAGATTATCATCAGGGGAAGGTTATATTTGGACCACCGAGGACCCACCATTTGAAGTCAGAAGGCAGATTATTGAGAAGCTAGAAAGAGTCTACTTCGGAGCTGTTATAGAAGAAAAGGAATTGCCGCATCCGCTCATTGCAGAGTTTCTAGATGTCTTTCCTGAAGATTTTTCGGGACTGCCCCTAGACCGAGACGTGGAGTTCACTATTGACTTATTGCCAGGATCAACACCAGTATCTCAGAATTGCTACAGGATCAACCCGAAAGAGGCAAAAGAGTTGAAGGCCCAGATTAATGAGTTAGAAGGGAAGGGTTTTTTTTTTCAATCGAGTACTTCACCCTAGGAAGCACCTGTCTTTTTTATGCCCAATAAGGACGGGACCGTTAGGATGTGTTTTGACTATCGGTCCCTTAATAATATTACAATTAAGAATAAGTACCCTCTATCCCGGATAGATGAGCTCTTTAATTAGCTGAGTAGAGCGAAAGTATTCTCAAAGATAGATCTGCGATCCGGGTACCATCAGATGAAAGTCTGGGAATAAGACTGCCTTTAATACTTGTTATGGCCAATATAAATTCCTGGTGAAGCCCTTCGGACTCACCAATGCCCCCGCTATTTTTTATGAACCTTATGAATAAGGTTTTTCCACCAGTATCTAGACAAGTTTGTCATAGTCTTCATAGATGATATCCTAATCTACTCCAAGACACCAGAGGAATACGAAGAGCACCTAAGGATAGTCCTAGAGACCCTGAGGAAAAAGAAGTTGTATGAAAAACTCTCAAAGTATGAATTTTTCCAAGATAGAGTAGAGTTTCTCGGCCATGTGGTGACTGAGGATAGGATTGTTGTGGATCCCAAGAAGATTGAGGCAGTGAAATCATAGGCCACCCAAGTCAGTAGCTACGATTCGAATTTTTTTGGGGCTAGCAAGCTACTATAAAAAGTTTGTGCAAGACTTTGCTAAGATAGCTGAGCCGATGACCAAGCTTACTCGGAAGGACGAGAAATTCATCTGGACTGATGCTTACTAGTCAACATTTGAAAATTTGAAGAAAAAACTTACTACAACACCTATTCTAGCTTTGTCGTCGGGATTTGGAGGGTTTGCCATCTACATCGATGCATCGGGGAAGAGCTTGGGAGTCATTCCTAAGTAACTCAAATTTTCATTCTAAATTGTTCTTAATCAATTCGACCTTATCCTTGATCATGCTAATATGACTAGTCGTGCTTAGGAGATTTGATCTGATTATTCATGACCATGCTAAAATATATCATTCTTCACGATTGTGCCAATGTTTTTGACTATACTTTCCAACATATTTGAATATTCGATTGACCCCATCGATCTTAAATTTCGAGAAAGAAATTTACTTAAGGAGGGTAGATCTGTAACCTCCTTGAACTGAATTCTAGAATTTTTTCGAATCTTTAAAAGATTTTTTTCGTTCAAAATTTTTCCTAAATCTTCAAAATTATAAATTTTGATTATTTTACTTAGTTATATGAAAAGTATTTTTTACAAAACATGATATGACATAGATTTTATGTTCATGGGTATCGGTTATTCGTTATCAAAACAATTTTATGAGATTCCTAGAGTTTTGGGCTTATATAGCCTAATAAAGGAATTTAGTTACTTTGAACTCATTAAGTAATATGGGCTCTAACCCATTAAACAAATTTATATGGATCGAAATATATATATATATATATATATATATATATATATATATATATATATATATACTACTTGAAAATTTGTATAACTTAGATTTATATAATATATATATATATATATATATATATATATATATATATATTATATATATATATATATATATTTATATATCGGAGGGTGCCAGATCTATAGCTCGGAAAGACAGCATCAGGTCGTCGACGAGTGGCTGGGCGCGGGTCCGGTCTGTGTCGAGGCTGACCCGACGAATGGTCGACGAGGTAAGTCGCTGGGTTTTATGGTTTTGGGTGAGTGGTCGGTTTGGTGGAAGTGGTGTAGATCTGGTGGCCGAGGGGGTTACGTAGACGAGGGGCAGCCGATCGAGGGTGGTCGGGCTGGTGGGGATGGGGTGTCTGTGGTGGTGAATGAGGCGACGGTTGGTTGGTGGTGGTTTGTAGGTGGCGAACCCGACGGCTAGTAGTGGTGGTGCTGGATGAAACGAGGAGAATGGTGGGGGGGTGGCTGGTCGGATGTTCAGAGGCGGCTGGTGCACCGGATCTGGATATGGGAAGAGCTGGGGATGCAGTGGCCGGTTGGTGCGGGTCGGTTATATTTATATTTATATACATATATATATATACATATATATATATATATATATATATATATATATATATACATATATATATATATATATATATATATATATATATATATATATATATATATATATTTATATTTATATTTATATTTATATTTATATTTATATATATATTTATATATATATATATATATATATATATATATATATATATATATATATATATATATATATATATATATATATATACTTAGATTTATATTTTTTTTTCAAGTAGTATATATACAAATTTTCAAGTAGTATATATATAAAATATATATATATATATATATATATATATATATATATATTATATATATATATATATATATATATATATATATATATATATATATATATATATATACTACTTGAAAATTTGTATAACTTAGATTTATATAATAAATTTATTAACCCTCGAGCCTAGCAATATGATTATTTAGATTTTAGCTAATTTATGACCTAAAGGCCTAATAAATAATTATTATTATATTTGAAAACATATTTGTATATGAACTTGAGCTCATTAAAATCATCCTTTAATATATGTTATTTTGGGTGAGGATTATTTCTATGTACAAATATTTTGTTTGTTATTTCACTAGATTATGAAGAAATTTTCCTTTGAATTGGTTCTTATTGGGCTAAGGCACAATTCTTGGGAGAGCTTCTTGAAAGCTTCCTCTCACATGCTTGGGAGCATGCCTCAACCATTATTTAATGGGAGCTTCCCATTCCACAACCACATACATTTTCCAATGAAATCTCAAATGCATTGTGTCAGTGTCCTATGTCCATCCATTTTATTCCATTTTGTTTACATTTACATTTTCTGAATCCCGTGTCCGACACCCCGGACACCAAATCAAATCTCGTGTCCATGTCGACAACCTGACACGGAGAGGTCACCCGATTCTCTCACCTCCCTGCCTCCTCCTTGTCTCTCGCCGACCCGCACCAACCGGCCACTGCATCCCCAGCTCTTCTCATATCCAGATCCGGTGCACCAGCCGCCTCTGAACATCCGACCAGCCACCCCCACCATTCTCCTCGCTTCACCCAGCACCACCACTACTAGCCGTCGGGTTCGCCACCTACAAACCACCACCAACCAACCGTCGCCTCATTCACCACCACAGACACCCCATCCCCACCAGCCCGACCACCCTCGACCGGCTGCCCCTTGTCGACATAACCCCCTCGGCCACCAGATCTATACCACTTCCACCAAATCGACCACTCACCCAAAACCATAAAACCCAGCGACTTACCTCGTCGACCATTCGTCGGGTCAGCCTCGACACAGATCGGACCCGCGCCCAGCCACTCGTCGACGACCTGATGCTGTCTTTTCGAGCTATAGATCTGGCACCCTCTGATCGACTCCTGTCATCCCCTCGTCTTTCGAGCGCCACTACGTCTCAGATCCGCACGATCGACTTTCGACTAGACCCGCACCACTTCTGCATCGGTCGTACCGAGCGCCGTACGCACACGCTTGGTGAGACCCACAAACTCCCTTCCTTTCTCCTCCTCTTCTCTCTCTCTCTCCCTCTCAGTAGGTTTTGGAAAAACTCGGAAGATCGACAGCAGCTCCCTCCGAACTGCTCACACTCTCACATCTTCCCTCTTTTGCTCGTATCTCCCTCTCTCTGTGGGATTAGAGAGAATGAGGGAGCGCCTAGTGAACCTGTCACTACCACATTTCTAGTTTGAGGGTATTTTGTCAATTTTGAATTATTTGAATTTAATATATATTATTTGGAATTTAAAATGATTATTTAGAATGGTGTGATTTAAATATTATTTAATTGATAGCCTTGTGGTTTAGATTAGCCCTAACCTAGTTTGGACCTAACCTAGATTAGTCATAGCTAGTCTACTTAGCCATAGTGAGTATTAGTTAGTATTGGTTAGTTGGGTTTAAGTCATGATTAGTTAGAATGAATAGGTTATAACTTGATAAGGGGAGACCGAGATTTTAGGCCATTGATTGGACTTGATGGATTGATAGCCATTAGATTCACCCCAAAAATCCTAACCCTAACCCCTTGGCCGGCCTAGGGATTCTCCCTTGTCTATAAAGTCTCTCTTGATATTTGTGCCTCTTTTTATCCATTCCCTCATTTTGTAAAGGAAAGGTTTGTTCTTTATGAAATTTCTTCATAGATTAATCAGTAGTGGTCCTTTTTTATTGTAATTTCTTCCATGGTGTTCTAAATGATGTTTTCCTACTGTTGGTAGAGTCCATCCTCAGGTTTGAGCCAATTTGGAGCCATTGGCTAGCTAGTGGAGATCTCCTTTTGAAGGTTTTTATTGTGAAGGAATACACCTAGGTAAATCTCATTTCCCTCCATGAAATTTTGGTTTCTTTGCATAAACACCAAGCCATAGGTGTCCTTGTGCTGTAGGGATAGGTTTTGCACCCTCTCGTGTCCCTTACGTGTCCGTATCGGACACGTATCAGTAGACCGCCGCAGGTGTTCGACGAAATGCCACAGTGGGCATTTCGATCGAGTTTTCGAATAGTTTTTAAATAGGAATTTGTATTTTAATGTGGCTTAATACCTTTCTTGTGACTGAGCTGGATTCGTGTCTTGTCCGTGTCGTTTTGAGTCGTGGACACGGCCACGCGCGTGCGGGCAGCAGTGTCCTGCTGCTCGTGTGCTCGTAGGTTGATTCAGGACACTTGGACACGTGTCCTTAGACACTAAGAGAGGGGCAATGTCTGATACGACACCCCCAAGGCCTCGTGTCCAATGGTGTTGTATCGGGTGTGTTATTTGGAGTGCACGGGCTGCACTTTGTCTGTGTGGTATTCGTGTGTGTGTAGGTGGGTCGGGGACACGTCTGTGTCAACGTGGTTATAAACGAATGGGTTCCTGGACACGTACACATCATACACACGCATTACCAACCAGTATTTTGATTTATCAAGTAGTTATTTGATTCGCATATAGGGAATTCCTATTTTTCTTGATACTGTCGAAGTATCAGTGAGTAAACACTGTTCTTCATTCTTTCTATTTATGTTAATAATTAATACTATGTATTTAGCTAGAGTTTAATTGTTGAACAGCTAGTTAACATGGTAGAGTTTGTGTTTGAGGATGTTGGGTTTCATATGGAGTATTAATTGGGATTGAACTAAGAACCATTGCTATTAATATCCTTTGGATTTCCTATAGACTGTTTTTCCCCATTTTTGATTATATGTAGATGTTGGTATCATGAAATTAAATATGTTTTAGTTGCTGTTACATATGGGAATCATGTTAGAAAAACCTGGGATTCACTTTGTGATGTATTGATGGAGATTTGTTTTCATATTTCTTTCGAATTGGCAGCTGTTTAAATTCCTGAGAATGAAGGGCAAGCCACATTGAACTGGTTCTATAACCGTGAGCACACTGAGACACACAGGGATTTGGTTTCAAATGTTGCATTCAGTTTCCAGTGAGATTGCTTGTTGGCACTGTCACTTAAGAACACTGGGAATACAACTCTAACACACTGAAAATTAACACACAAACACACACTGGAGAATGGAATCCTGAGAACACACAGGTTTCTTCCATCTGCTCACTGTCAATCTCATATACACATTAATTCCTGTTAACAGTTCTTTGTTTCACATTTATGTGCACACACGTTAGCTGTTCTCACACACATGTTCCTTTATTCCTGTCATATAGGCTGTTAACACACACACATTAATATCCCTGCTATTTGTTTCAGTACTCACACACACACCCTAACACTGAGACACATTGTACACCCTGTTTTATATTTCCTGTCACACATTCAGTGCACTCACACACACACACCTATCTAAATCATGTACACACACACACCTATCTAAATCATGTACACACACACACACACTCTTATATATACACTCACATTGCCATGAGATGTCACCCCCTCTCTATGTATATGTAATACATATAGCTATATGTGTATGTATGTCTATAGGTATATATATCTAAATGTCCAATCTAATGTGAATGTGTAAATGATAGTGTAGGGTGTAATAGAAATTTCAATGTGTAATGTGAAGTTATTTGTGATATACATATTGCTATATGTGTATATAGATATATATATATACATATACGTGAATATAGTGATATATATATAAAATATATATATATATATATATATATATATATATATATATATTAAAAAATATATATATATATATATGGTATATGGGTTACGGTTTGTACTGGCATATGGCCTAGTTTATGGCTATTTGCCTAGAGGATAGGGCCTATGGCCTATAACCTAGATGACATAGCCTAGGGTTGACCAACCTAGACTAGTTTGACCTAGTTTAAACCTGTTTGACCTTGGTTGACCTAACTGGACTAGAGTTGACCTAGTTTGACTGCTAGAGTTGACCAAAGTTGACTTTAGCCTAGATTGACCCCAAACATCATGTAGATGCATTGTAGCAGTTTATTTCATTATTTTAGATATATTGTGACTTGTGCTGTTCTGATTAGAAGCCAGACACCACTCCTCAGGCAGTAGTTTCTTTCGGACATTCAGGATATCAGGCGAGTACATTCTCTGACCGTTTCATACTTGCTAGAAGTATTTTCTCGCTCTAGATTATCTTACTTGATGCTGACACGATGGAAACACGGATTAGTACTTTATGGATATTTTCATACGATGTTATCCCCCTCGGGAGCATCAGATACATCATGTCATGTGCGTTTCATTTTCATCATGTACTCTTGTGCTTTCACCTTACATGTGCACTCTCGTGATTCATGTACTCTCATGATCACGGAGCCCCCATGTATATATTCATGTACACCCATTTATGGGCCCCCATGTGAATAACATGTACAATAACATAACTTGAACGGATCCTTGTGTATTGATTGGGGTATGGGGGAGTATAAATAGTCATATGGACAATTTCCAAAGTAGTGTAGCCATGTACGACCTCTCATGTTTATTATCAAGCCGTTCACATGTCTAGCTTGTACTTTAAATCACTAGTTCAATATAGCTCTTTACTTATAGTAGATATTTTATTACAGTCTTTATTTTACTCATGTATACTCTTCAGTGTTTCATGTATTTTACTATATTGCCTGTATTTTATTCCTGTCATTATATGAACTGTGTGAGATGTACTGTGCTCGCTCCTGTCCTGACTGGACCTGTTGAAATATTACAGAGGATGAGGATGAGGAGTGCTGCCCCACCTATTATGGTACTACCCTAGATGACAGCTGTGACTTGGACCAGCAGCCGGATCCTATAGCAGTGGACGACACTCCTCTAGACTAGGATTTTCTTATGTTTATTTTTGGATGACTGTATTATGATATTTTGGGATTCTGTAGATTTGTGATATCTTTAGACACTTAGACTCTCTGGTTGTACTTATGTGGATCTTTTATTTCAGCATTTATCTATCTATCTTTCTATCTTATCATTCTGCCTTAGATGTGATTGAGACTATATATATGTCACCTCCATTCGGAGTATATATACTGTATATCTACCTTTATATTGTTAGATGATTGACCTAGGACAACGTTCTACCGTCTAAACTGCGGCGTAGGCTGGACGTACCCACGTCTCGTGCCCTTACTCTTGGGTGCGGGTCGTGACACATTTTTAGTGGTGGCCCATACTGGTCTAGTTTAGAAATGTAGTGGTATTCGAACTAGAGTACTACTGTAGCCTGTAGTAGGATTAGGATATTTTTGAAGGTACTCAATCACACTAGGAAAAACTCTATCAGATTCCGTACATCTACATTTTACTGCTATTTATCTTCCTTTGAATATAAACCGTCCGTCTTTGCTATTTTTGACTCATTCTCAGTAATTGTTTCTTGTTTGATCTGTGTCTCCAGGATGGTTGAGACGAGATCTCATCGCCCAGGACCGGGGGACGCTGTAGAGGGGTCTGCCACCTCTCGTCCTTCGCAGAAGCAGCCAGCTCCCGGTACCGCAGCCCCAGTCATGCCAGCTGGGGTGGGCGTTTCAGCTGCGTTCGGAGGAGCCCCTCCACCAGCAGCAGGGTTCAGGCCGAGTCCAGTAGTTCCGGAGGTGCTTCTACTGCAGCAGCCACCTTCGGGGACAGTTGATTGCGTTCAGCTGTTTGCCCTCTTCCGGTAGTTTATGGAGGGTCAGCAGGCCCAACAGCAGAGGCAGACAGCAGAGTTCAGCCGAGGCATTGATCTGGCCGTGACTATGGTAGAGAGATTAGTAGCTCAGCCAGTGGCAGTCCAACAGCCATACCAGCCACGGGAGAAGGGCATCCAGGATTTTCAGAAGATGCACCCTAGGGACTTTCAAGGGACAGAGGGGATCCTGTATGCCGACGAGTGGATCGAGCACATGAAGGTGATATTCAGGTTGGCTGAGATCCCTACGAGGCTCCAGATTAAGGCAGCGGCCAGGATGATACAGGATCTGGCCCGTACATGGTACCAGACCGACCCGAGGGTTGGTACTGCATAACAGACTTGGGCAGCATTCAAGAAGCTGTTCAAGGAGAAGTTCTTCCCGGATGCAGTGCTGGAAGCCCTCGAGACTCAGTTCGAGGCTCTAGTCCAGGGGAGCCTGTCTGTGGAGGAGTACGCAGGAGAGTTCTGTCGCCTGGGTAGATTTGTGGAGGGATTGTCGGAGGCGTCGAAGTCCCGGAGGTTTCGAAAGGGCTTGGTAAAGGAGGTCAAGTCCTACACCAAGAGTGCCCGCAGCACTACCTTTGAGGAGATCTTAGTGGATGTATTAGCTACAGAGGATGATCTTGAGCTTAGGCTCAAGAGGGGGCAAGACTTCCAGGGAGGCAACGGTAGCGAAGGACCGGCCAAGAGGCCGCATTTCCAGCATCAGCACCAGCAGCACCACCAGCAACAGAGATTCTAGCCGTAGCAGTTTCAGCAGCCGAGGCATCAGCCATTACAGCATCAGCAGCTGAGGCAGCAGCAGCAGGCCACGAGGCAGCAGACTAGCAGTTACACTTTCTGCAAGAAGCCGGGGTACGGTTGGACAGAGTGCAGGAAGAGGCTGGGGAAGTACCTCTTGTGTGGATCGCCAGAGCATCAGTTGAGGGATTGTTCCCTCTTTACGGGCAGGGCATCTCAAGGAGTCGGAGCCAAGGCTCCAGGGGGACTACAGAAGGGACTGTTGTCGACTCAGCAGCAGCGGTTCGTACAACACCAGCAGCAGGCCCGGGGAGGCCAGCAGGGGCGAGCTTTCGCCATGGCGTACGAGGATACAGAGGCCATAGGAGAGCTGATTACAGGTTCGGTTCTTCTCGACTCTATTCCAACTTTTGTACTGTTTGATTCCGTGGCTTTCCACAGTTTCATATCAGTATCTTTTGCTATTAGACACGGCCTAATATCTGAATCATTGCCTAGGACCTGCAAGATCCCGACCGGGGTTAGAGTTATCCTCGTGAGTGATGTTTGCAGAGGGCAGAGTGTCATTTTGGGAGGCCAAGAGTTGGAGGTGAGCCTGCTCGTCATGCCCCTACCGAACTACGATATCGTTTTAGGTATGGACTGGTTGAGTAGGCACCACGCCAGCATTGATTGCCGAGGGGGTAGAGTTTTGTTTGGGGCGCCAGGAGAGCCAGAGTTTGAGTATACCCGACAGCAGGCAGAGCAGGACAGGGGACTTTTCTGCGGAGTTTCAGTAGAGGAGCAGGCGGCTCCACATCCCTTGATCGCAGAGTTTATGGACATTTTCCCAGAGGAGTTGCCAGGGCTTTCGTCGGACAGAGTTGTAGAGTTCTCGATAGACTTGGTTCCCGACGCGGAACCGATCTCTCAGCATGTCTATCGAGTGAACAACAGTGAGTTGGTGGAGCTGAAGAAGCAGGTGGATGAGCTGCAGGACAAGGGCTTCATCCGTTCTAGTTCTTCACCTTGGGGTGCACCGGTACTATTTGTACACAAGAAGGATGGGTCGGTACGGATGTGTATCGACTACAGGGCACTCAACAACCTGACGATCAAGAACAGATACCCACTATCGCAGATCGATGATCTTTTTGATCAGTTGAGCGGAGCTCGGGTTTTCTCCAAGATTGATTTGAGGTCAGGCTATCACAAGGTGAAGGTGAAGGGAGAGGATATTCCGAAGACCGCTTTCAGGACGCGGTACGGGCAGTTTGAGTTTTTGGTTATGCCGATTGGGCTAACCAATGCACCAGCAGTGTTTATGAACCTAATAAACAAGGTGTTCCACCAGTACTTGGACAAGTTCATGGTGGTATTCACTGATGATATCTTGGTATATTCCAAGACTGAGGAGGAGCACGAGGAGCACTTGAGAGTGGTGTTGGAGACACTCAGGAGAGAGAGGCTGTATGGAAAGCTCTCGAAGTGCGAGTTCTTCTTGGATAGAGTTGACTTCTTGGGTCATGTGGTTACTGGAGATGGGATCTCAGTGGACCCGAAGAAGATCACAGCAGTTGAGGCATGGACAGCGCCGACTTCAGTGACAGAGATCAGGAGCTTCTTGGGGCTGGCAGGATACTACAGGAGGTTTGTGCAGGATTTCTCCCGGGTTGCAGAGCTTTTGACTCGGCTGACCCGGAAGGATACTGAGTATGTTTGGTCAGAGGAGTGTCAGGTAGCTTTTGATGAGTTGAAGAAGCGGCTTACGACTGCTCCGATTCTGACATTGCCATCTGGCTTAGGAGGGTTCACTATCTATAGTGACGCTTCAGGGAAGGGGCTGGGTTGTGTCTTGCAGCAGCATGGGAAGGTGATTGCCTATGTTTTCAGGCAGTTACGTCCCCATGAGAAGAACTACCCTACCCACGACTTGGAGCTTGTAGTAGTGATATTTACTCTGAAGTTGTAGAAGCATACCTGTATGGAGAGAGGGTGGAGATCTTCACAGATCACAAGAGCTTAAAGTATGTGTTTACACAGAAAGAGCTCAATATAAGGCAGCGCAGATGGTTAGAGCTGATGAAGGACTTCGACATCTCACTTCAGTATCACCCAGGGAAGGCCAACGTGGTTGTCGATGCCTTGAGTAGGTATCCGACAGCCATGTGTTTGACTATGGATCGTCACTTGCTTGCTGATTTATAGAGCCTGGGGATTGAGGTGATCGTGCCCGGAGTTCAAATGCAGATGTGGGGCCTGCAGATTCAGTCAGACTTGGTAGAGAGAATCAAGTCAACACAGTTTGAGGACGTTGCTCTGCGGTGTCTCCGAGAGCAGGTTCGAGCCGGGTTGGTAGATGGCGAGTTTTCTCTTGTAGAAGATGGTGCCTTACGGCACGGTTCCAGGTTATGTGTGCCCAACGGAGATCTCAGGGAGCAGGTTTTGTAGGAGACCCACAGATCTCAGTACTCTATACACCCTGGTGCCAACAAGATGTACCGAGATCTGAGGGAGCATGTTTGGTGGTACAGGATGAAGTGGGAGGTAGCTCGCTTCGTAGCTAGGTTCTTGGTCTGTCAGCAGGTCAAGGCAGAGAGGCAGAGGCCCGGTGGATTATTGCAGCCGCTGTAAATTCCCGAGTGGAAGTAGGAGCATATCACTATGGATTTTGTATCTTGGTTGCCGCGTATACCAGGAGGAAAAGACATAATTTGGGTCATCGTTTACAGATTGACCAAATCGGCCCACTTTTTGCCATTCAAGGCGGGTACGACTACAGAGAGGCTGGCGGAGATGTACATGCGGCAGATTGTCCGGATTCACGGGGTTCCGGTCAGCATCGTCTCGGATCGGGATAGTCGCTTTACTTCCCATTTCTGGAGGAGTCTGCAGACTAGTTTGGGCACTCAGCTCAAGTTTAGTACTGCATACCACCCCAGACGGACGGACAGTCAGAGAGGACTATTCAGACGCTCGAGGATATGCTGCGGATGTGCGTCTTGGACTTTGGAGGTTCCTGGAAGGATCATCTACATTTGGTGGAGTTGCTTACAACAATAGTTTTCAGGCCAGCATTGAGATATCACCTTTCGAGGCTCTGGACGGGTGTAGGTGTCGTACACCCTTATCTTGGGATGTTGGTGAGCGAGCTTTACTGGGGCCAGAGATGGTTGTTGATGCAGCCGAGAAGGTGAAGCTCATTAGGGACAGACTTCGCGTGGCGTAGGACAGACATCGACACTGGACCGATAGCCACCAGAGGCCCTTGGAGTTTGAGGTACAGATTAGTGATAGGATTAGAATTAGGTTATTTGTTTTGTTTGATTTATCACGTTTCATTATTTAGTAACATGAGACCTTGTTTGTGTTTAGGTCGGTGACGTGGTTTTTCTGCGGATATCTCCGACTCGTGGTACTATACGTTTTGGTGGAGGTGGGAAGCTTAGCCTGCGCTTCATCGGACCTTTCGTGATCAGCGGAAGAGTCGATGACGTGGCATACATGCTAGACTTGCCACCTGCACTAGTGGGTGTCCACAACGTATTCTATGTATCACAGTTGAGACGGTACGTGGCTGACCCTAGCCATGGGCTTGATCATTCAGAGATTGAGGTAGGGCCTACTCTCAGTTATCTAGAGCAGCCAGTGGAGATTCTGGATCGCCGAGAGAAGGTGTTGAGAAACCAGGTGATACCCTTGGTTTGCGTCGCATGGAGGCATCATTCTCCAGGAGAGTCTACCTGGGAGCGGGAGGATGAGATGTGTCACACCCCAGAACCAGAATACTGGAGAGCGGGGGACAGACACAGCCAACTACGTACATTGAAGTATAATCTACCTCGATATACGATCACGGCTGTCTAGATGCATGAGGGTTTATCTAAAGCCAACAGTCTTTTATGGTCATGAACAAGCCTAGTGTCTCAATCTCAAGCAAGTAAGTAAATGTTACAAGATGTTAGATCATCCAACATACAAGGTAAGGCATCCCAAACATTACATATTCAGATGATCATGAAGCTAGTCATACAAAATGTAAAAACTAGCAAGAGTTTCAGTCATACATGATCAACCCTAGGATTTGTCAATCATGTTACAGCCCGTTGGCAGACAGTAAGTAAGTTGCAAACGAGCTAACACTTGCTCGACAGCTAAATGCCTCAAAAGAATATTTTACAATAGTGGGAGAGCCAAAAATAAACCCATTCGTTGCCCTGGTTATGCCTGGTGGTCACCATCTGGCTGGAAAGTCGGTAGATCCTCTGGAGCTACTCCAAAATCTGGCCATACAAAACCAGCTGGGTCAGACCCCAGAAAGAGCAAGTGCCACAAGGGAGGCTCACTTAAGAACTAAAACCAACATATTAGCACATGATGTATAAAGGATAACGAAAGACATGAGTTAGGGAAAACAGGGTGATAAACGATAAGATGACTAACGGACTATTCCGGTAAACAAGTTACAACCCGTAAACCAAACAAGGACCGGGGTTGTAACCCTTCACCTGAACAGAACTTAGTCTCTAACCAATTATCGATAAAGTAAAGCATAAACAAGCATGTCCTGAGATAGCCATGTACTGTATCTAGGCAAGACTAGACAAGATAGGACTCCATCCATCATTCACGGCCAAGCAAAGAGTACGGCTTGATACATTAACTAACAAGGGTTATCACAAGCTTAGTTACTAACAAGATGCATCGAGATGTTCCAACAGCCACAAGCCCTGCAGTCTTAATCCAGGTTATCCAGTCACAAGTTGAGAGAGTTGGATTAGGTGACTTAGAGGTGCAACACATGACAGTGTGCTGGAAATGTGCCCTGCTCGACGGCAGGCTACAAGTCCAATTAGAGCGCCCAGATAACGGGACTGCCTGTAGCTGGAAAACCTCTTCATGGACTACTTGATCAATCTAGTCATTATCTTAGTCAGATTAAGTATGAATCCCTGACCGTGGAATTCAGGAAATTCATATCCTAGACATGATGCAAGATGAGATATGTAGCTTATACAAGCACAAACACCCACGGTGTCAAGACAAGATTTACTTAGCAAGGCATATCGAGATTTTCACATTAGGTTTACCTTATCAAGTCAAGAGTGCGTCACAAAGGACCACCATCAAGAATTATCATGTCAAGTTACTTGTTACTTGTCAAGATTACTTGTCAGGAGTGCGCCTCGACGGGCCACTATCAAGATTTTACATGTCTTATCAAGTTACTTATCATGTCGTGTCATATTATCATGCCAATATTGCTTGTCAAGCTCATATCGTGTTCATATCGAGTTCATATCAAAAAGGCGTAAGGATAAAAAATGGGTACAAAATCATATAAAGTGGAAACTGGGGACATCATGCGCCCAAGGTGGAGGGACAAGGGGTACCATGGCCAACAAGTGGCATTAGCCAAGTTGCGCCAGGGTAATAGGTTGCGCCAGGCACTAGGGGTGCCAAGGTCGGGTCAAGTTGCGCCAGAACGAGTCGGGCCAAGTCATGTTGCGCCAGGCACTAGACTGCATGAGCCTAGGTTGGGCCTGACTCGGGTTGCGCCTGACTCAGGTTGCGCCTGACTCACGTTGCGGCTGACTCAGGTTGCGCCGCGCTAAAGAGCGCGCGTATTGGGTCAGGCTTCGCCGCGCTAAGGAGCGCACGCATTGGGTCAGGCTGCACCTAGCTAAGTAGCACGTGCAACACAGTGGCGCAAGCTAGAAAGCTCGCGCACACTGCTCATTGTCTTCTCCAAATCAGCAGGAATTTCCATGGTTTGAACCCATAGCTTCAAAATTCTATAACTTGGTCAAAACAAGCCCAAATCCAACTTTTTAAAGGCCAAAATTTGATAGAATAAAATTTTCTACAACATGAAATAATTAGTTTTCGAAAATACCAAGTTTTCATAGATCAAAACCAAGAAAATCATGAGAAAGGGCAAAACCTAGATCTACAAAAATCTATCCATCAAAACCAAAAATAACAAGTTGTAAAGAGGCTTAAAACTAGGAGAGGAAGACATTGGAACAATAAAATCCAAGATCCATCATGATGTAAGTTGCACTTGCCTAGGCTTGGTAGGTAGGAGGAGTAAATGAAGAAGATGAAGAAATAAATGCACATAATGGAGGAGAAAGAAGAAGTTGACTTATATAGCAACCCTTCTCATCTCAACCCAATATAAAACCAAACCAAGCCAAGCCAAGTCATGTTGAACCATGTTGAACCAATCAAGTCAAGATTTAAACCAAGGCTAAGCTAAGCATGATAAGTAAAAATACGGGCCACCTGACAATTGTCAGAAATCCGTATACGTATCCTGAAAATACGTATAACGGGAAACGGGAGTGACAACTCTACCCACCTTAAAAGAATTCCGTCCTCGAAATTTAATCAAGAGGCTAGAGGTGTCAGGACAAGCTATATTAATCACAAGCAAGCTACTACTAGCAGTCAATCAAGCAATCATTCATGCAAGCAAGGAAGTAAAAGCATAAGGCATAAGGAAGACATTATACCTTATGAGTCAAACAGGTGTGGATATCGCAATCGGATATCATCCTCATGCTCCCACGTTGACTCACTCAAGGAGTTGTGACCCCAAGCAGCACGGACTAAAGTAATAGTCTTGTTCTTGAGTATCTTCTCTCTTTGGTCCAATATGGATACGGGACTTTCCTTATACGAAAGGTTGGTACCAACAACCAATTCCGAATGATCAAGGACATGGATCGGATCCGGAATATACCGTCGTAATTGGGATATATGGAAGATATCATGCACCTCACTTAACAACGGCGAAAGAGCGAGACGATAGGACACATCACCTACTCGCTCTAGAATCTCGAACGGCCCTATATACCTAGGACAAAGCTTTCCCCGTACGCCGAATCGAATGACGCCACGGGTAGGCGAGATCCTAAGGAACACATGGTCGCCGACTGAAAACTCAAGAGGACGCCGATGAGAATCGGCACAATGGCTCTGGCGATCTTGGGCAACTCGAAGATGATCTCTGACTTGTCTAACCACCTCGATTGTCTGTACAATCATCTCTGGACCAAGCATCTGTCTCTCGCCGACATCATCCCAAGCTAAAGGTGATCTGCACTTCCTGCCATACAGTGCTTTAAAGGGTGCCATCTGGATACTGGCCTGAAAACTTTTGTTATAGAAGAACTCCATGAGATGCAGGTGATCTTCCCATGAACCACCGAAGTCGAGTGTACATGACCGTAATATATCTTCAAGAGTCTGGATCGTGCGCTCTGACTGAACATCTGTTTGCGGATGATAAGCTGAACTGAACTTGAGTCAAGTACCCAAGCTCTCTTGAAGACTCCACCAAAAGTGCAATATGAATCTTAAATCTCTGTCGGATACAATACTGACTGGCACTCCGTGCAATCTGACTATCTGCCTGAGGTACATCTCTGCAAGCTGATCCGTCGACTGACCAACTCTGAAGGGAAAAAAATGAGCTACCTTCGTGAGATGATCAACTATAACCCATATAGCTTCTCTTCCAGCTGGGGATTTAGGTAACTCAGTTACAAAATCCATGGTAATGTGCTCCCATTTCCATTCTGGGATTGGTAAAGGTTGAAGAAGTCCAGCTGGTTTCTGATGTTCAGCCTTAACTTGTTGGCAAACTAAACAACGAGAGACAAACCGGGCTATCTCCCTCTTCATTCCATTCCACCAGAAATGCTGACGGATGCCTCGGTACATCTTCGTACCGTCGGGATAAATGGAATATTGAGAACTGTGAGCTTTTGCCATGATCTCTTGTCTGACATCTCCACTAGATACACAAAGACGCCTTCCATGTCGAAGTGTACCATCTTCGTGAATACATAACTCTGGTCTCCTTCTTGCTACATATTCTTCCCTAAGCCACTGAAGCTTAGAATCTGTGGATTGTGCCATCTTAATCCTCTCAACTATACTGGACTGAACTTGCATGCTGGCCATCAATGCCACATTTGTAGGAATAACTACTTCTATTCCCATCTTCTGAAGGTCTGCTAATAACTCTGGTTGTGCTGTTAGAAAATAAGCTCCTGCTCTTCTGCTCAATGCATCTGCAACAACGTTGGCCTTCCCATGATAATATTTTAGGTTGATGTCATAATCCACAAGTAGCTCTAGCCATCTCCTCTGACACATGTTAAGATCCTTCTGGGTAAACACATACTTATGACTCTTGTGGTCGGTGAAAATCTCCACCCGATCTCCATACAAATCATGCCTCCACAACTTGAGTGCGAAAACCACCACTGCTAATTCCAAGTCTTGGGTTGGGTAATTCCTCTCATGATCACGAAGCTGACGTGATGCATAAGCTACTACCTTACCATGCTGCATCAAGACACATCCCAATCCTCTGCCAGAAGTATCACAATAAACTAAAAATCCTCCAGTCCCATCTGGAAGCGTGAGAATGGGGGCCGTCATCAATCTCCACTTCAACTTCTGAAATAAACACTGACACTCTGCAGTCCAAGCAAACTGCACATCCTTACGGGTCAACTGCGTCAATGGTGCTGAAATCCGAGCAAAGTCTGATACAAACCGTCGGTAATAGCCAGCCAATCATAGGAAACTCCGAACTTCTGCGACGGTGCTAGGTGCTGGCCACGTCTCTATGGCCAATATCTTCTAGGGGTCAACTTCCACTCCACCTCTGGTGATGATGTGACCTAAGTACGAAATACGATTAAGCTAAAATTCACACTTACTGAACTTCGCGTACAATTGGTGCTCCCTAAAAATCTGAAGAACCAGACGAAGATGCTGCTCATGCTCTACCTCATTCTTACTATAGACCAAGATGTCATCTATAAACACTATCATAAACTGATCCAAATAGGGCATGAAGATGCGATTCACGAGATCCATGAATACCGTTGGCGTATTGGTCGCTCCAAATGGCATAATAAGGAACTTCCAATGTCCATATCTAGATCTGAATGCTGTCTTCGGGATGTCTTGATCTCTGACTCTGATCTGATGTTACCCAAACCGCAAGTCAATCTTCGAGAATACTGCTGCCCCACTGAGCTGATCAAATAAATCATCTATCCTTGGTAAAGGATATCTGTTCTTGATTGTCACAAAGTTCAAGGTACGATAATCAACACATAATCTTGACGTACCATCCTTCTTTTTAACAAGAAGCATCGGGACTCCCAAAGGAGATCCACTAGCACGAATGAATCTCTTGGTTCTGAGTTCTTCAATCATCTTGTACAAGATCTCTAATTATGAAGGTGCCATCTTGTAGACTCTCTCTGACACTGGTGCCGTTGCTGGAAGCAAATCGATAGTGAACTCTCTCTCTCTCTCCGGTGGCATACCTAGAAGCTCTTCGGGAAACACATCAGGGAACTCTTCTACTACTCTGGGAAATTGAACTGCTTCTGCTACTGCCATCCGCAATACTGTTGGAGAAGGTTCTACTTCACCTCTGGAAAATGAAAACTCTGGTTCGCCTGGAATACCAAAAATAATCCTGCCAATATGGCAGTCTATTCTTGCGTATTGATCCTTCAACCAATCTATTCCTAGGACCACATCATAGTCGGCCATCGGAAATTCTATCAATCTAGCGGGAAACTCTCTAACGCTAACTATGATTCGACACGAGGAATAGACTCTATCTACCCCTACAAGACCGTTACCAGTAAGTATATTGAGCCTTATCGATAATGACTCGGGCTCTAGTCCTATCCGTGTTACGAATAGTGCAGACATAAATGAATGTGATGCACCCGAATCAAATAATATTGATGCTAGAAAAGAGTTGACGAGAATGGTACCTGCCACCACCTCATCGTAAGCCAATTCTTCTGCTACGGTCAGAGCCATAGCCTGACCTTGTCTTCTTGGTGCTGGTCCCCTCTGTTGGTGACCTCTCTGCCTGTTCTGAATCTTATCTTGGGCATACTGCTGAACCTGAGGCGGCAATGGCCTCGGAGGCTGATACTGCTGCTATACTGGTGCTGGACCCCTAACCGATGGACTGGTTAGGTTTGACGATGATGAACTGGCTCTATTCGGACAGGACCCTATCTTGTGATCCGGTGCCCCACATGCCAAGCACAATCCCTGTGCTCTAAGACACTCTAATACTACATGTCCTGGCTTCCCACAATGAGTGCAGCCCATTGGGGAAGACTGCTTCTGCTTTTGATACTGAGGATACGCCGGCGTCGAGTGCTGAACTGACGAAACTGTGGTCGCCCTCCTTGGAGCTCCAATAGTCAAAGCCCTAGCTGCCGGGGCTGGTGCTGAAGACTGGAACATCTGTCCATGAGACCTCTTCCGTCCTCCGTTTCTATCTACAATCCTCTATGAAGTATACTCATGCCTCTTCGCTGCTCGCAAGACGTCATCAAACGTCTGGTGCTCAAACTGCTCCACTGATATGATAATCTCTAGGTGTAGTCCCTACTGGAATCGCTAGGCTCGATCCAATTCGGTTGCCACCAAGGTGGGAGCAAACCGACTAAGTCTAGAAAACTCGGCCGCATATCCATCGACCGTCCTTCCCATCTGCTTAAGATTGGTGAATCTTGTTTGTAGATCATACCGAGCTACTGCATCGAAGTACTTGGTCTGGAACTTGTTACTGAATACCGCCCATGAGACAGGCATCGGTAATCCAACTGCTAGCATCGCCCACCAGCTGCGGGCTAAGTCTAATAACTGCAGGCGCACAACGGCCACCTTCTCATTCTCAGGAATCCTAGCTGCTTCCAGGATAACCTCTGTGTTCTGAAGCCATGCATCAGCAGCAATAGCATCTTCAGTACCGTCAAAGAAAGGAGGGTTCAGACGCTTGAAGCTGTTGGCCGCGTTGTTCCCTTGGTAACCAGCTCTGCCCATGGCATCTTGCACTGTCTGGTACAGGGCATCGCCCCGTCGAACTTGAGATGTAAGCAATTCCCTGATGAGACCCACCAGGGTTCCATTATCAGGCTCTGCAGGCTGAACGAATTGAACTGGGGGCTCTGGATCCCCAGAATACATGACTCGAGCGGCCGCTCCAGAGTGCTGGACTTGGTCTCCAGGTTGCTGTTGGCCCACTGGAGGTGCTTCGCCTTGCTGATCGGTAGGACCAGATACAATGCCGCTGAAGAAACGATATGAGGAACAATAAGGAAGGACCATGATAGATAGAGGATATAAATGTGTGATCAGGTCAAGATTTCGGAAAGATTAGAAGACACGAGTCGAGATCAAGGGCGAGTGCTGATTGAGACATCTATTTAGTGAAACCCTCGCACATCTTGATTTTACAAGACCTGCATGGGCCACCACTTAAACCGTGTCACGCCCCAGAACTAGAATACTGTAGAGCGGGGGACAGACACAGCCAGCTACGTACATTGAAGTATAATCTACCTCGATATACGGTTACAGCTGTCTAGATGCATGAGGGTTTATCTACAAGCCAACAGTCTCTTATGGTCATGAACAAGCCTAGTGTCTCAATCTCAAGCAAGTAAGTAAATGTTACAAGATGTTAGATCATCCAACATACAAGGTAAGGCATCTCAAACATTGCATATTCAGATGATCATGAAGCTAGTCATACAAAATGTGAAGACTAGCACGAGTTTCAGTCATACATGATCAACCCTAGGATTTGTCAATCATGTTATAGCCCGTAGGCAGACAGTAAGTAAGTTACAAACGAGCTAACACTTGCTCTGCGGCTAAACGCCTCAAAAGAATATTTTACAATAGAGTGGAAGAGCCAAAAATAAACCCACTCTTTACCCTGGTTACGCCTGGTGGTCACCATCTAGCTGGAAAGTCGGTAGATCCTTTGGAGCTACTCCAAAATCTGGCCATACAAAACCAGCTGGGTCAGACCCCAGAAAGAGTAAGTACCACAAGGGAGGCTTCACTTAAGAACTAAAACCAGCATATTAGCACATGATGCATAAAGGATAACGAAAGACATGAGTTAGGAAAAACATGGTAATAAACGATAAGATGACTAACAGACTATTCCGGTAACCAAGTTACAACCCGTAAACCAAACAAGGACAGGGGTTGTAACCCTTCACCTGAACAGAACTTAGTCTCTAACCAATTATCGATAAAGTAAAGCATAAACAAGCATGTCCTGAGATAGCCATGTACTGTATCTAGGCAAGACTAGACAAGATAGGACTCCATCCATCATTCACGACCAAGCAAAGAGTACGGCTTGATACTTTAACTAACTAGGGTTATCACAAGCTTAGTTACTAACAAGATGCATCGAGATGTTCCAACAGCCACAAGCCCTGCAGTCTTAATCCAGGTTATCCGGTCACAAGTTGAGAGAGTTGGATTAGGTGACTTAGAGGTACAACACATGACAGTGTGCTGAAAATGTGCCCTACTCGACGGCAGGCTACAAGTCCAATTAGAGCGCCCAGATAACGGGACTGCCTGTAGCTGGAAAACCTCTTCATGGACTACTTGATCAATCTAGTCATTATCTTAGTCAGATTAAGTATGAATCCCTGACCGTGGAATTCAGGAAATTCATATCCTAGACATGATGCAAGACGAGACATGTAGCTTATACAAGCACAAACACCCACGGTGTCAAGACAAGATTTACTTAGCAAGGCATATCGAGATTATCACGTTAGGTTTACCTTATCAAGTCAAGAGTGCATCACAAAGGACCACTGTTAGCACCCTGAATTTCGGGTTGGTTTTTTTTTTTTCATTTTATTTATTTTCTGATTGATTGGTTTTGATAAATATTTTATTCAGTTATTTTTTCCCTAAGTGTACTTTTTCGTGCCATTGATATTTGGAGTATCAGGGATGTTCAACTTTGGAAATCTTCTTCATGAGTTTTGGAGTGGACAGGATTACCTTCATGACGGTATATGGTGTCCCATCCAAACTTGTTTCCTTGTCCTCTTTTTATTTCGCTGAACTTCGGGTCGATTTAGACCATTTGATTATTATTTATTTTCCCACTCTTTTCCTTGATCATTTTCAGCACATTACCGTGACTTTTTAATTGGGAGCGCAAGACCAGTTATTTTCTTGAAACCAACTCCTCATTGATGATCTACTCGAGACGTTCGTCACCCATTCATCTTCCAACTTTCCCGACACGTGATCCGATTTTATTTCACTCCACGGTGTCACATTCATCTTCCAACTTGATTTGTGGGTCCCCTGTCGACCAAAACCTGTCAGCCCCAACTATGGACATGGCCCACTTTGAGCCTACTATCCGTCCGCCACTTGTGTCCCATTTATTGGAATTCCCATGTGCTACTTATTCACTCATTTTCATCAAAGTCTATTTTTAATTCAATTTTTACATAATGTCCGATTTTCGTCCAATCCGGCTCCACCGAGTACAGTCCAGCTCCATGTTGCCCTCTATCATGACACCCTCATAATTCTTGCCCAAAAATATTAAGCACTCATTTTTACCTGTTTCTAATATTTAATGGAAATTCCAATATTGATTTTATCCCTAGGAATGACATTTCCTACATATTAATCTTAGCCACTTGATCATCTAAATAAATCATCACCATTCAATTTCCCCCATAAAATTTCCCCACACTCCACAGCCATAGGCCGGCCCTAATTGTGAGGAGAGCAACTTTTCACTTTTCTCTCTCTCCCTCTCACTACTTTTTACAACTTATCCTCTTCTCTCTCTCTCTCTCTTTCACTATTTCCAAACTAAAACAACAACTATCACAGCAGCCATTCTCCACCTCCATGCACCCGACAACCTCCTCCTTCCTGAGCCTCCCCTGGCCGGACCACCCCTGTCCCGACCACCGTCGGCCACCACCACCATTCTCCACCTCTTCCTCTCCTCCTCGATCTCCTCCTCCTTATTCCTTCTCCTTCTTCTCCAACTCCTCCACACCTACATTCCAGCCCGCCACCACCATGGGCCACCTTCGCATGGCTACCCCTACGTCGCCGTGGTAGGCTGGCCGTGCGCCGCCCCCTGTCTCGTCGGGCTAGGGCGCAGCCTCCCCGCGCGAGCACAGCAGCAACGGCAGCAACTGTTGCACTGCACGCAGGCGCGCGCACGCGAGCGCGCGTGGGCCGCCGTCGTGCGCCGCCGCGCTGTCGCATGGGCCGTCGTGGCCCCTGGCCGTGCACCCCCTCACTCCGGCGAGCAGTTCCTGACGGCCACCGTCCTCCGGGACGCGCCGTCGAGGCGATTCGTGTGTTTTGCACGACGTTCCGTCGTGACGAGCTCGGAAACGACGCTGAAATTGTGCCCCGTCGTAGCGACTTCGCACGCGTTTTCTCGGAGATCCGACCGTTGGATCGGCGATTTCTTCGTTCCGTCGCAATCTCGGTATATCCACCTTCGCTCATGTCAATTTTTGTTCGTTAATTTTATCGTTTGATACATGAAAACCGGCCACCAAGTTGACCGTTTAAATTGTATTAAATTTGGACAGTTTCGCGGGGCCAACTTCGTCAGCTTGTATCTCCTCCACCGCAGCGCTGTTTGGCGTGCTACTAGTTCCGGTACGAAGCTGGTATAACGCTCTTGCTACCCCTCCAGTTTCGTTTCATTGTGAGCTTGTTTGATTGGTTGAATTCGACGCCAAAGTTGGTCGTCCGAATTCGTAATTTCCAACTTGTAAAATTCTATTTTTGAACACGGGACTCCAGATTTCATTTCTGACACCACCATTAGACTTGTGGCATCGTTCTGGCGTGTTTTCATATAAAATTTGTTAAATTTGGAGAACGTGGGCTCGGGCACGTTTTTCGGTGCAAAGCAGGTCCCACTTTCTGGGTCAACGGAACTTTTTGACGTCGGCTCATCGGAATCAAATTTCGGAGATACCGTTGAGTTCGTATCATCATTCTGGACTCGTTGACAGGTAGTTTGCTGAGTTTTGAGAACTTTGGCTCCGGCACGCATTTTCGTGCAAACCGAAATTCCAAGTTCTGCTCAACGGGCCAAATGGAGATCGGGTCAACGGAATCCAATTCTGGAGATACCGTTGGGTTCGTATCGACATTCTGGTTTCGTGAACATATAATTTGTTATATTTTATAGACTTATTTTTTGCACATTTTTCGGTGCAAAACGGCTCCGACACGGACACCGTTTTGACCCGAAATTACCTTTTTGCCCTTGTGTACAAATTGGACCGTTGGGTAGGCTATCGTAGCTAATTTGACCGTTCTGGACACGTTGGCGATGTTCATTTCATCGTCCGACAATATTTGTTGATAATTTCTCTGAGTTTAACTTTTTTATAATTAAATAATAATTAATTCATATAATGTTCGTATTTCAGGATTAGTACAACGAAACTGAGATCAGTCAATTCCAGTGATCTCACATCGCTGAAATTGACAAGTTGGACACGTGGATCACTATAATAAGATTATCAACCTTACAGATAATTTTTTTATCTCGATTTGCGTGTCGTAAGTTTCGACGTACAAATAACGAAGTACACTTTTTATTAGACTAGAATTGACCATGTTTGACCAGAGTTGACCAGTTGACCCAAAGTCAACTGTAAGTCAACACTTGACCTAGTTTGACTAGATTATTGACCGGAGTCGACCTAGAGTTGTTTTGACTTAGAAGAACCTAGAATAATGTAGATTTATTATAGAGATTCATTTATTTTCAACATGAACACCTTGTAACATGTGTTGCTTTAAATAGGACTCTGTGGCTTCAGTGGGACCCCTATACTTATCAGCTGTTCAGGTTATCGAGGCGAGTACATTCTCTGACCGTTTCATACTTGTATGAATTTACATTCTTGCTCTAGATTACTGTACTTGATGCTGACACGATCTTTATCACGGATTGGTACTATATGGATCTTCTTCTGAGATGTTATCTCCTTGTATTCACTAAGTACATATTGTGATGTGCGTTTCACTTACATGTTGTATTTATTGAATACCCTTATCATTGTACACTCATTGTGCATATTGTACTCTCAGTATCACATTGAGCCATTGTACAAGCCATTGTACAAGTCATTGTACAAGTCATTGTATAAGGTAACGTAACTGAATTGGATCCTTGTGTATTGATTGGGGAGGGGGAGTAGAAATGGTTATGTGATCAATCGTATTGTATAAGAAATTGTATATGTCCATTGTACACCCACGTACAAAGGAGTCCCATTTTATTGTATAACCTAACCCGTTTACATAATCATATTGTGCTCTAAAATCACATGTTCCTTACAGTCTTACTTATCATATTTAGATATTTCCTGTTATCAAATCTCTACTGTTTTCATATATCTTCTTCTTTCAGCGTTTCATGTACTTTACTCTATTGCATACTTTATATTTCCTAACTCGTTATGAACTGTGTGAGATGTTTTGTGCTCGCTCCTGTCCTGACTGGACCTGTTGATAAATTTTACAGATAGCTTGGGGATTGCCTGCTAGCCTAGAGGAGACACAGTAGAGGTTGTTTAGGTAGTTATTTCATTTTGTCTGGAGTTGTATTTGATTTGTGGATTACTGTATATGAGTTTTGAGATGTATTTCTGGTTTTGTATCTTAGACACTTAGACTTCTATCTCCTGTATTTATTTTGGATTTCATGTTTTATCTATCTTTATCATGCTCTACCTTTGATGTGATTGAGATTGTATCTACTATGTCACCCCCATTCGGGGAGTATAAACTGTTTAGTCTTATACTGTTAGATGCATTGAGACCTAGGACAGCGTTCTACCGCCGACACTGCGGCGTTGTTACGTTCTCGTGCCCTAACTCTAGGGCGCGAGTCGTGACATGTTTTTAGTGGTAGCCCATGCAGGTCGAGACTAAAAGTGTAGTGGTATTCGAACTAGAGTACTACTACAGCCTGCAGTAGGATTAGGATATATTTTGAAGGTACTCAATCACAGATAGGAACCCTTGAGAGATTTCCGGGACGACCCTGGAGAATCTTATTTAACTTCGATTTGAAAACTCTTTTTCCTTTTATTTGTTTTATCTTTATTTTCTGTTGTTGAATTTGATTTTAATGGATTATTGTTGAATTTGAGTTTGTATTTATTAATTTTAATGGAAGATTTTCGAATTTTGAATTTTGATGATAGCTGTTGCATTCGAGTTTGTATTTTGATGGATTTTGTTCATTTTTGAATTTTGATGTTCGCTAATAAATTTGATTTGATTTTTGAGTATTCATTATTGATTTAATTAAATTTTTGGCAAGATAAAATTATATGGGCTAGGTCATCTATGTTATGGAATCTAGTCTTTTATAGTCACATTTGCCAGCATGGTGAGGACATATAGTCTGACTCTGGATATATTTCTCGGGTGTGGGAATTTAAGATTTTTGTAGCCAAGCATGCGGCACCGCGAAAATGTTAAATACCATGATTCTAGAGATATGTGCATAAGTCAAGGGCGCTGTGATTATCGTAGCCTTGCTTACTAGTATGACGAGGATTTAGAGTACCATGATTTTGGATAGACGCATATGATTATCAGATTGTACTTAAAATATTTTGAACATGTTTTCTCTACTTTTTCTCAGTCATTAAAAATTTTTTTTTATTATTTGTTGTTTTGCCTAGTTTCTTGTCATTTAACTTAAGAGTATGTTTAGTTGTTTTCATAAACCTTTGTGTAACCTTTTGCTATGAGTTTTTTTTCATAATACAATGAATTGATGATTTTGCTAAACTTTATCTTGGATTTGATGTTAAACTCTGGATTTCAAAATGATTCCTTCCTTAAACGGATAAGCAAAATAGATTTTATCGTTATTTCTTCTTGCTATTTTTCTTGTATTAGATAATAATAAAGCTGTCTTGATTTCGTCAATCACCTGCTTGCAATCTTGGTAGGAATCTAAATGTTAGTCTTAACGTAGAATTAATTAATTTTTATTGGGACATGAGAATAGGTATATGAATATATATAGCATATACTTTGCCTAACATGTATGCATGCTACACTTGATTTTTTTCACATATCTAGATACATATTGATATGTTGTTGATGTCCAAATTTTCATAAATAATATTTCTGGTTCTCTGCTTTTTCTAGCTTAACTCGTGGTTTAAATATAAATTTCATATTATTAGTTATGTTTACATCACTGCAACATGTTAATATTACACTTGTTTAAATGTTAGCTTATTTTCAGATTTTGTATGTAAATGCTGAACTAAAACTGGGTTTAACCTTTCAATACTAAGCTATAACCCTGTACAAGGACACACACACACCCTAACTTAGTATACACTGTCATGTAACCTAACCTTTCCTCTCTATGTTATGATCACATACCTGTATAGATATATATATAGAGCTTAGGCATACATGTTATAATATATGTATATACATAACTAAGTCTCTACCTTTTTATATATATATGGTTAGCTATGCATGTTATGATTAAATAAGTTGCGTGTTGTGGATTGTTTAACCAATATGCCATGATGAGTGTAACTTGATAGCCGTTGTTTTAAAACCCAATTTCTCATATACGCTTTTATGTATACTCACGTACACACACGCCTACTATCTAACCGTATGAACATGTCCCCATACACATGATGCTAGTTTTTCCTCGCTAACGCTCTCTCTGTATATATATTGTGATTGGATTTCATTGCAAGTGACTTTCAATTCTTCAACTTGTGATTTTGATTTTCTTGGGATAGTACTTTTTTCAGATGATTGGTAGTTACCTTCCTTTATTTTTTTTTATGAGTACCAGTTTTCATATGGGGTGGTAGACAACCTTATAGTTTTGATGGTTGTTGTTTCTGTATCTTTCTATTTTAGCACCCTGGATTGCTTGTGTGTTTGATACCCTGTGACCGTTGGTTAGCATGACTAGTAAACCTAGATGAGACTTCACTGTCACCGTATGCCATGACCCTGTATGCCGTTCTTTTATTTGATGGTATGATTTGTTTAAGTTCTGGGACTTGATTGTGGGGGTTTGACCTAGAGGGAGTAGGGACATTTTAATTTCGAGGACGAAATTTTTGTAAGGTGGGTAGGATGTTAGCACCCTGAATTTTGGGTTGATTTTTTTTCATTTTATTTATTTTCTGATTGATTGGCTTTGATAAATATTTTATTCTGTTATTTTTTCCCCAAGTGTACTTTTCCGTGCCATTGATATTTGGAGTATCAGGGATGTTCAACTTTGGAAATCTTCTTCATGAGTTTTGGAGTGGACAGGATTACCTTCATGACGGTATATGGTGTCCCATCCAAACTTGTTCCCTTGTGCTCTTTTTGTTTCGCTGAACTTCGGGTCGATTTAGACCATTTGATTATTATTTATTTTCTCACTCTTTTTCTTGATCATTTTCAGCACGTTACCGTGACTTTTTAATTGGGAGCGCAAGACCAGTTATTTTCTTGAAACCAACTCCTCATTGATGATCTACTCGAGACGTTCGTCACCCATGACCTTCTTTTCCCACTCAGACACGTCATTTTGTGCTCCATCTGCTTCACACAACTTTCCCGACACGTGATCCGATTTTATTTCACTCCACGGTATCACATTCATCTTCCAACTTGATTTGTGGGTCCCCTGTCGACCAAAACCTGTCAGCCCCAACTATGGACATGGCCCACTTCGAGCCTACTATCCGTCCGCCACTTGTGTCCCATTTATTGGAATTCCCATGTGCTACTTATTCACTCATGATCATCAAAGTCTATTTTTAATTCAATTTTTACATAATGTCCGATTTTCGTCCAATCCGGCTCCACCGAGTACAGTCCAGCTCCATGTTGCCCTCCATCATGATACCCTCATAATTCTTGCCCAAAAATATCAAGCACTTATTTTTATCTGTTTCTAATATTTAATGGAAATTCCAATATTGATTTTATCCCTAGGAATGACATTTCCTACATATTAATCTTAGCCACTTGATCATCTAAATAAATCATCACCATTCAATTTCCCTCCATGAAATTTCCCCACACTCCACAGCCATAGGCCGGCCCTAATTGTGAGGAGAGCAACTTTTCACTTTTCTCTCTCTCCCTCTCACTACTTTTTACAACTTATCCTCTTCTCTCTCTATCTCTCTCTCTCTCTTTCACTATTTTCAAACTAAAACAACAACTATCGCAGCAGCCATTCTCCACCTCAATGCACCCGACAACCTCCTCCTTCCTGAGCCTCCCCTGGCCGGACCACCCCTGTCCCGACCACCGTCGGCCACCACCACCATTCTCCACCTCTTCCTCTCATCCTCGATCTCCTCCTCCTTATTCCTTCTACTTCTTCACCAACTCCTCCACACCTACATTCCAGCCCGCCACCACCATGGGCCACCTTCGCATGGCTGCCCCCACATCGCCGTGGTAGGCTGGCCGCGCGCTGCACCCTGCCTTGCCGGGCTAGGGCGCAGCCTCCCCGTGCGAGCACAGCAGCAACGGCAGCAACTATTGCACTGCACGCAGGCGCGCGCAAGCGAGCGCGCGTGGGCCGCCATCGTGCGCCGCCGCGCCGTCGCGTGGCCCACCGTGGCCCCTGGCCGTGCACCCCCTCACTCCGGCGAACAGTTCCTGACGGCCACCATCCTCCGGGACGCGCCGTCGAGGCGATTCGTGCGTTTTGTACGACGTTCCGTCGTGACGAGCTCGGAAACGACGCTGAAATCGTGCCCCGTCGCAGCGACTTCGTGCGCATTTTCCCAGAGATCCGACCGTTGGATAGGCGATTTCTTCGCTCCGTCGTAATCTCGGTATATCCACCTTCGCTCATGTCAATGTTCGTCCGTTAATTTTATCGTTTGATACATGAAAACCGGCCACCAAGTCGACCGTTTAAATTGTATTAAATTTGGACAGTTTTGCGGGGCCAACTTCGTCAGCTTGTATCTCCTCCACCGCAGCTCCGTTTGGTGTGCTACTAGTTCCGGTGCGAAGCTGGTATAATCCTCTTGCTACCCCTCCAGTTTCGTTTCATTGTGAGCTTGTTTGATTGGTTGAATTCGATGCCAAAGTTGGTCGTCCGAATTCGTAATTTCCAACTTGTAAAATTCTATTTTTGAACACGGGACTCCAGATTTCATTTCTGACACCACCATTAGACTTGTGGCATCGTTCTAGCATGTTTCCATATAAAATTTGTTAGATTTGGAGGACGTGGGCCCGGGCACGTTTTTCGGTGCAAAACGGGTCCCACTTTCTGGGTCAACGGGACTTTTTGACGCCGGCTCATCGGAATCCAATTTCGGAGATACCATTGAGTTCGTATCATCATTCTGGACTCGTTGACAGGTAGTTTGCTGAGTTTTGAGAACTTTGGCTCCGGCACGTATTTTCGTGCAAACCGAAATTCCAAGTTCTGCTCAACGGACCAAATGGAGATCGGGTCAACGAAATCCAATTCTGGAGATACCGTTGGGTTCGTATCGACATTCTGGTTTCGTAGACATATAATTTGTTATATTTTATAGACTTATTTTCTTGCACGTTTTTCGGTGCAAAACGGCTCCGACACGGACACCGTTTTGACCCAAAATTACCTTTTTGCCCTTGTGTCCAAATTGGACCGTTGGGTAGGTTATCTTAGCTAATTTGACCGTTCTGGACACGTTGGCGATGTTCATTTCATCGTCCGACAATGTTTGTTGATAATTTCTCTGAGTTTAACCTTTTTATAATTAAATAATAATTAATTTATATAATGTTCGTATTTCGGGATTAGTACAACGAAACTGAGATCAGCCAATTCCAGTGATCTCACATCGCTGAAATTGACAAGTTGGACACGTGGATCACTATAATAAGATTATCAACCTTACCGATAATTTTTTTATCTCGATTTGCGTGTCATAAGTTTCGACGTACAAATAACGAAGTACACTTTATATTAGACTAGAATTGACCCTGTTTGACCAGAGTTGACCAGTTGACCCAAAGTCAACTGTAAGTCAACAATTGACCTAGTTTGACTAGATTATTGACCGGAGTCGACCTAGAGTTGTTTTGACTTAGAAGAACCTAGAATAATGTAGATTGATTATAGAGATTCATTTATTTTCAACTTGAACACCTTGTAACATGTGTTGCTTTAAGTAGGACTCTGTGGCTTCAGTGGGACCCCTATACTTATCAGCTATTCAGGTTATCGAGGCGAGTACATTCTCTGACCGTTTCATACTTTTATGGATTTACATTCTTGCTCTAGATTATTGTACTTGATGCTGACACAATCTTTATCACGGATTGGTACTATATGGATCTTCTTCTGAGATGTTATCTCCTTGTATTCACTAAGTACATATTGTGATGTGCGTTTCACTTACATGTTATATTTATTGAATACCCTTATCATTGTACACTCATTGTGCATATTGTACTCTCAATATCACATTGAGCCATTGTACAAGCCATTGTACAAGCCATTGTACAAGTCATTGTACAAGTCATTGTATAAGGTAACGTAACTGAATTGGATCCTTGTGTAATGATTGGGGAGGGGGAGTAGAAATGGTTATGTGATCAATCGTATTGTATAAGAAATTGTATATGTCCATTGTACACCCACGTACAAAGGAGTCCCATTTTATTGTATAACCTAACCCATTTACATAACCATATTGTGCTCTAAAATCACATGTTCCTTACAGTCTTACTTATCATATTTAGATATTTTCTGTTATCAAATCTCTACTGTTTTCATATATCTTCTTCTTTCAGCGTTTCATGTAGTTTACTCTATTGCATGCTTTATATTTCCTAACTCGTTATGAACTGCGTGAGATGTTTTGTGCTCGCTCCTGTCCTGACTGGACCTGTTGATAAATTTTACAGATAGCTTGGGGATTGCCTAATAGCCTAGAGGAGACACAGTAGAGGTTGTTTAGGTAGTTATTTCATTTTGTCTGGAGTTGTATTTGATTTATGGATTACTGTATATGAGTTTTGAGATGTATTTCTGGTTTTGTATCTTAGACACTTAGACTTCTATCTCCTGTATTTATTTTGGATTTCATGTTTTATCTATCTTTATTATGCTCTACCTTAGATGTGATTGAGATTGTATCTACTATGTCACCCCCATTCGTGGAGTATAAACTGTTTAGTCTTATACTGTTAGATGCATTGAGACCTAGGACAGCGTTCTACCGCCGAAATCTAACTGTTTAGTCTTATACTGTTAGATGCAAATAATGGAGGAGAGAGAAGAAGTTGACTTATATAGCAACCCTTCTCATCTCAACCCAATATAAAACCAAACCAAGCCAAGCCAAGTCATGTTGAACCAATCAAGTCAAGATTTAAACCAAGGCTAAGCTAAGCAAGATAAGTAAAAATATGGGCCACCTGGCAATTGTCAGAAATTCGTATACGTATCCTGAAAATACGTATAACGGGAAACGGGAGTGACAAGATGCGCGAGCGATACCCTTATCTTTTTGGACCGTGAGGTATGATTGTTTATCCTTCTAATTGTTAGTTTTGCCTTTCAATTTCGAGGACATAATTTTTTTTAGGAGGGTAGATTTGTCAATACCACATTTCTAGTTTGAGGATATTTTGTCATTTTTGAATTATTTGAATTTAATATATATTATTTGGAATTTAAAATAATTATTTAGAATGGTGTGATTTAAATATTATTTAATTGATAGCCTTGTGGTTTAGATTAGCCCTAACCTAGTTTAGACCTAACCTAGATTAGTCATAGCTAGTCTACTTAGCCATAGTGAGTATTAGTTAGTATTGGTTAGTTGGGTTTAAGTAATGATTAGTAAGAATGAATAGGTTGCAACTTGATAAGGGGAGACCTAGATTTTAGGCCATTGATTGGACTTGATGGATTGTTAGCCATTAGATTCACCCCAAAAACCCTAACCCTAACCCCTTGGCCGGCCTAGAGATTTCCCCCTTGTCTGTAAAGTCTCTCTTGATATTTGTGCCTCTTTTTATCCATTCCCTCATTTTCTAAAGGAAAGGTTTGTTCTTCATGAAATTTCTTCATAGATGAATTAATAGTGGTCCTTTTTCATTGTAATTTCTTCCATGGTGTTCTAAATGATGTTTCCCTACTGTTGGTAGAGTCCATTCTCAGGTTTGAGCCAATTTGGAGCCATTGGCTAGCTAGTGGAGATCTCCTTTTGAAGGTTTTTATTGTGAAGGAACACACCTAGGTAAATCTCATTTCCCTCCATGAAATTTTGGTTTATTTGCATAAACACCAAGCCCTAGGTGTCCTTGTGCTGTAGGGATAGGTTTTGCACCCTCTCGTGTCCCTTGCTTGTCCGTATCGAACACGTATCAGTATACAGCCGCAGGTGTTCTACGAAATGCCACAGTGGGTATTTCGATCAAGTTTTCGAATTGTTTTTGAATAGGAATTTGTATTTTAATATGGCTTAACACCTTCCTTGTGACTGAGCTAGATTCGTGTCTTGTCTGTGTCATTTTGAGTCGTGGATACGGCCACGCGCGTGCGGACAGCAGTGCCCTCCTGCTTGTGTGGTCGTGCTATTGATTCAGGACACTTGGACGCATGTCCTTGGACACGAAGAGAGGGGCGGTGTCGGACACGACACCCCCAAGGCCTCGTGTCCAATGGTGTTGTATTGGGTGTGTTATTTGGAGTGCACAGGCTGTACTTTGTCTGTGTGGTATTCGTGTGTGTGTGTGTAGGTGGGTCGGGGACACGTCTGTGTCCACGTGGCTGTACACGAATGGGTTCCTGGACACGTACACATCATACACACGCATTACCAACCAGTATTTTGATTCATCAAGTTGTTATTTGATTCGTATATAGGGAATCCCCATTTTTTCTTGATACTGTCGAAGTATCAGTGAGTAAACACTGTTCTTCATTCTTACTATTTATGTTAATGATTAATACTATATGTTTAGCTAGAGTTTAATTGTTGAACAGCTAGTTAACATGTTAGAGTTTGTGTTTGGGGATGTTGGGTTTCATGTGGAGTATTAATTGGGATTGAACTAAGAACCATCGCTATTAATATCCTTTGGATTTCCTATACACTATTTTTTCCTATTTTTGATTATATGTAGATGTTGGTATCATGAAATTAAATATGTTTTAGTTGCTGTTACATATGGAAATCATGTTAGGAAAAACCTGGGTTCATTTTGTGATGTATTGATGGAGATTTGTTTTTATATTTCATTCGAATTGGCAGCTGTTTAAATTCCTGAGAATGAAGGGCAAGCCACATTGAACTGGTTCTATAACCCTGAGCACACTGAGACACACAGGGATTTGGTTTCAAAAGTTGCATTCAGTTTCCAGTGAGATGGCTTGTTGGCACTGTCACTTAAGAACACTGGGAATACAACTCTAACACACTGAAAATTAACCCATAAACACACACACTGGAGAATGGAAACATGAGAACACACAGGTTCCTTCCATCTGCTCACTATCAATCTCACATACACATTAATTCCTGTTAACAGTTTACTGTTTCACATTCATGTGCACACACATTAGCATTTCTCACAAACATGTTCCTTTATTCCTGTTATATAGGCTGTTAACACACACACATTAATATCCCTGCTATTGGTTTCAGCACTCACACACACACCCTAACACTGAGACACATTGTACACCCTATTTTATATTTCATGTCGCACATTCAGTGCACTCACACACACCCCTATCTAAATCATGTACACACACACACACCTATCTAAATCATGCACACACACACACACACACTCTCTTATATATACACTCACATTGACATGAGATGTCACCCCCTCTCTATGTATATGTAATACATATAACTATATGTGTATGTATGTCTATAGGTATATATATCTAAATGTCTAATCTAATATGAATGTGTAAATGATAGTGTAGGGTATAATGGAAATTTCAATGTGTAATGTGAAGCTATATGTGATAAACATATTGCTATATGTGTATATAGATATATATATACATATATGTGAATATAGTGATATATATATATGGTATATGGGTTACAGTTTGTACTAGCATATGGCCTAGTGTATGGCTATTTGCCTAGAGGATAGGGCCTATGGCCTATAACCTAGATGACAAAGCCTAGGGTTCACCAACCTAGACTAGTTTGACCTAGTTTAAACCTGTTTGACCTTGGTTGACCTAACTGGACTAGAGTTGACCTAGTTTGACTGCTAGAGTTGACCAAAGTTGACTTTAGCCTAGATTGACCCCAAACATCATGTAGATGCATTGTAGCAGTTTATTTCATTATTTTAGATATGTTGTGACTTGTGCTGTTCTGATTAGGAGCCAGACACCACTCCTCAGGCAGTAGTTTCTTCCGGACATTCAGGATATCAGGCGAGTACATTCTCTGACCGTTTCATACTTGCTAGGAGTATTTTCTCGCTCTAGATTATCTTATTTGATGCTGACACGATGGAAACACGGATTAGTACTATATCGATTATTTCATACGATGTTATCCCCCTCGGGAGCATCAGATACACCATGTCATGTGCGTTTCACTTTCATCATGTACTCTTGTGCTTTTACCTTACATGTGCACTCTCGTGATTCATGTACTCTCATGATCAAGGAGCCCCATGTACATATTCATGTGCACCCATTTATGGGCTCCCATGTGAATATCATGTAGAATAACATAACTTGAATGGATCCTTGTGTATTGATTGGGGTACGGGGGAGTATAAATAGTCATATGGACAATTTCCAAAGTAGTGTAGCCATGTACGACCTCACATGTTTATTATCAAGCCGTTCACATGTCTAGCTTGTACTCTAAATTACTAGTTCACTATAGCTCTTTACTTATAGTAGATATTTTATTACAGTCTTCTTTTTACTCATGTATACTCTTCAGCGTTTCATGTATTTTACTCTATTGCCTGTATTTTATTCCTGTCATTATATGAACTGTGTGAGATGTACTGTTCTCGCTCCTGTCTTGACTGGACCTGTTGAAATATTACAGAGGATGAGGATGAGGCGTGCTGCCCCACCTATTATGGGACTACCCTAGATGACAGCTGTGACTTGGACCAGCAGCCGGATCCTATAGCAGTGGACGACACTTCACCAGTCTAGGATTTTCTTATGTTTATTTCTGGATGACTGTATTATGATATTTTGGGATTCTGTGGATTTGTGATATCTTTAGACACTTAGACTCTCTGGTTGTACTTATGTGGATCTTTCATTTCAGCATTTATCTATCTATCTTTCTATCTTATCATTCTCCCTTAGATGTGATTGAGACTGTATATTGCTATGTCATCTCCATTCGGAGTGTATATACTGTACAGTTACCTTTATATTGTTAGATTATTGACCTAGGACAGCGTTCTACCACCGGCACTGCGGTGTAGGCTGGACGTACCCACGTCTCGTGCCCTTACTCTAGGGTGCCGGTCGTGACAGAACCCCCATTTCTCTGCACAAATGTTATTAGGAGTAATAATTTGTTATTAATATTATTATTATTTTTATGATCATGAACTATAAAAAAAGGTATGGTTGCTTTAGGCTATCTGTAGAAGCCTAAAAAGTTCACTCGGCACCCTGTGCTACTCTTAAGAAGCGCCATCTTTCAGATCATCAAGTGGCGCCAGTCATCAGAAGTCACCAGACACCAGATTGCGCCATACATCAAGTGGCGCTACCCGCCACGTGGTCATCTTCTTCGAGAAGCTAAACAGTTATCATCATGACTGACTGCATGACAGTAAAAAAAATTCGTTCGAATCTCGATCGCGTGGCGGTCAAGGAGATTTGGTCAGACATGTCATATATGCTATTAATGACCAACAACTGTCTTGCACCATCTGCAATTGGCACGAGATGATCATTAGTATCATATCAGTTAGTGGCGCCACTCAGCAAGCAGCGTCTGGCGCCACCTAGCAGTGGTCGCCATTTGATCAAATCATCCTGAAGCAGTTAGATTATGTGGCACACATGCCACTAATCTCGAAGAACGTATTTGTGACGCTGCCCATGGCCAAGCGCATATCAATCACCGCATGCCACGCTTCCTAGCAGTTAAACCAACCATTCGTGCCAATGGATGAATGGCGCCACCCAGCAGTGTGCGCAAATCAGGATAACTACTTAATAGTTATCTCTAGAATTCTATAAATAGAGTTTCAAATTACTTACAAAGTATCACTAATGATCACAATATCTTGAGCACTTGCTGCAGAACTCTCCAGAGACTTTGTTCTTCAACATCGCATCATCCAAAGGATAAAGTGATTGTCTTCTCATCAGATTCCTATAGTTGTACTTTTCCAGAAATCAATTATACTCTTGTATTTTCTTTTTTCTAGTTTGTAAAGGAACACTTTTGTTTTTGCAAACAAAATGGCGACTCTGTCGGGGACGATTTTCTCCTTTGATTAGAAAGTGACAACTCAATGTGATGTTGCATCAGTCGAAACGACGCAGAAGATATTGGTCATAAAAGTCCACCATACTGCCTATGAAGCAATGATTGGTGCAGGGGGGGCCAAGCGCACCACTGTTAAGGCGCACGCCATCTGGACTCCAAAGTCCTCCAGTGCACCAACCACTGCTGCTGCGCCAGTCATGGAGAAAAGTTATGTAGCTACTTCTACCTCCTTACAAATTCTAAAATTGGTAGAGAACACTCAAGACAATGCTCACGCGCCAATCAGGGGACAGCTCCGCTAGGCCACTCCTACTTCCTCCCCAGTTCTAAACTCGGTGGAGGGTGCGCCAACCAATGCTCAGGCGCAAATCAGGGGACAGTGCTGCCAGGCCATCCTTCTTTCTCTCTAGTTCTAAACTCGGTGGAGGGTGCACCAATCAATGCTCAAGTGCCAATCAGGGGACAACGCTGCCAGGCCACTCCTTCTTCCTCTCAAGTTCTAAACTTGGTGGAGAAATTACTGACTTCTGCCCCTGTGCAGAACAAAGGAAAGCGCCCTATGGCCTTTCCTTATCATTTTCCAGTCCTGGACTTGGTGGAAAATGCGTTTGATTGTGCCCCTATGCCAGTCAATGCAAGAATGCTTCTGAGTAGAGAGCCTACTCCTCTTGGCAAAGACAGCCAAATTAATGTCAAGAGACTAGATTCTGTTTGAAGTCCACCTTCTGGTGCTCAACTATGCCATGCCAAACGTACTGAAAAATGGTGCGCAGAACAATAGGGCATCATGCCCACTCATCATAGCCAGTGCTTGTTAAGCCAGAACCAAGATCTGCCCACCCTGGACATTTTAAAAACAAAGCGAGGTATATTAAGGGTGTCTCAGATAGACAGTAAAGTGGCGCACAACCCTGACATGTGCACCTACCTTAACCAGTACATAACAATATCAATCATGCATCAAGAATAACCTGTGCCACCTTCCAGGTTGCGCACAAGGGGAGTTTCTCGAATCTAGAATCTTCTCACCTATGTCAATGAAATCAGTACCTCTCTGTACACACAGGGGACAGGGTACCTCAAGAATCGGAATCATGTTCCTAACATTTTTAAGGAATATGTACCTCCAATTTCTCCTTATCCTGTCCATGGAGCAGATCTTCACGAACATCTTGTACAAAAGCGGAAGATCACAGGACCGTCTCGTCCATCTATAATTCCGCATTAAGAACATCATTGTAATCACCACCACAAATTAGTAATCAAATCTTGCTGCCACTCAGCTAAACGGTCTGTCTTCGTCCATTTGAACTACACTCAGACTCCTGAACTTGTGATGGTAGACGAAGATGAAATGTTGTATGCTTCAGTCAATATGACATCTCGAAGCACAGGGTAGAAAACGACCAAGACGTAATGCAGCCCGCAACCTTAGTCAACAATACCTTGATCGAATCCGTGACTCCTGCGAAGGATTCTACCGACATACCAGATCACGTAGCCAAGAGACAATCGGTCAAAGGAATCTTCCTTTCGACCGAGAGACAATCGATCAAATGAATCTTTCTTCCGACCGAGAGACAATCGGTCAAAGGAATCTTCCTTCCGACCAAAAGACAATCGGTTAAAGGAATCTTCCTTTCGACCAAAAGACAATCGGTCAAAGAAATCTTCCTTCCAACCAAGATTCAATCGGTCAAGGGAATCTTCCTAATTCCAATCAAGAGTTCCTTGATCAAGAGAATCTTCCCACACTTCATCCTGGGGATGATTTCTTGTATGACTTCGATGCCGATAGTGAAGGCTCTGAACGGACCATCTTTTCCACCAGCTCTTCCTCGGTGGCCAGAGAAGTGACTGCCTACGTCACTAATGAAGAACAAGATGCATCCAGCTCCGACAATCAGAAGCAGAGGATCGTTGTTTTAGAGGCCAATTTAAAGAACATGGCCAAAATAATGGCAAGTATGCATAATGTGATTATAGCACTGCATACTATTTTGTCGATTACGAATCCAGTTCCAAGCCAAGAACACATTACAGCATCAGCCCCTACTAATATGGTCTCGTGGTACAATCTCCTCACAATGTCACCTTGCCAGCTTTAAAACATTCTGGTGTTGGAGGTTGGTGCTTATCATGCAGTCCCGCCTCTTAATACATCGAACCAATCTATTGCTCCCCAAGTATTAGGGGATACTAATGAGGTAGTGAAGCTTCTACGTAGCCAGTTCGAAGCTTTCAAGCAGAAGGACGGTGTGCAGAAGTTAGGGATCAAGCAACCCTACCCTATAGAGTGGAAGAAAGTCTCGTTTCTTTCTAAATACAAGCTACCAACCATCATGTCGTTTGACGACAGTTCATCTCCAAGTCAGTACCTCAATCACTTCGAGGTAATGAGCTCCAGCCGAACGATGCTCTACTCACTAAAGTATTCGTCGGGTACTTGGCTGGTGCAACTTATGACTGGTATCGCAGTTTGTTAGATGGTTGCATAACCTACTTTGCAGGATTCAAGCAGATGTTCCTGGAATGATTCTATGAAGGAACAAACGACATGACTATGTCGGCCCTCATCAAAATCAAGCAACGGCCTAATAAAACTGCTGAACGTTTCATTGAGCGCTTCCGTCGAGAGGCACTCAAACTTCCTCTGGGTACTCCAGATGCACTGACTATAGATACATGCAAATTAAACTTGTTACCTATAGTGTCACGACCCGCACCCAGTGTAGGGGTACGAGAAGTGGTTATGTCCAGCTTACGCCGCAGTATCGCCGGTAGAACGCTGTCCTAGGTCACATACATCTAACAGTTATAAGGTACCTGTACAGTATATACACTCCGAATGGAGGTGACATAATAAAGTACAACTCAATCACAACTAAGGAAGAAAGTACCATATGATAGAATAGATGAAATCACAGAATCCACAGATGATAAATACAAATAAGAGAGATAGCTAAAAGTCTAAAATAAACAACTCCACAAATCCCAGAATAACAATCTCCAAATAAGTACAAGTGTATCCAATAGACAGAATGATAAATAAGAACTAGTCTAGCTAACTAGCCTAGTCTACTGGGGTAATGTCATCTGCAAGTGCTGGGTCCTCCTAAGAGTCCAGCTCACATGTGTCATCTAGGCCTGCTCTGTAATAAGTGGGACACATCTCCTCAAGGTCATCTATAATATTTCAACAGGTCAAGTCAGGACGGGAGCGAGCACAGTATATCTCACGCAGTTCATATCATGATAGGAGTATAATACAGGCAATAGAGTAAGATACATGAAACGCTGAGAATATACATAAAGTAAAAGAGAAGACTGTAATAAAATATCTACTATAAATAAAGAGCTACAGTGAACTAGTAATTTAGAGTACAAGCTAGACATGTGAACTGCTTGATAATAAACATGAGATGTTGTACATGGCTACACTACTTTGGAAATTGTCCACATGACTATTTATACTCCCCCGTACCCCAATCAATACACAAGGATCCGTTCAAGTTATGTTATTGTACATGATTTCACATGGGGGACCATAAATGGGTGCACATGAATATAAACATGGGGGCTCCGTGAACATGAGAGTACATGAATCACGAGAGTGCACATGAATGGTGAAATCACAGGAATACATGGTGAAAGTGAAACGCACATGACATGATGTATCCGATGCTCCCGAGGGGGATAACATCGTATGAAAAGATCCATATAGTAATAATCCATATTTCCATCGTGTCAGCATCAAGTAAAGTAATCTAGAGCAAGAATATAGTCCTAGCAAGTATGAAACGGTCAGAAAATATACAAGCCTGATATCCTGAGTATCTGAATGAAATACTGTCTGATGAGTGGTGTCTGGCTCCTATTCAGAACAGTACAAATCACAACATATCCAAATTGGTAAAATAACTGCTATAATGCATTCTACATGAGGTTTGGGTCAATCTAGGCTAAAGTCAACCCTTGGTCAACTCGTGTCAAACGAATCTAGTCAAACTAGGTCAACTAGGTCAAACCTAGCCCAACAAGTCTTACTAGGCCTAATCAAGACTATCCTAGCAAGCACACATCAATACAAGTCACACAAGTCTACATCACCCTAACTCATGTGTATATACCATATGCCGTAGGGTATTCTACCTAGGCTATATGCCAACACAATGATATAGGCAACACACACATATCAATTTCTATATATATATATATATTTCTATATATATTTTTCTATATATATATATATATATATATATATATATATATATATATATATATCTACATACTAAATCATATGGACATTTACATATATTATATTATCACACAAGGATTACATATATATATATATATATATACATATAAACATATAGAAAGATTAGGGGTTCATGCTTATGTGTGTGTGTGTGGGTATATAGAATCAATGTGTGCAAAAGTGTGTGTGTGTGTGTGTGCTCCCATGAACCAATGTGGTTCTCAGATTTCTCAGTTTTGTGTGTGTGTGTGTAACATATGAATCAATATTAGAAAACAGTATGTAAAGTGCACCTGTGTATCCATTTCCAGATTTCAGATTTCAGTTCTAGGTTAATGTGTACTTGTGTGTAAACATATGTGTGTGTGTGTCTCCTATGGTGAGTGAGTGGCAAACTCAGAAAGAGAGAAGGTAGATAGGTGTGTGTGTATGACAGTGTGTCAAGTGTCTCAGATTCCAGTGTGAACAATCAAAGTGAAATGAACATATCATCAATGTGTGTTTATCATAGGGTCTCATCCTTGATTTCAGTAGAGTGTGTAAGGGTGTGTGAGTGATCTCAGGTTCCAATTTTTATGTAAGTGCATGAGTGTGTGTGTGTACATGTCATGAATGTGTGTCAAACTCAGTGTGTCAGAAACAGGAAAACAATGTGAACATATGTGGAAAACAGTGTGTTAATCTCAGGAAACATGTGACAGTGTGTAGATGTGTCCATATTGAACTAAACCAACACAAATCATGAACTCTATAGCAATTTAAACACAGCTGAATATAAGAAATCACATTGCAATTAAACCCAATCAAATCAATGAACACAAGTAACTTGGGAATTCTCATGAAAATAGAACAGTGTTCATAAGAAATCAGTATTGCCATTTCTCAGGAAACAGTGTGACAGTTCAAAATAAATTTTTGAAGCCAATTTCCTGTGCCATGTGATCCCCTAACATTCTAGGCTAAATCTCAGTTGTATATGGGTGAATCTACATTCGAATTAAACATTTCAAAACAGTCGAACATGCATCAAAACTCAGGAAATCAATATTCCAGTTAAGTATCAGAATAATACAATAAATTTCCAAATCGAATTAGAAATTAACAGCTAATAGACAATTAACTGGTTGGTAATGAATGACACATATGTGATTGTGTATTGGGGTGTCCCAGTGTCCAAGAACTGGACACAAATCGTGTCTAATCACCCACACGATACACAAAACTAAAAACAGTGTACACAGAGCATCGTGCACGTGTTTACTGAGGTCGTGGACACGACACACGACTCCTCATGACACGTAGTTGTACACACGTGTATGGCTACACAGTGGACCCACCACGACGTGTCTAGAGTGGACACGAACACATGTTTGTGCGCGTGTCTGTGCGTGTATTCTGCCAGTTCACGAGCAGTACGTGTCCAGTGCGGCTCAAATATCTCCTAAACCACTCCATAAGATCCCACAAAATTTAATAACCTACCTGTCAGTCATCTCATGTACGTACACGCCAAATTTGGTGTCACCATGTGCTGTATCCAACGAAAAAATAGACATGGGTAGCAGGACACCCGCCGAGCCCCCCGTGCTGCGTATCTAGAGCATTTTAGGACACGAAAGGGACACAAAAAATAACTCACTCTTCTCTAATATTAAAGTACACATATAGATCGACTAAACCATGCAATTAGTTTAACAAATTACTAAAATCGAATCCTAAGTGATATTTAATCAAACACCTATACATACACAATGACACGTGTCCGATACGGACACCAAACAGACACGAATTCTATCCAAATTCTAGGGACAGCTGGAGGACACCGAGATCTATCCTAATATGCAAAGAAAATATAACATTAGCACAATTTGAGGAGTTTGACCTATAGGTGCAAATAGCAAGAAAAGTTTCAAATGGGGGGTGTTCTCTTTGATAGCCAAATGCTCCAAATTGATCCAAAGCTGGGATTATTCTCAACAAATAGAAAATATGAGGGTATTAGGCTCTAATGCAAGAAACTAGAGCTAAAAAGGATTTAAAATAAAGAATCTATGGATTGGGGAAGAATAGCCATACCTTTCTTTTCTCTATGTGTTGGAATGATACAAAAAAGGCAAGAACTAATGATGAGATTATTTATAGGGAGGAAATGACCTAGGTTGGCCGGCCATAGAGTAAAAATTAGGGTTAGGGTTTAGTCTATGGGCTATGGGCCTAGTTGCACTAGTCATGAATCAATTCACAAGTCAAGTCATTGAACCTATCCCTATTTCTCCTATTGAATCTTGATTTCTAAATGACTAAACTTAGATTGACTTAAGTTAGACTAGGGTATCACCATGCTAACCAAGTCACCATAGCTAGGGTCATCATCTAGGTTAGTCTCCAAACTCTCAACTAGTCAAAGTCAAAATAACAATCACCAATTAAATAAATTAAAAATAATTCAAAAATATCACAAATGACCAAAATACCCTCAATCTAAAATGTGGTAGTGACAAATCTACCCTCGTTAAAATAATTTCGTCCTCGAAATTAAAAGGCGAAACTAAACAGGTGAGAATGATAGACGATCATACCTCAAGGTCCAAAAAGATAAGGGTATCGCTCGTGCATCTTATCCTCCCGCTCCCAGGTAGACTCTCCTGGGGAATGATACCACTATGCGATACGAACCAAGGGTATCACCTGGTTTCTCAGTACCTTCCTTCGGCGATCCAGAATCTCTACTGGCTGCTCTGGATAACTGAGAGTAGGTTCCACCTCAATCTCCGAATGGTCAAGTACATGGCTAGGGTCAGCCACGTACCGTCTCAACTGTGATACATGGAATACGTTGTGGACACCCACTAGTGCAGGTGGAAAGTCTAGCATGTATGCCACGTCACCGACTCTCCCACTGAACACGAAGGGTCCAATGAAGCGCGGGCTAAGCTTTCCACCTCCACCAAAACGTATGGTACCATGAGTCAGAGATATTCGCAGAAAAACCATGTCTCCATCCTAACACAAACAAGGTCTCAAGTCACTAAATAATCAAACATGATCAAACAAACAACAATCAACCTACTTCTAATCCTATCTCCAGTCAACTAAGTCAAACATAGTCAATGGTCAACTACCGGTCAACAACTAGTCAATTTGTCAACATCCAAGTACTTGGTCAAAAACTGGTCAACTAAGTCAACTTGAACTATTGGGTCAATGGCTAATCTAGGGTTTAGACTAAACTAGACTATAGTGCTAAAAAGGTATCAAGACCAACTAAATCCTAAGTTCAAAACATACACATGTATACTCTACATTAAACTAGACTCATAACTTTTAACCCATAACCATAACACATACTCTAAAATACCTCACATAACCCCATATATCTTACTCTCTAATACCCATATATCTCAAATGTAACCCATAGAACCCACACTATTCTATGTGTATCATCTATGCATACATATAGACTAACCATTTCATATGCCTAATCTATATAATATATGCAGAACCCCTTAACCCATATTACTTATCACATATATCCCTATAATATATACACAATGCATAGCATTAGCCTAACATGAAGGTTTACTAGCACAAGCATCAATTTAACCAAAACAACAGGGGCATGGCATACAATGTAGTTAACCCTGGAAGCAGGAAAATGCCTTGGACAGATAGTGCGACTTTACACAACACTCAACCTGAACTTAAATAAGGGGGCTTGGAACAATGCCCAAGTGGATAAACTGGAACTGATACCCAACTAATGTCCTGTTGTGAGACAAATCAGAGTGGATGCAGTGATGCAATGAATAAAGCTTGACAGTACAGTGTAATGATGCATGCAAATCACTTAATGCAGTGGAGATACAGGTATGAAAGGTGGTAAAGGTCTGAACTTATAATAAAATGAAGTCTGACACTACATATAGGTTGGGGGGAAAGTTGAACCTAAGCAGCTATGGTGGGTTGTTCTATAGGGACAGTACCATATATTGGCTGAGCAAATCATGAAAGGGGTTGAATTATGAAGGATGATGAGATGTGGTCAGGACATAGTCTCATGTTCTGATACTTGATGAGTATCAGTGAAACTAGTGAGGGTATTGGGTAAACAGAACATGCAATGGTTAATATGATATACTGTAGGATATACAAGTGGTGAAAGTATGTGAAGTACAGGAAATGAATGAGTGCATGTGAATCAAGGATATGCAAGGAATGTTATGTGAAGTGCAGGGCCTATGCTAAGGTACAATGTGTCGAGGATATGAATGTGAACATGAGTGAATGAGTGTCAGAATATAAGTGCAGTGCCAATTTGTGTGGATATTTCAGGTATACAGGATACTAAGGTAGTGTAGTAGTTCACCTATATGCAGGACATGATCAAATTTGTAGGTTATATGCCTATTTAGTAGGAAATAAAGTGTCAATTGCAAGAGAGTAAAGTGTGAATTATGTATCTGAGTCTAATGTGTCAGTAAAGTCGTGTGATAATGATGAAGCACAAGATGGCATGTCCGAGTAGGACACAAAGGTCATGGGTGTAAGGTGTCATGTATAGGTCATGCATGTGAAATTGGTTTTGAGAAAACAACTAATCTTGTGCTCCTAATTTAAAAGTAATGGCAATGTGCATATGTTAATCATATTTAAAGTGGGAATGGTCAATGGCCAAAATTGGACCGAAAGCTGTGATACGAAAGTAGCACAAGGGAACAAGTTTGAGCGGAACATAATATATCAAGGTAAAGATAATCTCGTCTACTACAAACTCATGAAGGAAGTTTCAAAAGGTTTACATCTCTGACGTTCCAGAAATCATAGTCACAAAAAGAATATTCGACTACCTAGAATACTCTCTCTAGGGTTCCCTTCTAGTTATTCTAGTCATACTACCGCACAAAGCAATCACAAGGTATCAAAACATACAAGCAATGTGGGTCAATTATCTCAAAAGACATGCTAAGGTCTAGGCTGAAATCTGGGTACTTCTGAGGCTCTAGGTCGAACTGGATACTGATCCCTCAAGGTCTCAGCCTGAACTCTCTATGTCTCCAACATATCCCGGAGAGTCCGTGTATCTGAGCTCCATCAGGAAACAACCCTTCCGATAATATGGTATGGGTACCACTATAGGAGGCAGAGGAAGACCCTCAGTCTCAGGTGAAGCTACAGCTACACTCAAGGATAGGCTCTGTTCATGGGTGCCCTACTGGAAAGGGTAAGGGAAAATAATAAGAAATCATCAAGGCTATAAGGCAGACTAGCATCCTATATGAAAACTGGTAGATATTATAATTAACAGGGAAATCATCTACAATGGGTTATTATTCTAATAACAATGCAAACTATTATCTCTAGGGTACAGACACTCTACAAGTCATCATATCATTACACTATAAAAGAACTACATATAAATAAGCTCTACCAACCAAAATATCCCTACTCTTAAGTTATTTGATGATGGAATACAATTTTATAACAACAGAAGGGTACGATAGAGATGATATGTTTAAAAAACTTCTCAAGATACAATCTGATAATCATATACGTTTGTCCAAAATTATGTTACTCAGGGTCCTCGCCATGCCAGTAAGCAAGGCTGCAATAAACAATAGATTCCATAACTAGGGTATGCACCTCTATAATCATGTCGTCTAGAATTCTCGCTATACAGACTAGTATAGCTGCAAAAAATTCTAAATCTCATAACCAAGATATGTACATCCGAAGTTAGGTCTCTACGTTTCCTCTATGCCGTCTAATATGGCTGCAATAAACTCCAGGTTCCATAATCAAGTAGACATTTTACCATCCATGTTATTTCCGTCAACATATGTTATCAGAAAATATCATAACTCAGGCCATAAAATTCATCTCGATAGGAAATCAAATCAACAACGATCCATCAAAAATTAAATTCAATAACAAGGAGTAAGTGTGAACAAAACAAAGGAAGGGATTTCAATTGAACTTTAAATAAGATTCTCAAGGTTTGTCCCAGAAATCTCTCAAGGATTCCTAACTGTGATTGAGTACCTTCAAAAACATATCATAATCCTACTGCAGGCTGTAGTGATACTCTAGTTCGAATATTACTACATAAACTGACCTGCATAGGCCACCACTAAAAACGTGTCACGACCCACACCTAGTGTAGGGGCACGAGAAGTGGTTACGTCCAGCCTATGCCACAGTATCGACGGTAAAACGCTGTCCTAGGTCACATACATCTAACTGTTATAAGGTACCTGTACAGTATATACACTCCAAATGGAGGTGACATAGTAAAGTACAACTCAATCACAACTAAGGAAGAAAGTATGATAAGATAGAATAGATGAAATCACAGAATCCACAGATGATAAATACAGATAAGAGAGATAGCCAAAAGTCTAAGATAAACAATTCCACAAATCCCAGAATAATACTCTCCAAATAAGTACAAGTGTATCCAATAGACAGAATGATAAATAAGAACTAGTCTAGCTAACTAGCCTAGTCTACTGGGATAATGTCATCTGCAAGTGCTGGGTCCTCCTGAGAGTCCAGCTCATATGTGTCATCTAGGCCTGCTCCGTAATAAGTAGGACACAACTTCTCAAGGTCATCTATAATATTTCAACAGGTCCAGTCAGGATGAGAGAAAGTACAGTATATCTCAAGCAGTTCATATCATGACAGGAATATAATAAAGGCAATAGAGTAAGATACATAAAATGCTGAGAATATACATGAAGTAAAAGAGAAGACTACAATAAAATATCTACTATAAGTAAAAAGCTACAGTAAACTAGTGATTTAGAGTACAAGCTAGACATATGAACGGCTTGATAATAAACATGAGAGGTTGTACATGGCTACACTACTTTAGAAATTTTCCACATGACTATTTATAGTCCCCCATTATCCCAATCAATACACAAGGATCCGTTCAAGTTATGTTATTGTACATGATTTCACATGGGGCCCATAAATAGGTGCATATGAATATAAACATGGGGGCTCCGTGAACATGAGAGTACATGAATCATGAGAGTGCACATGAAAGGTAAAAGTACATGAATACATGATGACAGTAAAACACACATGACATGATGTATCCAATGCTCCCGAGGGGGATAGCATCGTACGAAAAGATCCATATAGTACTAATCCGTGTTTCCATCGTGTCAGCATCAAATAAAGTAATCTAGAGCAAGAATATAGTCCTAGCAAGTATAAAACGGTCAGAGAATGTACTCGTCTGATATCCTGAGTGTCTGAATGAAATACTGCCTGAGGAGTGGTATTTGGCTCCTATTCAGAACAGTACAAGTCACAACATATCCAAATTGGTAAAATAACTGCTACAATGCATTCTAGATGATGTTTGGGTCAATCTAGGCTAAAGTCAACCCTTGGTCAACTCTAGTCAAACTAATCTAGTCAAACTAGGTCAACCAGGTCAAACCTAGCCCAACAAGTCTTACTAGGCCTAACCAAGACTATCCTAGCAAGCACACATCAATACAAGTCACACAAGTCTACATCACCCTATCTCATGTGTATATATACCATATGCCATAGGCTATTCTACCTAGGTATATGCGATCACAATGATATAGGCAACACACACATATCAATTTCCATATATATATATACATACTAAATCTTATAGACATTTACATATATTACATTATCACACATGGATTACATATATCTATCTATACATATAAACATATAGAAAGATTAGGGGTTCATGCTTATGTGTGTGTGTGTGGGTACATAGAATCAATGTGAGCAAAAGTGTGTGTGTGTGTACTCCCATGAACCAATGTGGTTCTCAGATTTCTCAATTTTGTGTGTGTGTGTAACATATGAATCAATATTAGAAAATAGTGTGTAAAGTGCACCTGTGTATCCATTTCCAGATTTTAGATTTCAGTTCTAGGTTAATGTGTACTTGTGTGTAAACATATGTGTGTGTGTCTCCTGTGGTGAGTGAGTGACAAACTCAGGAAGACAGTAGGTAGATAGGTGTGTGTGTGTATGACAGTGTGTCAAGTGTCTCAGATTCCAGTGTGAACAATCCAAGTGAAATGAACATATCATCAATGTGTGTGTATCATAAGGTCTCATCCTTGATTTAGTAGAGTGTCTAAGGGTGTGTGATTGATGTCAGGTTCCAGTTTTTGTGTAAGTGCATGCGTGTGTGTACATGTCATAAATGTGTGTGTCAAACTCAGTGTGTCAGAAACAGGAAAACAGTGTGAACATATATGGGAAATAGTCTATTAATCTCAGGAAACATGTGACAGTGTGTAGATGTGTCCATATTGAACAAAACCGACACAAATCATGAACTCTATAGCAATTTAAACACAGCTGAATATAAGAAATCACATTGCAATTAAACCCAATCAAATCAATGAACACAAGTAACTTGGGAATTCTCAGGAAAACAGAACAGTGTTCATAAGAAATCAGTATTGCCATTTCTCAGAAAACAGTGTGACAGTTCAAAATAAATTTTCAAAACAATTTCCTGTGCCATGTGAACCCCTAACATTCTAGGCTAAATTTTAGTTGCATATGGGTGAATCTAGATTCGAATTAAACATTTCAAAACATTCAAACATGCATCAAAACTCAGGAAATCAATATTCCAGTTAAGTATCAGAGTAATACAGTAAATTCCCAAATCGAATTAGAAATTAACAGCTAATAGACAATTAACAGGTTGGTAATGAATGACACATATGTGATTGTGTAGTGGGGTGTACCAGTGTCCAAGAACTGGACACAAATCGTATCCAATCACCCACACAATACACAAAACTGAAAACAGTGTACACAAAGCATCGTGTAAGTATTCACTGAGGTCCTGGACATGACACACGACTCCACATGACACATAGTCATGCACACGTGTAGCCCACGTGTTTGGCTACATAATGGACCCACCACGACGTGTCTAGAGTAGACACGACCACGTGTTTGTGCGCGTGTTTGTGCGTGTATTCTGCCAGCGCACGAGTAGTGTGTGTCCAGTACAGCTCAAATATCTTCTAAACCACTCTATAAAATCCCACAAAATTTAATAGCCTACCTGTCAGTCATCTCGTGTACGTACACGCGAAATTTGGTGTCACCATGTGTTGTGTCCAACGAGAAAACATACATGGGTAGCAGGACACCCACCCAGCCCCCCATGCTGCGTATCCAGAACATTTTAGGACACAAAAAGTACATAAACAACAACTCAGTCTTCACTAATATTAAAGTACACATGTAGATCTACTAAGCCATGCAATTAGTTTAACAAATTACTAAAATCGAATCCTAAGTGACATTTAATCAAACACCTACACATATACTATGACACGTGTCCGATACGGACACCAAACGGACACGAATTCCCTAAATTCTATGGAAAGCTAGGGGACACCTAGATCTAGCCAAATATACAAAAAATAATATTAGCATAATTTGAGAAGTTTTACCTATAGGTACAAATAGCAATAAAAGCTTCAAATGGGGTATGTTCTCCTTGATAGCCAAATGCTCCAAATTGATCCAAAGCTGGGATTATTCTCCACAAACAAAAAATATAGGGTATTAGGCTCTTATGCAAGAAATAGAGCTAAAAATGATTTAAAATGAAGAATCTATAGATTGGGGAAGAATAGCCATACCTTTCCTTTCTCTATGCGTTGGAATGATACAAAAGAGACAAGAACTAATGATGAAATTATTTATAGGGAGGGAATGACCTAGGTTGGCCAGCCATAGAGTGAAAATTAGGGTTAGGGTTTAGTCGATGGGCTATGGGCCTAGTTGTACTAGTCATGAATCAATTCACAAGTCAAGTCATTGAACCTATCCCTATTTCTCCTATTGAATCTTGATTTCTAAATGACTAAATTTAGTTTGACTTAAGTTAGACTAGGGTCACACCATGCTAACCAAGTCATCATAGCTATGGTCATCATCTAGGTTAGTCTTCAAAGTCTCAACTAGTCAAAGTCAAAATCACAATCACCAATAAAATAAATTAAAATTAATTCAAAAATATCACAAATGACCAAAATACCCTCAATCTAAAATATGGTTGTAACATATAGTCAGCATATGGACTGGACCCACACAATTTCAAGACTGAGCCTACTTCATAGTAAGTACCTGGGCAGCTGAAGACAGTGCTGACAAGTTCAAACAACTAGGCATCCAGATGCCCAATCTTGACAAAGATGAATATCCCAACAGCGATGGTCGTGAACAACCGCAAGAACAAGGAAGCTTTAGTCATCAATGTGAAAGAAAAAGAAGCTTTGGCTGTTGACGTGGGTCAATCAACACCTACTACGATGGCATCTCCACAAAGAGCATAGCTTCCTAAGGAAGAATATTCCTTTGATGAGGACGATATCATGAGCATATTTGATTATTTGATCAAAAGCAGCAAGCTTCAACTGCCCGAAGCAAAATGACCAGATGAAGAAGGTAAAACTGACAATCCTAAATACTGTGTGTATCACAGGTTCATAAGACACCTGACTAGGGCATGTTACGTGCTCAAAGGAAAGATCCAGGAGCTGATTAATGCCGACATGATCACTCTCCAATAGGATGAGAAGACGGTGACTGCTGACGTTATTTCTCTACAGTTCGGTGACTTTTCTGCTCAACTTGTACAGGATGGAGTCATCCCTACCCCGAAGGCCACCCTAGAGATCGTCAACCATCCACCTGTACGAAGTGATAGTCTTGTCCCTCTATCAACTGACAAAGAAGAAATTATGTAGATACATCCTGATTTGGTTACTGATTTTAAGACGCCTGCTTCGCCTATAAAATTTAGAAAGACAACCAAATATAAGTCATGTCACATTAATTCACTAGGCAGACATCATCTTCCACCTCTGGATGCTACCTTCATCATGGCGGTTGATTCACTTTTTTCTTCTGGGATAATACTACCAAAAACAGAAGCCAATTACCAGCCAACATTCCATCTATACAGTCAACAGTCCTGCGAACTAATGACAAAGATGGGATATGATCTACAAAAATCCTTCAGCTTGAATGATAGGAAGGGGTCCCCTCTACCTCTCTCTCTACGTCTTCAGCACAACCAGACCCGTATTAGCTTAGGATTTTGGATAAATCATTTGTCGCTTCAGAAGAATTCTTCAAAAAATAAGCTTCGGATGAATAACTGCAATATGGTTTCCTTCTCGCCAGCTCTAGAAGAGGAAGCCATGATTGGTACCAGATCTGGAAGGCACTACCTTAGAGACTATCCAAAGGGATAAGAGAATACAGTTTTTCTACCTTCAGCCCCGGATGTCCCTTCAACTTCTTCTTCGTATGCTATTAATGTTCCATCAGCTTCATCGCCTCTAGTGTAACCGACTCCTTCCAAACCAACAGCAGCCGACAAAAGAAAACAACCAGTTCGCTTTGATAAAATATTAAAAAACTCCACCTCTTGGACTGGAGAAGCCATATAACTTCGATATATTGGCTCAGCTAGCTAATACTCCGGCGAGGTTATCAATCTTCGAGCTCCTTCGTATCTCGAGAGAAACTCTGAAAATACTAAGCGAAGCTTTAACGCAAGCCGACACTTGTCTGGCACACCTTAAGAAGCCAGATGAGGAACCTGTGGCATGTCTTTTCTGTCATAGTATGATGGAGCTGATACCTAACATCACCTTTACGCAAGATGATATGCTTTTGGAGGATAAATGACATGACCGACCTCTCTATTTTACGGGGTATGTTAATACAATGAAGGTAGATCGCATCCTGATTGATCCCGAATCTGCCTTCAGTATCATGCCAAAGACTCTACTGGATGCACTAAAGATCCCAGTCCATAATCTCTCTCCAACGATCACTACTATTCTGGGATTTAATTCCGGAAGAAGTGAACCACTAGAAAAGATTCGCTTGAAAGTTCAAATCGGCAATCTCTGCATGAAGGTCACTTTTTATATGATTGACAATCATTGCTCCTACAATGATTTGTTGGAAAGACCATGGTTACATGAACATAACATCGTGCCATTAACTCTCCACCAATGCTTCAAATATGTGGATGATAATGGAGAAGTCCGAAAGGAAGTTGCTGATCTTAATCCCTTCCGAGGCGTCGAAGCATATTTCACTGACTCCAGGATGTATAAAGAGGATTTCATAACAATTGTACTAGCCATGGACACCGAGCAAGCCATCGGCTAAGATCAAGAGCCCTATTGTTAATGATCATATAATTATAAATAAAGCAGCATCTCCTTTGTAGTATACTGATGTCAACTACTATACTCGATGTTAGCCAGAAATCTTGGATAACTTCGAACCTCTTACATTACGAGCAGTTCAACCTCTCTAAGACGAAGTATTACTTGAATCAGCACAAGATTCATTCTTTCGAGTTCGCTCCCGGAAGAGAGATGAACACCCTATCCTCTTCAGCAAAGTATAGGGCACGTCCATCGAGTGACTCTATCTTCCAATATGGTAACTGCTAAGTTCTCGAAAGACGATGACAACTTTGCCAAAGCCCCTAAATCTGACCTTGGGCACAAAGATTGGATACTCAATGTAACTTTACTTCGAGCAACGTGAACCACCTACCGAAGATCAGTTGGTTCAAGTCGATCTCAGAGACGAAGCCTCTCCAAGACTAATCTTCATCAGCAAAAGCCTTCCTGAAGCGGATAAACTAGAACTGATTCAGCTTATTAGGAAAAACATTGACGTATTTTCCTAGAGCTATGAAGACATGCCGGGATTGGATCCCTAGATCGCTAACCGCAAGCTCAATATTCTACCGAATGCAAGACCAGTCAACCAAAAATAGCATCGATTCTGACCTGACATGATGGACGTCATAGAAACAGAAGTCAAGAAGTTCATCGCCTGCGGCTTTGTTAGCGAAGAACAACATCCTGACTGGGTGGCTAATATCATCCCAGTTATGAAGAAAATAGGAATGATCCGAGTCTGCATCGACTTCAGAGACCTTAATGAAGCTTGTTCCAAGGATGACTTCCCTCTACCGATCACTGATGTCATGATCGACAATACTTGCGTGTTCGAGCGGATGTATTTTATGGACTGATTTTTCAGATATAATCAAATCAGGATGAACCCTGAAGATGAGAAACATATATCTTTTGCACTCCTCTAGGAGTCTACTGCTATACTGTTATGCTATTTGGTCTTTAGAACGCTGGTGCAACCTATCAGCGGACCATGAGCACTATCTTTCGAGAACATTTACGAAAAATAGTTGAATGCTATGTCGATGATATTGCAGTCAAAAATTGTCTAAAGGAAAATCACATCCAAGACCTAAGAACTATCTTCGATCTAATGCACCAGCATCAACTCAAGATGAATCCCACCATGTCATTCCTGGGAGTCTCTAGTGGCAATAATTTTAGATTCGTTATTACCTCTAAGGGTATACACATTGACCCCAAGAAAGTTAAAGCCATTCAAGAGATGCGTCCTCCACGCAACCTAAAAGAGCTACGAGGATTCCAGGGACGGCTTGCGTACATCAGGAGATTTATCTCAAATCTTTTTGGACGCTGCAGACCGTTCACTCAACTAATAAAGAAATGTGTGTCTTTCGTTTGGACTGAAGAATACCAGCAAGCTTTTGAAGACATAAAGTGGTACTTGATGAACCCTCAAGTTCTAGTGCCTCTAATCACATGAATACTCTTTCTGATGTATGTTTGGGCAATGGATCATTCCTTGGGTACTTTGCTAGCCCAGAAGAACAAAGAGGTTCATGAGCAAGCCATCTATTATCTCAGCCGTACAATGATCGGTGCTGAACAACGATACAACCCGATGGAAAAAGAATGCTTAGCCCTGACGTTCGCTGTCTAGAAAATACGACATTATATCACAGGCCAAACTATTCATGTCATCTCCAGAGTCAATCTTCTTCGAGTCTTGATAAAGAAGCCATGTACACTCAACTCTAGACTCGCTACATGGTCCATACTACTCGTACAGTATGATATGGTTTATGTTCCACAAAAGATTGTGAATGGTCAAGCCCTAGCTAATTTCTTGGTTGTTTGTCCGATCCCCGAGACATCTAAACTCTATGACAAAATTCCTGATGAAACTCTAGAATCTAACACGACTTCAAAAGGAATCTTTGCTTGGTGACTGTTCTTTGATGGTGCTTCCAGAATCGGACCTAAAGGCACTATTGTCGCTGGAGTCGAAATCGTTCTGGTATCTCCCGAAGGACTAGCAATTCAGAGAGCTTATTCTTTAGACAAGTCATGCTCCAACAACGTTTTTGGATACAATGCTCTACTCATCGGTCTTCAATTAGCCAAACAGTTAGATATTGAGTACCTTGAAGTATACGGAGACTCTAAGCTGGTTGTCAATCAAGTTAGAGGTACATATGAGGTACAACATCAAGATCTCATGCCATATCATAAAGCAACAATCAAGTTGGCTACATCGTTTAAAGGTTTCTTTATTGAACATGTACATAGAGCTTATAATACAGAAACTGATGCACTTGCCAATCTAGTAGCAATATTAGCGGTCCCTATAAATATACAACAGATGATCGTCATCACTAACAGAGAATTATTCTGCATCGAGAATAATTTGCATCTGAAATCTAGCAATTCAGTCAAAGTTTGCACTATGAGTGAAGATTGGAGAGCTCATTTCATCGACTTTATGGTATATGACATCCTACCAGAAGATCCGAAAGAAACAATTACAATTCATCGGCGATTACTCCGATTCTATTACAATCGTACCTCCAAAATACTCTATTGATGATCATATGACGGTATGCTTCTATGCTGTCTTGCGGGAGATAAAATAAAGCAGATACTACATGAAGCTCATGATGGTGTTATGGTACGTATCAGCCTGGCCCTAAGCTATAAGATCGAATTCAACGCATGGGATACTATTGGCCAACCATTGTGTCAAATGCCATCGAATATTCAAAAAATGTTAAGCATGTCAAATCCATGCAGATTTTATTCATCAACCTTCAGAATTTCTTCATTCGACTGTAGCATCATGGTTTTGAAGCTTGGGGCATGAATGTCATTAGCCCTATTAATCCACCTTCCTTTCGAGGACAACGATTTATCTTAGCTATAACCGATTATTTCGCAAGATGGGCCAAAGCTATTCCCTTAGCTGAAGTCAAGACAAACAGTGTCATCAACTTCATCAAGCATCATGTGATCTATGGATTCGGCGTCCCTCAGCGAATCATCCATGACAATGGACAATAGTTCATCAGTTAGAAATTCACTCAATTCTGTGATGACAACCGTATCAACAATGTCGCTTCTACAGCCTACAATCCCGCAGCTAACGGTTTGGCAAAAGCATTCAATAAAACAATCATCAAGCTTTTCAAAAAATTTATTTCTACCAATAAATAAAACAGGAGAAAAAAGCTGGAAGAGTGTCTATAGGCCTATCGCATTACCATACACACTCCGACCGGCTATACACCTTTCTCTTTGGTGTTTGGATGCGAAGTTGTTCTTCCGTTAGAGATTTAGATCCCGTCATTGAGAATAGCTATTGCCAATGAACTCACAACAGAAAACAATAATCGTCTTCGACTTTGGGAGCTTAAAGCACTTGACGAAAAACGACTACTAGCTCAACAACACATGGAGCTATATCAAGCCCGTATCTTAAAAGCCTTCAGCCGTAAGGTCAAAGTACGAGCATTTCAAAAAAAAACTAGTTCTTACTGTCAGAGGTCCTATGACTATGAAACACATGAGCAAGGAAAAGTTTGAGCCAAAGTGGGAAGGTCCCTACGTTGTAAGCAAAGTTTTTTCAAACGAAGCTTATCAACTGTTAGGGATGGATGGCCGAATCGCTATGATGCCTATTAATGGCAAATTCCTGAAGAAATACCATTTTGAAAGTGTATACTATATTTTCTAACAAATATTATACATACTTCAAATCATTGAATCCCAGTAGAGTCCATCCAGAGTGACAACATCATCGCAAATATCATCTTTTGAAATCCAATTGTTTTAAAAGATATCCTATTCTTGAGTCCCAGTTGGCTCAAGGATAACCAACGGATGTACGAATTCATATCCATATTTATCTCTGAATTCTACTATCTATATCAATGACTCATCACATCCATATTACCTCTGATGATGTCATCTTTGAAATAACAATATTACAAGTTATATTCTGTCATGTCCACATTACCTCTGAACATATATAATAAGTATTCTTAATTTCAAGAGATATGTCATGTCCGACACATCTGAACATATTTCTTATTCTTATCTATTACATGTGTCTCATATATATACACAATAAGTAGTAGAACCACAAAAAAGATCATCAATTTTTTATTCAAATGACGTGCGAAACATCAAAATTGTACATTCAGCTGAATAAAACAAAAAGTTGTCACAATTGGATAGCTTCATTTGGGAGGCTAAGTGCTCAATTCAGTTATCATTATCTTTAGAGCATCTGTCCTCTCAGTTCTAGAATCAAGAACTCTTTGTCTGGCCAAAGCTCGCCCAAATTCAGGGTCAAAAGGCTGCAGGGGTTTGACTCTGTGTTCAATTTCTGCACTCTGAGTTTGGATGAATTCTTCTCGTTGCCTTTTCAGATCGTCCAGGTAGCTTACGGCAACTTGATGCATTTCAAGTACTTCCTCTTCATGTCTCCTGGCAGCTCTAAGTGACTTACGAAGTTGGGTCATCTCAGTTTCAAACTCCTGAAGACGAGCTTGGCATTCATCCGCTTCCTTCTCCTTCTCTGAAGCTTCAGTCTTATAACGCTCGACAGAGGAAGTAGTCTCGATAATGCTAGACTCCAACTCTATGGACCATATTGAGAAAACAGCCACAGAATCTTCTAAGGCTGTTTGTCGTGCTGCAGACTTACGAGCCATCGCCTCACACTCAGCATCTACGAGTCGCTGGATATCGCCTTTTGTTAGATCTTGGTAGGACCTGATTGTTTCTTCGAGCGCATCAAAGATATGTTCTAAGAAGCTAACCCGGTCCAGATCACCAATATTGCGGATGGCTTCAATGATAAAGGAGGTAGTTCTCCTTACTGACTCATAAGGATGGCCTTTCTCCAAGACCATCTGAACAAGAGTTCCCAAGGAAGTGAACAAAGCACTGGTATAAGTCTCGATGATGATATTTGTCATTGCCGATACACCAGGAGTCACCACTTCAGCCTGAATCCCTCCTTTTGCAGAAGTAGAGCAATCTCGAATTGTGCACTAGGAGATCTTGGTGCGGGCATCCTCAAAGAGCTTCCTTCCGCAACATAAGCCCCCATATCTAGAGGAGCCATAGTTAAGCTGAAGCTGAATGCTATAGATGCCAATCGAGCCACAACAATCATCCCTACGAGACCCTCTACAATAAAAAAGATGCAATTATTATCATATCAGACAATCTCAAAGGAGCAATAGTAAATGAAATCAAAAATTTACCTGAGCCCGGCAATACATACGGGTCTCATGAGGCACGATATCTTGTTATGTATAGAGCCGCATCATGGTATTTTCAGAAACAGCCGCCTGGCTGCTCCCATCCTCTGAATCGTCTGACATAAAATGGCCGCTTCCGGCCTCTTGGTGAGCTTGGACACCTAGGGATACTGCTATCTTTGCCTCCTCTGTCTCAATAACATGTTTAGTTGGAGTTTGAACTCCTTTAACATTAATTTGAGGATTCTTATCACCCTCGACATCAACATCCCCTTCTCTGTCATCATTAGGGGTCTCACCATCTTCGATGACGATACAACCTTCGATATCAATATCTTCATATTCACCTTCATCACCACTTGAGCCCTCATCACCTTCAACTTCAGTATCGAGTCTTTACCGCTTGGCAGTTCTTCAAAACTCTGATTAACATCGCTGGGCTTCGATCACTAATCATCCTGGTGATCACCATTTTAAATTTGATCTTCTTTGGCCACTAGATCTTGGGCTAGTACTTGAACATAAGTTTCATTCAGACCAGGATCAGAAGCTGCATTAATCGGGTCCTCCTCGGTTGGATCAATACCAAGATCACAATCTAGCAATGCTTCTATCATCCTTTCATTTTGAGAAGGTTTTTCACTTGGAACAGGAGCTGCAAGAGCCTGAGGTGTAGAAGAAACCAGAGTAATTGGGGTTGGCTCACTCAGTGAAGAAGATGTCAGGCCAGCTGCAGCAAATGCTGCCAATGTTGCTGAAGACAAAGAAATGGTTAATCCCATGACCAGTGGCTCTGAAACAGCAATACCAAGAGTATCTGTGGCAACCATAGGATTTGCAACACTCGTAGCCGGAGGTTCTGACTACAGGATCAACATCAAGTAACTCTTGCTGAATAGAAAGAGTAAAAATATTACCTTGTGGTAAAGAAATACCTCCGAGAACATTGTCCCTGATTTCGGAGAATAAGATACAAGAGAAGCTGCAGTCTTCTTCCCCTTGACTTTGGGGGCCAATAGCTTTCTTCTGGCCGAATGCTTGAATAAAGGTCAAGGAGAAACGGCAACAACCTCAGTAAAGACAGATGATTGGTGTTGCACTTCTTCAGGAGCAGGCCATTCTTTGCTTGTTTCCTCTTCGATACCCATACTTTTTCGTCTAAACAGGGACGGGCTCGATCCCCGAAGGGAAGTAGGCATGCTCTGTGACAAGCTAGCTTCTCTCTACCATGTTTGAAGTCTGGTCCTGGCTCTAGGTCTCTCAATATCAGCTGTTTCTTCTGTCTCATCCCTCTCTACAGCAAAAGAAGGAGGAATATCTCGAAATGACTGGGTGGCAGCCCCTACTCTTGGCTTCTTGGCAGCCTTCTTCGCGGAAGATTTCTCTTTCCGCTTCTTAAGAAGACCAATCAGCGGATATTGAAGTTCGTCAACTAAATCCATATTTATAATGTCTAGAGGATCCTCGGTAGGGACATCCTCTTCAGTTTCAATCAAATCTATAGTAGCTGCATCTTCATCAAACACTTTACGAGTACCGATGAAACTATCATTCATCGAATAACCCTCAAAGAAAGTATTGTCTGGGGTATAGAAGCATGCGTATAAACTCAAGATGCCTGGACCATCTTCTACAGTAGCGGAAGGCATGGTAAATAGAACCCGTGTGCCTCTTGTATTATAATATCTCCATCCATGGGCACCATCAATCAGATGTTCGAGCTTTTAGACAAGTAGTTGCATTCCCAACATACAACTGGTCATAGCCAAACTGGCGAGCAAAGCGACTTGGCAGATATGGCTCTAAAAAGCAGTTGTTCTTAAATTATTACGCCAAATGAGAAGGTCTAATTTTCGTAAACCAATTAAAGGCCTCAGAAGAAGGATGGGAACCCATGGGCTCTAAATCTTGCATATGAGCTGGAAAGTTTTCATATCGACATAGAGGAGGAGTACAGAAAAATCTCCAGTCTATGTCCCTATTTAATGCATTTCTGCAATCAGACAAAGACATAACCTTCCACTTTGCCTGAGCAAATCTGCCGATAAAATTAACCTGCCAACGCTCCTCCGACCCTAAGGTCAGGATCCATCAACGAAGGGTAATGCAATAACAACCAGCCAAACAGATATGTATATGGCATCTTGATACGAGGGTATCCTTTTCGATTGTTAGGCTTGTCCATCAAACTATCAATGAAGCTTCGGAGTCCCACATTCAGCCTACTGGTTATGGCTGAGAGAATATCTATTTTGTATCTGAATACCAAGTGCACTGCTGCAAAAAGCATGTCGCGATGGATTCGGTCAACAACACTAGCACCTGGGATGACAAACTATTGTAACCACAGGGAAAGAAAGCATGCTAAAGTGCCTTATGAAGATAAATTGATACCACTCTGCCTTATATAACTTTCCAGAGGGGTATTGAAATCATAGTCATTCTAGGGCTTGGCCAACTTTGTATCAGCTCGACTAGTCTCCTCTATCAGTTGAGAAATAGTTTGAGCATCAAGCGGCTCAAAAGAGCAAGGCACACCTTCAGACTGATCTTGCACTTTGGGATCTATCTTGTGTCAGAATAAGAGGTGACCAACCACTTAGAACTATAACATGCTGCACTAGTCTTGTATAGGTGCATACAGGTGGTAAAATGCACAGTAATTCATCTAACACTGCTATCATCTGAGGGTTTACTTTGGCCAAAGCCTCTAGCTCATCCTTTGTCGATAGATACTCCTCGTAAGGGTTGTCTCCCATTGGTAGACGAGAAAAAAATTGTATTTCATGGAGGGCAAATCCTAGTTCTCCGTGAGGAGTAGTAATGGTACCAGTTCTACTGTTATACCTTTCTGCTAAAGCTAAAAATAAATTGGAGTAATTTTGGATTCCACAAGTGGTGGTCAGAATAGCTTCGTAAAGCCCTAGTTCATGCAACTTTTCATGAAAGTTGTCTAAGACCCACACGAAAAGGCGGTTCCAACGGACGAGCTCTGGATGCATTAAACCAGTTTATCTCATGCTAATATTGCGAAGATATTCTCCCTAGACGCAGCATATACATTGGCAAAGATGGGGATTCTGACGGGTTTCATCACAGACGCATCGTGAGATAGTACACTATATGGTCTCAAACCCCTTAAGCAGGAATTATATTGATCAGATTTGCAGAGAAAGATGTCTTTGTTGTGCTCTCCACGACGGTGACTTATTCTTCCTACCCTAGCCTCTTGGAAAGGAGTCAAATCCCATGACATCTTTCTTGGGTAGCTGGTATACCGACATAAAGATAAATTCCTTCACATCTCAGGCAGGTATACAAGTACTTCTCCTCTTACGAAAGCCCATTAATCCTTTATAGATTTGGGGTAAGAATCTGCAGCTACAGCCTTTCCAAAGAGAAAAGCTTGCTTCTTAAAGAGATGTGTGCCTTTAGACAGAAAATGAGTACCGTTTATCAAGCAAAACAGAGTTCTATAATCTTGATTCTTTAGCATAGCTCTCCAGATCTCAAGCAAATCATATTGAGGAAAAGGGACATGGGACAGGTTTTTATGGTATTCAGACACTCGGAATGCAGATGCCAGCTCCTCAATATGAGGGTCTTCCCTCAAATCAACTGCAAAAGAAAAATTCAAAGTTAAACTTTTGAAAAGTTTTTTTTTCCTGAATAATACCCTGCGCCAATCATAGATGGCGCTGTGGAAGAAAAACCAGTCCTCAGCCAGCGCATGAAATTATCAAGCTAGATGGCACATCACATCAACTAGCACATGGTCTACGCATAATGATAGATGGCATAGCATGCTGAAAATATAACAGATAGCGCATGGCGTTATTTGTTATAACCTTTTAGCCCAACACTCTAAAAGAGGTGGCGTAATGTGTAGATGGCACAAAGCATCAACCAGCACTCTGAAAGAGGCGGTCGATGTTGGCCTTGATCATACTTCACGTGAATGGCACAAATAGTCCTACTGTCGTCTTCTCCGTTCAAGTCCCTTACCTTCCAAGGTTGAGTTCACCTCTTCGGTTCTCGTTGACGGCATGATGTGCTGTGGCACTCTCAGTGGAGGCACACGCGAAGTGGCTTCGGCCACTTTTTTCCTTTACAGCGGTTGTGGAGTTCTTCGGGGCCATTGCAATCGTGATGAAGCTTCGAAAGTTTCGAAAGTTGGGAAAGAGAAGCTTGAGAGAAGGAAATTGCAAAGTAAAGTATTTTCTCTCCCCTCTCGACTATTTATAGTCAAGGCCAAGCCGTAACAGTCGTACGATCTGCGCCTGAAAGTCGGGTCGGTTATGATACTGCTCTGCGCAAACCACTTCTTATTTAAAGCATTTCAAATTTTGAAGCTTTTCAAATTTGAAAACTTTGAAGGGGATCTTATAGAAGCCTAAAAAGTTCACTCAGCACCCTGTGCTACTCTTAAGAAGCGCCAGCTTTTAGATCATCAAGTTGCGCCAGTCATCAGATAGCGCCAGACAACAGATGGCGCCATATATCAAGTGGCGCTATCCGCCACATGGCCATCTTCTTGGAGAAGCTAAACTATTGTCATCATGACTGACAGCACGACAGTCGAAAAAAATTTATTTAAATTTCGAACGCATGGCGCTCAAGAAGATTTGGTCAAACATGTCAGATTTGCCATTAATGACGAACAGCTGTCTCGTGCCATCTGTAATTGGCATGAGATGATCATTAGTATCATATCAGTTAGTGGCACCACTCAGCAAGTATTGCCAGGCACCACCCAGCTGTGGGAACTATTTGATCAAATCATCCTGAAGCAGTTAGATTACGTAGCACATATGCCACTAATCTCGAAGAACGTATCTGCGATACTTCCCGTGACCAAGCGCATATCAATCATAGCATGCCATACGTCCAAGAAGTTAAACCAATCGTTTACGCCAAGGGATGAATGGTGCCACCCAGCAGTGTGCGCCAATCAGGATAACTACTTAACAATTATCTCTAGAACGCTATAAATAGAGTTTCAAATCAATTGTGAAGCATCACTAATGATCATAATCTCCTGAGCACTTGATGCAGCACTCCAAGAGGCTTTGTTCTTCGACATCGCAACATCCAAGGGATAAAGTGATCATCTTCTGATTAGATTCATATAGTTGTACTTCCTCAAAATTCAATTGTACTTTTGTACTTTCTTTTTCTAGTTTGTAAAGGAACACTTTTGTTTTTGCAAACACTATCTTGGGGTGGAAATCTGGGTTGGGCCTTTAGCCCATTGCTCATTTGATATATATAGATGAATATACCTATTGGTAATTATATGTGTAAGCTTATTTGTATATACAATCATTTGGGATAATTGTTATTTGAATACGGATATATATAATATTTAGTATAGTGTATCACGGGTATATGCTTAATATATATATATATATATATTTTATATATATATATATATATATATATATATATATATATATATATATATATATATATATATATATATATATATATATATATATATATATATATATAAAATATATTTTTTTTTCTTTTTATATATATATATATATATATATATATATATATATATATATATATTTTTTTTTTTATATATATATATATATATATATATATATATATATATATATATATATATATATATATATAAAATATATATATATATATATATATATATATATATATATATATATATATATATATATATATATTTTGCAAACACTATCTTGGGGTGGAAATCTGGGTTGGGCCTTTAGCCCATTGATATATATATATATATATATATATATATATATATATATATATATATATATATATATATATATATATATATATATATATATATATATTTTGCAAACACTATCTTGGGGTGGAAATCTGGGTTGGGCCTTTAGCCCATTGCTCATTTGATATATATACATGAATATACCTATTGGGATAATTGTTATTTGAATACGGATATATATAATATTTAGTATAGTGTATCACGGGTATATGCTTAATTTATATATATATATATATATATATATATATATATATATATATATATATATATATATATATATATATATATATATATATATATATAAATTAAAAATATAAATATAAATATATAAATATATATATATATATATATATATATATATATATATATATATATATATATATATATATATATATATATATATATATATTATATATATATAATATATATAAAAATATATATAAATATATATATATATATATATATATATATATATATATATATATATATATATATATATATATATATATATATATATATAGTATTTAGTATATATATATTATATAATATTTAGTATAGTGTATCACGGGTATATGCATAGTTTATATATATATATATATATATATATATATATATATATATATATATATATATATTGTTTTTTTTTTTCACCAAAAACTAAAAGCTTTATTGAGAAAAGAGGACATCAAGTACAAGGAAAATCTAGCCAATTCCACTATGTTGCCAAGTATTCGGAAGAGATGGATGATGCTTGCAACGCGCCATAGCCTTCCCAATCTGTCGATGAACCTCGTGAACTAGCTGATCCACAGAATAAGAATACTCTTCATAGCGCCATTTATTCCTGTTTTTCCATACTACCCAGCAGATCGCCCCAACTACAATCTCCTTAAGGTGCATGTTCGGTCTCCTCCACCAGGTAGTAAAATCCGACCTCCTTGAGATGATTTGAAAATCAGCCTTAAACAAGCGCCAAACTTGTGAGACCAACTCGCCTTCTTTAAAAATGTGTTGCACCGTCTCCACACTTGGAACTGAGCAGCAGTGACATTTCGATACTAATTGATAACCCATAGCTTGAATATTGTCATCAGTTGGCAGCTTGTTATGAAGTACTCGCCAAAGTAAAACTGACCACTTATATGGGATACACGTGCTCCATATGTGTTTAAAATCAGAACGCACAGGAGATGGAATGCGCATTACCTTCCAAGCAGAAGCGACGGAGAACTTCCCTGACGCTGAAGGCGACCAATACCAGTCACCCGAAGCCAGAGAGGTGATGTGTTGGTTTGCCAGCTCTCTCCCATGCATCAGTCGCTTCCAAACATGGGAGCATTTCTGTGGAGTCACTGCCGAGTCCAGGTCATGAAGTTTGCAGTATCTAGCTTTAGTAAATTGCTGCCACAACCCATCTTGAGTCTTCATTTTCCACCATAATTTGACAGTGAAAGCGTCCATGGTGTCTGTTAACGCTCTCACACCCAAACCTGCTTCATCAATCGGTCTAGCCATAGTATGCCAACTGACCCAGATGTGCTTTTGAAGTCCATCCTGAGTACCCCAAAAGAAACGAACAAACAGTCGTTCCAAACTGTTTAGGACTGCCTTTGGCGGATTGCACGCCGCAATGGTATACATTGGAATAGACAGTAGTACAGACTTTAACAAAGTCAATTTCCCGCCATAAGATAAAACTTTTTGTTGCCACCCGTCCAATCTTCCTCGTATTTTAGCAATAAGATCTTCAAATACTCTTGTGGTCCGAACTCCAACTGCCATAGGGCAGCCAAGGTATTTGAATGGAGGTTGCTTGATCTCAAACCCAGTTAGGGCGTGAAGTTGCTCCTTACGAGCAAAATCTGGCAAAGTATAAATCGAGTATTTGGAAACATTAATAGACTGGCCAGAGACTCGTTCATACCTTGTCAAAACACCATGAAGTAGTTGAACAGAGCGAATGTCCCCAGCAGAGAATAGTAAGACGTCGTCCGCAAAAGCTAAATGAGTGATAGCAGGACAACCACTTGGCACATAATAATGATTGAAAGAAGCAATCTCCACCATCTTGTTTAGATTTCTAGATAACACTTCCGCTGCTATAATAAACAAGGCTGGCGATAATGGATCCCCTTGTCGAACACCTCTGAATGCTTGAAAAAATCCTGAAGAAATGCCATTAATAATAGTAGAGTACCAGACATTATTAATAAGGCGAAACACCATGCTAATCCAGCCTTCAGAAAAACCAAATCGTCGCAGAACTTGCATCAAGAAAGACCAGTCTAGTCGATCATAAGCCTTGGCCATATCAAGCTTAATAGCAATATTACCCCCTCTACTGTCATTGTTCATAAGACTCATCATCTCTTGGGCTAATAAAAAGTTGTCGACGATCTCTCGACCCTTAATCAAACCACTCTGTTGAGGAGATATAATACGAAGAAGAATCGGGGCAAGGCGAAGAGCCAACAATTTTGAAATAATTTTGTTAAATACAGTGCATAAACTGATAGGTCGAAAGTCAGGCATATACCTTGGGTTATTATGTTTAGGTATCAATACCAAAGCAGTGCTCGTAATGGCCTTCGGCAATTCAAACCCCGCCATGAAGAGATAGATAGCTTCTGTAATATCCTCTTCAATAATCGACCAACACCCCAAGAAAAAGCCAACTGTAAAGCCATCCGGCCCCCCTGCACTGCTAGCATCCATACTTTTGATAGTTTGCAAAACTTCATCCTTCGTAGGCTCTGCTGTTAGGTTTACATTATCCTCCTCGGAAAAAAGCCTTGGAATAGCCTCCAGTAGAACAGCATCCTCTTCAACTCTAATGCATTTATACTGCTCTTCATAATAGGTATTAGCGACTTGTTGGATCTCCTTCAAGTCTGTTTTTGTGTTGCCTTCTTCATCAATGATGTGGTGGATGTGTAATTTGCGTTGTTTGCTATTAACGCACTCATGGAAATACTTTGTGTTTCGATCACCCTCCAAATCCCAACGTAGGCGCGCCTTCTGTTTCCAAAAAGAGTCAACATAGGAGTGACGTTGTTTAAGCACAGCAGTAGACCTGGCCAGCTGCAGTCGATTAGCCACTGATCTATCTGTCTCAAAAGCAATTTCAGCTGCAAGGACATTGTCCTCCGCAACCTTAACCTCCTGGAAGATGTCACCAAAGTTATTATGACTCCACTGCGATAGCGCCGTACGACATGCAGCAAGTCTATTACACACACGTACCAAGCTATTAACATGATTAGTAGAATGCCAAGCCTCTTGTATCAGCTGCATGAACCCCTCTTGCTTGGTCCAAAAATCGAGAAACCGAAAAGGCCGCCTACCACCTTCTTGTTTGGAAGCTAACTTGATCAGAAGCGGAGCGTGATCAGACTCGGCTCTGTTGAGATGTTCCTCTTTCAACAAAGGGGCAATAGCAAGAAATTCCTGAGGAACCAGCATTCTATCGAGCCTGGAACCAAGTCGCTCCCCATATTTAGATTTAAACCAAGTGAATTTACTCCCAACTATAGGTAGGTCAGACAAGCCAGCCGAAGTTTGGAAATTGAGAAATTCCTGAATGGAGATTTGACAAGGCAAGCGTCCCCCAACCTTCTCGTCAGTCCCAGTGATAGCATTAAAATCCCCTCCTACAGCCCAAGGAAAATTGTACTGAGACCTAATGTGAAGAAGACTTTCCCACATCTCCCGACGACCCTCCTTCTTGTTATGGCCATGCACAAACGAAAACATAACTGGAGACATGAAAAACTCATTCTTGAATGTAATAGAGACAGCCTGATCACAAGAATCCAATAGGGATATAGTACAACCCGGCTTTGCTAGCACCCAAATATTACCTTTCTCATTGGAGTAACCCTTATCAAAACCAAGCTTCAACTGGTAATGTAGTAACTTTGAGTTGTCAACTTTAGGCTCAAGAAAAGCCAGCACTTGAACTTTGTTAACTCGACAAAGATTACGAAGTCTTTTAAGATCCATCTTATTAGCAACCCCCCTAATATTCTAACACATGATGTTAAACGTTATTGGGGGGTAGGGTTTTACCGGATTTAGAGAGGGCAGTGGCCGAGTGTAGGACTCTATTTGTTGGCGCTGGAGGTTGCTTCTTACGCTGAGCCTTAGGTTTCTCCACTGCTTCGGACATCCCAGCCTCGTCTTCTTCAACTTCATCCGCCCAACTTCGAAATTCGCCTTCCTCCTCACTGTCGTCCGCCGTATGAACACCATCGTCCAGAAGAGGGACAGTATTCTCTTGATCAGGGATAATGTCTTCATTCTCCAAAGAAGCCTTGCCATTATCGTCATCTTCAGTACTTGGGGACTGAGCCGTCGTCCCATCAACCGGGGAACTCACGAGGGCTGGGTTACCCGAATTTTGGTCTATTAGCTGATGAGTATTGACCGGGGACTGGAGTGGCTGCGGGCTAGATGTGACCATCCTCGAAGGTTGAGCCGCATCTTCCCTTTGAGTGATAAGAGTAACTTCCTCTACTGCAGCTTGTAGACTCGTTGAAGCATGAAGTGTAGTCTGATTATTGGTTGGTGCCGCATCTTCTCTTTGAGTAATATGAGTAACTTTCTCTACTGCAGGTTGCACACTTGTTGAAGCATGAAGTGTAGGCTGGGTTGGTGCAGGAGTTTCCTTTTGTAGAGGCTCCTTTCCTCGTTCCTTGTGTTTAATTTTGCATGAGGCTAGTGCATGGCCCTGATGACGACAGTGTGAGCAATAAAGAGGGGTCGATTCATACTCGATCAACTGCCAAAAACTGCCACTAGGAAGATTAATGCGGATCCGATGCTGAAGTGGCTTTGAAGCATCAATCTCCATAAATATGCGAGCCATGCTAGGTCGAGAAAACTCCGACGTAGCCTTGTCTATTTTGAGCGGTGTCCCAATTGCAGCAGTAATAGCGAAAAGAGCATCCTTGGCATACAGATGATGAGGGAGATTGGGTAAAGTAACCCAAACTGGGATTTTTGGGGATTCTTGTGAAGGAGAAAAATCTGGATCCCACTTGAATATGCGCATAGGAGCCCTTGCTACGTACCATAACTCCTTAGATCGGAGCCGAAGGAAATCTACTTCACTGGACGGCCTGATGAGAATGTGTTTCTCATCGATCACCCCCGCCGAGATAGATCCGACGAATTCAAAGCCAGATAGCGCCTTCCTAATCAGATCGATCGGAGGCCTATTGTGTGAGAATTTTCCAACCAATGCAAACTTTAGAGGATCTGCTAAGAGAGTCTCTTCCTCCTCCGTAAAGGAGATCGACGGAGATCCTTTAAAAGAAGTAATCGTCCGCGGCACAATGACAGGAATCGATTGGGTCGATCCCTTCACTGCCTCCGCGAAGGACTTAGCCGCCATACCCTAAGAGAAAACAAACACTGGGGAAGCCACCAGCCAAATGGTCTTGGCGGCTGAGAAAAACCCCGGCCCGGCCAGAGGCCACGCCGACGTTGGTGGGGAAGATGATGTTAGGGTTTCAGGGGCGGCAGCTCTCTAGGAACGCGATCATATATATATATATATATATATATATATATATATATATATATATATATATATATATATATATGAACCCGGGAAGTGTGTTTTGTAACCTATATATATATATATATATATATATATATATATATATATATATATATATATATATAATATATATATATATATATATATATTTTAATATATATATATATTAAAAAATATATATATATATATATGGATTGCCGGCGCTCCGGACCGATCCTGAAACCCTAGTCCTCGATCTCTCTACCGACTCCGACGTGGCCCTTGGCCAGGCCGACGTCCTCTTTCTAGGGTGGTCGGACCGGTTGGCCACCATCTCACCTCTTTGTTTGTCTCTTTTGCCGGGTTTTCATGGAGAAGTCGTTCGCGGAAGTCGTGGGTAGCCAGCCACAGGCCGCCCATGTCTTACCCTCAAGAGTTATTTCAATCTTTAAGGGAGCCCCTGCGGTTTCCTTTTCGGAAGAGGAGGAACAGTCATTAATGGATCCTTTGAAGTATGCCCTAGTAGGGAAGTTTTCTCATTCTCGACCGCAGATCGATTTAATTCGTAAAGCATTGTCGGGCTTTGAGTTCACAGGATCTATTAAAGCCGGTCTCATTGATGGTAAACATATACTCATTCGTCCCTCGAATGTTGAGGATTATCTTCGTCTCAGATCCAAGGATACTTGGTATATAGCTTGTGCCCCCATGCGATTATTCAAATGGGATCCAGATTTCTCTCCTTCTTGTGAATCATCTATCACGCCAACGTGGGTGTCCTTACCAGATCTTTCTCATCATCTCAACAACAAGGAGGCACTTTTTGCCATCATTTCTTCCATAGGTACTCCTCTAAAGATCGACAAAGCCACAGCTGATTTATCTCGACCAAGTATGGCCAGAATTTTTGTTGAAGTAGATACATCCAAACCACTACAGCAACGAATTCGGATAAACCTACCTAGAGGAAGAAGTTTCTGGCAAGCAGTAGATTATGAATCCTCACCATTATATTGCTCTCATTGCAAATATCAGGGACATATGGTTGATTCTTGCAAGGCAAAGCAGAAGAGCAAAGATAAAAGTAAAGACACACACGTGACAGCGGATCCACAATCAAATCAAGTAATGCAGCTACTTCATTAAATGAAGACGAACCATTAGCTCGAGTCCCCGAGATTTAGGGTACTGCAGCAAAATCGAAGGACAATGACATCCCAGTCATTATCAGCCCTGCAGCCCCTATTAATTCTAATGATGCTCAGGTAAACTTACCTGAGCAAGTGGCGGCACACTCTGACCCAGACAGTACTTCGCCAACACAGCCTGTGCAGGATGACGTCGAGGGAGATGTTACTGGTGCACTTGGACCAACGGATGGCGAGACGGAAGATGTTGTCCAGCACAACAGTGAGGATCCTGAACATCTGGAGGAAGGAGAAATTCACCCAAAGGCGATCTCGTGGGCGGATGAAGTGGACGAGGTTGAGAATGGAGTCTCAGCAAAAAAGACTTAGAAAAAAAAGCTCCAGAGCCAACGGATCACTGTACGCGATCCTCAGGAAAACTCACAATCGCTGGTACCTCTTCTACCTCCATTAATGGTTAACATACTATTGTAGAATGTGAGGGGGATTGCTGCAAAGTTAGCTCTCAAACGTCTCAAAAGCTTGTGCAGATTACATAAAATCCAGTTATTAGTGGTTATTGAACCGAAGGTTTCCAATAATAAATTGTTGAACTTTCAAATAAAAATAGGTTTTGCTGCTGCTTTAGCAAATGATAGAGGTAACATATGGGTCTTTGCCAAAAATTCTTGTTCAATGGCTGTCATTGATTCATTTGATCAGGCAATTACCATTTCAGTTCATAATGAACTATTTCCAAGTGAGGTTATGATCTCATTCGTGCATGGGCATGGGAAGAAGGAAGGAAGACGAGAGTTGTGGAGTAGGCTCCTCGGGGTCCAGAATCAATATAAGCTGCCTTGGATGGTTGGAGAAGATTTCAATGCTGTTTGCTTTTCAGAGGAGAAAGTAGGGGGATTGCCTCCTTGTCCGGTTTCAATGCAAGAATTTTTGAATTTCCAATTGGCGGCAGGCATTTCTGACATTCCTTTCAAAGGCAGCAGCTTTACTTGGCTGAAATCAACTGATGGAGATAGGAAGGCATCCAGATTGGACAAAGTTCTTCTGGATAATGCATGGTTGAGGATGGCTCCTTCATCCGTGGTTGAACACCTAAGCCACTCTGAGTCGGACCATGCACCATTATTACTGGCTTTGAGAAACACACAGGCTAGGGGGCAAAACATTTTTAGTTTCTGGACTTCTGGACTAAACATCCTGATTTTCTTTCTGTTGTGCAGTCAGCATGGACAAATGTTTCCCATCCTCACGGATTAATCCGATTGGGCTTGAGAATGACCGCATGTCGTAAGGCTCTGTCCAAGTGGAGTCATCAATCCTATGGCAACATCTTTCAGGAGGTAAAGAAAGCAGAGGACTGTGTCCTAGCTACAGAACTAAACTTTGAGGCCGACGCTTCCTTGGAAAACAAGGTGGAACTCCATAAGGCAATGGCTAACCTCAAAAGAAGAGTGATTACTGAAGAAGATTATTGGCGCCAAAAAGCTCGTTTGAAATGGGACTTAGAAGAAGACAAAAACACTGCTTATTTTTACGAATGTGTGAACAGTAAACATCGAAAACTGAGGATTCATTCCCTCAAGGGAGAGGATGGTATCCCTAAGGAGTCTTTGGCTGACATTCAGAATATGGCTAATACATACTACGAGAAGCTATATCAATACGAGGCTACTGTGCAGGATGACTCTTTCATGCAGGTCATTCCAAATTGTGTGACGAATGAGGACAATGAAAGTCTTACTGCGACTCCTACTCAAGATGAACTGTACGAAGTCATCTGAAGCCTGGATTCTTCTTCTGCGGCAGGTCCTGACGGGTACACTCCAATCTTCTTTTTATCTTGTTGGAATATTATTGCTCAAGATGTACTTCTTGAAGTTTCATTATTTATGTCGGGCTTCCACCTCACAAAGTCTATTACTGCCACATCTCTCGTGCTGATCCCGAAGACTAAAAACCCGACCACAATGGCTGATTTTCGCCTGATTAGCCTGTATTCAGTCATGAATAAGATCATTTCTAAATTGCTCACTCGAAGATTATCACCTATTCTATCAAAAATTATATCGGAGGAACAAAGTAGTTTTGTAAAGGGACGGGAAATAGTGGACAATGTGATTCTGGCTCAAGAGATGATGAGTAAAATGAAGAAAAAATCGCACGGAGGAAATATTGTGATCAAACTGGATATGAAGAAGGCTTATGACCGAGTGGATTGGGGTTTCCTTATGTCAGTAATGAGGAGATTTGGATTTAATGAAATATGGATTGACATGATTTTCAGATTGCTAAATAATGTTTGGTTCTCGACAATTGTCAATGGTGCTTCCTCGGGCTTCTTCAAGGCTGGAAGGGGTGTGAGACAGGGGGATCCTTTGTCTCCAGCGTTATTTGTCATAGCAACGGAGGCTTTATCCAGGAACCTTAATGCTCTTGTTCATAAACCATCCTTCACTAATTACTATGTTCCTAGTGGTTGTCCTCCGATCACACATTTGGCTTATGCTGATGATGTAATTATTTTCTCAGCAGGAGATTAATCTTCTATTCAGCACATTCTTCGGGTTCTTCAGCGATATGAATTGGTCTCCGGACAGCAGATCAGTCATGCTAAATCTTTAATATATGTCCATGATTCTTTCCCACAAGAGAGATTACTACACCTTCAATTTATAACTAGATTCCAAGTCGCATCTCCACCTTTTACTTACCTCGGTTGTCCACTATTGGCAGGTAAACAGAATGCTAATATGTATGAGGATCTTGTCATGAAGGTTAGGCAACGATTGGATGGGTGGCAACAGAAAATTCTTTCATATGGAGGGAAGCTAGTTCTTTTGAAATCTGTACTGACTTCAATTTCTATTTACACATTATCGGCCTGTCATCCTCCAGTTAGTGTCATCAACCAATTGGAGTTACTCTTTGCTCGGTTCTTTTGGGGCTCGAAAGATGGTATTAACAAGCATATGTGGGTCAGTTGGAAGTCAATGGCTAGACCTCATAATGAAGCTGGTTTAGGAGTACGTAGCCTCACTGAAACCATGAATGCATTCACTTCTAAACTGTGGTAGAAGCTCAAGACTCAGGACCTGTTATGGACTCGATTCCTTCGAGCCAAATACTGCTCTCGGCAATCGGTGGATATGGTTGTGTCCTCTCCTCAATCATCCAGGATTTGGAAGCGTTTGATACAAGGAAGGGAGTTCACTAATAATCATATTGAACATTCTATAATCGGTGGCAACCTTAGTTGGCGGTGGTCTCCTTCTCTAACAGGTGTATTCAGTTTGTCATCGACCTGGAAACATACTCGTATCCAGTGTACACAATTCCCTCATTTTATACATATATGGAGCCCTTATATGCCATTGAAATGGTCCATTCTTCTGTGGAGGATTCTTCAAGACAAGCTGCCAACTGACGAGAAGATCCAAACTCTAGGGTTTCACTTGGCGTCCAAATGTCACTGCTGCCATGATCCGGCTTAAGAAACGCTACTTCACATATTCAAAGAAGGACAACTAGCAGCGGATACATGGTTGACCTTGTGCAGTGCTTTCGACATTCATGGACAAAGGCGCTCTTTACTGGGGTTTTTCAAATTATGGTGGAGTCGAAGGAACAAGCACCTCAAGCAAATTGTTGTCGGAGCAGTGTGTTGGGTTATATGGAAAAATAGAAACAAGTGGCGATATGAGTCTTATTCCTATAATCGAGACCAATTGTTCTTCGAGATCAGGAGACAAATCCAGAAAATCATTAGTCGCTGTCGACATTCTCCTGTTATCCCTAGCATTTTGCAGTAACTCTCTATGTACTGAATGTTTTCGTTCTCAGGAATCAATAAAGTTTTATTTTGAAATATATATATATATATATATATATATATATATATATATATATAACTTATTTTGAGGTCTATTTCTGTTTTAATTTGGTTTAGCAACCTAAAATACTAATATGGCATTTTTTTCTAATAAAATTATGCTTTACCAAAATAAGGGTTTAAAGTCCTAAAAATAATTTTCTTGGTTTTCAAATATTTCTCTAAAAATATTTCGATTAATAAGATATAATTTCAATGTTATAAATAATTTTGAGAATAGTAATATGTATTCGTTGATGGTTTTCCTTTCAAATCATAAATCGCGACTATTATAGTCATTTCCTATTTTTCGATTAGATTATCGTGCTAACTCTTGATTCTGGAATTTTATATATCAAACTAGGTTATTTGGAATATTCTAGACTCGTTGGAACCCCGTGTCATTAATTGGGGCCATCTTGTGGAGCAGAGCATCGGTACCTATTCCGTGTCAATACGTTCGTATCGTGCACGTCGACTCCAACTAAATTGAGGCGAGTACATTCTCTGATAATTTTCCGTTTATGTTATTTTCTATGTTTCGTGTATTTAGTGTAGATATTCTTGATTTCTTGGTACGTTGGTCACACAGATTGGTATTGTCTGGATCCCGTCATGAGATGTTATTATTTGTATTTCTTGGTATATCCTGTGCAAATCATGTCCTTGTTTTTGTGCATTATATAGACGTGATTCCTGTGAAGGATCAGAACCTTCTCAGATAATCCCGTGTCATAATGCATTATGATTGGATGCACTGTATCAGTCGGGGGCTAGGAGTAGTAGTGTAGATATGTTGTCAATACCCTCCTTGTGCATGTATTAGTTCCTTGTGGGTGTTAATCATACACCTTACATATGATTAAGCAGGCTAGTAGACCTTGTGCAAGTTCCTAAGCCGGCTACATGTCGAAGCTAGTACTTACTCACATAGCTAGTATAGATTCTTGACTCTTATATATGACACATCTTGTTTTACTCTTTCTTGTTCTAGTTTACAGTTTTACCATGCCATGCTATTTTCATGTATACTTTATTTATTCTCGTATATTCTCTCTATTTACTGTTACATAGTCTTTATCATTTACTGAAAACTGTTGTTAGTGATGTGCATGTTCCAATCCTGACTGGGTAACTATTTTTATGTAATATTATGCCGCACACCCTGGACTTCATGATGACAGATTTTGTTGCACTTTAGATTGTGAGTTGACCATGGAGAGCTCTAGGCCATTATCTTTTATATAGATTGTATTTTGATTTATGTTTCGTTATCGGATTTGTCTTCGATATATTCTGATCATGTATATTCATCTGTAGACTTGTGTTGTTTCAGAGTTATTGTTATCTTTTCTATTCCATATCTCCCTTAGCTGTTTATGATGTGATTTGAGTACATTTGTTATTATGGATCATTTAGATGTTGCAGATATTTGTTGGGTATTTGACAACGTTCTATTGCCGATACTGCGGTGTAGGGTTGCGTGGCCCACGCACTCGTGCCCAAATATCTGGGTACGAGTCATGAAACGTTTTTATGGTGGCCCATTCAGGTCAGTCTTTGCAACTAATGCAAAGTCGTGGAAGTACTTAGGCTTAGCCGTACTACTGCTCCCTAGGATTAGGATATGAGTAATGGAATATTTTATGAGATTGGTGTAGGAGCGTAAAAAGTGCTTCATGGACTTAATCAAAGAAGTTGAGAACTTTACGCTAGTTATTCTCTACGCGAGCAATTCTTTGCGCTAGCTATTCTCTACGCTAGCTATTCTTTATGCTAGCTACTCTCTACGCGAGCTATTTTACGCGAGAGTTATCCTCCAACTTTACGCCAGGGACAGGCGGTCAGACTGCATTTATTGTGCCTAATTTTTGATCTGACAGCAGGATTTTCTGACAAGAACAGTGTACAGAAGCCGATATGATTTACACTAAACCCAATATTGTCGTTTAGTGTGCAGAATGGGCTACTTTACGCTCAATAAAATGCTTCTTTTACGCACTATAGCTATTCGAGCTTTTATGCTCAAGGCTATTGTGTGCGTAAAGTTTATTTGAGCTAATTTTACGCTCAAGGCTATTTTTAGCCACTTTACGCTGGAAGTCTATTTTGAGCTATTTTACGCCCAGTCTGCTACTTTACGCAGGGAGTGTATTTTGGATCATTTTTACGCTCGAGCTTTCCTGACTACATGAGAACGTGGTTTGCTTACGTGGCTTTCATGCCACACTTATCGAGGAACATGTGTACGTGTTCTTCCTATTTTGTTGAAGAAGTGGGACACGTGTCACCATGCGTAGAGATCAAAACTCTACATGGGACACGTGTCAACGTGCGTAGAGGATGATTACATCGTGGGTGACAGTTACTCGCGTAGAGACCCGTTTTTGTTGCTTTTTAAGCACAAAAGGGTTAAGTCTATAAATAGACTTATTTTCAACGCAGACAATATCAAGAGATCAATAGAGAGAAAAGAGAGGAGATTCTGAGAAAACTCATACTTCCAGAGTGATATTCCCAGAAGCATTTCTTCAACTTTTTCTCAAGAACAGGATGATGCAAAGCAAGAAAAGCATTCGACTGTGCCATCAGTGCCGTTGCTCGATACCTTTCCGTGACTTAGTTCTTCCGATTGTTCGTCTTCTTCAAGCAGTTTTCTTCATCATCATCATATGGTTCAAGGAACAAAGTGATCGCTCTCAGATCAGACTTCCATAGCAATACTTTCCAGAACAATTTGTACTTCTGTACTTTTTCTCGTTTTCTTTCAAAAGCCAATTTTTAGGCATTTTGTTAAGTAAAATAAAATGGCGACTCTGCTGGGGACGACCTTCTCCTTTAAGGAGAAGACAATTGCTCAATATGATGATGTGTCGATCGGATCGACAAAGAAGACTCTGGTTGTGCACTTCGACCAGATTGCCTACGAAGAAATGCTCCAAACTGGGGGTAGTACTCGCTGCTCTAATGTTCAAAAATCGTGAAAGGCGCAAAAAGTTTGGATTCCTAAGTCCAAAGCATCCTCGGATCTTCCTGCTGTCTCTGAAGGCAAAGGAATCCTTCCTACTCCTGTTGTGGAGGCTCCCGTCTGTGACGAGGCAGTCTCTACTTCAGTGATACGCCCTGTGCGTAAAAATCAGTCTCCCGTCTGTGACGTGGCAGACTTTCAAGTCTTACGCTCTGTGCGTAAAAATCAAACTTTACGCCCTGGGCGTAAAAATTAGTCTCCCGTCTGTGACGTGGCAGACTCCCAAGTTTTATGCCCAGAGCATAAAAATCAAACTTTACGCTCTGTGCGTAAAAATATGTCTCCCGTCTGTGACGTGGTACACTCTAAAGCTTTACGCTCTGTACGTAAAAATAAGTCTCCCGTTTGTGACGTGGTAGACACACAAGTTTTATGCTCTACGTGTAAAGGAAAATCTCTCATCTGTGACGTGGCAGATACTCATGTTTTGCGCTCTATGCGTAAAGGAAAATCTCCTGTCTGTGACAGTGTAGATAAAGTCCATAATGATGCCTTTGCATCTAAAGTGAATTTACCTACACGCATGCAGCGTAAAAACATAGTTGGTAAAACTTCTGTTTTCAACCAACAGCCTTCTTACACTGCTTTACGCAAGGTACCAAACCTACAAATTACATGTAATGCTGATGGAGTACTTTGTGCACAAAAATCGCAAGATTTACGCACACAACTCCAAGCGCATAAAAATGTACAGTTTGGTTCTGCTAATGCAGCCAGTAATCTACTTTATACACAAGGGACTAAACGTTTCTCTACCCTAAATGTAATAAAGAAGACTACTCCCTCTTCTGATTTACGCGAGTTGCTAGTAGAAAAGCGTAAAAATAGACAATCTCCTATGACACTCCCCCAAGAAAATTATCATTGTGAGTGTCACCAGATTATAATCAAATGTTGCTGTTCGGCTTCAAAACGGTCAGTTTTTGACCGATTAAGCTATAATGAGCTTCAGCAACAAGTTGATGATCAAAAACATGAGTTGTCATATACGTCAGTCAACATGGCATCTCATACCAACAGAGGACGACGTCCAAGACGCAACTTATCCCAGACTCCCGGTCAGCAACAGTTCAACAGACTTCTTGATTCCTTTGAAGGGGTATATCAGCATACCCGGTCAAGAAGTCAAAGACAGTTGCAGCCCTCAGATTTAGAAGCTGGGGGTACCCAGTCTTTTGAGTCGGATATTGATAGTGTCGATTCATACCTCTATACCAATCCATCTGTATGTTCAAGGGAGGTTGAATCCTATGCTATTGGAGATGAACCGGAGACATCATCTGCTAATACAGAACAGCGTCTCTCTGCCGTTGAGCAATCACTAATGGACATGCTTATTATGATGCAAAGCATCCACCAAATAATAATGACTAGCAAACTGCTCAGCTGGCAGTAGTAACACCGGTGCAGGTAGCAGCACAAACTCAAGATAGTCAAGGGGTTGATATAACTTTGAATAGTCAGGAGCCTGCTATCAATCAAAATTCTGCATCTCTAGATCCTATCATTCCAAAGGATGTACCACCTTCGGTGGGGGTCACGGTACATCCAACAACTATTCAATCGAATGTGCTTCCTCAAACCAGTAAAGCTATTCAAGCAGTGCATGAGCTAAAAGCATAGTTTGAAGTTCTGAAGCACAAGGATCAACTCCAGAGGTTAGGGATTAAGCAACCTTATCCTCCTCATTGGAATGATGTGCCCTTTCCTCCAAAGTTCAAGCCACAATCCATGGTGTTATTTGATGGAAAGGCGTCTCCTAGTCAATATATCAATTACTTTGATATTATGACTGTATATTTGTAGAAGAATGATGCTCTTCTTACCCGAGTTTTCATCGGGTGTTTGACGGGTTCAGCTTACGACTGGTATCGTAGTCTACCCGATGAAAACTTGGACGTTTATAGAACGCTTCCGACAGGCTACCTTGAAAATGCATGTTTCTATGAGGGAGGAATGGATATGAATATGTCCTCCCTAATAGAAATCAGGCAAAAGGAGAATGAAGATACTCGAACGTTTATAGAATGCTTCCGACAGGCTACCTTGAAAATGCCTCCAGACATGCCAGATTCAGCACTGATCGATACGTGCAAGATGAATCTGCGACCTTCTATTGCTGTTTTTATGGGTTCCCAATTCACAGATTGGGTCTCGTTTATCATAGCGGCAGTTTCAGCCGAGACCAATGGTAGGTTGGCTCGTGAACACGGGATGATCTTCGCTTCAGAAGACAAAGGAAAGAAAAACTCTTCAGATAATAATTCTGGCAATCATAATGGGAAAGGGAAAGAAACCTTAGTGGTTAATCTTTCAAAACCCAAAACAACGTCGAATAATCAGGAGTCTTCTATGCCAAAAAAAGAATAATCTTTCGATGACAGTGATACAGGGATATTTCAATATCTGGTAAAAAGTGGCAAACTCCAGATTCCAGAGCCGAAAAGGCCTAATGAGGTGAATCTGACCGACAATCCCAAGTATTGTATCTATCACAGATACATGAATCATCCTACCAAGGCTTGCTATGTCTTGAAGAAGAAAATCCAGGAGCTGATAAATGCCAATGCCATCGCTTTAACCAACGATAAGCATACGGTTACAACCAATATGATTTCTCTTCAATTTGGAGGTTTTTCTCCACAACAAGTCCCAGATGGAATTATCCCAATTCCAAAGGCGACGATGAAGATTGTGAATATCCTGCCTGCCAGAGAGCAAAATGAAGGACTTTTGTCTCTTACACTAAAGAATGGTGAAATCATATGGGTACACCCTGATTTAGTACCTGAAATGGAGAACGAAGGTAAAACTTCAAAATCTAAGGTAAAAAATTCAAAACTTCCAACATGATTTCTCATGTTTTAACCCCAGATCATGATGATTTAGATCATTTATGGGGGTGGCATTCCTTTGGAGGATAGACTGAGGGGTTTGAATATATGTTCTCCAAGTTTGGCTCCTCCTACCAAACTCAAGCTTACTCATCAACAATGGTTAGCGATGAATAGTATCCCCTTATACAGTGCACAACAGGTCTTTTCTGCTTATAAGAAAGCTCCTACAGGGATTTTTCCTTCTGTAACGCCCCAGTCCCAAAATACGTAGGACTAGGAACGTAGACATGCCAGCTGTAAACATACAAAGTATACTCTAATATATGGAAGCCTCGTATGAATACATAAGCTGTAAAATACAGTAGAACCATAACTAATCTCATCCACACAAAAATAAAGGAATAAAAGATATCATATAATGATAATAAATTATCTTGATACAATATGTTGGGCGGAGACAAATCCAATACCAATAAGTAAGAGAAAAATACATGGAAAATGAAATGAATTTGGCGAGCGAAGCGAAAACGATCCAAGTGCAATCATCCTCGAAGAAGTAGAGGTGATCACGGCTAGTGCTAGAGCACCTGCGAAAGACAAGAGCATACACCTGAAGAGATAACCAGGTCCTCAGAGGGACGTAACAAGACACATAATATCATGCCATATAAACTGAATAAATATTGCTCAAATAAATAAGTCAATTGAATTATAACATGGTCCAATACACACGTATTGAACGAGTGTACCATCCCCCCAACCAAACAAGGACAGGAGATGGTAAACTAATTCACGGTGACGTATCTTTCCATGCTATGAATCCAATATGGTATCCGGACCCCAACAAGGTTCAATACCTTCTCATCGAAGTAGTAAGTCACACCTACAACCAAACAAGGACAAGATGTAACGAACTAATCCGCGACAAGTTATTGTTCCAAGCTACGGTCAGATACAAGTATCCAAACCAAAAGTACTCGTACCTAACGCATAAAGGTACCTAACCGTTCTAAGTAAAATATTGTTAAGAACAATCCTTCCTACGCATGGGCCCTGGCTGAATAGGATCGACATAGTCCCCCTTGGGCACCAGAGGCCCCATCAGTAAGAGCATGACATTCCGTAGAATCGCCAGTGGCCGTCAGTAATCATGGGTAATCTGACCCGCGTCTCCGGCGGAGCTCACGAGTTACAAAAGAAAAAGTGCATCGAAGCCCATACGCTAAGGAATTGTCCTTCCCGCCCAATGTCTATTATGTTGTAGCCACAACAGAAAACCTCTATAACCGCTAAGTCAAACTAGCATGCAACATCTAATAGCGGTTATTCCTATCGCACGGCTTATACGTACCGGTGGCCAGCCAGTCATGCATGTCCGTGTTCTACATGTGACACACAACTTCGTGTTACAACGTGTCAAGACCATGAATACAACACACAAAGGTGGTCCCTTAAATCTAGGTTTAATGTGTAAGAAAATAATACATAGCAGGAAATATAAATGAACAGTAAGTTCTAACAGGTTATGCCATGTATCACATTTTATTTTGCATAAAGAAAATAAATAATGCATGAAATATGAGCTAAAATAAATAAACAGCAAATGGCAAGGTGTCTTGCCTGGTAGGATGCCTGGTGTGCTGCGATGATCAAGGTAGCATGAACTGTAATTTCGGTGTAACAACTATGCAATGTGACCTCTGATGGTGGCATGAACAGTTCTATTGGGTCCAGAAGGGTCAAATTAGTTAGGGTCGATAGGAGGAAGGACATATTGGCAAGGGAATATGAGAATGGGTTTATGGAAAAGAGGATAATCAAAGAAAATGGATAAATAATAAGATATAGAAAACTATTTATAATACTTGAAAACTAGTTTTTATGTGTCAAAATAATTATAGAAAAATACTTAACAGTACTTAAAGTAAAAAAAAATCGTTTTCGACAAAAACTCTAAGTTGTCAAAAATTAGATATTAGATGGGAGCTATATTTTTATTAGTAAAAATAATATTTGATAAACACCTAAAAATATGGAAAACCGATTTAGAGAAAAATTCTATGTTCTTCTTTTATTCAAAATATTCTAAATAAATATCTGAAAGTCATAAAAACTCTTTTCTTATATCAAGGCTATAATTCAACTAGGTAGAAAATATTAGAATTATCCAAAAATAATACACTAATATATCTCAAAAATATCTCGATATATATTAATAATACTTAACAAAATTAATATAAGTAAGCAAAACAATTATACTTAATTAATATCAAAATAACTTCAATGATAATAGTAATATAGCTATTATAACCATACGACATATTTTGTACATATAAAGAATAATTAAAAAATAATAATAATAACAATAATAAAATACTAATAATAACAATAATAATAATAAAATAATAATAATAATAATAATATCAATAATAAGGGGACAAAGAGAACAGAACTGCTGCTGCTCCTTTTTAAATATCAATAAAATAAAATAATAATAATAATAATTACAATGATAATAATAATAATAAAAAAATAACAGTAAATAATATAACATAATAATAGTAATAATAATAATAAATAATAATAACAGTAATTACTATAACATAATAATAGTAATAATAATAATAAATAATAATAATAATAAATAATAAATATAAACCCTAAGAACTATTCAGCTCTCTTTTTTCCCAATTTGTTAACTTACTGAGAGAGAGAGAGAGAGGGAAGAGACGAGGGTTCTCACCGGAATGAGAGCGGCGCGCGGGGGTCGAAGGCTAGGGCGGAAGCGCGGAGGGTGCGACTAGAGGCTGCCGGCGAGACGATGGCGAGCTCGCTGGAGGAGCGGGATTGCTGCGGGGCTTACGGAGGCTGAAATAGGCGGCGGAATGGCACGCTCGCCGGCGGGGGTTCGTCGCGGGTCAGGTCGGCGCAGGCCGGTAGAAAAGAGGGTTTCGAAAGGAGCGGCTCGTCCGGCGTTCCCCGGTGGGGCGGCGGAGTGGATGCTCGCTTGGCCGGAGCCGAGCGCGGGTGTGGCGGACGGCGGTTCGTCGCGGGCGGCTGGAAGCGAAGACGCGGAGGCTAGGGGCGGCATCGGTCTGGGTCGATCGGCGACGTTCTGGTACGGGCGAACGAGTCTCGGCACCGACGGGATGGTCAATGCCGACAAAGGCTTGCGGCAAAAACTGAGGACTCGCGGTCTGCACTACTGTAGACTTCCGCCTGTGCGGGACTGGTCCTGTGGTTCAGTGCTGGCGGCGGAGGTGTTCGAGAGCCAGGGCGGAGAAGGTAAGACATGGTGGTTTTAGTTTTTGATATTGATGGTGGTATTGATGGGTTTTTTTGCGGGGGCTGTCGGGATGACAGAGGTGGTGGTGCGTCGGTGTTTTGGGCACGACGGTGGCAGCGTTCTTCGGCACACAGATAATGTATAGGGATGGAGTCGACGGGGACACGGTGACACAGTGAAATTAGGGATCAGGGTTAGGGCTTGGGATTCGTGTCTTATCCTGCGAGACACGGACATAAGGATAGAGAGGATTTGGGAATTAGGGTTAGAGTTTGTTGTAATTGGGTCATATTTGGGTTAGTGGACACGACATGAATTTTGGAAATCGTGATCCGATGTGTCGGACACGATGAAGGGGTAAGGTAGTTGTAATGGAGGAAAAATAGTGGAAGAGACGGAGACACGGACACGATGCACATCATATTTTGGTTGTGGAATTTGTAGAGGAATATTGTAGAGGAAATATTGGAGGAGTACCTGCCTATTTATAGGATGTGGGAATTCCCAATTGGATAGGATTAGGAAAAGTTTAAAACCCAATTAGATAATTCATCTATTAATTTAAATAATTTTTAAAAAAATTCAAATAAATTCCAAATCCAATCCAAATTAAATATAGATACATCTACACCCATAAATTCAAATTGTAAATCATCATAATTAATTTAAACAATTATCAACCATTTTAAAAGATATTTTATGAACACTAAAATTATAATAATATTTAATTTCGAAAATTGTATTATTATTTAAAAATAAACTATTAAATATTTATGAAATATATATATGTAAGTACAAATAATGCATACATAATTATGCTTTTCCTAGTATACAATAAAATATAATTTATTATTAATAAATATTAGAAAGAAAGGCTTAAAATAACCAACTTAGAAATTTGGTATAAGGGCAAAAATAATTATTATATATATTATCTTGAAACTATAAAAATAGAAAAAAAATGTTTTTCTAAAAATATGTAAGCTCGCACATATTCGTACTCGTCGAGCAATTGCAAAAAATAAAATTTCGTGCGCGACGTACAATACAAAAAATTTAAATCAGTACCAAAATCGATTAAAATATAGTAGAAATTTAGGGGTTTTACATCCTACCTAACTTAAAAGAATTTTGTCCTCGAAATTAAGAATTAGTAAGGGGTGAGAAGACACAAGGGGGTATCGATGGGGAACAATCGATAACAAAATCATGCTGTAAGAAATCGCGATCTAGATCATAGAAAAAAATAATACGGTGTGGTCACGGTTAATGAATGAGGGTCACAATTTAAGAGAGCGAATTAGGCTTATTCCTGAAATAAGCGATTAGAGGTCATGGTAGAAAATATGGGGCCAAGAATGAGGACGAGGGGTTTAGGATCGAATGATAATGGTCCTACTCGATAGGAAGGCTAGAGGAAGTTCTAGCACAACGCCTTCGTCCTTCTAAAATAGGTGAAGGCGAAAGCAATATAGAGTTCGAAGGAGGCGTTATCGAATACGATTACGTGGTTCAAAGGCGACCGAATAATTCAAAAGTAGTTGCCAAGGCAGTCGCGGATGGGACTCTAGAGGACAAGTTCAATTTTGTTCCATCCATGTAGAATAATAGACAAAAGCGAACCAAAGTGCACTCGGTTGATCAGACCATCATGCACCGGTTCTGATTAGACAATATGTTAGTGAGCGCGCTCAATAGCATAAGTCATGAACAAACTCAATAAATGGATGAGTTTGCAAAACTAGATTATAGTAGCAACATTAGTCAAGGTGGTAAAAACATAGTCATGGGAGACTAAGATTGAAATAAAGTAGAATTAGTTCAAATGATTCAAAGTCATATCTTGTGTTGGTCTCCATACAGTTGTCCTATAGTCTGCTTGTCCAAGTTCTTGGTTGACTAGATGGGTTAGGGCCCTCTAAATTCTAGAATCTAAGTAAACTTGTGAATATAGGTCACAAGTACAAAGGGATTGCTAGGTCATAAGGCATTCTACCCAACATAAAAGAATTAACTAATGGTGTTTTGGGACATCCAACTAGTAGGGTCAATCTCTAGCAAGCACGAAGGGAAGATAAGAATAATGATAGAAGGAATCAAGCAAGATGCAATCGATGAGTCGAACGGTAGTTCGAATATAGAATCGAGGAAGGAGGTCATGTATGTGGATGAGATCCTAAACTTCTAATCCTATTCGCAGGCTTGTTTGGTACGGTAAAGTAACCAAACAATTTATCTTGACCTGCATGGGCCACAACAAAAACATGTAACGCCCCAGTCCCAAAATACCTAGGACTAGGAACGTAGACATGCCAGCTGTAAATATACGAAGTATACTACAATATATGGAAGCCTCGTATGAATACATAAGCTGTAAAATGCAGTAGAACCATAACTAATCTCATCCACACAAAAATAAATGAATAAAAGATATCATATAATGATAATAAATTGTCTTGATACAATATGTTGGGCGGAGACAAATCCACTACCAACAAGTAAGAGAAAAATATATGGAAAATGAAATAAATTTGGTGAGCGAAGTGAAGACGATCCAAGTGCAATCATCCTCGAAGAAGTAGAGGTGATCACGGCTAGAGCTAGAGCACCTGCAAAAGACAAGAGCACACACCTGGAGAGATAACCAGGTCCTCAGAGGGACGTAACAAGACACATAATATCATGCCATATAAACAGAATAAATATTGCTCAAATAAATAAGTCAATTGAATTATAACATGGTCCAATACACACCTATTGAACGAGTGTACCATCCCTCCAACCAAACAAGGACAGGAGATGTAAACTAATTCACGGTGACGTATCTTTCCATGCTATGAATCCAATATGGTATCCGGACCCCAACAAGGTGCAATACCTTCTTATCGAAGTAGTAAGTCACACCTACAACCAAACAAGGACAAGATGTAATGAACTAATCTGCGACAAGTTATTGTTCCAAGCCACGGTCAGATACAAGTACCCAAACCAAAAGTACTCGTACCTAACGGATAAAGGTACCTAACCGTTCTAAGTAAAATATTGTTAAGAACAATCCTTCCTATGCATGGGCCCTTGCTGAATAGGATCGGCATAGTCCTCCTTGGGCACCAGAGGTCCCATCAGTAAGAGCATGACGTTGCACAGAATCGCCAGTGGCCGTCAGTAATCATGGGTAATCTGACCCGCATCTCCGGCGGAGCTCACGGGTTACAAAAGGAAAAGTGTATCGAAGCCCATACGCTAAGGAATTGTCCTCCCGCCCAATGTCTATTATGTTGTATCCATAACAGATCTATAATCGCTAAGTCAAACTAGCATGCAACATCTATTAGCGGTTATTCCTATCGTACGGCTTATACGCACCGGTGGCCAGCTAGTCATGCATGTCCGTGTTCTACATGCGACACACAAATTCGTGTTACAACGTGTCAAGGCCATGAATGCAACACACAAAGGTGGTCTCTTAAATCTAGGTTTAATGTGTAAGAAAATAATACATAGCAGGAAATATAAATGAATAGTAAGTTCTAACAGGTTATGCCATGTATCATAGTTTATTTTGCATAAAGAAAATAAATAATGTATCAAATATGAGCTAAAATAAATAAACAGCAAATGGCAAGGTGTCTTGCCTGGTAGAACGCCTGGTGTGCTGCGATGATCAAGGTGGCATGAACTGCAACTTCGGTGTAACAACTATGCAATGTGACCTTTGATGGTGGCACGGACAGTTCCATTGGGTCCAGAAGGGTCAAATTAGTTAGGGTCAATAGGAGGAAGGACCCATTGGCGAGGGAATATGAGAATGGGTTTATAGAAAAGAGGATAATCAAAGAAAATGGGTAAATAATAAGATATAGAAAACTATTTATAATACTTGAAAACTAGTTTTTATGAGTCAAAATAATTATAGGAAAAATACTTAAAAATACTTAAAGTCAAGAAAAATCGTTTTCGACAAAAACTCTAAGTTGTCAAAAATTAGATATTAGATGGGAGCTATATTTTTATTAGTAAAAATAATATTTGATAAACACCTAAAAATATGGAAAACCGATTTAGACAAAAATTTTATGTTCTTCTTTTATTCAAAATATTCTAAATAAATATCTGAAAGTCATAAAAACTCTTTTCTTATATCAAAGCTATAATTCAACTAGGTAGAAAATATTAGAATTATCCAAAAATAATACACTAATATATCTCAAAAATATTTTGATATATATTAATAATACTTAACAAAATTAATAAAAGTAAGCCAAACAATTATACTTAATTAATATCAAAATAACTTTAATGATAATAGTAATATAGCTATTATAACCATACGACATATTTTGTACATATAAAGAATAATTAAAAAATAATAATAATAACAATAATAAAATACTAATAATAACAATAATAATAAAATAATAATAATAATAATAATATCAATAATAAGGGAACAGAGAGAACAGAATTGCTGCTGCTCCTTTTTAAATATCAATAAAATAAAATAATAATAATAATAATAATTACAATGATAATAATAATAATAATAAAAATAACAGTAAATAATATAACATAATAATAGTAATAATAATAATAAATATTAATAATAACAGAAAATACTATAACATAATAATAGTAATAATAATAAAAATAAAAATAATAATAATAATAAATAATAAATATAAACCCTAAGAACTATTGAGCTCTCTTTTTCCCAATTGGTTAACTTACTGAGAGAGAGAGAGGGAGTGAGGGAAGAGACGAGGGTTCTCACCGGAATGAGAGCGGCGCGTGGGGGTCGAAGGCTAGGGCGGAAGCGCGGAGGGTGCGGCTGGAGGCTGCCAACGAGACGAAGGCGAGCTCGTCGGAGGAGCGGGATGGCTGCGGGGCTTACGGAGGCTGAAATAGGCGGCAGAATGGCGCGCTCGCAGGTGGGGGTTCGTCGCGGGTCAGGTCGGCGCAGGCTGGAAGAAAAGAGGGTTTCGAAAGGGGCGGCTCGTCCGACGTTCCCCGGTGGGGCGGCAGAGTGGATGCTATCTTGGCCGGAGCCGAGCGCGGGTGTGGCGGACGACGGTTCGCAGCGGGCGGCTGGGAGCGAAGACGCGGAGGCTAGGGGCGGCGCTGGTCTGGGTCGATCGACGGCGTTCTGGTACGGGCGAACGAGTCTCGGCACCGACGGGGTGGTCATGGCCGACAAAGGCTTGCGGCAAAAACTAAGGACTCGCGGTCTGCACTGCGGTGGACTTCCGCCTGTGCGGGACTGGTCCTGTGGTTCAGCGCTGGCGGCGGAGGCGTTCGAGAGCCAGGGCGGAGAAGGTAAGACATGGTGCTTTTAATTTTTGATATTGATGGTGGTGTTGATGGGTTTTTTTTTACGGGGGCTGTCGGGATGATGGAGGTGGTGGTGCGTCGGTGTTTTGGGCACGACGGTGGCAGTGTTCTTCGACACACAGATAATGTGTAGGGATGGAGTCGATGGGGACACGATGACACAGTGAAATTAGGGATCAGGGTTAGAACTTGGGATTCGTGTCATATCCTGCGAGGCACGGACACAAGGATAGAGAGGATTTGGGAATTAGGGTTATGGTTTGTTGTAATTGGGTCATGTTTGGGTTAGTGGACACGACAGGAATTTTGGAAATCGTGATCCAGTGTGTCGAACACGATGAAGGGGTAATATAATTGTAATTGAGGAAAAATAATGGAAGAGACGGAGACACGGACACGATGCACAGCACATTTTGGTTTTGGAATTTGTAGAGGAATATTGTAGTAAAAATATTGGAGGAGTACCTGCCTATTTATAAGATATGGCAATTGGATAGGATTAGGAAAAGATTTGAAACCCAATTAGATAATTCATCTATTAATTTAAATAATTTTTAAAACAATTTAAATAAATTCCAAATCCAATCCAAATTAAATATAGATACATCTACACCCATAAATTCAAATTGTAAATCATCATAATTAATTTAAACAATTATCAACCGTTTTAAAAGATATTTTATGAACACTAAAATTATAATAATATTTAATTTTGAAAATTGCATTATTATTTAAAAATAAACTATTAAATATTTATGAAATATATATGTAAGTACAAATAATGCATACATAATTATGCTTTTCCTAGTATACAATAAAATATAATTTATTATTAATAAATATTAGAAAGAAGGGCTTAAAATAACCAACTTAGAAATTTGGTATAAGGGCAAAAATAATTATTATATATATTATCTTGAAACTATAAAAATAGAAAAAAAATATTTTTCTAAAAATATGTACGCTCACACATATTCGTACTCGTCGAGCAATTACGAAAAATAAAATTTCGTGCGCGACGTATAATAAGACTACGCGACGTACAATAAAAATAAATTAAATCAGTACCAAAATCGATAAAATATAGTAGAAATTTAGGGGTTTTACACCTTCTGTCCCGAGTATTCTTCCTTCTCCTGTGGCTATAGAGGTTTCTACTCCTCCTTCCATAGAAGTCTCTATACTTCCTTCTCCTGTGGGTACAGAGATTTCTGTCTCTTCATCCTCTGTTAAACCATCTATTAAAAGTCAGCTACCGATTCATTTGTATAGTCAGCAACCAGTCCATCTCATGAAAAAGATGGGCTAGACTTTCAAAATACGGAAGGCTTGAATTATAATAAAGGAATGCGACTTCCTTTTCAACTTCAAAGTCAGAAATCCACTCTCGGATTGGGTTTTGAGGTTCCTCATAAAAGTCCTCACAAGATGAAGACTAAGAGAAAGAAGACTAAATCCTGCAATATGGTACTTCATTCTCCTGAGTCTGAAGAAGAAACCTTTGCTGGTACAAGATCTGGAAAAGAGTACCACAAAGATTATGAGGGATCTTCCAAAGAAGCGAAAGTCATTGCTGAAACTGTTTCAGCTCAACCATCTCATGTTCCTTCTAAACCATCTGTGGTTGAGAAGGGGAAACAGAAAGCAGTGCGCTTTGACGTCCCATTGAAATCTGCTTCGAATCAAGGGTGGTGATGAAACCCTACAAGTTCGACATTCTAGCCCAGTTAGCTAATACTCCGGCTAGACTCTCTATCTTCGAGCTGCTTCGCCTTTCGAAAGAAAGTTGCAAAACTTTGAGTGAAGCTTTGCTACAAGCAGATTCATGCTTAGCTCAACTCAAGACGCCTGACAATATACCAGTGTCATGCTCGCAATGTCATAGTGTGATGGAAGCAATTCCCAATATCACCTTTACACAAGAAGATATGTTGCTGAAGCATAACAGGCCTCTCTGCTACATTGGGTATATTGAATCTACTAAAATTGACAGGATTTACATCGATCCTGGGTCTTCAATCAGCATAATTCTTCAAAGTATGCTACGACCTTTGAGGATCCCTACTAGTGATTTGACTTACACTAGTACGTACCATAATAGTTGGTTTCAACTCTGGAAAGAGTAAACCACTGGGGAAGATTCGGTTGAAGATTCAGATTGGTGATCTTCGAACTATGGCAACATTTTATGTTATCAACTCAGTTGTATCTTACAATATCCTCCTTGGAAGACCGTGGATACATGAACATAATATTGTGCCTTCAACTCTCCACCAATGCTTTAAATACGTGGATTCCCAAGGGGTTGTGAAGACTGAGTTTGATGATATCAATCCTTTTAAGGGTGTTGAAGCCTATTTCTCAGATTCAATTCTCTACAAATAGGAGCATATGAATGAGATATTAGATATGGCCGAAGATCGATCACCTGCTGAAGATCAATCTGTCAATGAAGATCCTCCGGAAGAGCAACCTTTGAAGATTAAAGTCAAAGGCCGAATCTAACCCCAACCTGTTAATGACCAATCTTTGGTGATCAAGGTTAAAGGAAGAACTCGGGCTTCATCTGAGGAATCAGTGAGTATTCTAGCCAAAAGCCAAGTTCAACCTCTTATGATCAAGGTCAAGGGACGTACTTCCCGTACGAATGATCCAGAACCACCAATGATCATTAACCTTGGCAAATTTATACAGAAGACGGATGACGGTCCGTTAATGATTAATCCGAAGCGTAGTAGTCAACTTGTAAATGATGTAAATATTGATCATTCTGTACTTTCTATTATCAATGAAGATTTCCTTTTGGAGTATATGGCTGTCAAATTTATTGAAAGAATGACTTTATCTTGTGATGATCAAAGTCATCATAAAAATGACATAAATACAGAGAAAACTTTATACATTGACCATAAGAAAAATTCCTTTCCCCCTCATGTCGATGTTGGACCTTATGCTCAAAGGTAGGGCTGTCAACGGATGCTTATCGGTACAGACAGAACAATATCCGTATCCGTATCCGAATTTTTTTTGTAATATCCAAATCCGATCCGATATCCAAACGAATATCTCTTTTGACACTCCGAATTTGTATCCGTTTAGTTTAGCGTATATCGGATAATATCCGATCCGATTAGCTAAAAAATTTGAATGCTAGTATTCGAATATCCGAAATATTAAAAATTTAGTTATTATCCGAATATCCAAAATCCAAAATATTAAAAATTTAGTTATTATCCGAATATCCAAAAACCAAATTCAATTTCTCTACATATTTGAGTCATTTCTTCTTCTGTTGTAAATTGTAATTAATATATATTACTATTATATATAAATTATATTATAATTAATTTATGTAAAAGTCAGTTGAGAATAAAATACTTTAATCTTCTCTATTAATTAATATATATTACATATACATTATACTATAATGTATATAAAATTTCGGATATCCGAATCCGATATCCGAATCCAATATCCGAAATTTGCAATTTAAAGTCGGATCGGATATTAACGGATTCGAATACCTTAATATCCGAATTCGTATCCGAAAATGGATAATATCCGAAAAATATTCGGATATCCGAATTCGATATCCAAAATTTCGAAAAATATCCGAAAGTTCGGATACGAAATCGGATCGGATTCGAATTTTTGACTATCCATTGATAGGTCTACTCAAAGGTTCCTAACATCTTCTCCCTATCTTCTTCCTGTAGCCGCTTCATCACAAGCTTGTGTAACTTATAGACGTCACGAAGAATCTTATTTCATGATTCCGTCTGATAAGAAAAACAAGTACCAAATTGTGTTTGGTCTGGCTAGAAATATTCCTGTTATTCAGACAGATGATCTGAGAGATAAAGATAAAGGAAAAATTTGAATTGACAAATATAGTCAACAATCTCTCAAGATTATCCAGAATATGGGATATGATTTAAAAACTATACAGGGTCTCAATCAAGACAAGGGTAGACGGTTACCCTTATGTGGAGATCCATTCTACCAGAAAACTCGATATGGGTTGGGATATGATCCGTCCCACATGTTTAATGAAGATATACAAGAAGAATTTTCTTCCAGTTCTTAACAATCTTCAGATTCGGAAGAAATCTGATTCATCGAATCGGATACACCCCACATGTGCAAGGAAGATATGGAAGAAGAATGTTCTTCCAGTTTTTTACAATCCTCATATTCTGAGAGAGACTATTATGATGAATCTGAGTGTATATTCTCAGTTAACATGGTTTAAACTGACGGTGAATCGGAACCATTTGAGAATGACCCTTGGACACAACAAATGGACACTGAATGGGAGCTTCGTTTTGAACAACGACAGCCACCTACAGAGGATAAAATTATCCAGATTGATGTCGGAGACGGAACTACATCCAAGCCGATATTCATCAGTAAAAATCTTTCTGAATATGAAAAGGAAGAGTTGATACAGCTGATTAAAGAATATATCGATATCTTTGCATAGAGTTATGAGGATATGTCGGGTTTAGATCCTAAAGTAGCTACTCATAAACTCAATATTCTTCCTAATGCCAAGCCTGTGAAACAACAGCAGCGACATTTTCGACCAGATATGATGGATGCAATTGAAGCAGAAGTCAAAAAGCTGATCACATGTGGCTTTGTTCGTGAAAAAACAACACCCATATTGGGTTGCCAACATTGTTCCTGTTATAAAAAAGAATCGAAAAGTCCGAGTTTGCATAGATTTTGGAATCTTAATGCAGCTTGTCCAAAGGACGAATTTCCACTTCTGATTACCGATATCATGATAGACAATACATGTGGTTTTGAATGCATGTCTTTCATGGACGGATTTTTAGGATACAATCAAATTAAGATGCATCCAGGAGATGAAAAGCATACTGCTTTTTGTACACCCCTTTGGGTTTACTGCTATACAGTTATGCCATTTGGTCTAAAAATGCCGATGCTACGTATCAACAGGCCATGAGCAGCATCTTTTAAGAACATCTATAAAAATAGTTGAATGTTATGTAGATGTTATTGCTGTCAAGAGTCGATCAAAAGATGATCACATTCAAGACTTGAAGACAGTATTTGGGTTGATGTGCCAGCATCAACTGAAGATGAACCCTACTAAGTCTTTCTTAGGGGTTTCCAGTGGCAAGTTTTTGGGATTTGTCATTACTTCACAAGGTATCCATGTTGATCCTGATAAAATTAAAGCAATTCTTGAAATGCGTCCTCCACGCAATTTGAAAGAACTCTGCGGCTTCCAAGGTCGTATTGCTTATATCTGGAGATTTATATCCAATCTTTCTGGGAGATGTCAACCTTTCTTCCGTCTATTAAAGAAAGGTGTATCGTTTGTCTGGGATGAAGCATGTCAGAAAGCCTTCAATGACATCAAACAATACCTTACAAATCCACCTATTTTGGTACCCCCAGTGGTGGGAAGACCATTTTTGCTATATGACCGAGCCTTAGATCATTTCCTTGGTGCTCTTCTGTCACAGAAAAGTGATATGGGACATGAACATACAATTTATATCTTAGCCGGATGATGGTCAGAGCTGAACACAGGTACACTCCTGTGGAGAAAGAATGTCTGGCCTTAGTTTTTGCTGTTCAAAAGACACGACATTATGTGTCAGGACAGACTATTCATGTCATTTCCAGAATAAATCCTATTCGGGTGTTGATGAAAAAACCAAAAATACTCAACTCCAGGTTAGCCACCTGGGCGATGTTGCTCACTCCTTATGATATGGTCTATGTACCTCAAAAATCAGTGAAGGGTCAAGCATTAGCTGATTTATTAGCAGCTCACCCTATACCTGAAACATCGAAGCTACATGAGGACATTCCAGATGAAGTTGTGGATTGCAACATGAGTTTGAAGGATGACATTTGGCAACTTTACTTTGATGGAGCATCACGGGTTGGACCTAAATGCAATACTGTCTCTGGAGTATGCATCGTCCTAGTTTCTCCTGACAAAATGGTCATATACCGTGCTTATTCTCTTAATGAGCCATGCTCCAACAATGTGGCAGAATATAATGCTTTGCTGATTAGTCTCCAAGTAGCAAAATAATTGGACATCGAGTTCCTGGAAGCTTATGGAGATTCTTAACTGATTGTTAATCAGGGTTAGAGGGACATATGAAGTTAGGAATCCTGACCTCATCCCTTATCATCAAGTGGTGATCGAATTGGTCCTTTCATTTAAAGGATTCTTTATCGAGTTCGTACCACGTTCTCAAAATTTGGAAGCTAATGCTCTTGCTAGCTTAGCCACAGACTTAGTTGTTCTAATTAGAAGACAAAATACCATAACTTTGTTAGATCGAGATTTATTCTATGTCAAGAATAATTTGCATATCGAGCATAGTTATACTACAGAATTAAGCTCTTAACAAAGGGATTGGAGAAGTCCATTCATTGATTATACGGTTCATAAAATTTTACCTGAAGATCCAAAAGAAGGTACATCAATCAAGAGATGATCATTTCGATTCTATTATGATTCTTCCTTACATATGTTATATCATCGTTCTTATGACGGACTTTTACTACGTTGTCTCTCTGAGAGTGAAGCTAAACAAACACTCCGTGAAGCTCATGATGGTGTTTGCGGTGCTCATCAACCAGGTCCAAAATTACAGGACCGTATTCGAAGAATGGATATTATTGGCATCCATGATAGCAGACGCTGTAGATTTTGCTAGACGATGTAAAGCATATCAGATTTATGCTGATTTTATTCACCAACCATCTGAATTCCTACATCCTACAGCAGCTTCTTGGACTTTCGAAGCATGGACATAGATATTATTGGTCTGATTAATCCTTCTTCTGTCAAAGTATATCGGTTTATATTGGCTATAACTGATTATTTCTCTAAATGGGTGGATGTTATTCCCCTTGTTGAAGTAAAAACATCAAATGTGGTTAGTTTCATCAAACACCATGTCATTTATCGCTTTGGGATTCCCCGATGGATAATTCATAACAATGGACCACAATTTGCCAGTCGGGCATTTTATCGATTCTGTGACAAGAATCGGATCCAAAATTTGGCTTCTACGGCCTATAATCCAGCTGCTAATGGTTTGGCTGAAGCTTTCAACAAGACAATCATTAAACTTTTCAAAAAGTTTGTCTCTTCTAATAAACATGATTAGAATGAGAAACTTGGAGAATGTTTATGGGCTTACCGAACAACAGTCCGAACTCCTACTGGTTTTACACTATTTTACTGGTTTATGGATGTGAGGTTGTTCTTCCACTAAAAATTCAGATTCCATCTTTTAGAATAGCCATTGCTAATATGCTAACTACAGAGAACAATGATTGCTTACGACTCCAAGAACTTGAAGGATTGGACGAGAAGTGTTTTCACAACAGCACATTGAGCTATATCAAGCCCGTATATCTCGAACTTTCAATCGTAAAGTTAAAGAGAGGGTATTCAAAGTCGGTGAGCTAGTTCTAGCTGTTTGAAGATCGATGGTGTTGACTCATAAGAGCAAAGGGAAATTCCAAACAAAATGGGAAGGTCCCTATGTAGTCGAGTCAGTATTCTCCAATGGTGCCTATAGGTTGTCTAAACCTAATGGAAATTTGCTTATGATGCCAATCAATGGCAAATTCTTGAAGAAATATTATGTTTGAATTTCTTCTTTATTTCCCAGCCATCAATGTTTGGTTAAGCTGATCATTTGTCTTCCTAAAAGAAAATTTTGATCTTCTGTCTTACCAGCTGATTAAAAAAATAGAAAGAGATTTATTATTTATCATGTTCTCATGACCTCTGAATAATATTAAGTCTACTTTTTTTTCTATCTATCATGTCCTTTTTGGCCTCTGAATAGATATTAATCTATTTTTCTTTGAGTTGTTACGATCTGTCATGTTCATATTACCTCTGATAGTATCATGCACTCTAAACAGAAAAAGCGATTCATTATCTATCATGTCCATATTACCTCTGGATAGATATAATTTATTGAGTTTAGAAGTCTTGTCATTTCCATATTACCTCTGATAAGTATTTTCTATCTCATAACTATTGTTTAATTACAAAATAAATGATAGGGTCACAAAACAAATATTTTGATTCATTTTGTAAACATTACAGAATGAAAAAAAGATACAAGGTTACAAAAATTCTTTATTTTGCCTAAGGCAGAGCAGACACAATCTTCAAGAAGTTTTTGTAGCTCCGCTAGGCATTTTTCACGGGAGCTCAATACATTCTTAGTAGCTATGGAACGTCGAGCCTCAGGAGTACAGATGTAAGAAAGTCCAGCAAAAGTGACTTTCATCTTGTCCTTGGCTTCGTCAAGGGTTTTGAGGGTAGCCTCTGCTCCAAAGACTTGTTCCTCCAAATTGAGCTCTGAGTTAACTACTGGTCCCGAGCTGTGATCATCTATTCCCTCTCTGCCTTCAAGCGAACCAGCTCAGCCTCATTCTCGAATTTTATTATTTTATTGATAAATTCTCATATTCGAGGTTTTATAGGCTTCCCTCTGGCTATCTAGCTGGGGCTTTCCTTCTGCCAAAAAAGATTTTTCTTTGGCAACCTTTATACTGTACTCATGGAGGGCTTCATTGAAAGTCGTCTTTCGAGCGAGGTATTCAGCTGATAAAGCGTCATACTCCTCTTGGATGAGACTTTCAGTAGTTTCACTCGACAGCTTCAAATATTCCTTGATGGGCTATTCAAGTCCCTCCATGACTTTCTCCAATGCCGCTGCTCTCGCTGCATCATTAAACATGGCGACATTTCTGATTGTAAGAGAGATAGACGCCTTCAAGCTTTCATTATTGAGGCCCTTATTCAGGATCATCTTGATTAAAGCCGCTAGATTCTTGTAAAAAGTCTCAGTATGAATCTCAACTAAGAGATTCATTTCTGTACTCGAGCTCGGCGTTGCGGCGATGTCTATCAAATCTCTCATTTGAAGACTAGGAGCATATGTTGCCTTGGCAGCAGGCTGAGATGAAGACATTATTGTCACTGCTACCATGGCCAACTGATCCCAGGAGCTTCAGGGAAAGTATCTTCAGCATTTGTTACTCCAGCCGGTTCTGGAGTCGAAACTACGTGAGTTTCGGTGGCGGCGATTAGTGTGGATGGAATGGTCGTTGTGGCAGCTGACTCCTGCTCAGGCATTGTCTTTTCAGGAACTTGTACTAGATCGGTAGCAATAGACGAGGATGCTATTACAACTTCTCCAGCTTCAGTTGATGACTTGAGTATGCCTTCATCACCTTCTTCAGCTACTGGCTCTACAGAATCTTTAAGTATTTCAGTTGTAGTAAGTCCTTCTACAACTGATTCTTTATTGAAGTTTAATTCTTCCTCAGTAGCCTCTTCATTATCTATAGTAGCTTCTATTGCAGTATGTTCTTTATCCTTGCCTTCAGCAGGAGAGGACAATTCTGGTTGAGTCTTTACCTCTGACTCTTGTTGTACCTCCATAGATTGAAGGCATTCTTCTTGAGCATCTTCTTCTTCTGAAGAAGACTCCTCTTCCTCAGATTCAGCATTTTCCTCATAAATGTCTTCTTGAGGAGGAGGAGGAGTCACAAGCTTTGATGTGATGATAACACCTGCAAAAAATTAAACAAAATACGTTAATATACAAAAATCATCATTTGCATGGATTTTGTATAAATTATATTTACCTGGAGTAGGTGTAGAACGTGCCAGGTATGCGTCATAATCCCCATCACAGTCCTCATCGTCAAAGTTAATAGCTGGTTCATCCGATGGGATGGGCTCTTGATCAACAGTATGTACTGGAATGACATCCTCAACAACTTGTGCCTTTTGTGGCAAAGTCAATAAAGTGCTGAGCTGAGACATCCCGGAGATAGGACCATCACCGCTTCCATTGACGCTGCTGGTTGGGAGACCGAAGACCCTTCTCCAAGATGGGCCGAAGAAGATGCAACATATTGTGGCTCCTCGACTGGAATATCAATTTCTGGGGTAATAGCTCTTGGTCGAGAAGGCCCTTTGGTGGTAACCTTCTTCTTCTTTTCAGGGGTCTTCTCTAGAAGAGTAGCAGCTGCACCTTGTTTTCATTTCTGGGTCTTGCCAATAAAATAGGTTCTGCAGCTTTTTCCCCCATTCCCATTGGATTACTTCCAGATATGTATCTGGAACAGCAGCGTCATCAGGGATGTCTGATTGCACCCTGACTGGCTTTTCAATATTTCTTTCCTTAGGCCATCTTAGACTACCTCTCAGGTTGTAGCCATGGGCGAAGGAACGGATAGAAGCGTAAAAGCGAGCATACGTATGAAGTATACGTAGCTCGATAGTTCTGGTGGCAGTCGATATTCGAAATTTGGCACCGGTACAGGCAGTGCTAAAATATCTCCAGCCTCTTGCATCATCAATCAGTTTCCCATAATGACGGAAACTGGTGGAAGGATTGCCAACATAAAGTTGGTCATATCCGAACTGGCGAGCGAACCGACTCGGTAGATACGGTTCAAACGCACAGATGTCTTAATTTCTGTACAACAGATGGAAAGGTCTGATGTACTGTAATCATCTGAAAATTGGCACAGACAGTAAAGTTCTTCCTTCAACTTCATCTTCAAATTGAATGTCGAAGCAGTCGGTTAGAACTTGTGGCCGGGTATAGAAAAAGTTTCAACCATAAGAGTAATTCTATACTGCTCTGGTATATGCTACTATCGTGGCAGTCTATGTGGCTTTGCTGAACTTCTGGAGGAAGACCTCTGCAACATCTCCCGGGCCTGGTAGCAACAAATTGCAGTTATGGTGCAACAGCCAGCCCATCAAGTAAGTATAGGACATTTCTACCCTAGGAAATACGTTCCGATGAAGAGTATTATTGATTAGCTCCTCGCCAAAAGTCCTCAAACCTGTGTTCATTCGGCACACCATTGCCGACAGCAGGTTGATTTGATTTTAAACACCAAACGTACCGCTGGCCATAGCATATTTCGGTAGATTCTATCCACTGTACCGGTCTCCGATACAATCCATCTCCTCAAACATGGAGATAGGAAGCCTGCCAGCAAGGCTTTCTTGGAGATCTTCTGGCTGCCATATCTGAGGAAGCTCAAGGCTTCGGTTCCGGCAGAGAACTCTCCAGTCTTGGTGGACAAATATTTGTCTGGAAATTTGTAGCCAACCATCATATCCCGTATTTTATCTGCAGGGATTGTTGAACCAGCGTTGAGGGTGGGAGCCTTATTCTCCTGAAATCTTTCTTTATCATCTTTGGATATCTTATCCTTATGGTAAAAGAGATATGATGTCCACTTGTTGATGTACGCCAGATGAAAACCACTTTCATGCATGGTTGTGCAGATCATGTAATGGCACATCAACTCTTCATATACTTCAACCAATTGAGAGTTTTCTTCCTGATTTCAGCAAGTTCCTAGTTGGAGGAAACATATTCTTCATATGGGGCTTCCCCTATTGGCAACTTTGAGATGAATTGCATCTCGTGGAGTGCGAGACCCATTTCACCTTTTGGGGTCGGGAAGGTTCCTGTTAAACTGATATATATCTCCATCAGGGCCATGAACAAGTTACTGTTCGGTGGTATACCCTGACTAGTGGAGGCCACTACTTCATACAGACCGATGGCTTCCAAATCTGTCTTGAAGTTCTTTATGATCCAAACACTAATTTGGATCCAGTTCTGGTTAAATGAAGTCAACCATCCCGGTAGCCTAGGATTTGTTTGGGGATATAATACCGCATCCCTTATGAACTTGTTGATGAACATCTGGGTCTGCACCGGTTGGATTAAAGCCGAATCTTCACTCGAAGTAAATCCAGGCAAGAGACCAGAGAAAGGGACGACACCGCCATTGGGAACACTGACGTGATACCCTATATCATTAGCACTATCCCTCTTGAAGATGATTCTACCTGGCCTTCCATGACTGCTGGGAGTCAGATTCCACAGCATCTGTCGGGGATGGGTGGCATGGATAAATATAGACAGTGGATATTCTCTATCCATGTCGGGGAGATACATTGCTCTATCTCCAAACTTGAACACCCAGACTCTTTCTTGGGGTGTGTTTGTGACTTGAAGTCTATTGCATCCCTGAATAAGAAAGCTGGCTTTGCAAATTGTTGGCCATCCAGCAAGGTCAACAGTTCTCTATTTATCATGGATAGTAGCATTCTGTCCCCTTGAGCAGATATCAGCTGTCGTCTCTTGCAGGATATTCTGGATTTGACTGGGGAAATTCCATATGGGACAGGTCCTCTAAATAATTCGAGCCCACCATACCAGCTGATGAGCCAAATACTTCTGCAAATGGGTGAATTTGCAAATCCACTGCCAAAAGAGAAAGAAAAATCAAGTTAGTAAAAATCTAATTTGAAATTTTTACGCAGATAATTTGGTCTAAAGTTTTATGCATAACGATTAAAGACTCTGACTATACAAACTTTACGCTTATAAAGTTGATAAAACTTTAAAGTGTACAAGTTTGGTTTTTTACGCAAAGTCTTACTGGTTGAATTTACGCGACATGTGTTGACATAGCGTATTTTGAATTTTGCTGCTGACACATATTAATGTGAGCGTATTTAAACTTTACGCTGGCATGTGTTGACATGAGGTAACTTGAATTTTATGCTGGCACGTGTGACATGAGGTATTCTAATTTTTATGCTGGCACATTGATGTGGTGTATTTTGATATTTATGCTGGCACGTATAGACGTGGGCGTATTTCTTAATTTTACGCTGGCACGTATAGACGTGGGCGTATTTTCTTAATTTTACTGGCACGTATAAACGTGGGCGTATTTTCTTAATTTTACCCTGGCACGTATAACGTGGGCGTATTAATTATCTCAGTTCTACGCTGACACGTATAACGTGGGCGTGAAGAGATAAACTCGGATTTTCTTCTCCGATGAACTCGTGGCCGAAGTTCAGTTCTTTATCCTTCATTGCCGGAGCCACGGCGGGGTTTCTCTGTTACGACATCGTTGATGATGGGACAGGGTTTTCGTGCGGTCAGCCGATGATGAATCGACGACAGGCTTCTTGCCCTTGCTGTCGGCGGCGGACTTCTTGGGAGCCATCGGATCGAAAGCAAGAGTATGAAGGAGGAAGAAGAGTAAGAGAGATCGAGATTACGGAAGACAAGTAAAGTTTTATCTCTTCGAAGAGTTCTATTTATTAGAGAATTTTTGAATCGGTTCAAATTCCCGATTTTATGATGACTGTTAGATATCACAACTTCTACGCGGATGACCGTTGGATATCCCGAATTCTACGCTGACTGTTGAAATCTCGAATTTTACATTTCTGTTCAAAGTATTTCAAATGTTGAAAATAATTTAAAAACTTGAAGGGGGTCTTGTAGGAGCGTAAAAAGTGCTTCATGGACTTAATCAAAGAAGTTGAGAACTTTACGCTAGCTATTCTCTACGCGAGCAATTCTTTACGTTAGCTATTCTCTACGCTAGCTATTCTTTACGCTAGCTACTCTCTACGCGAGCTATTTTACGCGAGAGTTATCCTCCAACTTTACGCCAGGGACTGGCTGTCAGACTGCATTTATTGTGCCTAATTTTAATCTAACAGCAGGATTTTCTGACAAGAACAGTGCACAGAAGCCGATAGGATTTACACTAAACCCAATATTGTCATTTAGTGTGCAGAATGGGCAACTTTACGCTCAATAAAATGTTTCTTTTACGCACTATATATTCGAGCTTTTACTCTCAAGGCTATTGTGTGTGTAAAGTTTATTTGAGCTAATTTTACGCTCAAGGCTTTTTAGCCACTTTACGCTAGAAGTCTATTTTGAGCTATTTTACGCCCAGTCTGCTTTTACGCAGGGAGTATATTTTGGGTTATTTTTACGCTCGAGCTTTCCTGACTACATGAGAACGTGGTTTGCTTACGTGGCTTTTATGCCACACTTATCGAGGAACGTGTGTACGTGTTCTCCCTATTTTGTTGAAGAAGTGGGACGTGTCACCATGCGTAGAGATCAAAACTCTACATGGGACACTTGTAAACGTGCGTAGAGGATAATTTACATCGTAGGTGACAGTTACTCGCGTAGAGACCCATTTTTGTTGCTTTTTACGCACAAAGGGTTAAGTCTATAGATAGACTTATTTTCAACACAGACAATATCAAGAGATCAATAGAGAGACAGGAGAGGAGATTCTGAGAAAACTCATACTTCCAGAGTGATATTCCCAGAAGCATTTCTTCAATTTTTTCTCAAGAACAGGGTGAAGCAAAGCAAGAAAGCATTCGACTGTGCCATCAATGCCGTTGCTCGATACCTTTCCGGTGACTTAGTTCTTTCGATTGTTCATCTTCTTCAAGCAATTTTCTTCATCATCATCGTATGGTCCAAGGAACAAAGTGATCGCTCTCAGATCAGACTTCCATAGCAATACTTCCCAGAACAATTTGTACTTTTTCTCGTTTTCTTTCAAAAGCCAATTTTAGGCATTTTGTTAAGTGAAACAATTGGTACTCAATCACATATTAGGAACTCTTGATAGATTCCAGGGACAACCCTTGAAAATCTTACTTTGAAACTCTTTTGAGTCCACTCCCACTTGCTTTTGCTCGTCCTAATTTTGAAACATCTGTCCGTTATCGAACCCTATTCTTGCATTGGAATGAGTTTTATGGACCCCAGAGAGAACTAGGAAGTAGAAGTTGAAATTATATACCATTTAGGTTGAGAAGAGAACATATTTAGCTAATCTTATATATAAAGGTTGAGATTTGTTTTAGATTATATTCAAGGAATTTTGAATTTTGACCAAGATAGTACCTTTGGGACAATACCCGGATAATCTCATGCTAAACTCTATCTCGAAATCTGTTTTTGCTTGTTTTTATTTACTCATCCTTAAGTCGTTGTTGAATTTGATTCCTGGTGTTCGTTGTTGACTTTGATTTTGTATTGAGATAAATTTATGGATAGAATTAAGGTATATTCTGATAAACAAAATTGATGAGGACAGTGAGAAAGGTAAATGTCTGCTTTAGTTATGGAGTCTAGAATTTATCGCAGCCATACTAGCTGGTACAAAAAAATAGAGACTGATTTGGGATATACTTATCTTAATTATAGAATTTAGATTTTCTTGCAGCCATGCTGGTTGACGTGGTAAAAATTCTAGATAACATGAATATAGAGTATTATCTTAGTTATGGTCTCTATCATTTACTGTAGCTATGCTTACTGGCGTGGCAAAAATTTTGACAACATGATTTCAGGAAGACGTGTATGGTTATCAGATCATATCTTAAATTGGTTTACTTCATTATGACCAGATGAGCAAGAACAAATTTATATTATTATTACTTTATCTCACCATTATTTTTTTGTCTTACCATTATTTCTTCGTCTTAATTAACTCTGTTCTAATTACATCGATCAACTATCTCGTACCTACTTCTGTCAGCTACGCTTTGAAATCTTTTTGAAATTCTCATCTCCCTTTACTTGGAAAAGGATGAGGAAGTAGCATAAATCATCTAGCTCGAAAGGATGTAATTATCATCAATGGTGATATTGGTAGAAGTATAGAGCATTCGAATTAAGATAGAATTAGTGGAAGAAAATATGACCGAGATTAGAGACAAGAAGAGACTAGCAGTATCAGTTTGGAAATGATTACACTAGAGAGTTATTTTGGGTATTAGGATATTTGAGGTCGAATTGTTTTGAGAACCGAAATATTTTTAGGTTACTGATTCTTGAGATATTTCATATTTGAATTAAGGCTATGATACCAATCTAGGAATTTAAATAATGGAGAAAATATTTTAACCGCATACGGTGATGATACGAAATTAAACAAAGATTGGTGAGAGAATGACTAAGAACAGGAAGAACACAAAAATTTTGAATTAAAGGGAACTCTAAGGGATTTTCTAAGAATTCTAAATTTAGTAAGGATAATGCTTGACGGTGTAATATTTTGTGAAGGCTAATTTTTATAATAAAGGATAAATTTTATATAGTAGTAGTAACATTAGACTTGAGCAATACAAGATTATCAATTGGAACAATGATTGAGGATTTATAATCCTTGATTCCGGAATTTCGGATCCAGGTTAAAGACAAGACGAAGGAATTTGAACTTCAGAATGACTAAGTGGATAATGAACTGCAAAATCAAGGAGAGTAGAAAAATGAGGAGTTCTAACAAGAGCATGCTTCATAGGAAGTGTCTTTGGAATTAAGGTCAAGCCTGTGGCATTTATGAAAGGGTTTAATCTTTATGACAGAAGGTTATAATTCTTGGTAGTAGTCATACAGGGGTTGATTTTCAAAATTGAAGGTCATGATCGGGTAGTGGTATGCCTAGGCTTATGAGATAAAGGTATCATTAGCAAATGACGAATAATTTTGGCAGTAGAATAAGCAGAGTGAGATGATTACCTTGACTCCCTATAAAATCTTGCCTTTTGTAACGCCATAGTCCCCAAATACTTAGGACTAAGTACGTAGACATGCATGCTGCATACATACAAAGTATACTCCAATATGTGGAATTCTCGTATGTATACAAAAGCTGTAAAAGGCAGTAATCCATGACAAATAATCTCACCCACAATAAGAAAATAACTATGTAATAAAAACCAACTCTAAATTTATCAGTTGTACAAAAGTCGGGCGGAGACAGATCCACTACCAACCATTTAAATGAGAAGAACAATACAAGAAAATAATGGATACAAATAGGAATGGATGATCCAAGAGCAAGCCTCCTCGATAGGAAGAGAAGACCACAATCTTGGCTAGAGCACCTGCGAAAAGACATGAAAGTACACACCTGGAGAGATCACTAGGTCCTCAGTAGAACGTAATAAGATACATAAAGAACATGCCATATAAACTGTGATATATAAAATAAATAAAAGAAAAGATGCATGCAATAAAGTGCCTACCAGTTTTATAAGGATAATGTAGTTAAAAACAAACCTTTGACGCATGGGCACTCTGGCTACAGGTACAGAAAACTCTTGTATGGTCCTACCAGGATACCAGGGACCTCAAAGCATAACATTCATCGAATATCAGAGGCCAGCAAGATCAGGAATTGGAAAGCGCATACGTGGCCCATACGTTAAGAAACTGTCCTCCCCATCCAATGCCTAGTAGGGTCAAATCCATGTCCCATAGGAACCTCTAGTAACTGCCAAGTCTACTATCATGCAATTTTATTGGCAGTTTACTCCTACCCGTCGTACGTCTCAGACGTATCGGTGGCCAGCCGACTATGCGAGTACGTGTCCTATGTGTGACTCACAACACGTGATAAAGCATGGGTCAAGGCCGTACGAGATATACCAATACCTCATCATCAATGGGTGGTCACTTGGCTATGTCAATGCAAGAGAATAAAACCAAAAGTAGTAAAACGACCGATGGAGTCGCTTGCACACAAGTGTGACTTGGACGCACAGTGATATATAATACTAACAATTGTTAAGTAATGCTGAATATAAATAACCAAAAATAAGAATAAGTAAATCACAGAGTAAGGCGGCAAGGTATCTTGCCTAGCAGCGCAGGAATAACAACTCCAAGCAATCAATCACGTCAGTAAGAAATCTCAAAATCCACGAACGGCTCTGGATGCTGAAACAAACATCAAGAATATTGTCAGTATAAAAGATATATCTAGGAAATGCCTGTCCAAAAGTCTAATTCAGGAACAGGGGCAAAATTATATTTTTGGGTCAAAACGATGTCCGCTATTTGATCCATTTTGCACCGAAACGTGTGCTAATGTCTATGGTCTCTAAAGTCATCAAACTACATATCTACGGGTCTGGTTTGAGGAGACAAACCAATCTGTATGTCCAAAGTTGGATTCTGACAGGCCGTGTACAATTTTGCACATTGGATCGGATCGCGGGCCCACCAAATAGGCGTTCCGGTCGACCTTCTCAGAATCGGACAAAACTTGGAATATAGGACCCAAAAAATGATATGGTCCTAATGGTGCAAGTTTTGTCTCGATTTGACGAACGTGCATAACGTAATTAAGAAATTTTTAAAGAAACTGATACGGTAAATTTTGACGAATACGTATCAAATTTGTCGTGCACACACAATCAATTTGAATTCCGTCAAAGCCTACACATCCACGAAGTTGATACACGCCTTTTGATGCTTTCGGTTTGCAGCCACATTGCCCGGTTTGTCGGGGCGCACGCCGTATCAAAGAATTTTTCTAAAATTTTACAGTTTTAAAAACAATTTTTTACCAATTTTTTGAAGCGAATAACTTCCTACATGCTGGACTAATGATGAATCTACAAAAGGGGTTTTCATATCCTATATATTGTCTTTAACTGTTCAAAATTGGTTTTCAAAAATACTTAATGATTGGTTCAGAAATTCCCTTCCAAGTTAGGGGTTTGGGCTGTCATTATGCCATGTTTCTTAGCAATTTTTTGACAACTTTGTGTCAATTTTTTTATCGAAACAGAATCAGTTCGATACGAACTAATTAGATGGGTTCCTAGATGGTTATGTAGTCTGTTTATAGGATTTTACATATTCAAAAATGATTGACTACAAAGGAAGAAAAGGGGGTCGATACATTGGTACCTTACTACCGTTGCTGCTGCTTGTGTGGTTGTTGCAGCGGGTTTTGAGCATCTCCGGCATCGCCGTGGCCGGCCGACAGTGGTACAGGGCCGCGAGGGGTGGCTGCTTGGAGTTAGGATTTAGGTTTTGTGAGGTTTTTGTGAAGGGTTCTCTTCTCTCTCTGTTCTATATATAAAGAGGGGGCTGCTCTCGGTTAGATCAGCCTATGGCCTGGTGAACAGTACCCACGGGTATTGTTCACTAGTATATATATATATATATATATATATATATATATATATATAAAGGGTTCCCTTCTCTCTCTGTTCTATATATAAAGAGGGGGGCGTGCTCTCGGTTAGATCAGCCTATGGCCTGGTGAACAGTACCCACGGGTATTGTTCACTAGTATATATATATATATATATATATATATATATATATATATATATATATATATATATATATATATATATATATATATATATATCCTTTAAAACCATACATAGTATTTTTACTTAATAATTCAAAATAAATTCTAATTAAAATATAATTAACTATATTTTAAATAAAACTATACATAGGATTTTATTTAATCAAATCAATATATATTCTATTTAAAATCTAATTAAATATATTTTTCCTTCTAAGAATCTAAAATAAGTTCTACTATAAGTGAACATTATATATACAAATATTGATCATTTGGAGAACATATATACAATTTATAATATTTAATATTTAATAAAATCGTAACTAGATTCACCATGTACAAAAGCTTGTCCATTACAAATGAAATAATAAATAAATATTTATATATATCTATATATGGAAATACATATATGCTTATAATTGCCAAAATTTCCAAATAAAATTATAAAAAATTTCTAGCACTAAAAATCGTTCCAATATATTTGGTAAAATAACTTGTAATAAAATTCTTAAAATAATATCAACCAGTTAGAAACTCGTAAATTAAATTTCAACGATGTTTAGTAATTAGAAAAATGAAAAATAATATTTAAAATTTGAATAATAACAAATAAAGTATGGAGGTTTACATCCTACCCAACTTATAAAAATTTTGTCCTCGAAATTAAAATAAAACTTAATATATAAAAATATAAAATAATAAGCATTAATGCAAGGAAGGGCAGGTACATCATATCGTAACTCGGCTTTCATAATGATAGAGGAGGAGGTTATCACAGGAACCAAATTTGACGTCATATTCTATAAGATAGGATATTTTTGGTTCAAGGCCCTACCCAACTTATAGAAGTTGGTTAACCGTATAATCGTCATTACAAAATTTCTTGGAAGGGGCAGTTTCTAAGAAGAGGCACGTGGATATTGGACACTTCTGCCCGCACTCACGAATTTTATGCGAGCCTAGATATGGTCATGGCGTTCTTGATCTTTATCCACTCTAAGAAAGTTACTACAATCAAACATTGCCACTCTAGAGGTCAAGCTTCTAACGAGCTGGTAGGTACCTCTAGTTTGAATATACTAAGGTGTGTCGGTTCAGAAGGATTTATTTCTTCGTCTAACATAGAAAACTAAGAAGTGAGTTTGAAGAACTGATGGAAAGAAGAATTTATGGCCAAGTGATGAGAATCTATGATAATTAAAGACCCCATGCTACAGAATATGATTAGGTAAGTGTTTAGAATCTTTAAGTCATAATGACTAGTGTATGCGGGATCGATGTTTTGGTGTTGTGTAGAAGGCATGTGCTTGCTAGGGTGAAATGCTTAATTCATGTGTGTGATGCATCTTGCATGGATTATTTTAGTTTAGTTAAGGGAATGGGTCGGTATTTGCATGGTTAAAATCAAATGGGACGAAAAGGGACATCTATGGTTTGCTCTAAGGAAACTTGTTATACATGTGGTGTAATTGAAATGGAGCACAAGATGGTGCGTTTGTGCGAGGCATGTATGTTATATGTATAGCTTGACTGGTCTAGTTCGTGAGTGTGAACCATATTGGAAGAAAATGCTAGTGTTGTGCTCCAAATATATCAGTCACGGTAGAGGGTATCAATTAATACGGTATACAGTTGGACGTTATGAACCACTAGATTTTTAGCCTAAGTGGAATCGATCTACCTCAATCATCTGCTAATTCAAGAGCCTTACTTTCTAAAGTGGCTTTCATATTCCCTAAGGAAATTACTTTCTCGAAATTGTAACTAAATTACGAATTTATGATAGGACTGAATTTTGAAGAGCAAAGGCTACGACCTTTTTATCCTTATTATCTAAATGTTCGAGTGAAGGAAGATAAATGTAATATGAAAACTGTTACATATTTTTCAAACAATTGGAAGAACAGTTACATTTGGAATCTAATTCTAAGAGGTAGTGTCCACTAGATTTAATGTTCGAAGCAGCTTATGAAGATTTGGTTATTCGGGGAACGTGCAGTAATAGGGCTTCTAAGTAGGCCAAACTCCAAGAAGATGTATAAGGCTATAAGGTTCTGTAGTCATGGACTCTATAAGAAGTCTAGATATTACTTACTTAACATTGCCTATAGGTTGACTATGTTTCATCAAGGCAGTAGGAAAGGTCTTGGCCATGTATAGCCGAAAACAAGTTGGTACTACGGGGTTCCATTCATCTCATAACATGGGTTACTAAGAGACACAGTTAAGGAGTTTATGGAAGGATAACTAGTGGACCAAGAGGTTGGGACCACATAATAGATGGAAGGATCTATTTCATCCAGTTTGGTTTTTATAGCCCCAATATGGTGATATGCAAGGATAGATTTAGCTGGATCTTAATGGATTCCCTAATTGGGCGTTGATCTTTGATTTAATGAATCTAGATTACAATTTATATTGACTGGACGAGATGCTATGAAATCAATCCGAGCCATCCGTAGTAGGTTGGGGTAATCTTATAGGTTCCAAGTCAAGTGGTCGGACAAATTTTCCAGCCGGATTGGTTAACAATGTTCCTAAAGTCTGAGAATACGCCTTCTGTGACTTTTGTACAATAAGACTCAATTGAGTGGCACACTAGTGGCATATGCGTAGTGAGCTTTGAGTATATCACAACCATGTATTTGGTCAAAAAGATTTGAGTCGAAGTTAGATCTCTAACCGAAGTCCAAAAAGACAATGGTGTTATGGTAGGGGTTATACCTAGCCTTTTTGACTTGAAAGTCGCATTATAAAAATAGAGTACGAGGGGACATATTTTAGTGGGATATGATATGTCTAGATGAAGGTGAAGTCGTCTACGTCTTGCATATAAAATTTGTTGGAAGGTAACAACTGGTCTCGTGCTCCGAATATCAATATCACGGTAGGGGACATCAATAATCTAAATAGAAAGTGGGAGTTCATGAGTCACTAATTTACCATCCTATTGAGAACCTATTTACTTTATTCCATCTTAAGCTTAGTGAATCAAAATGTAGAAGGCTTACAATCTATTCACTCTAGTAACTAGGACATGGTTGTAGGAATAATGAGATTAGAAATATTTAATTTGCGACATCGTACCTTGACCTTTGATAATAATAAGGCACGATTTGATCAATAACGTGATATGGTAGTTATGAATTAGTTTTGAGGATCGTATCCCAATTTCTAATAAATTGAAATGATTGCGTACAACGATACATGAGTCGATAGAATATAAAGATCCACTCTTCTATAGTATATGAGAGTCTATCGATGGGGTAACGAACTCTAAAGCACGTCATATAAAGGATCTTCTAACGACTAAGTCATCAATTTCTATTCGTTCCAAGCCTGCCAGACTATGGTTATAAGGGTTTTAATGGTACGTATCGAATGAAGTGCTCATGCATTACTGTTGATAACTAGTATGACGGAGTATTATATTATAAATACTGGCTAAGCTAGTGAATGCATTGGTCTAATGTTAAGTCGGGTCTTAATAACAAAATTTGTATAACTAGAACGATACCAGTTGGATTCTAATCTCAAGATGGGTGTCTATCATAGTCATGGTAATGCTTGTCGTTACTTTGTCAATTCATCTTAAGTCTGAACTGTGGGCTTGGTCGGGTAAGGGTTGGCTAGTTACGCAAATCCAGAGAAATAATTTGAGACTCATAACAATTGATTCCTTGAGAAAATTTAGTCGCCTTGGTTGGTGTTTCGACCAAGGGTACGATTCTAATCATTATCAAATTCAAATGACTAGAAGCTCACGATAGTAGTTTTAGGGTCGAGGGAAGAACAAGTAATTCAAGGCAAGGTTGTAGCCACTTGGCTTGGCTGATGGTAGCTACAGTTGTGTATACAACTTCCATGGCCATAAGGGAATAATCCGGGTCTACTATTGTTTGTTTTTTCGGGATAGGGGATGGAAAACAATGGAGGGTTCGAGGGAGATGTCCTTGAATACAATACGATGTTCAAGGGCGATTGAGTAATTCTAAGGGAGTTGTCAAGACAGTTGCGGATGAGATACCTAGAGACATCTATCTCTCAATCCACGTGGGAGAATTATATGAAGAGCGAACCAAGTGCACCAAGGTTGATCAGACCATAATACACTGATTCTGATTAGACAATATGTTAGCAGGCGTCCCCAATAAACATATGTCTGGAACAAGCTTGATAAAAGAATAAGCTTGCAAAAAATAAGCTATAATAGCGGCGTTAGTAAAGATAGTTCCAAAATATAAGTACACTAGATAAGGATGAAAAAAAAACCTAGATAGTTCAAGTTTTTTGAGAATCTAAGCCTTGTCCGATATTCATGCATATACTGTCGTACTACTATCTTCTTGTCTAAAGTTTTGCTCAACCAAAAAGGGATATGAATCTCTAAGCTCTGTAGTCACGTTAATCCTCTTAGTATCCTTTTTAATGGTTTGCGTGGACAAAAGGAATGATACGTCATGCGGTATTCCATCCGGCTTACAAGTATTGAACTAGTAGGGTGATTTGAACGATATAACATATATACCTTAACACGAGTCATCTTTCTAACCTCTCTATCAAGCATGAAGGAGAAAAATAATATTTACAGTAGAAATGAATCAAGCAGAAAGAAATTAAGGTAGTCGGACGAGGAGATCATGCATGTGGTTGAGATAGCTAGATTCTAATCCTATATACAGGCTCACATCGGTACAGTAACGTAACCGAAGTGACAAACTGGACCTGCATGGGCCACCACAAAAACATGTAACGCCCAGTCCCAAAATAGTTAGGACTAAGTATGTAGACATGCCAGCTGCATACATACGAAGTATACTCCAATATGTGGAATCCTCGTATGTATACATAAGTTGTAAAATACAGTAATCCATGAAAACTAATCTCACCCACAATAAAAAATAACTTTATAATAAAAACCAACTCTGAATTTATCAGTTGTACAAAAGTTGGGCGAAGACAGATCCACTACCAACCATTTAAATGAGAAGAACAATACAAGGAAATGATGGATAAAAATAGCAATGGACGATCCCAGAGCAAGCCTCCTCGATAGAAAGAGAAGACCATGATCTTGGCTAGAGCACCTGTGAAAAGACAAAAAAGCACACACCTGGAGAGATCACCAGGTCCTCAGAGGGATGTAACAAGATACATAAAGAACATGCCATATAAATTATGATATATAAAATAAATAAAAGAAAAGGTGCATGCAATAGGGTGCCTACCAGTTCTACAGTGATAATGCAGTTAAGAACAAACATTTGACGCATTTGCACTTTGGCTACAGGTACAGAAAACTCAGGCATGGTCCCACCAGGATACCAAGGACCTCAAAGCATAACATTCATCGAATGTCAGAGGCCAGCATGATCAGGAATAGGAAAGTGCATAAGTGGCCCATACTTTAAGAAACTTTTCTCCCTACCCAATGCCTAGTAGGGTCACATCCATGTCCGATAGGAACTTCTAGTAATTGCCAAGTCTACTATCATGTAATTCTATTGGCAGTTTACTCATATCCGTCACTCGTCTCAGACGTATCGGTGGCCGGCCGACAACACGAGTATGTATCCTACGTGTGACTCATAACACGTGATAAAGCATGTGTCAAGGCCGTACGAGATATACCAATACCTCATCATCAATGGGTGGCCACTAGGCTAAGTCAATGCATGTAACGCCCCAGTCCCAAAATACGTAGGACTAGGTACATCGACATGCCAGCTGTATACATACGAAGTATACTCCAATATATGGAAACCTCGTATGAATACATAAGCTGTAAAATGCAGTAGAACCATAATAACTAAATCTCATCCACTAGATAAATAAATGATATAAAAGCAACTTTGAATTTGTCATGTATATAATCGTTGGGCGGAGACAAAGTCCACTACCAACTATCTCAAATAAAATGTACAAGAAGTGATCGATAAAATAATGAGATGAACCAAGCGCAATCGTCTTCGAAAGAATGGAGAAGATCACGACCTTGGCTAGAACACCTGCAAAATCAGAAGCACACACCTGGAGAGATTACCAGGTCCTGTGAGGGACGTAATAAGATACAGGAAGAACATGCCATATGAACTGAATATAAATGCACCATAAAATAAAGATAAAGTAAAAGTGTCCAAACCATAACACGGCTCAATATCCCATCATCGAAATAGTAGGCTACCCCTACAACCAAACAAGGACAAGGAGTAACTTACTATCCTGCGATGTGACATTTTTCTATGCCATGATTGGAACATGAATTTGCTAAGGTCTCCTAACCTTTTTAGTAGGCAATTTAGAAGACATATCGATGTATAGGCAGGTGCAGGCTAACTCCCCCAGGACAAGTAACAACTCACAACACGCACACGTCAAGTACCAATACTATCAGCCGGCATAACTCGAGGCTAGCGGCCCACGTGATCCATCATTCCACATAGCTCGAGGCTAGTGACCCTCGCGACTCGACTACCGTAGTACGCAGTTACTACAGCTTTTTGGATTTTGGGTAGCCCATATATTTAACTATCTTCTCCCTCCCAAGGATACTAACAAAAGATAGTTCGCTAAGACTAGGTCCATATGCATACAAAAGACAAGAAGAAAAAATAACTGAAGCAAAATAAAATGAACTAAAAATAGCAAGTAATGGATCCAACTGAAAACAGATAATAAATATACAATAAATAATTAAATAAAGATGCATCTAATTATAAACAGTAAATAGGGCAAGGTATTTGCCTGCGGGTGTTGCGAGAAGCAGCAAAATCCATCAATCAGAATCGTCAACACGAAAGTCAAAATCTACAAGAAGCTTCGGATGCTGAAATAAACATCAAGAACGAATTTGGAATAAAAGATATGCCTAGGAAACGACTGTCCAAAAGTCAAATTCTGGAACAGGGACAATTTCGTAATTTTGGGTCAAAACGATGTCCGCCGTTGGACCCTCTTTGCAACCGAAATACGTGTCAATATCTACGGTCTCTAAAGTCGTCAAACTACATGTCTACAGATTTTTTTTTTGATGAGAAGAACCCAACGGTATGTCCAATTTTGGATTCCGGTGGGCTGTGCACAAAATCGTCCGTTGAGTGGGATTGTGGGCCCGCCAAAATAGCGTCCCGATCAACGGTCTCAGAATCGGACCAAAATTGGCTCACAGGACCAAAAAATTATTTCGAGTCTAATGGCGCAAGTTTCATCACGATATGATGAGCGTGCACAAAATTTGTGACTTAATTTGCAAAGGGTCGATACGGGGGTATCTCGACGGATACGCATTGATTTCGTCGCGCACATGCAATGAAATCGAGTTCCGTCAGTTCCCACACGACGATAACATCCATACGCGTCTTTCGATGTATATAGTGCGCGACTATGTCGCCCGGTTTGTCGGGACAGACGCCGTATCGGAGTGTTTCTCTACTTTTTGAAAACAAAATTTACAGTTTTTCGAAAAACTTTAACAACGTGTAACTTTCTACATAGTAGATAAAAAGTAAATCCAAAAGGTGGGTTACAATCTCGGTTAGGTTGTCTTTGACTGCCTTCAATTAGTTTATACGAAAGCTTAATGGACATCAAGAAAAGTGGCCGACAAGTTGGTATTTTATGACAGTTTTTAATATTCAGAAAAGTGGTTTTTCTCCAACTTCGTCTCGATTTTTCGAGCAATTTGGATGGCCATGTCAAAATCCACCTGGGGGATCTTGAAGAGGGTCATGTGGGCTTTCTACACCAATTTACGGATCTAAAAACGGAGTAGAATTGACAGAGAATTCGATCGGGGAAGTGGGATACCTTAAAGTGGGATTCTGTTATTTTATTGTTGTTGTTGTCGATGCCGTCGTCGCAGGACTGATGTTGCGTGGCTGCGTTGTGGCGTACGAGACTGAGTGCGCTCGTCGGGGATAGGTGGACGAGGGTGGAGAAAGAAGGAGATTAGGGTTTTTCCAAAACATATAGATATATATAACACTTATATATATGTGTATATTATGGAGGGGGGGTCGGCCTCCATTAGTTTGTTGCAGCTACTGCTGCTTATTCCTTATAAAGGGGGCGCACAATATAGCATGCTGCTGCTATGTGGTCGGCTCCACTTGGTGGGGCCGACCACTTGCATTATATATATATATATATATATTTTAACAAATCTTTTTCAAATCTTTTCTTTCCTAATACTTTTTAAACTCTATATATATATATATATATATATATATATATATATATATATATATATATATATATATATATATATATATATATATATATATTTTATACTTTTTAAACTCTATATATAAATATATATCCATATATATATGTATATGTATATATATCCAAAATTTATTTAAATCCAAATAACACTTTAAATGTTATCTTACCCAAATATTTAATATATTTAAACATATATATATATATATATATATATATATATATATATATATATGAGGAAAATGTACCTAAGGTCGACCTTAGGTAAGTTACCTAAGGTCGACCTCATTTTCCTCACTTTACAACATTTTTTTCTTGAATTTTTTTATGGGATTTATCTACACCTTATTGATTGGCAACATACCAAATTTTAAGAAAAAATAATATTGTTTAGCCCCCTATCTATCCCTTGCAAAATCAACGGTCTAAAACGTTGCTGCTACACCGTCGATTTTGCACCTTATTGATAGGGGGCTAAACAATATTATTTTTTCTTGAAATTTGGTATGTTGCCAATCAATAAGGTGTAGATGAATCCCATAAAAAAAAATTCAAGAAAAAAATGTTGTAAAGTGAGGAAAATGAGGTCGACCTTAGGTAACTTACCTAAGGTCGACCTTAGGTACATTTTCCTCATATATATATATATATATATATTTATATATATATATATATATATATATATATATATATATATATATATATATATATATATATAAATTCAATCAACTCAAGATAATAATAACATCTCAATAAACGTATTTATTAAATGTTCACAAAATAACTTTAATATTAATAAAATAATAAAATTTTCTCCAATGGGTAGACTGTACCATACACCCTTATCCGGGTCCAAAAAATGTACTATTTTTGTAAAATATTATTATAATAATAAGAATACCAGTAATTGTACAAATATTTAAATAATTAGAAATTGTACATAAAACTCTAAAATAGTTTAGAAAATATTTCTAAGTACATAAAATAAGTCTACATGGCCACATTTGGTCACACTACCTGCTCGCATGGGCTTGGGTTCGGTCAGGGCCCAGTTCGGACTGGTTTGGGCCAACCGGGTCATCTAAAAATCAATATATAAAATAATATTTAATTAAAATAATTTAAATAAGTCAATTCGCTATTTGGTCTGGTTTTTCTAGTTTGAACATCACCATGGCTAGGCTTCCCCCTGCATGGCTAGTACACTAGTCATGGCGCACTGCTACATCTTCCATGCCAAAATTCATGGTCGCCTTGTGCTCAAAACACAACAATGGCTAAGGTCATTTTTAATAGTTAATAAAAACCATAAATTGTATAAATTAAATTTTGAAGTCTTATAAAAATATTTTTTTAAAAAATAGGGGTTTTACATCCTACCCAACTTACAAGAATTTCGTCCTCGAACTTTACGAATAATAGGATAGATAGGATTAGGGGATAGGGAGAGTTCGTCAATACTAAAATGCAATTAAATTTTTGGAGGAGGCGTTAAAACGGCGTTCAACACCACCATGCAGTAGAAAATTTGTGGAGTCGATATATACAAAAATATATCATGGTTATGGAATTGAATAAGGATCGCTAGTGAAGGTAACAAAATTTTGAATATCCAATTTTAGAGAACAGTAATGAATTGAGTCGGCCAAAGAGAATAAATTTGACATTTAGGAGATGTGATTTCTTAAGGGAGAACTAGATACTAATCGTCTTGGTCGAGGGTTTGATTAAGTGATGATTACAATCACTTTCGTGCGTTCAAGTATGATTAGAAGGACACGATAATAATTCTGGGGTTGAAGAAATGAGGAGTAGTTTAGGCGAGGATATAGCCACATGAGTCGGTCGGTGGCTATATACATTTGTGTATAATTAACCGATTGGTAACCAAAGATGATACCTTGAGTCTATCTAGCAAGTACAGTACCTTATCTTTATAAAATAAGTAAAAGACAAGAACAACAAAGGTTTCAATGACGGTGTTATATATTGAGTACGAATTACGGGGTTCATATGCGGCAAAAATAATTCAAAAGAGAATTGTCAAGGCTGTCGCGGATGAGACTCTAAGGCAAGTTTACTATGTCTTCATCCATGTAGAATAATATGTGATAAGCGAACCAAAGTGCAATAGGTTGATCAGACCATCATGCACCGGTTCTGATTAGACAATATGTTATTGGGTGCACCAAATAAAATATGTCATGATCAAGCTTGATAACGAAATAAACTTGCAAAACTGAAGCTACGTTAGCAGCGTGAGATAGTCAAAATATGAGCAAGGGAGGTACTGATAAAGGAAATTTTAAATTGTCCCAGATCTTTTAAAATCAAGGCTCGCCCGAAATTTGGGCCTATACAGTTGTCCTAGTGTTTCTTCATTTATGGCTTGGTAGACTAAATAAGGTAGGGTCCTCTGAATTTATAGTCTAAGTGAACTTACCAATGTGGTTCACAAGAAAAAAAAGGTTTGTTAGGTGGTGAGGTATTCTACCCAACTTACAAGAGTTAAACTAATAGTATCATGGGACAATGGGTCAAGCAATCAAGATAAAGTACAAATTTAAGCATTTAAGAAATTTAGTAGAACACAATCACATATTGGATCGAAAGAATTGAGTCGAGGTTGAATCCCTATCCGTGGTCAAAAATATATCGGTATCATGGTAAAGATTTTAGTTTGGCCATTTTGACCATAAGGTCATATCAAGAAATAGAGTACAAGGAGATGGGTATTGGTGGGACATGATATGTCTACATGAAGGTGGGCTTGTCTAGGCCTTACATATGAAATTTGTTGGAAGGAAAAGTCTAGTGTTGTGCTCCAAATATCCAAGTCACGGTAGGGGACGCCAGAAGATCAAAAAATAGAAAGTGGGAGTTCACGAGATGATAATTAATGCACAAAATAAAGAAGATTAAGTTAAAGCATGAAATAAAATTTATTAGAGAATCCAATAAAATCATTTAGGGACATAGTTCTAGAGAGAAGATAGTCCATTAGATGAATACAATTAAGGAACCATTAACTAATTATTCCAATTGCAAATGGGTTAAAAGGTCGCAATAAAAAGATCTAGAATTGAAGGAAGGTCGAGTAAGTCAAGGTAGAAATACAGTCAAATAGCTGGGTAGAAAACTAACAACACTTATGTATATACTACTATCATGGTTATTAGTGACATGGCAATTAGTGTGGAATACTCAGTAGGGTTATCTTGGGGCCTACCATTAAAATTTAACTCAAGTTTTCGACAAAAGTTTCAAAATTAAACTTTTAAAAATAAACCACCAAAATTTGTATTCACTCCAAGCCGTTCTAATTCATCATAAATTTTTTTTAAATCACTCTCATCAATCTCAAAGCAAAATTTTATCACGTTACTACTAACATTTTCCAAAATTAACGTTTAAATTCAACTATTTAACTCAAGAGTTCATAATTTATGAATCTATAAAAATTTCACAATCAATCAAAAATTTAATCACTCTGAAATTTTCAAATAACTCATAATAAGACTCTTAGCATGTTAAAAGCAATCTCAAAAATTAAGGTCAATGCTCTCATCAATTTTAACTTCTATTCATGCTAAGTTATTCCAACAAAATCATAACTTTTAAATGGTAACTTCCTCTAATAAATCAAAATAACTTTCCATCACATCCTTCAAAATTCTTCCAAAAATTTAATATTAGCAATCCCTCATTAAACTAAAATTTTCAAATAATCTTATAAGTCAAAATCTTTTTTTTTACCAAAAATCTAAATAGATTTGTAAATCCTCAATCATAGGTCACAATTTAAAATAAGGAACAATTCTCAAAAATCGTTTTCAATTTTTTGTAAACCAAAATTTACCATCATTACTTCCACTTAAAATTCAAGATTTACTAATCACGAAAATCGTAAGTTGTACAATGCAAATTTAAATAATTCCTACGGCTATTTTTAAAAGCTAAGATCATTTTCAAACCAAATTTATAACTGTTCAAAGGTGTATAACTATAATACAATAAATCATAAACATCAAAACTCGAAAATCAAATAAATTTTATATTTGTTCAAAGATGTATATCTATCACCCAAATCTCATAAATATCACAACTCGAAAAGCAAATCAATTTTATACTTGTGCAAAGATGTATAGCTATAACCCAATAAATCATAAATATCAAATCTCAAAAAGCCAATCAATTTCTTAAATCAAGGGTATAAAGATTCTAGCTATTTTTTTCTCCTTCCTGCAGTATCAATCCTATGGTGTTTACTATTTAGAAATCTCAAGATTAAAACCTTCCTTGGTAGTATCCTACTTTACAAATTACTAACCATTAATTCACACAAAAAAAAAACTTTTTAACTCAATTAGAGTCTTGAATGTATTCCAATTGCCAATATAACCATTCTAGCCATGTGTTTGACCTATGAGCATATACTAGTATAGTCATCTTCCTAGTTGACACTAAGCACGAAAATAAGAATCAACGGTAGAAAGGAATCAAGCAAGATACAATTCAAGGAAGTCGAGCGAGAGATCAAAATTTGAAGCCAAGGGAAGCGGTCAAGCTGTATGGATGAGATTCCTAGATTCTAATCCTATGATGCAGGCTCAGATCGGTATAATTACGTAACCGAAGTGATAAACTCGACCTACATGGGCCACCACAAAAACATATAACGCCCCAGTCCCAAAATACGTAGGACTAGGTACATCGACATGCTAACTGTATACATACGAAGTATACTCCAATATATGGAAACCTCGTATGAATATATAAGCTGTAAAATGCAGTAGAACCATAATAACTAAATCTCATCCACTAGATAAATAAATGATATAAAAGCAACTTTGAATTTGTCATGTATACAATCGTTGGGTGGAGACAAAGTCCACTAACAACTATCTCAAATAAAATGTACAAGAAGTGATCGATAAAATAATGAGATGAACCAAGCGCAATCGTCTTCGAAAGAATGGAGAATATCACGACCTTGGCTAGAACACCTATAAAATCACAGAAGCACACACCTGGAGAGATAACCAGGTCCTCAGAGGGACGTAACAAGATATAGGAAGAACATGCCATATGAACTGAATATAAATGCACCATAAAATAAAGATAAAGTAAAAGTGTCCAACCATAACACGGCTCAATATTCCATCATCGAAACAGTAGGCTACCCCTACAACCAAACAAGGACAAGGGATAACTTACTATCCTGCGATGTGACATTTTTCTATGCCATGATTGGAACATGAATTTGCTAAGGTCTCCTAACCTTTTTAGTAGGCAATTTAGAAGACATATCGATGTATGGGCAGGTGAAGGCTGACTCTCCCAGGACAAGTAACAACTCACAACACGCACACGTCAAGTACCAATACTATCAGCCGGCATAACTCGAGGCTAGCGGCCCACGTGACCCATCAGTCCACATAGCTCGAGGCTAGTGACCCTCGCGACTCGACTACCGTAGTATGCAGTTACTACAGCTTTTTGGATTTGGGGTAGCCCATACATTTAACTGTCTTCTCCCTTCCAAGGACACTAACAAAAGGTAGTTCGCTAAGACTAGGTCCATATGCATACAAAAGACAAGAAGGAAAAATAACTGAAGCAAAATAAAATGAACTAAAAATAGCAAGTAATGGATCCAACTGAAAACAGATAATAAATATATAGTAAATAATTAAATAAAGATGCATCTAATTATAAACAGTAAATAGGGCAAGGTATCTTGCCTGCGGGTGGTGCGAGAAGCAGCAAAATCCATCAATCAGAATCGTCAATACGAAAGTCAAAATCCACAAGAAGCTTCGGATGCAGAAACAAACATCACGAACGAGTTTGGAATAAAAGATATGTCTAGAAAACGCCTGTCCAAAAGTCAAATTCTGAAACAGGGACAATTTCGTAATTTTGGGTCAAAACGATGTCCACCGTCGGACCCGCTTTGTACCAAAATATGTGCCAATATCTACGGTCTCTAAAGTCGTCAAACTACATGTCTACAGATTTTTTTTGATGAGACGAATCCAACGGTATGTCCAATTTTGGATTCCGGTGGGCTGTGCACAAAATCACCCGTTGAGTGGGATTGTGGGCCCGCCAAAATAGCGTCCAGATCAACGATCTCAGAATCGGACCAAACTTGGCTCACAGGACCAGAAAATTATTTTGAGTCCAATGGCGCAAGTTTCATCGTGATATGATGAGCGTGCACAAAGTTGTGACTTAATTTGCAAAGGGTCGATACAGGGGTATTTCGACGGATACGCATTGATTTCGTCGCGCACATGCAATGAAATCGAGTTCCGTCAGTTCCCACCCGTCGATAACATCCATACGCGCCTTTTGATGCATATAGTGCGCGACCACGTCGCCCGGTTTGTCGGGACAGACGCCGTATCGGAGTGTTTTTCTACTTTTTGAAAACAGAATTTACAGTTTTTCGAAAAACTTTAACGTGTAACTGTCTACATACTAGATGAAAAGTGAATCCAAAAGGTGGTCGGTTAGGTTGTCTTTGACTGCCTTCAATTAGTTTTTACGAAAGCTTAATGGACAGCAAGAAAAGTGGCCGACAAGTTGGTGTTTTACGACAGTTTTTAATATTCAGAAAAGTTGTTTTTCTCCAACTTCGTCTCGATTTTTCGAGCAAGTTGGATGGCCATGTCAAAATCCACCTGGGGAATCTTGAAGAGGGTCATGTGGGCTTTCTACACCAATTTACGGATCTAAAAACGGAGTAGAATTGACAGAGAATTCGATCGGGGAAGTGGGATACCTTAAAGTGGGATTCTGTTATTTTATTATTGTTGTTGTCGATGTCGTCGTCGCGGGACTGATGTCGCGTGGCTGCGTTGCGGCATACGCGACTGAGTGCGCTCGTCGGGATAGGTGGACGAGGGTGGAGGAAGAAGGAGATTAGGGTTTTCCAAAATATATAGATATATATAACACTTATATATATGTGTGTATAGTAGGGAGGGGGGGTCGGCCTCCATTAGTTTGTTGCAGCTACTGCTGCTTATTCCTTATAAAGGGGGCGCACAATATAGCATGCTGCTGCTATGTGGTCGGCTCCCACTTGGTGGGGCCGACCACTTGCATTATATATATATATATATATATATATATATATATATATATATATATATATATATATATATATATATATATATATATATATATTTTAACAAATTTTTTTAAATCTTTTCTTTCCTAATACTTTTTAAACTCTATATATAAATATATATCCATATATATATGTATATGTATATATATCCAAAATCTATTTAAATCTAAATAACACTTTAAATGTTATCTAACCCAAATATTTAATATATTTAAACATATATATATATATATATATATATATATATATACATATATATATATATATATATATACACTTAATATATATATATATATATATATATATATATATATATATATATATAAAGTATATATATATTAAATATATATATAAATATATATATATATATATATATATATATATATATATATATATATATATATATATATATATATATATATATATAAATTCAATCAACTCAACTCAAGAAATATATATATAAATTCAATCAACTCAAGATAATAATAACATCTCAATAAACGTATTTATTAAATGTTCACAAAATAACTTTAATATTAATAAAATAATAAAATTTTCTCCAATGTGTAGACTGTACCACACACCCTTATCCGGGTCCAAAAAAATGTACTATTTTTGTAAAATATTATTATAATAATAAGAATACCAGTAATTGTACAAATATTTAAATAATTAGAAATTGTACATAAAACTCTAAAATAGTTTAGGAAATATTTTTGAGTACATAAAATAAGTCTACCTGGCCACATTTGGTCACACTACCTGCTCGCATGGGCTTGGGTTCGGTCAGGGCCCAGTTCGGACTGGTTTGGGCCAACCGGGTCATCTAAAAATTAATATATAAAATAATATTTATTTAAAATAATTTAAATAAGTTAATTCACTATTTGGTCTGGTTTTTCTAGTTTGAACATCACCATGTCTAGGCTTTCCCCTGCATGGCTAGTACACTAGTCAAGGCGCACTGCTACATCTTTCATGCCAAAATTCATGGTCGTCTTGTGCTCAAAACACAACAATGGCTAAGGTCATTTTTAATAATTAATAAAAACCATAAATTGTATAAATTAAAATTTTAAGTCTAACAAAAATAATTTTTTAAAAAATAGGGGTTTTACAATGCAAGAGAATAAAACCAAAAACAGTAAAACGACCGATGGAGTCGCTTGCACCCAAGTGTGACTTGGACGCACAGTGATATATAATACTAACAGTAGATAAGTAATGCTGAATAAAAATAACTAAAAATAAGTATCAGTAAAACACAGAGTAAGGTGGGAAGGTATCTTGTCTGGCAGCGCGGGAATAGCAACTCCAAGCAATCAATCACGTCAGCAAGAAATCTTAAAATCCACGAACGGCTCGGGATGCTGAAACAAATATCAAGAACGTTCTCGGTGTAAATTATATATCTTGGAAATGCCTGTCCAAAAGTCCAATTCTGGAACAGGGGCAAAATCATAATTTTGGGTCAAAAATGATGTCCGCCGTTAGACCCGTTTTGCACCGAAAAGTGCGCCAATGTCTATGGTTTCTAAAGTTATCAAAGTACATGTTTATGGGTCGGATTTGAGGAGACAAATCTAACTGTATGTCAAAAGTTGGATTCCGACGGGCCGTGTACAATTTTGCCCATTGGATCGAGTCGCAGGCCCGCCAAATAGGCGTTCCGGTCGACCTTTTCGGAATCGGGCCAAACTTGGCATACAGGACCACAAAAATGATACGGGCCTGCTGGTGTAAGTTTCGTCTCGATTTGACGAACGTGGACAAAGTAATTATAAAATTTGCAAAGAGGCCGATACAGTAAATTTCGACGGATACGCATCAAATTCGTCGCGCACATGCAATCAATTTAAATTTCGTCAAAGCCCACACATCTACGAAGTCGATATGCACCTTTTGATGCTTTTGGTTCGCGACTACATCACCAGGTTTGTCGGGGCGCACGCCGTATCGGAGAATTTTGTAAAATTTTATAGTTTTTACCAATTTTGGAAGCGAATAACTTCCTATATGCTGGACTAATGATGAATCTGCAAAAGGGGTTTTCATCTCCTATATATTGTCTTTAACTATTCAAAATTGGTTTTAAAAAATACTTAATGATTGGCTCAGAAAATCCCTTCCAAGTTAGGGGTTTGGGCTGTCAATATGCCCTATTTTCGAGCAATTTTTCGACAACTCCGTGTCAATTTTTTTCATCAAAATAGAATCAGTTCGATATGAACTAATTAGATGGGTTCCTAGATGGTTATATAGTCTGTTCATAGGATTTTACATATTCAAAAATGATTGACTACAAAGGAAGAAAAGGGGATCGATACGTTGGTACCTTATTGCCGTTTCTACTGCTTATGCGGCTGTTGCAGCAGGTTTTGAGCATCTTCGGCGTCGCCACGGCCGACTAACGGTGGTCCAGGGCCGTGCGCAGGTGAAGGGCGCCGAGGGGTGGCTGTTTGGAGTTAGGGTTTAGGTTTTGTGAGGTTCTTGCTAAGGGTTCTCTTCTCTCTCTGTTCGACATATAAAGAGGGGGCGCGCTCTCGGTTAGATTGGACTATGGCCTGGTGAACAGTACCCACGATTACTGTTCACTAGTATATATATATATATATATATATATATATATATATATATATATATATATATATATATATATATATATATATATATATATATATATATATATATCCTTTAAAACCATACATAGTATTTTTACTTAATAATTCAAAATAAATTCTAATTAAAATCTAATTAACTATATTTTAAATAAAACTATACATAGGATTTTATTTAATAAAATTAATATATATTCTCGTTAAAATCTAATTAAATATAGTTTTCCTTCTAAGAATCTAAAATAAGTTCTACTATAAGTAAACATTATATATATATAAATATTGATCATTTGAAGGACATATATACATTATTTATAATATTTAATATTTAATAAAATCTTAAACTAGATTCACCATGTACAGAACCTTGTCCATTACAAATGAAATAATAACTAAATATTTATATATCTATATATGGAAATACTTATATGCTTATAATTGCCAAAATTGCTAAATAAAATTATAAAAAATTTCCAGCACTAAAAATAGCTCCAATATATTTGGTAAAATAACTTGTAATAAAATTCTTAAAATAATATCAACCAGTTAGAAACTCGTAAATTAAATTACAAGGCTATTTAGTAATTAAAAAAATGAAAAATAATATTTAAAATTTGAAAAATAACAAACAAAATATGGGGGTTTACACCTTTTGATTTTTCCTATCATAGTAAAAAGAATTTGATTTTTCCTATCCTTGAATCATCATTTAAGTTTCAATATCGCTAAATTCTAATTTCCTTTGATCATGACCAATTGACTTTGGTCATCTCATTATCGTACCAATATTCTTAATCCTTGATCGTACTCAATTGATTTAATTCAATCGTGATCTGGATCTCCATCAGTATGTTGCTCGTGCTTGGACTATGATTATATTCTTCATTATATCTAAATACTGTTTGACCAAGGTTAGACTAACCTTATCTATTATCGTGTCAAAATTTCAATTATGATAATGTTTGGATTTTGACACTCGTGCCTAAATTCTTTTCTGACCGTGATTTGATTCCTAATTATATCTAAAATTCTCGTGGTTAGTCATGCCTAGATGACCTTGCGTGACTAGACGAATTTGATTCCAATGATCATGATTACTAACGATCGTGACTACGTGTATTAATCTTCTTCCTAATCGTGCCTAAAAATTTGATCTTCGATCACGAATATATGATTTTTACTATAAAGTTAGTAATGTCAGAATTTGAATTCGTATCATGTCTAAACATTTTTCTGTTCATGTCTAATCTCGATTCTGTAGTTGCTCGTGCTTAGGTTTTATTCTTAAACATGTCTAGATTTTGGTTTTTGTAACCTTATCCTAGATCTTGCCATGTGGATTCGAATCACCTTCAAATGCTTAATCACGTCCGGGCTCTGATCGTTATTCACGACTTAACTAACCTTGTTTATTAGATTTCGATCGTGCCTATAAGACTTTAATTTCGTATCTTAATCATGCCAATTTTATCATTGGTCATACCAAGTCTTGGTTTTGATCGTGTCTGTGCGACTTAAACTCTGATCTAACTGAGCATATATTCTATCGATCGTGCTATAATCAAATTTGATTCTATCATTGATCGTAGCTAAAACTATATTGGTTCTATTAGTCATGACTGGAGTCGTGCCTAAGTAATTCGAATTTTTATTCTAAGTCGTGCCTAATCAATTCGATATTATCCTTGATCATGCTAATATGACTAGTCATGTGTAGGAGATTTGATCTGATTATTTTGACCGTGCTAAAACATATCATTCTTTACGATCATGCCAAAGTTTTTTACTAGACTTTTCAACATATTTGAATCTTCGGTTGACCCCGTCGATCTTAAATTTCGAGGAAATTTTTTTTTTAAGGAGGGTAGATCTGTAACCTCCTTAAACCGAATTTTGGAATTTTTTTGAATTTTTAAAAATTTACTTTCTTTCAAAAATTTCCCAAATCTTCAAATTTATAAATTTTGATATTTTACTTAGTTATATGAAAAGTATTTTTATAAAACATTATATGTTATAGATTTTATATTCATGGGTATCGATTATTCGTTATCAAAATGATTTTAGGAGATTCCTATAGTTTTTGGCTTATATAGCCTAATAAAGGAAATTGGTTATTTTGAACTCCTTAATTAATATGGGATCTAACCCATTAAACAAATTTAACGGATCGAAATTTGTATATATACTACTTGAAAATTTGTATAACTTAGACTTATATAATAAATGTTTTAACCCTTGAGCTTATATGATTATTTGGATTTTAACTAATTTATGACCTAAAGGCCTAATAAATAATTTTTATTATATTCGAAAACGTATTTGTATATGAACTTGAGCTCATTAAATCAACCTATAATATATGTTATTTTGGACGAGGATTATTTCTATATACAAATATTTTGGTTGTCATTTCACTAGATTATGAAGAAATTTTCCTTCAAATTGGTTCTTATTGGGCTAAGGCCCAATTCTTGGGGGAGCTTTTGGAAGCTTCCTCTCACGTGCTTGGGAGCAAGCCTCAACCATTATTTAAGGCTTTTTCTAAGGGCACCACACAAATTACTAGGGGCTATCACTTACTAGGGGACAGCCCAGGTTTGAGGAACTTTTACTGGGGACGTCCCAAAAATTACTTGGGGCTATTTCCCCCCCCCCCAAACCCTCTCTTTTATTTCATTTTCATAAAAAAATTCTCTCTCTTCAAAACCCTCTCTCCAAAACCCTACTCTCCAAAACCCTACTCTTCAAAACCCTCTCTCCAAAACCCTACTCTCCAAAACCCTCTCTCCAAAACCCTACTCTTCAAAGCTCATCAATGGCACGAAGGAAGAAACCCTCATCACAAGCTAGGTATGTTTTCCCTATTTTTTGTATATTTTATTTTACAATTCAAAGAATTTTTTAAATCTCTTAATGTTATGATAAATTAGGTTAGAATAATTTAAAGTACATTTTGAATTTGACAATGCTCCGTTTTTTTATTTAAACCTAACCCTATAACACGAAATGGCGTGCTCGTGGTCGTTATCCCTGAGGACTGCCGAAGAACGGGCAGTCCTGCTGCCAAAATGGACTGCCATGTTCTAGGCAGTCCTATTATAAAATAGGACTGCAGGAAGGCTGGCAGTCCTATTATAAAATAGTACTACCATCCCTCTGGCAGTCCTGAAAGAATGATGGACTGCCAGGATCATGGCAGTCCTTAAGGCTTGCTTGTCTATATTAATTTACATCAATTATTTAATGACTCTAACCCTATAATATTAACCCTATGTTGTCCTACAGTCCTGTGGCCGCTCCCAAAATAAAGCGACCCCCATCGCATCCTTGCACAGGGAACGTACTGAGCGGCCTCGTCCTGTTTAGAGACCAATCTGAATTTCAGAACCGCCACGACAATGGGAACAACCACACCCCGATACTCGTTCGAAGCAACGAGCTACTCCTAGTCCTCCGTCAGCTTCCGATGACGAGGATGACGTACCTATCAGCCAAATTCTAGCATGAGGTGGTTCTGGTGCCGGTCCTTCTGAGGATCCTGTCCGTACGCGGGTGCCGATCCTTCTGAGGATCCTGTTCGTTCGCCCCGATGTCGATCCTTCTGAGGAGCCTGTCCGTCCGCCGGGTTTTTTCAATGTTGTTGTCGTTCGACAACCACATTGCTTATGAAATATGGAAGAACCCCGTATGTACATTATGCTTGTAAGTTTCCGTTTATATATATATATATATATATATATGTATATATGTATGTATGTATGTATGTATTTCATAATCATATTTTTATTATGTTGTTCGACATACAGGAGAGCTGTCGTATTCTTAGGGCCGTGAGCCACGGGCGGAAGTGCATTGCCTGGTCTTTTAACCATTTAACCGAGGACGTCCAGGGCAAAATATTTCCTACCGGTTTACATAATTTGGATAAATATGCCTACAAGACGCAGGACAGCGCTCTCATATCGGCCTTTGTGGAGAGATGGCATCCGGAGACCAACACATTTCATCTCCCAGCCGGGGAGTTGACCATTACCCTGGACGATGTCTATCAGATATTGGAGTTGCCGGTGGAGGGGCGTGCCAGTGACAAATGAATATTTATGTACTGAGAAAGATCTCGAGTGGTACAATCGTATAGTTGATTTTGTAGAAGAAAACCTTGGGGTGGAGGCCACTACCTTTACAACCCTTCCGGGCTTCAAAAAGTCCTACGAAATTCCTCTGTCATGGTTAGTGGAGAATTTCAAAGGCCCGCGTGAGGCGGATGATGAAACCATTGAGAGGGTGGCCCGGGCATACATGCTCTTCATACTTGGATCGGTCGCCATTCCAGACAAGTCGGGGACCTCTATACATGCTAGGTATCTTGCGAACCTATTTGTTATAGACGACGTAGGAGCTATATCCTGGGGCAGCGGTATACTTGATAATCTTTATCGCGAGCTTGGTATAGCATCCCGTGTCGGAACCAAGACCATGGCGGGAGGCCAGACTTTCCTCCATGTAAGAAAATTTCTAACCTTTTAAACTAATATACTAGCTAGATTTTTTTGTTAATTTAATGACTATTCATTTACAAATTGTATAGACATGGATATACGAGCACTTTCCGATGCTCAAGTGGGGTGAGCTGAACCCACGCTATCAGGAGCACCTTCCTAGAGTGTGTCAATGGAAGCCAACTCAGCTGGAAACTAAAAATCATGAAACGCTGGTTTCCATTCGTGATGATCTGGATAATTTAGTGCCAGAAGAGGTTAGTAGATAGCGCGTAGATAGCGTAGACTATTTATTTGGTATGTTTATTTGTTGACCATTTTTTTTTAACTTTTGTACTACAGATAGTTTGGCACCCATACCACGAGATTTTCTGGAGTTAAATTGCCATCTGCAACCAGTATCTCTATTTCATGGTATGATCACATGCTATGATATTACGGAGCCTTACATGCCTGATAGAGTACTTCGTCAGTTTGGCCTAGTACAAACTGTGTCGCAGCGCAGATTAAGGTTATTGGAGCCTCCGTGCGGGACCCAACATTTGAACAACAAGCCGCCCTATTTCGACTGGGTGACCGACTGTTATTCCGAGTGGCAACGACATTTGCTTGGGGAAGAACTTCGACAACTGGTGGAGGAGATGCACGACTGCAGCGACGAGTACATGCCGTACTACTTGGCAATCGAACTTCCTAAGTTGTCGAACCCTAGCAATCCAGGGCCCGTTGCAGTTGGAGCTCTAGGACCTCTGCCTCCAAAAAATATCTTGTATGCTTCATTGGTCAAGATGGTAAGTTTATAAATTATAGTTTATAAATATTTTCAAATTTACCTCTCTTAATTGAGATTTTGTCATTTACAGGCTACTCGGGTGAAGGCTTTGGCGAAATCCCTCCGATCGGGCTGCCAGAACGATGAATGTGTCAATATCGCGAACCAGTTGGAGCACATCAACGACACTGTCGAATTTCCTTTCATGCAAAATCGTGAGACGCGTACGAAGGCCCGACATGATCACTAGATTATGTTTTGTATTATCATAGATGTTTAACTTGGATACATGGATGTTTTGTATTATGATGTGTTTTGTATTACGATGGATGTTTTGGGATGTTTAAATTGTGTTTAACTTGGATACGTTGGCAATATGTTTAACTTCTTGAAATTATATTTTGTGATGTTTAAATTATGTTGTTTACTTGTTGGCAATATGTAAAAAAAACTTGTTTAAATTGTATTTTGTGATGTTTAAATTGTGTTGTTTATTTGTTGGCAATAATATGATGTTTACTTGTTGGCACTGTGTGTGAGTTTTGATCAGGATTGCCAGTCCATTGACAGTCCTAATGTGAATCAGGGCTACCAGTGGTCTGACAGTCCTGATCTAACTCACTGTGTGTGATCAAAACTCACACACAGTGAGTTTTGATCCGGACTGCCAGGCCACTGGCATTCCTAATGTGAATTAGGACTGCCAGTGGTCTGGCAGTCCTGATCGAAACTCACTGTATGTGAGTTTTGATCAGGACTGCCAGCCCACTGGCAGTCCTAATTTGAATCAGGACTGCCAGTGGTCTGGCAGTCCTGATCCAAACTCACACACAGTAAGTTTGATCAGGACTGCCAGCCCACTGGCAGTCCTAATGTGAATCAGGACTGCCAGTTGTCTGGCAGCCCACTCCCGCTCTGCTCCTACTGAGGCACCCTACGTGCGTGGAGAAGTTTCACTTGTGGCAAAGAGAAGAAATCATCGTCTTGTCTTCACCACGGGCATTATAGACAACTGCCTCCAACTTTTATCGACAACAACTACAGGAATCGGAATGGATTAACGACGTTATTCATTAATCTCATGGGCACAAGGGAGGCCCAGTGTATGTCGATGTACACACCCGCAAACCTGAGGATCAATGTCGACAAACTTTGACCTATCAATCTCTTCAAATATTAATACCAACGCCTTGTGAGAAAGGACACGCATTAAAAAATCCAAGAGGACTTCCTTTCTATGCTCATGCTTGACAATATTTAAGCTCATCTCAAATGATGCCTCGATTTCGTTCACCGTCCGATCTATTGATAGATGCATCGCTTGCCAAATCGAAACAAAATTGCCTTGGGATGACTTTAAATGCCTTTTTAATACTGAGTGTGCTCCTTCGACGCGGTTGGTAGTTGTCATACCGTAATGCTTCACCACATTCTTCCATGCTAAGACGAATTATTCTTTGTACGGTTCAAGCCATGTCTCTTTGATGTAAGAAATGCATGCCGGCTCCCTCCCCTACCACTTCTCCTTGAACAAGTGCCATGTGGTGTCGTAACTGTCGATCGTACAGGCTCGCCATACACAATTCCAATCATGGTTGAATTCGTCAAAAACTTGCATGTCAAGTTTACCATCCACTTTCTCGAACTTCAACTTACATTGTGATTGTATATTACGATTTACATGAAAAGTGCATAGCAATGTATCCGCTTGAGGAAACACAATCCGAATAGCATTCATTAGAGCATACTCTCTGTCGGTAACAAAAACAGAGGGCTCTTTATGACCGGTGTAAAGTGTCTTCAGTTTCTCCAACGCCCATGTGTAGTCTTCAAGTTTCTCACTCTTCATGAAGCAAAAAGCACTGGAAATATTTTCCATGTAGAGGTAAAGCCGACAACATGAAAGAGAGGCATCTTGAACTTATTGGTCTTGTACGTGCAATCAAGAACTAACACGTCGGCAAAAGATCGAGCCAATGTGTGCAATCGAGATGAGCCCAAAAGATTGAAATAACTTCATTGCTCTGGGGATGTCTTCTATGGTGCTCAACATAATGATTATCTCCAAGCAACTTCAGCACTTCTTGCATCGCCATTCTCAATTTCGACCGAATGGTTAGAAGAAGATAGGGCGTTGTTATGACTTCATGTAGACTTGTTCTTTCTCTTTATGTCGTATGACGGAATATATTTGTCTCGATGCAACTCCGAAAGTGGATAAGTCTTCGACTATATTCTTCTCCGTAGTGTTCAACCGTCCGACAAACGAATGACCCAATAGTATTTCGGCAATCTCGTGTTGTGGATTCCATTTTTAACTTCGACTGTCCACTTCGGTTCTTCATCCTTTCTAATATAGATTTTGAATAGACAACCACATTTTTCTCGTTCCAACATTTATTTTTGAAACTTTACTTTGGATATCTTTATCTTTCTTATGGCTTCTGAACACACCTCCTCGTTCATATGAACCACCGTAGTTTGTTGTCCCGGACGTTTTGGGCCGATCTAGATATCACAAGAACTATGTGTTTTTCCGTCCAACTTCTCGGCACCAATTTAGCGCACCTTCGTTTGATTCAAACACATGTCGGCCCAGAATAAATGGCGTACATCGATGCCAATTGGAGCAGCTAACTCGATACCGGAAGATGAAGTCCTACAATATAACTTAAATTTAATAAAAGTAAATAACACAGCACCAAAAATGTGTAAAACTGCTGCCATATGTAGGACTGCAGAGGGAAAGGCAGTCCTTGCAATACTCAGGATTGCCATAACTCTGGCAGTCCTTGCAATAATCAGGACTGCCACCACTCTGGCAGTCCTTGCAATAATTAGGACTGCCACCATTCTGGCAGTCCTTTTGGTCTAAAGGACTGCAAATGTTTGGGCAGTCCTTTGTTTAGAGGTAGACTGCCAGTGTAGTGGCAGTCCTGTCTGTCACAACCCCGAATTTCACCCGACGTGAATGTAAAATTTACTTACCAAGAGTGCATCTGTAACACCCACTTTTCTAAAATGAGGATAATTTTAAACTTTTGTAAAATTTTATTATTTAATATAGGATTTATGATTATGAAATTTTTTAATTATTTAATACTATTAAAATTGGTGAATTATAATTTTGATGTGTTAGCTAGTGAACCCTAGAACTGTTGAGCCTAGAGACTACCATGACCATAGGGACCTAACCATTTGATTAGAATACTATTTACAATTTTTAGGCTAAGGATATTTTGGGTCATTTGTGACTTTTAAATTATTTAGGATTTTGTTTAATTGGTAAATTTAGATTTTTAATAATATTTAAATTAATGTATTATGATTTTGGTTATTTTTTTATATTTTAATATTTTGGGAAATTTTTATATTTTTAATATTGTTTTTATTTGATTTGTTTAGTCGGTGTTGAGTTTCGTCTCGTTCCGACTTGTATTGTGACCCGTAGCTTAAACTCTAGATGGGACCCAATATTAAGTTAAGCATGGCTCACAAAACCCACATTTAAGTTAGTTAATTAAACTAATTTTTATCATGATAGAATGGTTAAGTTAGAGAATCAAACTAGATCATTTTGACCCCAAACTTGAACCTAGTCTAGACTTAACCATATGAGACTAGAGAGGGGCAATTAGGACATTTCCTATTCGCCGTAATGGACTCTTTATGGCCGCCACCTTTAGGAGAGAATGATTCATTTCATTCATTACAATCTTGCCTCTTTTATTTTCCTTTTGTTCTTCCTAATTTTAGGGAGCCTTCCCATTGATTTGATCTCCAAATCAAATCATTCCTTCACCAAACCTTCCTTCAATCATTCCCATTCCCAAGTGAGGGTGCTACCAAGGATTGGAAGAGGGTGCAAGGAGGGTGTCCACTTGAGGGATCTTCGTATCGGAGCCGTGTCCTAAAGAATTTTATTGGGATTCCACTCCCAATAGGTAAAACCCATCCTCTAAATCGATTTTCTTTGCATATAAATTAGTTTTGAATCCGTAGGATGCATCCTTATGCATGTGTCCCATTTAGATTCAAATTTGAGGCCATTTGGAGCTCTCTTAAGGATTTTAGATATGTGTCTCGTGTCCTACTTGATAGATCCCGAATTAGGACACCCCATGTGTATGTATGTATGTAATAGTTTAAATAGATATTTAAATTCAGTTTTTGAATGGTTAGAGAGTGGATTGATTTAGTTAGGATGGTTAGAATGAGTTTCATTGGATACCTATGTTTGTATCCAAGTCTTGGCCTATATGTTGTTCTTTTGTCCAAAACAACTCAAATTCGTCATTCATCCACGTTTTATTAACCAAAGCAACTTAGAAATGTCATAACTTTTATCTTAGAACTCCGATTTATCTTCCGTTCTTTTTAAAAGAAGTATCAAAGTTATCTTTCCAAATATATATTTTAATAAGCCAAATTCTTTCTGTAACTTTCTGTAGAATTATTTGAGTGTCAGCTGTACGAAAGATGAAGTGTTTCAGTATTTTCGCGATTTCGGGAGCTTTCGGACACGAAAATGCGATCCGTTTAAAGTTTTGGAAAGCTAACACAAAGGGATACAACATACTTTAATCCTAGAATTTAGTAGAGGCCCAATTGGTACAGTATTGGTTTTAAGTAGAAGAGTGACTATACGATTATGCATTTTGTGTAACCTATGAGCCTATGTAGTGGATATTAAATGAATATGAATATGTAATATATGATGTTATATGAATGAAATAATATATATATATATGATATATATCCTCTTACATTAATGTATCTATATGGTTGAATGCAAGCATGTAGGAATGCAATTATATAATTATGTAAGCAATGCATAAATGCATGAATGAAAGAAGATTACAATGTATGCATTAAAGTATATAATGAATGCTAGATATGAATGCAAGGTATACATGTAATGATAGATACAAATGCATAATATATAAAAATATAATAATAATATATAATATATAATGATAGCATGTATGGTAATGTAGAATATATGATGCAAGCATGTCTACTGCTTTTCTTTTTCCTTATATTTTCCTTCCCTTCCCTTTCCATTTCACTTTTTTCCCCTTTTTCTCTCTTTATTTTTATATTTTGTATACAATGTATATAATGTATAGATGCATGTAAATATGTAATATGCATGAATGACATATATGTAATAAAAATAAGTATATGTATGCAACTAATAATATGTGAATGGATAATGCCTGAACTGAAGTATGCATGCATATGGGATATGAATGAATGTATAAATGCATGAATGGATGTCATATAGATGAATGAATCAATCAAAGGTATAGTAAAATATAATACATTGTAATGAATGTTAACATATAATGTATAAAAGTATGTATGTAAATGTGCATGAATGTATATATCTATGTAACTATGTAAATATGCATGATGTAACATATGCCTATATAATAAATATGTATGTAATATGGATATGCATGTATGTATGAAGGTATGTATTTATATAATATCTATTTTATATTATGCAGTGTTGTGGTTCACATTGTCTTATGATTGTGCGAATGCTAGCCTAGGCTTGGTTAGGCCTAATGAGACTTGTTAGACTTGTTTGGGCTAGGACTTGACCTAGTTGACCTAATTTGACTAGTGTGGTCGACTAGAGTTGTCCAAGTATTGACTTTAGTCTAGTTTGACCTAGACAGCATGCAGATGCATTGTACATTTCATTTCACTCTCGTATACATCTTGACCTGTGTTGCTCTATATAGGACTCTGTGACTTCAGTTTGGACCTCTATACCAATCAGCTATTCAGGTTATCAGGCGAGTACATTCTCTGATCATTTTATATCATGTTTAGGATTATATTTCCTGCTTTAGATTATCTTACTTGATGCTGAAACGTTGGTAACACGGATTGGTACTATATAGATCCCTTCATGAGATGTTATCCCTCTGGGAGCATCGGATACTTTTTTCTCGTGTGTTTCACCTACACGTATCTCATGCTTCTATTATCATGAATCTTCGGAAATCAGCTAGTGACTCATGTACCCTCATGATCACCGAGCCTTCACAAATTAATTCATGAATCTTCCATTATGGACAACATAGTATAATCATGAATCTTAACGTAACTTGAATGGATCCTTGTGTATTGAATGGGGATGGAGGAGTATAAATAACATATGAATAAATCCAAGTAGTGTAATCATGAATCAGTCCTTAGCCATTCACATGTTTATCCAGTACTCTGAATCACTAGCACTGTCTCTCTTTATATATATCATTGATATTTACTTACAGACTCTCTCTTACATTATGCTATTCTTCAGTTTCCTGTATTTTATTCTCTAGCATGATTATATTTCCTTTCCTGCTATGACTTGTTGAGATGTATTGTGCTCGCTCCTGTCCTGACTGGACCTGTTGATAATTTTACAGATAGCCTAGAGGTTGCCTACAAGCCTAGAGGATACACAGTAGAGGTTGTAGAGATAGCTAGGGTTTTGCTTATAGCTTATTTTCAGTTGTCTTGAGTTGTATTTATGGATTACTGTATTTGAGATTTGAGATATTTTTGGGTTGTGTATCTTAGACACTTAGACTTCTATCTGCTGTATCTCTTTGTGGATTTCATGTTTTATCTATCTTCCATTATGCTCTACCTTAGATGTGATTGAGATTTGCTATGTCACCTCCATTCGGAGAGTATATACTATACAAGTACCTTTATATTGTTAGATGTTTGACCTAGGATATCGTTCTACCGCCGACACTGCGGCGTAGGCTGGACGTACCCACGTCTCGTGTCCTTACTCTAGGGTACGGGTCGTGACACATTTTTAGTGGTGGCCCATGCAGGTTGAGTTTATGTAGTGGTATTCGAACTAGAGTATCACTACAGCCTGTAGTAGGATTAGGATATTTTTGAAGGTACTCAATCACAGTTAGGCCTCCTTGAGAGATTTCTCGGTCGACCCTTGAGAATCTTATTTTAACTTCGATTTGAAATCTATTTTTCCCTGATTTGATTTACCTTTACTTCCTATTATTGAACTTGATTTTGATGGATTATTGTTGAATTTTGAATCTTGATGTTAGTGGTTGAATTTGAGTCTGTTTATATGATTTTTGATGGATTATGTTGAATTTTGAATCTTGATGTTAGTGGTTGAATTCGAGTCTGTATTTATATAATTTTTGATGGATTATTGTTGAATTTTGAATCTTGATGTTAGTTGTTGAATTGAGTTTGATTTATATGTATATGTATATTTTTTGGAATTAAGGTATAACCTGATAACATACTTGATAAGGATAGTGAGAAAGGTAAAAGTCTACTTTATTATAGAATTTAGAATTTATTGTAGTCATTTGCTAGCATGACAAGGACGTAGAGCCTGATATAGCTATACTTATCTTAGTTATGAAATCTTAATTTTCTTGCAGCCATACCGGGTGGCGTGGAAAGAATTCTAGATAACATGATTATAGGGTGTATGCCTTATTATGGACTCTATCGTTTATTGCAGCTATGCTTATTGGCGTGGCAGAATTCTGACAACGTAATTTCAGAAAGACGCATATGATTATCAGATTATATCTGTAAAGCTTTTTTTAAAAAAATAATCATCTCTACCTTGTATTTCAGCCTTAAAAAATTGTTTCTTCATCACTTAACTTAGGAGTAAAAAATAGTTTAATTATTGATATAATCCCTTGTATAACTTTATTGGATATAATTTCTTCCTAATGTAATGAATTGACGAATTGTCTTAGGCCTTATCTTAGACTTGTTTGTATAGCTCATATCTCAAATGGTCCCCTTTTTTAACAGATTGAGCAATAAAGGATTTTATCATTATTTTTTTCTGCATATTACTTGTATTAGTTTAAAAAAATTTGTTGTTTGTTTGTTTGTCTCATTATTTAACTTAGGAGTAGGAGTAGCTTTAGCTATTATTATGAACCTTTATGTAACTTCTTGCTATGAATTTCTTCATAATACAATAAATTGATGATTTTGCTAGACCTTATCTGGATTTGATATTATAGCTCTGGTTTCAGAATGGTTCCTTCTTTTAAACAGATAGCATAACAGATTTTATCATTATTTCCTTCTTGCCATCATTTGTATCACCTTTTAATATATATATATAGTGGACACAGACACCTTGCCTGACACGTATACATGCTACACTTTGATTACCAACCTATAAATGCATTAATATGTTTTGATGTTAAATTCTTAAAACCCCAATATCTCTGACACAATACAGTATCAGAGACTAGTTCTCTATTTTTTTAGTTTAAATTCATAATTTAAATATAAATTTTATATTATTAGTTGTTGTTTACATCACTGCACATGTATGTTATATATAGGGTTTCAATTCTTAAAGAAATTGGTTAAGTTTTGTGTTTGAATTGTCAAATCTGAGACTGTGTGCATATTAACCCTTTAACACTGGATTCTAAGTGATTAGTTCAATTTACTGTTTTTAAATGTAATGTTTTGAGCCATATACATTGTTGTATGTAGGGATATAATGTTAGGTTTCATACTCTTACTGTTAGGTTGTGGTTGTGGTGAACATTGGGTGGTTTTGATGTTCGAATTTCTCCAAATCCTGAAACTGAATACATGTTAATTTTTTTTCACGTTAATTTTAAATGTTTAGTTCAATTTCAGATTTAATATGTAATTTTAAACTGAACTGAATGATTGAACCCTTCATTTTAAGTTATAACGCTGTACTCTTGATACTCTACATTAATGTACACTAATGTTCACAACTGCCATGTAAACCTAACCCTTTCTCTCTATGTTATGTTCATATATCTATATAGATATATATAGGGTTTACGCATACATGTTATAATGTATATAGATACATAACTAAATCTCTACCTCTTTATATATATGTATATGGTTAGCCATGCATGTTATGAGTAAATAGGTTGAGCATTGTAGATTGTTTAACCAATATGCCATGAGTAGTGTAACTTGATAGCTATTGTTTTGAAACCCAAATCCTCCTATACACTTTCATGTATATTTCACATACACACATGTCTACTATATAACCATACGAACATGTCCATATACACCATACACACACAAACCACATAACATTTACATAATGTTAGCTTTTCCCTCTCTAACACACTCGCTATATATATAAACATATTGTGATTGGATTTCAATGCAATTGACTTTCATTCTTTAACTTTTGATTGTGATTTTTTTCTGAATAGTACCTCTTTATAGATAATTGGTAGTTATCTTTATTTTATTTTTGAAAAGTACCAGTTTTCATGTAGGATGGTAGACAACCTTACAGTTTTGATGATTCGTTATTTTTGTAACTTTTCTAGTTTAGCACCCTAGATTGCTTGTAAGTTTTGATACCCTATGATTGTTTTGGTCTAGTGTAACTAGTATACCTAGATGAGACTTACACTACCACCGTATGCCATGACCCTGTATGCCATTATTTCAAATTGTATGATTTAGGTAAGTTCTGAGACTTTGATTGTTGGGGACGAGACTCTAGAAGAAGTACGACCATCTTAATTTCGAGGACGAAATTTTCTAAGGAGGGTAGACTTGTAACATCCACTTTTCTAAAATGAGGGTAATTTTGAACTTTTGTAAAAGTTTATTATTTAATAATAGGATTTATGATTTATGGAAATTTTTAATTAATTTAATACTATTTAAAATTGGTGAATTATAATTTTGATGTGTTAGCTAGTGAACCCTAGAACTGTTGAGCCTAGAAACTAGCCATGACCATAGGAACCTAACCATGTGATTAGAATGACTATTTACAACTTTTTAGGCTAAGGGTATTTTGGTCATTTTGTGACTTTTGAATTATTTAGGATTTTGTTTAATTGGTGAATTTTAGATTATTTTAATAATATTTAAATTAATGTATTATGATTTTGGTCATTTTCATATTTAATATTTGGGAAATTTTTATATTTTTTAATATTGTTTTTATTTGATTTGTTTAGTCGGGTTGAGTTTCGTCTCGTTCCGACTTGTATTGTGACCCGGTAGCTTAAACTCTAGATGGGACCCAATATTAAGTTAAGCATGGCTCACAAAACCCAACATTTAAGATAGTTAATTAAACTAATTTTTATCATGATAGAATGGTTAAGTTAGAGACTCAAAACTAGATCATTTTGACCCCAAACATGAACCTAGTCTAGACTTAACCATATGAGACTAGAGAGGGGCAATTAGGACATTTCCCATTAGCCGTAATGGACTCTTTATGGCAGCCACCTTTAGGAGAGAATGATTCATTTCATTCATTACAATCTTGTCTCTTTTATTTTCCTTTTATTCTTCCCTAATTTTAGAGAGCCTTTCCATTGATTTGATCTCCAAATCAAATCATTCCTTCACCAAACCTTCCCTCAATCATTTCCATTCTCCAAGGGAATGGTGCTACCAAGGATTGGAAGAGGAGTGCAAGGAGGAGTGTCCACTTTGAGGGATCTTCGTATCGGAGCCGTGTCCTAAAGAATTTTATTGGGATTCCACTCCCAATAGGTAAAACCCATCCTCTAAATCGATTTTCTTTGCATATAAATTAGTTTTGAATCCGTAGGATCCATCCTCATGCATGTGTCCCATTTAGATTCAAATTTGAGGCCATTTGGAGCTCTCTTGAGGATTTTAGATTTGTGTCTTGTGTCCTACTTGATAGATCCCAAATTAGGACACCCCATGTGTATGTATGTATGATAATAGTTTAAATAGATATTTAAATTCAGTTTTTGAATGGTTAGAGAGTGGATTCCAAATATATATTTTAATAAGCCAAATTCTTTCTGTAGCTTTCTGTAGAATTATTTGAGTGTCAGCTGTACGAAAGACGAACGTGTTTCGGTATTTTTGCGATTTCGGGAGGTTTCGGACACGAAAATGCGATCCGTTTAAAGTTTTGGAAAGCTAACACGAAGGGCTACAACATACTTTAATCCTAGAATTTAGTAGAGGTCCAATTGGTACAGTATTGATTTTAAGTAGAAGAGTGACTATACGATATATGCATTTTGTGTAACCTATGAGCCTATGTAGTATGGATATTAAATGAATATAAAATATGTAATACATGATATGTTAGATGAATGAAATAATATATATATGATATATATCCTCTTTACATTAATGTATATATATGGTTGAATGCAAGCATGTAGGAATGCAATTGATATAATTATGTAAGCAATGCATAAATGCATGAATGAAAGAATGATATACATTGTATGCATTAAAGTATATAATGAATGCTAGATATGAATGCAAGGTATACATGTAATGATAGATATGAATGCATAATATATAAATAATATAATCTGCTTTTCCTTTTCCTTATATTTTCCTTCCCTTCCCTTTCTATTTCAATTTTTCCCCCTTTTTCCCTCTTCTATTTTTACATGTTGTATACAATGTATATAATATATAGATGCATGTAAATATGTAATATGCATGAATGACATATATGTAATAAAAATAAGTATATATGCAACTTAATGATATGTGAAAGGATATAATGCCTGAACTGAAATATGCATGCATATGGGATATGAATGAATGTATAAATGCATGAATGAATGTCATATATGAATGAATCAATCAATCAAAGGTATAAGTAAAATATAATGCATTGTAATGAATGTTGACATATATAATGTATAAAAGTATGTATGTAAATGTGCATGAATGTATATATCTATGTAACTATGTAAATATGCATGATGTAACATATGCCTATATATAGAAATATGTATGTAATGTGGATATGCATGTATGTATTTATATATATTATCTATTTTATATTATGCATTGTTATGGTTCATATTGTCTTGTGATTGTGCAAATGCTAGCCTAGGCTTGGTTAGGCCTGGTGAGACTTGTTAGACTTGTTTGGGCTAGGACTTGACCTAGTTGACCTAATTTGACTAGTGTAGTCGACTAGAGTTGACCAAGTGTTGACTTTAGTCTAGTTTGACCTAGACAGCATGCAGATGCATTGTACATTTTATTTATCATCTCTCGTATACATCTTGACCTGTGTTGCTCTAAATAGGTCTCTGTGGCTTCAGTTTGGACCTCTATACCTACCAGCTATTCAGGTTATTCGGCGAGTATATTCTCTGATCATTTTATATCAGGTTTAGGATTATATTTTCTGCTTTAGATTATCTTACTTGGTGCTGACACGTTGGTAACACGGATTGGTACTATATGGATCCCTTCATGAGATGTTATCCCTCTCGGGAGCATCGGATACTTTTGTCTCGTGTGTTTCACTTACATCATGTATCTCATGCTTCTATTATCATGAATCTTCGGGAATCAGCTAGTGACTCATGTACCCTCATGATCACCGAGCCTTCACGAATCAATTCATGAATCTTCCTTTATGGGTAACGTAGTATAATCATGAATCTTAACGTAACTTGAATGGATCCTTGTGTATTGATTGGGGATGGAGGAGTATAAATAAACATATGAATAAATCCAAGTAGTGTAATCATGAATCAATTCCATGTAGTGTAATCACGAATCAGTCCTTAGCCATTCACATGTTTATCCAGTACTCTGAATCACTAGCACTGTCTCTCTTTTACATATATCATAGATATTTACTTACAAACTCTCTCTTAAATTATGCTATTCTTCAGTTTCCTATATTTTATTCTCTAGCATGATTATATTTCCTTTCCTGCTATGACTTGTTGAGATGTATTGTGCTCGCTCCTGTCCTGACTGGACCTGTTGATAAATTTTACTGATAGCCTGGAGGTTGCCTACTATCCTAGAGGAGACACAGTAGAGGTTGTATAGATAGCTAGGGTTTTGCTTATAGCTTATTTTTAGTTGTCTTGAGTTGTATTTATGGATTACTGTATTTGAGATTTGAGATGTTTTTCGGTTGTGTATCTTAGACACTTAGACTTATAACTGCTGTATCTCTTTGTGGATTTCATGTTTTATCTATCTTCCATTATGCTCTACCTTAGATGTGATTGAGACTGTATTTGCTATGTCACCTCCATTCGGAGAGTATACAGGTACCTTTATATTGTTAGATGTTTGACCTAGGACAGCGTTCTACCGCCGACACTGCGGCGTAGGCTGGACGTACCCACGTCTCGTGTCCTTACTCTAGAGTGCGGGTCGTGACAGCATCCAAAGCGAAAATGTGTTTTTCGGACATATCGGGACGAGAGTCTACTACATTCGATGATCCGGGTTCTTCTATGTTCCTTTTTTCTAAATTAAACACATATAAATCATAATTTATATGTAAAATTATTGTTGGAAACTCTAGAAATTTATATATTAATTAGATGACATACCCATTAACGGAAGAAGTCGATGACACTATAACAAAAATTTGCACCCAAAATCTTCACAATGCCTTGGTTGGGAGATAATTTGGGTTAGGGTTTACAATTTTATGACCTAGAAATTTTTAGGAGAAGAAAAGAGTAGAGGTGAAGAAAAGAGTAGAGGGAGAGAAGAAGAGTTGGGAAATAAAATTGAGTTGGTATTTATATCAATCCTTGGGCTAGCCCCAAGTAAAAAATTTTGATGGCAAACTTGTAATTTTTTTGAAAATTTTTGGGACAGCCCCTAGTAATTTGTGTGGTGTCCTTAGAAAAAGCCTTATTTAATGGGGGCTTCCCATTCCTCATCCACATACATTTCCCAATAAAATCTCAAGTGCATTGTGTCCGTGTTGTAGGAACGAAATCGTAAAGCAGAATACTTTAGAGGGGGGTGAATAGAGTTGGCAGCGGAATAATGCTAATTAAAAGATGTTAGCAGCAAGATCACAGAATAATAATCAACTAAATAATGTAAAGGCAGAGATAAGAAAGCAAACACAAAGACAACGATGTATACTGGTTTCCCTCTGTTGAGGACTAGTCCAGTCGGTAGAACTCTTGCTACCAGTTGAATCCACTATTGGCAAAACCGCAAGTTTTCTTACGAAGTCCTTGCAATTTCTACAACGCGAGCTTTGATACGAAGAACTCGTCCAACTTCAATTGTGAAGAGTTGAATCTTCTATCAATCCTCTGATTACAATCACTCTGAAACTTCTAGACCGCACCACACTGGCAAATCGACTAGAGGATTGTAACTGGCTTGGGATCTGAAATTTGAAACTCGAGAAAAACTCTTTGGAAGACTGAAAGCTTTAAGAAGAGAGAAGATTGAAAGTGAATGAGTGTGTTGAAATGATCGAAATCCTTCTCTATTTATAGGAGTTCCAAAAACAGAATTCGGGCAGAATTCGGGCAGAATTCGGGCAAAACTCGATGAAGAAATCTCGGTCAAATCCGCAACTGCAGGAGGACCAAGTTCCAGGGAATTCAAAAATAAAACGGCCACTAACCGAACTCTGGCCGAACTCTGTCAGTGTTAGGTTAGGTTTTTAAAAATAGTTTTTGGAGATTTTTGAAAACCTTTTTGAAGCTTTTGTTAATATGAATGTTTTTCAAAACTAAGGATATTTTAAAAACATTTTGAAATCATTTTTGGAATAGCCTATTTGCCAGTACAACTCGGTGTACAACGTATTCCTAGACTCAATAAAATAAAAAATACATTGCTCAAAGAAATACAGACTCGAACAGGCAAACATTGCTTCGGTCTTGAACTATATAGATAGCTGTTCTTGATCATGTCCAAGAGTCCGAGATATCCTGACTAGCTTCATATATCGAGACAGAGTTTGATCAATTATTAAAATCAGTTTGACCATATGACCAATGGGCCAACAATCTCCCCCATTTTGATAATTGACAAACTATGAATGATATAACATTTAAGCTTGGAATAAAATCAAAAATTGTTCATGTCCTGCATTTTTTCAAAAGAATATTAGATCTTTATTTTTCTCTCCCGTTGTCACTTAGCAAAATAATTGCAAAAGAAAAAACTCCCCCGCATCAATGCATAAGTAACAAACGGTGAAGAGACAAAAAAAAATTAAGACAGATATAATGACAAAAAAAATAATGACATCACATGCATGTATTTGTCTCAAGCAGGTTATAATTTAATAAAGAATTATTTCACAGGCAGTTCATAATATTAAAGCAGATAAGATGCTATAAATAAGTAAATAAACTGATGTAAACCATAAACTAAGCATCTCATAAAGATAAAAGATGTTCAGAAGACATCAATAAATAAATCCAGTACAAGTCCTCAAAAGAAATACTGATAATAAAGTCTAGAAAAACTTGGAATGTCGGAGCATTTCCAAGTATACAGTAGATAATATCTAAGTCTCAAAAAGCATAAGCTAACAAATCACATCTCCTCCTCCTCCTCCTCATCATCATCAGCATGACCGGCATGTCAAGAAGGACAAGCTCCAGAAGTACCAGCGCCAGAAGGGTGAGATGGGACGCCAGTGTAAAATTCACCAACATAGTCTCGAGGAGGAGCACGGTCAGAACGGTACCAATCATATGTGTTACCGGGCTGAAAGTAGGCATGAACAGCCTCATCCTCACAGCGGTAACCAGAGAAGGCTGGATCTCTAGGAATGGAACTGGCAGAATGTCCAGTCTGAGGAAATCGAAGATCAACGAGAGAATTTGCTATCGCCTGATAATGAATGACATCGCAGAACTCACGCTCGCGAGCCATATCCGTCATCGAGACGTACAAATCCGAAAGGTGCTGGTGTATGCCCTCAAAAGTCATGGCATACTGCTGAGTAGGTGGAGGAGGTAGAACAGTAGCAGGAACAGTAGGAGGAGGAGCAGCAGTCATACTACGACGAGATAATTTCAGAAACTTGGGCTCAGGGTCTTGAGTACAAGTTGACAAATCAATATCGAAATGCTAGAAGATGGGAGAATCATCGCAAAAGAGAGATTTCTATCTCTTACACGACAACGTCCCATCATCTGGATAATGGTCTTAGGGGCAGAAAAAGGTATCCCCTTAAGAATGTGATACATAGCAGATAATTCAAGAGATGTGACATCATCCTTTGAAGTAGACTTTGGAAGGATAGTGGAGTAAATGATACGGTGCAATTCATAATTAAACAAGTTCAAGTTGTTTGCCTTGAACTTTCCAGAGCGAACTCGATCAGGTGCACAGAGTTCCGCTTTGAAACTAGCAAGTGTCGTGCCGTCGGGAAAAACAAATTCAGTGATATCAACAAGCGGTTCACCTTCGTTAGGAATTGTCACGCCCCAGAACCAGAATACTGGAGAGCGGGGGAATGACTCAGCCAGCTACGTATTACGGGTAGATGAATACCGTATAATACGATCAATGCTGTCTAAAAGACAAGGGGGTGCATACTATATGAAAGTCTTACTATGGTCACTTCACATCTATTGTCTCAATCATTCGAACAAGAAACAGTAATAGAGAACATGTAAGATAAAGCAATAAGGCGTCACAAACGCTCTGTCAAAATGTTCTTGATATCTGGCTTTACAAAACATAGCCAGACTGATGTAGCAAAAGTATACACAATTGTTATCAGCTGCAGCCTGACTTTAGTTACAATTATGTAAAAAGTAAGTACGAGACGATCCGACTAACATGTCGGTGCCAAACGGCAAAGTATAAAGTAGATAACAAAACGAGCGGGGAAGTAAGAAACCCACTCGAGTCCTTCTGCGATCATCCCTCTAGTGTTGACCATCTTGGAGGTAGAAGTAAGCTGAGTCCTCGGGAACCGGCTCTAAATCTGGCCATGCAAAACCAGAGAGGTTAGACCTCTAATAGCAAGTACCACAAGGAAGCACGACATGAGAACTAAAACCAGTAATATGAAATATGATAAATAGATCTCTGCTTGCTATTAGGATTCACATAACATCACGACACTTCGAACCAACCTCCCAACCAAACAAGGACAGAAGTTGGCCCGTCATGTCCTGACATTCTGATCATCCCAGTTAAGTAACAGAGTAGGTACAGTACACAAACAAATCATCTTGAACGGCCAATCAACTACTACGGCTTGCTATTGTGAGTCCCAAGTTATCCTAGAATTTATGCAATAGGGATTCCTCAGTTCTTACTATGTGCAAGCAAGGCTAGACTATCCAATCAATCAATTGTGCCAATCATGTAGTTAGACGAGTCCCAGCGGGACGCCCGTCGTTAATATAGCATGTACAATAATATAAGCAGATACTGTTCCCTGCCCCTGTGACAGATTTATAGTATCTGTGGGAACCAGCCGGCCCGTCGGGCATTTAATAGTCCCAAGGGGGCTGCCATGTAAGAACTCGGAAATCCATTCTCTCCATGCCATCATTATTTTATTTAACTTAATAGTCTCTACATTGAGTGAAGTTCCATGCCGTGGATCACGGTCATTCAAATGAGTACTTTCGTACGGGGTATGATATGCGCAACTCTACAATGATATCCGTGCGACTAGGTTGTAGGTTTTACATAGCGTGATGCAACAATCAAATCTGACCACGGAGTAATCATGCCTTGACCATAAAGTACACATGCTATTTTTGTAAGATAGATAAATAACTAAATAAATAAATAATTTGAAGCCTGCATGTGCCTGTATGCCAATCTTTGGGATTGGCTAATCGAGTACAATAGTTCATTACATGAACGTGTCTCATTCATTTCATTCAATAAGACGACTAGCCAGTCTCTTAGTTCCAACTAGGAATGCATGATCAATTTTAGTCAAGATAACCATTATCATCAATGGTGACAAGGCATGAAAGTTAAATAGTATTCAGTGGAGTCGAGTCTACGACTCTCAGGGTTTAATTCCAGTCAATCGGGGTATCTATAGCTCAATTTACGACACATGGTACATCCCACGTAACAATCTATATTTAACAGAAATATCAACATATCATGATTATATCAAGTTTATGCAAAAAGGCGTAAGGATATAAAATGGACGTTAAACATCTAATAAGATATCAATATACAGGGCTATAGAAGATCCAGGGTAAGCAGGCTACTCTCATGTCAGCCTACGCTCATGTCAGCGTACGCTCAGGTCAAGCTACGCTCAAGCCAGCGTACGCTCAGGCCAAGCTAGCGTATGGACTCCATATAACTCCTCTCTATCCAAGCCAGCGTACGCAAGTCATACGCTTCCAAAAGGCAGCGTATGAACTCCATACGACTCCTGACCATCCAAGTCAGCGTAGTAAGTCATACGATCTCAAAAGGTAGCTATGAACTCCATACGACTCTTGACCATCCAAGTCAGCGTATACATGTCATATGCTTCCAAAAGGCAGCGTATGAACTCCATACGACTCCTGACCATCCAAGTTAGCGTATGTAAGTCATACGCTCCCAAAAGGCAGTGTATGAACTCCATACGACTCCTGACCATCCAAGTCAGTGTATGTAAGTCATACGCTCCCAAAAGGCAGCGTATGAACTCCATACGACTCTGACCATCCAAGTCAGCGTATGTAAGTCATACACTCCCAAAAGGTAGCGTATGAACTCCATACGACTCCTGACCATCCAAGTCAGCGTATGCATGTCATACGCTCCCAAAAGGTAGCGTATGAACTCCATACGACTCCTGACCATCCAAGTCAGCGTATGCATGTCATACGCTCCCAAAAGGTAGCGTATGCAAGACACTCGCTACCTAAAAAGGCAGCGTATGGACTCCATACTGTGCTGCGCTAAAAAGCGCGCACAGCTCAGTGACGCAAGCTAAAAAGCTAGCATACACTGCTCACTGTCTTCTCCAAACAGCAAGAACTCCATGGTTGCACCCTAAAGTTTTAAAAGTCCATAACTTGGTCAAAATAAGTCCGAATCCAACTTTACAAAGGTCAAAATTGGGTTGAATGAAATCCTCTACAACATGGAACCATCAAAACTTGAAAACACAGAAGTTTAATAGATCAACTACAAAGATTAAGACTTCGAAATAAAAAATGTCAAGTTCTAAACTCTCTTAGAATCACGAGGGAAAGAGAATGGAGCCATAAAAATGGGTCCTCATGAAGAAGCAAGATGTACTTGCCTATGGGTTTGGTAGGTGGAGAGAGTAATGAAGAAGAAGAAGAGGAGAAATGGTGAGAATGAGTAATGAGGAGAGAGAATAGAGAGGGTGGCTTTAAATATGGAAGGGGTGGTAGGTGGAAGCTAATGGGCCGGGTCCAATGGGTCGGGTTGTAGGGGATCCAACCAAGGCCAACCCGAACCCAAAGCCTAGCTAAAGAAGAGAATAAAAGCATGAAATAAAGTGCAGAAATAAAATTGCAGAAATATAATTGCAGGAAATAAATTATCATGAATTAAAGGAAATTAAATACAGGATAATACATGATAACTATTCAATAAATACATGATAAATACTAAATAAATACACATGAGTTGTACATGTATAAAATACGTATTTTGGGAACGGGGAGTGACAGGAATACCAAGGATTTTCGCTAAGAGGACATCATTGAAATTGATATCTAGTCCGCCAACACGAGTACTTACGTCAAACGTGTTTAATATGATATTACAGTAGAACAGTCTAATGGCATTAGTTGCTACTGGAAAATAAAGTTTAACAAAATATTGTAACCCTAATGTCTCAAAATAAGGGCGGTGTTCTGGAAACACAGTCCACTTGATGGAAGCGCCTGTGCATATGGATCTCATGGAGAAGTCTCCATACTACAGTAGGGCTTGATCTAGGGTTTGAAAGTAAAACCCATCGAACGCGCCATCGCTCGATTGGACTGGAAAAAAGAGGGAATCCGTGGGTGGATTCGAAGATGATCCTTCCTCACTAGGATTGGTCGTCTTCTTCCTCTTGAAGGGGTTAAATCCCTTAGGTGCCATTGTGCAATAAAGTAAAATGCACAAAATTGAAAAGAGGAGAAATATGAAGTTATACCTCCCGAAATTTGAGTATGTTGAAGAGGACAATGATCTCCGCACAAATCCAAGATTTGGATGGATTTTACCACGTAGATTAGGAGAGAAGGAGTGGTGAAGAACTAGGGTTTTAGAGCTTTTCGTGCGGCTGCTGTGCTGTGATGGTGGATTTTAGAAGCAATGAAGAAGAAAGGCTCTCGGGTTCTGATATAACCTGATACCTTCAACCGAACTCGGGCCGAATTCGGTCCGAAGTCTGGCCGAATTCACCTGGGGTTGGTTTGGAACACTTTTTTTTATTGGCTTATTTCAAAGATTTAATTCAAAGATTAGTAATTTTGACATTCAATTAATATAATTAATGTTATTTTATAAAGTAAATTTCTTTACACAGCGACTGTTTCAGATTAGCTGTAGGAGTACTGTCCCAGGTGACGGAGGTTCACCGGGGAACTCTTAAATATCGCTTCGCTTCAACCGTAGTTGTGGTGACAGACAGACTCTTTATTGGCTTGTCTCTAACACAGTTTTTGCGTATTGAAATAAATCATAAAATAAAATTAATTAACATTATTAACGTCCAAAATTCCTAATTCTCGACGTAAATAATTGAAACGATCTTCTGCTAGAGGTTTTGTGAAAATATCAGCTAATTGATTCTCAGTATCTATGTACACAAGGTCAATATCTCCATTTTGATGATGATCTCTAAGAAAATGATGTCGAATCTCGATATACTTAGTACGAGAATGACATACTGGATTCTTAGTCAAATTAATAGTGCTCGTGTTATCACAGAAAATGGAAATATATGTGTAAATAAATCATAGTCTTCTAAGGTTTGTTTCATCCACAAAATCTGAGCACAACAACGTCCTGCGGCGATGTACTCAGCCTCTATTGTTGATAGGGCTACAGAATTTTGCTTTTACTAAACCATGAGACTAAAGCCTTGCCTAAGAAATGAATGTGTCGCTGGTACTTTTTCTATCAACTTTGCATCCAGCAAAATCTGCATCCGAGTAACCAATAAGGTCAAAGGACTTAGTTTGGGATACCATAAACCGAAACAGAAGAAGTACCCTTAAGGTATCGAAAGATACGCTTAACTGCGCACAGATGTGATTCCTTTGGATTAGCTTGAAAATGAGCACACAGGCAAACACTAAACATAATATCTGGACGACTAGCAGTTAAATAAAGTAAACTACCGATCATACCTCGATACTTACGTGTGTCGACCGGCTTGCCTTGTTCATTAATATCAAGCTTTGTTGAAGTTGCCATCGGGAGTGCCAATAGGTTTGACATTGTCCAGATCAAACTTCTTTAGCAAATCTTTTGCGTACTTGGCTTGATTTGTGAATGTCCCATTGTCAGTTTGTTTGATTTGCAGTCGAGAAAGAATTTCAGCTCTTCCCATCATGCTCATCTCAAACTTATTCTGCATACACTTAGTGAATTCTTGACACAGAGATTCATCAGTAGATCCAAATATAATATCATCAACATAGACTTGTATTAAGAGAAGCTTGCCATTAAAAGACTTAATAAAAAGGTAGTATCAACCTTGCCTTTTGAAAAAACCGTGTCTAGTAGGAAAGAGCTTAGACGATCATACCAAGCACGAGGGGCTTGTTTTAAACCGTACAAAGCTTTCTTCAACTTGAAAACATGATCAGGGTTTTAAAATCTGTGAAACCCGGAAGTTGTGCTACAAAAACTTCTCTTTTATAAACTATTTAAAAATGCACTCTTGACATCCATTTGAAATAATTTGAAATTATGAAAACATACAAATGCACATAACATGCGAATGGATTCTAATCTCGCAACTGGGGTATAAGTCTCATCGTAGTCGATAACTTCTTCCTGATTGTATCCTTGAGCTACGAGTCGAGCCTTATTACGAGTCACTAAACCATTCTCATTAAGTTTATTTCGGAATACCCAACGGGTGCCAATGACCGGATGATCAATAGGCTTGGAAATAAGTTCCCAAACTTGATTCCATTCAAATTGGTTTAATTTCTTGTATAGCATCTATCCAAAAACTATCACTATATGCTTCATCAATAGTTTTGGTTTCTAGCTATGAAATGAATGCAACACTAGAAACAATATCTCTACTGGATGTACGAGTACTTACACCTTTGGTAGTATCACCAATTACCAAATCCTTTGGATGATCAGCCGTAAATTTTAATTTTCGGCAGACTCTGAAGGTAGTGGTTCCTGGATCTCTCTTGGAGGATCAGCTAGTGCGAGCTTGGTTGAGAATCAGCTGTAGTTGAGCTTGGTACAGTTAGATCTTCGTCATTGTCATCAATAGTCATTTGATTCAGTTCATCAAAGGTGACGTTGATTGATTCTTCGATGATCATAGTTCGTTTGTTGAAGACTCTGTATCCTTTGTTCTTGGCCGCATAACCTAAAAATATACCTTCATCGGCCTTTTCGTCAAACTTTTCCAAATTGCCTTTTGTATTAAGAATAAAGCACTTACAACCAAATATTCTAAATATGAAACTGATGGAATTCTATCAAACCATAACTCAAATGGAGTCTTCTTCGAGTTTGGGTCGAATTAGAACTCTATTGAGAACAAAACAAGCTGTATTGACAGCTTCAGCCCAGAAATATTTGGATAGACTAAACTGGTTTAACATTACTCTGGCCATTTCGGATGGAGTTCTGTTCTTATGTTCCACAACTCCATTTGTTGTGGAGTCCTAGGGCAGGAGAACTCGTGTACAAAACCGTGTGTGTCATAAAATGCTCAAACTCTGCATTCTCGAATTCTCCACCATGATCGCTTCTAATATGAGTGATTATGTATCCTTTTTCATTCTGTACTTTCTTGCAAAAGGCGACAAATTCGGATAATGCTCATTCTTGCGTGTCAAGAAGTATACCCACGTGTATCTAGAGTAATCATCTACAATTACAAAAGCATATAACTTACCTCCGAGTCTAGCAACTTTGCTAGGACCAAATAAGTCCATATGTAGCAATTGTAGAGGTCTAGTAGTACAACTGCGTTTACTGATTTGAATGTGGATCTGGTAGCTTTGTTCTTTTACATTGGCTGCATGCCGAATCCTTCTTGAATCTTATGTCCGGTAAACCACGTACTAACTTTTTCGTGGATAATCTTGAGATTGTGTCCATATTTGCGTGACCGAGTCTCATATGCCACAGATGACTCTTATCACTTTTAGCCATTAAGCATCTACCTGAAATATTAGTTTCTTCCAACAATAAAAAACATATATGTTGTCTTCCCTGATACCTTCAAAGATAGTACTACCACTTGAGCTATCAACTATAGTACATTTATCTTTGCCAAAGTTGATGCCATAACCATGATCAGCTAGATGACTTACACTGAGTAGATTATGTTTTAACTCGATAACCAGACAGACATCCTTAATCGCAGGATAGGAAGACTTACCAACATCACCGATACCAATGATATACCCTTTCAAGTTATTACCGAAGAAAACATAACCTTCTTTTTCTTCTTCGACAGTGTTACAAATAATGTAGCGTCACCGGTTATACGCCGTGAACAACCGCTGTCGAAAATCCATTTGCTTTTAGCATGTGAATGGTGTTCCACCTACAAAATAATTTGCAGATGAAACCTTTGGTACCCATTTCTTGTAGGGTCCTGAAATGTTAGCCTTTGGTATCCAAGCATAAATATTTAAATCAACAAGCTTTCTGATTCTACATGCAGGTAAAATATGACCAATGAGGCCACAATAATGACATTGTGCATGTTGAGTGTTGAAAGCTGAGTGGTGTGCATGGTTGGTAGGTTTAGGTTTCTAGTATAGAAAAAAGCATACCTATAATCCTGTTTGGGCTTAACCTTTTGGGGTAAAGGTTTGATATGGTTAGGTCTGACAGTGTTTGGTTTAGGAATGTTCCGATTTTTTGGTAAGTGACACGTGTTAGGGTAGGAAGCAGCAGTCTCAGGCTGTTTTCCTAACCTAATTTCCAATCTTTTGGAAGTGTCGTACAACTTAGTATAATCAGAAGTGAGTGTTTCCATTCTGATTTGTGCACTTTGAAGACTTTTCTTCTCTTTAGAAAGTTCTTCTTTCAGTTGGTCAATAACCTTGTCTTTCTCTTCAGATGACTTGGTAGTCTCGTGTAATAAGAGCTTAATAGAGGAAAGCTCACCAGACTCACTAACATTATTTCTAACCTCAGCTAGTAGGTCGGTAAGTCTTCCTATTTCACCTTTGTACTCTTTAAGTACCTTCTTAGAGGTCTGATATTTGCTACGCAGTTTTCTGTAATCACTTATCCGTTCACTGAAGGCATCTCCTAATTGCTCAAAGGTGAAGGCATTATATGTATCAACTACAGGTTCAGTCACTGGCTTCACTTTCATGCCATATGCTGGTGTTGGCATATCTCCGAGATGTTGATCTCTTCAGGTTCCCTTTTTCATACATGTTGCTTCTTGCTTGATGATGAGTTTGTAGGACAATCCTTCTTCATGTGTTCCTTCTTCTTGCAGCCATAGCAGACAGCATCATCTTGATACCAGTTGTTGCTGCTATTGTTTTCTTTGTCTTTCTTCTTATATCTCATGAATCTTTGAATTTCCTTGCTAGGAGTGCTTGATCTTCAGCATCAGATTTACTGCTGTCTGAATCACTTTCAGTAGCTTTTCCGTGAGCCTTGAAAGCGATCGTCTTCTCCTTTGGTGCAGGCTCTTCAAAATCTTGTAGCTCCAGTTCATGAGTGAGTAGCTTACCCATGATTACTTCGAGGGACATAGTTGTGAGGTCATTCCTTCAATGATTGCAGTAGCCTTTGGAATCCAGTTCTTGGTAAGTGCTCGCAGGAGTTTGCGAATCTTTTTATGGTTACTGTAAACTTTGACTAGGGAGGACAAAGGATTTACAATATCCAAGAATCTTTCGAACATCTGAATAACTGTTTCGTTAGGCTTCATCTTGAACACCTCATACTCTTGAGTAAGTCTGCTGACCTTTGATTCTTTGACTTGAGTCGTGCCTTCATGTGTGACTTCAAGGAGCTTCCACACTTCATTAGCAGTTGTGCAGATAGATACCCTGTTAAATTCAATTCTGTCTAAAGCACAAAATAAAGCGTTAATAGCACGTGCGTCAAGACTGACCTTTTTTTTTTCCTCTGTATATCTGTTATGGGGTTTTTCAACTAAAACTCCATCAACATTTATACGAGGTAGCTTTTGATAGCCATCAATAACAATAGACCATAAATCAAAGTCATGAGATTTCAAGAAGAAACTCATCCATGTTTTCCAATATGTATAATTCGTACCATCAAACAGTAGAGGTTTGTTTGTGGCCTGGCCATCACTTGTGAATTTCACAGTTGCCATGTGTTGTGGTATGATCTATATAACAATTAGTTAAATGAATAAATAATTGCAATGTTACCTTGCTTTACCTGTAACACCCGCTCTGATACCAATTGTAGGAACGAAATCATAAAGCAGAATACTCTAGAGGGGGGTGAATAGAGTTGGCAGCGGAATAATGCTAATTAAAAAATATTAGCAGCAAGATCACAGAATAATAATCAACTAAATAATGTAAAGGCAGAGATAAGAAAGCAAACGCAAAGACAGCGATGTATACTGGTTTCCCTCTGTTGAGGACTAGTCCAGTCGGTAGAACTCTTGCTACCAGTGGAATCCACTATTGGCAAAACTGCAAGTTTTCTTACGAAGTCCTTGCAACTTCTACAACGCGAGCTTTGATACGAAGAACTCGTCCAACTTCAATTGTGAAGAGTTGAATCTTCTATCAAGCCTCTGATTACAATCACTCTGAAACTTCTAGACTGCACCGTACTGGCAAATCGACTAGAGGATTGTAACTGGCTTGGGATCTGAAATTTGAAGCTCAAAAAAAACTCTTTGGAAGACTAAAAGCTTTAAGAAGAGAGAAGATTGAAAGTGAATGTGTTGAAATGATCGAAATCCTTCTCTATTCATAGGAGTTCCAAAGACAGAATTCTGGCAGAATTCGGGCAGAATTCGGGAAGAACTTGATGAGGAAATCTCGATCAAATCCGTAACTGCAAGAGGACCAAGTTCCAGGAAATTCAAAAACAAAACGGTCACTAACCGAACTCTGGCCGAACTCTGGCCGAACTCTGGCCGAGTTCTGTCAGGGTTAGGTTAGGTTTTTAAAAATAGTTTTTGGGGATTTTTGAAAACCTTTTTGAAAACCTTTTTGAAGCTTTTGTTAATATGAATGTTTTTCAAAACTAAGGATATTTTAAAAACATTTTGAAATCATTTTTGGAATAGCCTATTTGCCAGTACGACTCGGTGTACAACGTATTCCTAGACTCAATAAAATGAAAAATACATTACTCAAAGAAATACAGACTCAAACAGGCAAACATTGCTTCTGTCTTGAACTGTGTAGATAGCTGTTCTTGATCATGTCCAAGAGTCCGAGATATCCTGACTAGCTTCATATATCGAGACAGAGTTTGATCAATTATTAAAATCAGTTTGACCATATGACCAATGGGCCAACACGTGTCCCGTGTCCAACCATTTCATTCCATTTTGTTTATATTTACATTTTTTGAATCCCGTGTTCGACATCCCTGACACCAAATCAAATCCCATATATGTGTCAACAAGCCGACAGGGATAGTACACCCGACAACCTCACCTCCCTGCCTCCTTCTTACTACTCATCGACCACCACCAACCGACCATCGCATCCTCTGCTCTTCTCAGATCCAGATCTGGGGTGTCAACCGCCTCTGGACATCAGACCAGCCATCCCCTACCATTCTCCTCACCTCACCTAGCTCCACCATTACTGGCCGCCGGGTTCGCCACCTACAAACGACCGCCAACCAACAACCGTCTCCTTCACCACAACAGATACCCTGTCAGCACCAGCCCGACCATCCTCGGCTGGCTGCCCTCATCGGACACAACCCCCTCGCCCACCAGATATATACCACTTCTACCCAACCGACCACTCACACAAAAACCTAAACCCAGCGACTCACTTCGTCAACCTTTCGCCGGGTCAGCCTTGACATAGATCGGACCCGCACCCAGCCACTCGTCGGCGACCTGGCGCTGTCTTTCCCCGTACCAGATCTGGCACCCTCCGACCGAATCCTACCATCCCCTCGTCTCTCGAGCGCCGATGTGTCTCGGATCCGCACGATCGACATTCAGCTAGACCGGCGCCACCTCTGCGCTGGCTGCACCGAGCGTCGCACGCCCACACTTGGTGAGACCCCGAACTCCCTTCCTCTCTTCTCCTCGTCTCTCTCCCTCTCAGTGGGTTTTGGGGAAACTCGAGAGATCGACAACAGCTCCCTCCGAACTGCTCACACTCTCGTAGATTCCCTCTCTTGCTCGCATCTACCTCTCTCTGTGGGATTAGAGAGACAGAAAGAGCAGCCAGCGAACCCTCTTTCTCTGTATAAATGTTATTTGGAGTAATAATTTGTTATTAATATTGTTATTATATTTTATGATCACTAAATATTAGGGGTGAGCAAATACCGACTAATACCGAAAAATCGACCGAATACCGATTAAAAATATTTTGAAAAATCGAACCGAAATTATGTGCCGATACCAAATTGCCGAACCGACTAAATTACGGTATAATGGTAATGGTAACAGTTGAGTGTAATACCATACCGAAAATACCGAACCGAACCGATTCACACACACACACACACACATATATAGACACACACACACACACAAACATATTTTAATGTTGTTCATGATTAATTTTACACTACTCATTTTCATTTTTATCTTTGTTTTGGTTAGTTTCCTAGAACTTGGAATGGATTCTAGTGGACTTGAATTTATGTTAAGAATGCTAAGAATTGAGTTTTTGATCTTTGAGCTTATGTTTTTGTGTTCTTATAGAATTTTGAAGTGAATTTTGGTTACTTAAACTCATGCTAAAGATTATACTTAATGACCGTGTTGATATTTTAGGCTCATTTTTAGGTGTTTGCGACTTGTTACATATTGTTCTAATAATTTTGATTAATTGTTTGGTTGGTAGAGGCTTGGCTTTAAAATTAATGCTTCCAAAAAAGTAAAAAATATATATTATAGGTTAAGAGGTTCTACAATATTAAGTGTGTTAATTGATCAAATATTAATTGATAAAATACCGATACCGAACAAAAACCGACCGAATACCAATTTAACCGAAACCTAAAAAACCGATTCTAAATGGTACGATATTGGTATTGATTTTTTCAAATACCGATTTAAAAAAATACCGAAAAATTGACCAAATACCGACCAACTATACCGACGCTCACTCCTACTAAATATAAAAAGGTAGGGTTGCTTTAGGTTGTCTTGGGGTGGAAATCATGGGTTGGGCCTTTAGCCCAATGCTCATTTGATATATATACATGAATATACCTATTGGTAATTATATGTAGGCTAAATTACAACTTGATACCCTCAACTATCTAAAAATATTCACCTTGATACCCTTAACTTTGATAGGTACTAACTTAAAACCCTCAACTATATAATAATTTTATATTGATACACAAAATTTTAAAATGACAAAATTATCCCTCCCTCCTCCTTCTCCAGCAATACCCCCTCCGACCGCGACCGACTCCCATACCAGCCCCGGCGTTCCACGGCGAACACCGCGCCCCCGTCGCCCCGTGCCCAGCGCGTCCCCGCCGCCCCATCCCCCGCGCAACCCCGCCACCCCGTGCCTTACTATCCCCCGCCCACACGTCCCATGAGCCCCTCCCCCGGCGCCGCCCCCCGTCCACCCCTCCCGTGCGATCCCGCCATCTCGTACAACTCCGGGCAGGCCAACGCGGGGTGGAGGGAAGGGAGTTCGCGAGTTGGAGGGGGAGGGGAGGTCGCCGACGGGAGAGGAGGGTGGGGGGTGGGGAAGGTCACCGGCGGGAGGGGGTGTTTGGGTGGAGGGGGGTGGTTGCCGGCGGGAGAGAGGGGTGGGGGGTGGGGGAAGGTCGCTGGCGGGAGGGGGGGTGTGAGGTCGTTCGGCGAGGAGGCAAGAGGGGGGTTGGAGGGAAGGGGCAATTTTGTCCAATTTTTTTTCAGGGTATCAAGTTAGTACCTATCAAAGTTGAGGGTATCAAATTGAAAAACTGAGATAGTTGAGGGTATTAAGTTGTAATTTTGCCTTATATGCATAAGTATATTTGTATATATTATCATTTTGGGATAATTGTTATAGGAATACGTATATATATATAATATTTAGTATAGTGTATCACGGGTACATATATATGCATAGATATGGTTAATTGTTTAATTTATATATATATAGGGATAAATGAACCTGGAAGGGTGTTCTGTAACCAAAAAATATATATTACATATTTCTAGGTCTATCTATATTTCACTTTGGTTTAGCAACCTAAAATACTAATGTGGCATTTTTTCTAATAAAATTATGTTCTACCAAATAAGGGTTTTAAAATCCTAAAAATAATTTCCTTGGTTTTCAAATATTTCTCAAAAAATATTTTGATTAATAAGATATAATTTCAAAGGTTATATATAATTTCGAGAATAGCAATATGTATTCGTTGATGCTTTCCTTTTCAAATCATAAATCACGACTGTTATAGTCGTTTCCTATTTCTCAATTGGATTATCGTGCCAACTCCTGATTCTGGACTTTTATATATCAAACTAGATTATTTGGACTATTCTGGACTCGTTAGAACCGTCCGTGTCATTAATTGGGACCATCTTGTGGAGTATGCCATAGGTACCTATTCCTGTCGTGCATGTCGACTCCAACTAAATTGAGGCGAGTACATTCTCTGATAATTTCCGTTTATGTTATTTTCTATGTTTCATGTAGGTATCCTTGATTTCTTGACACGTTGTTCACACAGATTGGTATTGTCTAGATCTCCGTCATGAGATGTTATTCCTTGTATTTCATGTTATATCTTATGCAAGTCTTGTCCTTTTTTTTGTGCATTATATAGACACGATTCCTGTGAAGACTCGCGACCTTCTCTGATAATCCTGTGTCATAACACATGATGATCGATCCACTGTATCGATCGGGAGCAGGGAGTAGTAGAGTAGATATTTGGTCAATACCCTCCTTGTGCATGTATTAGTTCCTTGTGAGTGTTAATCATACACCTCACGTATGATTAACCAGGCCAGTAGACCTTGTACAAGTTCCCAAGTTAGCCATATGTCGAAGCTAGTACTTACTCACTTAGCTAGTATATTTTTTGACTCTTGTACATGATATAATCTGTTTTACTCTTTCTTGCTCTAGTTTATAGTTTTACCATGCCATGCTATTTTTATGTATACTTTACTTATTCTCATATATTCTTTCTATTTACTGTTACATAGTTTTTATCATTACTAGGAACTATTGTTAGTGATTTGCTCGTCTCAATCCTGACTGGATACCTATTTTTAGGTAACGTAATGACCCACACCCTGGACTTCATGATGATAGATCTTTATGCACTTTAGATTGTAATTTGACACCTGGAGAGCTCTAGGCCATTATCTTTTATTCAGATTGTATTTTGATTTATGTTTCGTTATCGGATTTGTCTCCGATACATTCTGATCATGTATATTCATCTGTAGACTTTAGTTATTTCAGAGTTATTGTTATCTTTTCTATTCCATATCTCCCTTAGCAGTTTGTGATTGATTTGAGTACATTTGATATTATGGATCATTTAGATGTTGTAGATATTTATTGGGTATTTGACAGCGTTCTACGATCGATACTGTTGCGTAGGCTGCGCATGGCCCACACACTTGTGCCCGAATATCTGGGTACAGGTCGTGACATTGCCCGATTTGTCTTTAGATGACTAGTTTGCCAGCAGGTTAAAACAGAAAGACAGAGACCAGGGAGACTACTCCAGCCTTTACCTATTCTGAAATGGAAGTGGGAACATATAACAATAGATTTTGTCTTAGGCTTACCACGAACACCCGGCAGGAAAGACACTATTTTGGTTATCATGGATAGACTGACAAAATCGGCTCGCTCATTCCGTTCAAGGTAGGATGTCGACAAAAAAGTTAGCAGAGCTCTACATAAGCCAGATTGAGTAGATTCACAAAGTGCCAGTCAGAATTATTTTAGACAAGAATAGCAGGTTCCCTTCATATTTCTGGAAAAGTCTGCAGAAGAGTTTGTTCACTCAGTTAAAGTTTAGCACAACTAATCATCCACAGACTAACGGACAGTCAGAGAGGACTATCCAGACCCTAGAGGATATGTTGCGGGTCTGTGCTTTAGACTTGGAAAATTTTGGGAGAATCACTTGCATCTGGTAGAGTTTTCTTATAACAACAGCTACCAAACGAGCATAGGCCTGACAGCTTTTGAGGCCCTTTATGGCCGACGATGTCGTACGCCTTTATCTTGGGATAATGTTGAATAAAGGACTTTACTTGGACCGGAGATGGTACTTGACTTAGCTGAGAGGTCAAGTTGATCAGGGAGCGTCTCAGAGTTGCCCAAGAGAGGCAGAAGCATTGGGCCGATAGTAGCAAAAGATCCTTAGAGTTTGTCGTAGGAGACATGGTGTTCTTGAAGATTTCTCCTACCAGAGGCACTATCAGAATTGGAAGGGGCGGTAAGTTTAGCCCTAGATACATCGGTCCTTTCGAGGTGATTGAGAGGATCAAGGACGTTGCGTACAGGCTAGCACTTTCCACTAGCTTGGATGGGGTACACAACGTCTTCCATATATCTCAGCTTCACAGATATATTGCTGATCCGAGCCACATAGTAGATTACTCCATAGATGGAAGTGGGACCGAGCCAAGCAAACATAGAGCAACTGGTGGAGATCATCGATCGCCGGAAGAAGTAGTTAAGGAATCAGACAATTACTTTGGTCAGAGTTATGTGGAGGCACTACTCTCTTAGAGAGCCTACCTGGGAGCGTGAAGATGAAATGTGAGAGTGCTTCCCTAGACCTTTTGTTTGATTGTTGTATTTCAATAAAATGCTTTGAATTTCAATAATAGTCTTTTGTTTGGTTATTGTAAACAGTTGTGTTTGAATGTTGAATTTCAATAAAGCGTGGTTGTTCTCTAAATTTCGAGGACAAAATTTTCTTTAGGGGTGGGAGATTTGTACCTGCCTAAAATTAATTTTGATGAATTTTAGAATTTATTTCCTAAATTTCTATTTGGAAAAGTATCATTTTGCTTTTCTTAATAAAACTTGGTTTTAAATAATAAATCTAATTTTAAATAATTAATTCTGTTTTATTTAATTTTAATTATTACTTATTAATTCTGATTATTATTATTATTAATGATTAATTAGTTTAATTTATGGGCTGGATTTATTTTAACTAATTGGTTTCAAATCAAAGCCTACCAAGCCTTGGCCTTTAGATTGTGGGCTTTAGCCTATAATTTCTAGGGAAAGGTTTAATGCATTCTTTAGTTAATTCTGGATTAATTTTAATTAGCACTTAATTGACTAAATGTGATTAGTTAGTGGTTGGTTAGTTAGTTAGTAGTTAGTGTGCTTTACTAATAACCCAGGATCAATTACAATTTACAAAAGGTGCCACTAAGGCTTACTTGGAGAATACTCTCATATTTAATATAAATATTGGGGGTGTCTCCAGTTATTTTATTACACAAAATTCTTTTGACACACTTTTTCACTGACACACTTCCTAACACATCATTGCTCTCCTACTTCTCATCGTCGCCCACTACCAATTGATGTCGCATGCCGCCGAAGCTTCGGCGAATTATGCTGCCATGGCCCAGGAGTTCCTGACTACCATTTTTTCATCGAATCTCTGCCTCGTCGACCACCTCAGCAGTAGATCTAACGGATCTACTCCGATCGTGACGCCAAGTCCATATCAAACATCGATTTTTTTTGCCACCCGACACGGTGATTCCATCCTCGTCGCTCTTTTCTTTTTCTTCTTTATTTTTTGGCTTTTCGGTTGCTGACCGGAGTTTAATGCCTTACCATCGTTAGGACCATCACCGGAGTGTCGCACTCCATCATGTCGACTGATCTCGTCAGATCTCGACTGCCCAGAGCCTCGTCGAGCCTCAAAGACCGCCTCTGCTTCGTTAGGGTCAGATCCACCTCAGCTATGCCGTTCTCCATCGAGCCACGGTGAGTCGCCACCGCTACTCGTTCTTCTCCTTCCTCTTCCTCAAGATCTTCTTCTTCTTCTTTTTCACTCTTTTCCTTACTGTCACCTAGATCTGTTGTCAAATTCATCATCAATGACCTGACTGCCGCCTCGAAGACAATACCTGACTATCATACCGCGTCTCGTGAGTCATATTGTCTCTTCGAAGCACACACTGCCTCTTCATGGACTCTGCCACCCCTTCGATCCTTGTGCCATGCCTTCGAAGCTAGTCATCAACAGAGGAGATTGACAGCAACCACGAGACACGTGCTTCGCCGAGTGAACGTCGCTACAGCCTTCCTGTCATCGAATCTCGCCGTCCTCGACGAAGCCGCCGAGCCGATCAAGGTGAGCTTCCTTTCTCGAGCTTTTTTCTTTCTAATGTATCCCTCTTCTTCGTCTTCCTGTTCTTTTTTCCTCCAAGAGTTGTGAGTTACGGTTCGAGCTGCTGTAGGGAAGACGAAGGAGTAAGTGAAGATGGGGGTAGGGTTTCTTAGCTTAGGTTGCAGAGATGAGATGGTGTAAGAGAGTGAAGGAGTACTGGTGGTATAGGATTAGGGTTCTTAGAGGGTGAACAACTGGACCGGGATGGAGAGGAAAATTTTAGGGTTTACTTTTGGGTTGTTGACGGGGGAGACAAGGGGAAGAATGAAGTATGTGGGGATTTAAGGTTTGCGGTCGGTTAGAAATGAGAAGAGAGAGAGAGAGATATAAGAGTTAGGGTTGGAAGCATTGGACCGGGCTGGACTTGATGATTGGGTTGTCAGTTTAGGAAGAAATTAGATAGAAGAGGCTTACGGTTGATGTTAGGGTTTTGATAAAGGAAGCTGGGCTGGGTTAGATTTGTTTGTGTGGGCCAAGAGTGTAGGCTGTGCAGACTGAAATAAAAATGTAAAATATGTGTTGCTAATAAAATTTGTGGGCTGGACTACTGGGTTTAATAAAAAAAGAAGATATGTAAGTAGTTGGGCTGGGCTTGGGACTGTTTTTATCTCTAATTCTTAGTAAATGTTGTTAGTGAATGTAGTTGATATTAATATTAGTATCTATGTTAATTAATATGTAGCTAGTAGCTATTATTATTTTACTAAAATATTTCCTTGCTAATTATGTCACGGCCCGCTCCTAGATAATTAGATACCAGTCGGACACATCCAGCCTACGCTGTCGTTGACAGCGGTAGTAAGTTGCCTAAACCTAAATGATCACAATATCTACTCATGACAACACTAACACATACTATCATAACCACATCACAACATAGTGTTTCACTATGCTTTAGGAGTACACTTTTAGCATCCTTTAGCTATTATTACATTCATGCACTACACGATACAACACAGAACAATACAATACAACTCCGTACTACAACACTCTACGCTCTAGATCTCCAGATCCGCAGCTGGCTCAACCTCCTGGACTAGGTCATCCCTGGTCGTCTCATCTGCGGGATCATAGTAGCTAGTATATAACATGTCGTCAGTCTCACCTGCAACAAATCTAGTCAGGAAAGGAGTAAGTAAACCCTACAATATGAAATATACAAAGTAAAATCTATAATGCAGTGAACAATAGATGAATATGCAAGTGACACTGAATCAATAAAAGAACAACGCATATGTGATTGAAATTCTAGTTTCTATGTTATCGGTTGTCGCACAATAAGCACAATTTAAATACAATAGTACCAGTGGTACGGTCTGGTCTAGCCACACGTGCACGATGTGCGACTAGACTATCCACAATATTGTACTAAATGTGTTTGATCACATAACAACTAAGTATTTCCCTAATCCCGACACAATCAATCAATAAATGTACAATGAAAAGCAATATGCCAACACATGTCACTCCAGTGTCTAATATGCAAAATATGTATTTGCCTGGATATCGAGGAGGGTGAAAGGTCAAATCCAAGTCCAAGCAAGCTATGCCAAGAAGACACAATTACTCTTAGAAATATTCTAAAATTCTGTTCAAAATCTATTCCTTTCTAATTCCTATTAAAAAATTATACTAAACTTATTTATTATCAAATCCTTATTGGCTTGGGCCCATAGTCAATCCAAAACTCTCTATTAACTCAATTCCAAAATCTGTCATGGATTCAACCTATCCATCTCTAAGCCCGTGCTGACTGTAGTCCATATCCAATAGTGAGACCTCAAACCTACTGGACCTTGGTTTATTTCTGTTGTATTAAAACATAAGCCCAAGCCCAGTTCAGACTTACCCAAAATAATGGATTCCAGCCCATATCCTATGGTCCAAAATAATTTCTAAAATTCGATTAAGAGTTATTAGGTTGGCCCAAGGACTAAAGCCTAGTCTCTGCACTACCATCCATTCATTAACCCTAATCGAACCGTTATATTTGAATCAGAACCCCCAACTCCAAGAAGAGTTCGAGATAGCACCTCTTTTGTCGTTCGTGTGTCCAACGCCAATCCTCCAACGCCAATCCACAAACTGGACACGACCAAACCAGTCCTAGACACCATAAGTACCCTCCAATGTGTCATTTCTAGACACAAGTCTAGTCCATACTGACAAAATGTCGGTGCTTAGCACTCGACGGAAAACACAGAGCCAACTCATTTCGAGGAGAAGTTCGGGAAGGAAGAGTTTACCTGTACTCGTCGACGTGTCCTGCCACAAATACGATTTCACTGAATCAGACACAACTGTTCCTCAGTCGAGTTTAGAACTTGGCCTCCTTAGGAATAATTAGGCAAATACCAAGTGTGCAAGAATAATGGTCGAATTTATAAGTTCAACTGAATACTTTGGAATATCAAAATAAAAATCATAATAAATTCTTGCCAGAGATTAATCGGTCTTCTTGCTTCAACTCCAGAGAAAAGAGTGATCGAATTCCCAATCTCAACAGCTTCAAAATTCAATTAAACGATCAAGAACTGATCAATTGATCGAAATCGATTAAATTACTCATGAATCAAAGGTTGATAGTGTAGAAGCATAGAATTTCATGCGCATCCAAGGTCAGAACTCCTATGCGCCCCTAAGCGCCATGCATCCCAAAACATAATATACTAAAGACCAAAGACAGAATGTTGGTACATCAAAAGACAGCAAAGAAAAGAGGCACATGAAGATCAGAATTTTATTTCACATGAAAGTCTATTACATGGCCAAACTCTTTGTTATAATAAAAAGCCTACTAAAAAAAGCCTAGCTTAAACTACAAACTGGGTGCATCACTATGACATCTCAGCTAGGCGCATCACTCTGACGTCTCGGCATAGGCGCATCATTCTTCCTCATCAGAGCGAATTACTTCTTCGTCAATGTACGAGTGCTTCAGCTAATGAAGCAGTTATAGAGCTGAACGTGGGTTGGCAATTAAACAAATCCCAGTGGCTCTTCCAGCATAACAAAAATCGAGGCACAATAATCCCGATCTTTGGATGTAACAGGAACCTTCGTCAGCCTGTGATCACTACAACAAAAAGCCCTTTTAATGACAGCTAAAAAGCGTCATTAATGACAAACCATGACGCTTTTTTCCAAAGCAACCGTTATAAAAATGGGTGTTATAAATGTTTTTTAAAAGCGTCATAAAAAAACCGTCATGAATAGTTTCTATAAAAGCGTTATGAACAGTTAATATATAGTGCACAATTCAGAACAATTTTAAAACGTTATGAATAGATAATATGTAAAGGCTCAATGCAGCACATTTATAACACTTTATACTATTCAAATTAGCATATTTATAATGCTCTATACTGCACAGTATATATTACATTCCAAAAACTTAACATTATATATCACCATCTTTATTATATTTCTTAAAGTAGAGTACATATCAACATCTTCATTACATTGAATATCCAAATACATATATATATTTACAACTACCAAAATTTTCCACATCAAAACTTGGCCACATCAAAACTGTCCACAGAACATGTAGCAAAATCCTGAAAAAGATAAAAACAAAGTTCAATATACTTTATTTATTTGGGATAAAATCTATTGTAAGTTTAACTTATCCGTATCTGTGTTCGTATCCTGAGTCCGTATCGTGGCCTTATGGATGTTGATTGATAACGACAAATTTGTAGAAACAAAGGAGAAAACCTCACCTGGATTGTGCTGTCCAAATAAAACCTGGACAATTGCCAATCCGCCCTGTTCGGCGGGTGCCCCTTCGCCTTCATATCCCCGAAAATGCTGAATAGTTAATATATAGGGCTTTTGACAGGATGCAAAAGAAGAATATAATTGTCTCTTAACATCTACAAAATACAACAACAACAAGAAAGTTGTTTATCCCAAATCTGGCATGTCTTGCATAGAATCTTGAACTAAGTATCAGTATCATATGTTACTAGTTTGTATGCAAAACCAACCATTTATAAATCTAAATACCAGATACCATGATGCCTAAGTAGAGTGACATCAAGCAAAATAAAAGCATTTGTAATAGCACTCTCTTGGCATTAACAAGATAATAAAATCTACAATAGGAACTTCAAGATACTAGATCGTAAGAATCTAGTCTAGATCATTGAGTAGCCCTTAGATTAAGAAAAAGTGAATATGTCCTGATACATTTTTGTAGATGCTGCAAATATAATCCAAATCGGTCAGCTATACTAATAGCGATTTTCAACCCTCTAGAAATTAGAGAAATTAGAGAATCCACCACATATCTTACATTTGTTAAGGCTTTCCAGTTTGTTACTAAGCTCCCATACTTTCTTGTCAGCTATGCTGGCCCGTTCTTCCAAAGCATCCTACTTCTTAGCCTGAGTTTCAAATTCAAACTTAAACTTCTAAACCTATTTCTCGAGTTCACCAGCTCAAGCATGAGCCTTCCTTGCCAATTTCTCAACATCTATTGCTCGTTTTTTTTTCATAATATACACATAAAATACCATTATAATGAAAAGAAAAGAAAATTGCAAACAAAGAAAGTAAAATATTTCATCTTTTCTTAGTGATTTCACCTAGAGTAAGTCTACTTTGCTAAAAAGCTTTTGTCATCAATGTAGTTTTGATAAAAGCCACTGAAAATTTAAATATAAACTATTAAATAATCAGAAATATAAAATTGAAGTATACCTCTTTGTCCTCAGGATCTAAAGCACTCAGGTATCATTGAGAACAACCATAATTCCACAAGCATTTTGCATCTCTGTGCGGCTGAAGAAGAATCAAGATAAGAAAATAGAATACAACGTATGGAGAAAGAAATGAAATAAAGACATCTACCAGCACGTACGCAAAAAAAATAAATAAAGGTAAAGATCAACATGTACCTCTTTACATGGAAAGGAAGGTTTCAGTTTAGAGTGTTGAACTTGATGACAAGTTCATTTGAAGGAGATTCTGGTGTAGGACAATTTGATATAAATATGTTTGGTTCAGATATGTGTAATAGAGAAGTGGTGTTTTGGACAGAACTTTCTCATTACGCATCAAAATCAAGAAAAGCAAGACGTTCTAGAAAGCTGACTATGGTTCAGTATCAGAAACAACTTAACTGTATCCATACAAACTAGAGAAAATACAATGCCCAACGTCCCCGAGCATCAAGATCGGTGTTCTTAATGTAGCAGCATATTCATATTGCAAGGGACTACCAATATATATGTTAAAATATAAGAACATTATAATAGTATCAGAGCAGCAGCTCAGTAACAGAACAAAACCTCATCTCCAGTCTCTGTATCAACAATAATATTCAGTAGCAGAGCCTAGAGCCTCTCCATGGCATTATTGCCATGTCAGCCTCTTCTCGTCTTCATTGCCATGTCAGCCTCTTCTTTTCATTATTGCCATGATCGGTAAATCCAACTCCAAACTCGCAAATAGTGTCATAAATTCATAAATTACTAAATAATATGGACAAACATTAGGACAAAACCTTGTCGCAGGCGGTGGAGGCTATGTCGCTGGCGGTGGCGGTTATGTCAGTGACGATGGAAGCAGTGTAGAGGACAAGTGTTGTATGGAAATCGAAGGTTGAAACAAAAATTTCTCTTTATATAGCAGAATCGTTGCGTCCTACTGGCGGGGGAGATACAAAAGGACTCGGGAAGATTAGATTCCTGAAAGCATGGATAAAAAATTAATCACATTAAATTTCAATTTGAAAGGGAGATTCAGGATAAGTTTGTGATATCATGAATCTAGACATGTAAAGAAGAACATATATTAAACTTAAAAAATATATTCACTAAACTATTGGAGAAGCACAACATAACTTGATGCAAACCATATCAATGTGTAGGCATCCCTGTATAGTGAGTTTAGGAGTTCTTCATGAGGAAACTAACTCTACTATTCATCCTAATTTTGGTACTTAATCTTATGTATTACTTTAATGAATGCACAAATGTCAGGTTTAATTTCCCGAAAAAATCAAACTCATGAAACTTCTAAAAAGCATAATTAGGAGCATGATTGTAGCTTATGTATGCAAATGTAGTAATATATTGATGTATGCAAAGTGCAATTTACTAGTGTTGAACAAGTTTTCCTCTATTAGATAAAATTGACATGTCCTTCACTTGACATGCAACTCTTGTATATTAGTACAAAATGTTGCACTGGACTGATAGCAACGATCATGTTTTGACAATGTAATGTGAACTATCATAAATTAAGAAGCACGGACACTCCAGAATCGGTGTTGTTCCTGTATCTGTCTAAGTCAGACACAAGACAAACACCAATATACACCAGAGGAACACACAAAATAGTGTTGCGACTGCTGTTATGTCCATATTGTGTCATGTTTGGTACTGCATCATAGATCAATCAACTAATTTGAAGTGTGAGATATACTGAGAAACCTCAAAGTCGAAGTTTCTTGCTATAATATGAGCATTGTTATAAAGAAAGCTTACCGCAGGATCAGAATGGCATCCTGAACAAAGAGCAAAATGCAGAAGAGGTTCTGACGTCTCTAAGCCATATGCTCTCCATTCACCCCCAGTCTTTAACTTCATTCTTGGTGAAAGTAAAGACCGAAACCACTATATGCAAAGAAAATAAAAAATGTACATCAATATAAAAGTGTTTCACATAACTTGTTATCATGTTATTGCTTGTTCTTCCATTTGGAAATTTTTTTTTACATATATAGTTAAATATCAAAATCTCTTAGCATAATTCACATTATAATTCAAGCTTTATCTACTTCAGAGTAATTGTATGTTTCGAGAAGGTTCTTATTAACTCATCAATGTAACAACTATGAAGCATCCAACCAGATTTTACCAATACTACCGATATTAGAGTACATTTTAAGTGACGATTGAATATGAAAGTGAGGCACACTTGTCCGGGAAAATAGGTACGGGATCCAAGGATATAAAACTGTATCGTATATGCACTAACCACCTATGACACATACTGCCTGCAAATATAGGTTCATGGTTAGGAAAATAATGCATAAATTAAATACACAATTTCTTATAGGATCATTTGCCCTTTCAAAAATAAGTTTACCTTGACGAGTAACCATTCATTCTTCGTATTTCTAATTGGAACCCCATGGACTAAATATGCCTGAGACGTAATAAAATCAAGTTTTCGCTTCATTTAGGACGACAAATAAATCGATATGAGTGGCATAATTAATATAGCCATTTCGTAAAAAATAAGAATGGTCCATTACATGCATGATTAGAGCATTGTGGATATTGATCCAGAAAGCGAGCTTTTCCTCTTTCCTCATCCTTCTTGGATCAACAGTTTCCAATCTACTAACGAGTGATCTAGAGCCAAAAAAAATGAAAATTAAGTATTAGTGAATGTCAAATTCAAGCAAATGAAAAGAAAGGGGAACTTGAACTTTTAAGTTCATTTTAAGGACTGACTTATAATTCTGCAGCAAGCCTTCGACTTCGCTCAACCGCTGACGAGCACCCCGGCGAGCACCCCGGCGAGCCGGACCGCGTGCACCTCCGACGCGCGGTGGGAGTTCGTGAAGGACCGTCTCGTGAGGAGCAGTGTTTCGATCCCGCGGACGACGTCGAGAGCGTACTCGGCCGGATTTTTTGTCGGAAGGAAGAAGAAATTAAAAACCCTAGCCCTAATTTTGAAGAGAACGGGCTCTAGGGTTAGGATTTTGGAGTTGGAGGAAAGGAAGGAGAACGCTGCCGAAGTGGTGGCTCTGCACCGATAGCTCAGTCGCCGAAGGGTTGCTACGTAGTCGAGCCCATCGCTGGAGTAATTAAGGTTAGGGTTGAAAATTGGAGGAGAAGAGGTTTGAGGAGGAGAGATGTTACTCGGTTAGAAAATGGATGAAAAATGAATTTTCTCTCTCCCACTGAGCTTTTATACAGTGAAAGAATTACAAGTTTGCCGCCGCTCTAAAGTATTAATGACGTTTTGTTTTAAAAACGTTATAAAAAAACCAGAATTAGCCCAAACCGTCATAGAAAGAAGGTATTTCTCAACTTTGATAACGCTTATGTATCAGCCGTCATTAAAACTCCTTGTCGAGCGTCATTAATAGGTCTTTTTGTTGTAGTGGATGCTTCAAACATAACGAAAGCTGGGGCACGACAAGCCCAAACCCAGTAATCAACATCATCGCACTCAATGTTGTTTCATAAAGGAACGCTCTCAACAATGAGCATGGACGCGAATAGCAAACTCGGCGCATCTCAGACTTTCGAAGGAGATCATCGTCAAAGCTTCTTCGAACGAGAAGATCCATAGCCCACAGTGCAACCTTTTGCCAAGGAGGAGGATCGATCGAGTTCATCTTCAGTAAGAGAAATGAGAATAAATTCTCTCTTACCACTGCTATTTATAGGCCGGGGCAAATCACACCCATGCGCCAAGTGGTAAGCTTCTTCAAAGTTAGTACAATGAACCAGCGTTAATGGTGATGAATCTGCCAGCTTAAATTCAGCTAAGTCAAAGAGTCATCAATGCCTCAAAAGACTCAATAAGACTGACCAAAGGAGATGTGCCACGTAGCAGATGCGCCCCTTAACACCGTGCGCTCTATGCCGATGTGCCTATTGGAGGACAGACAGATGCGCCCACATAAGCTCGGCACCCATTAAAGCATTTAATGCTACATGACAGAAATAACAACAGTATACGTCTCAAAGTCTGAGTAGTTAGCTTTTGTAGAAAATGAAAAGATGAAATTATCACACTTTTATCGGTTACAGCTGTGCTCTGCCACGTGGCTAACTGATCACTCGCATGCGCCTCCATAGCCATGCGCCCAGAACCCGCATGTGCCTCCATAGCCATGTGCCCAAAACTCTGTATGTGCCTCAAAAATCATGTACCCAGACTTACTTCTAACCTCAAAAGTTAGAAGCCGAGTCTCCTCATGCACCCGATCGTAGGTGCATCCACTAAAATCAACGTACAAAAATCTTTGAGACATGAACACGTGCCACGTGTCATTGACTCAGTTCTACCTATAAATGGGTGTCAACCACCCAAGATCTCAGCAACAACTGAATCTCAACAACTGTCACGTGTTAGCTCCTCCGCAGCTCAATAGTACAATTCAAACATATTTAGCTTCAGCTTCCTGCGGCATCGTTCATGCGCCCAACAAAGTCAGCTACGTGGCATCCCTACGTGTAAGTTCTCCATGCGCGCGTCGCATATGCATAGATAAGCAAATCGTTCTACTGCCTATAAATAGAAGGATCATTCCTTCATTCAATTCTGGAAGCCCTACTTTTTGAACATTTTTCAACCACTTCAGCATCTAGAGCACTTGCAAGAGTCCCAATCCTCTTCAAGTCACAGCTCGTTCTAAAGCAACCCAGACTTTTAGGGAGTTCGAGACCGTCATCAGATTATCAACGGAGTTAAAAAGTTACCACTCGCTCCATCGCCACGGTTCCTAGATAAAAACAAAAGTGTTCCCCAAGGATTATATCAAAATTCTATATTATACTATGTTCTATTTGTAATGAAATACAAAGTTCATTCAACAACTTATTTAATGGCAAACAAGCTGGCGACTCTGCTGGGACCACTTTGTCTTCCAAAGAGAAGGTCGTATCGCAGTCTGACGACAACAAGCTTGGCTCCTTCTAGAAGACTCTGGTGGTACGCCTCAATCAACAGGTGTTTGAGGAGTTTATCTCTAAAAGCAGCACGAGTCCTTCGAAGCGGCTGCCAAAGCCGAACAAGACTCGCCAAGTCTGGGTACGCAAAGGCGATACACTGAGCACCACAACTGAAAAAGCTATGATGATGCAACCAATCCTTTATGCTGATATTCTCAGCAACCAAAATATTGCTACTGGTGCAGCGCATCTTCCAAGGAAGCACAGAGCTAACTACAGCTTCCAACCTTCTTCTTCCCAGTTAAAGAAGATGCGTCGACGGAACAAAGGCGCAGCCGCTTTCCTGCGCATGAGCTCTAATATGCACGGAAAAAACTCTGTCTTTGATATAATCACTCGTTGTCATGATGAGGAAGAATTGGATTCAGAGTACTATACGCCTTTGTGGGCTAGTACGAAGAAGTCCAAGGCAGCACAGGCCATGCGCCCCAAACGTGCTATGCCAACAACGGACCAAAAATGTGCACTGAAAGTCATGCACGCAGCTGATGATAAGCTATACAGGGTCGACTCGGGTGCTTTGGCACCAGCAACGAGTCGACTCTCGAAGTCCCCTTCCCACTTGGGCATATCCCCTACGCATGGAACCAAGCTGGTGGGGCAAATCTTGTGGCTTTGAACCCATGCACCCATGTAGGCTGTGTGCATGAAGTGGGTTAAAGTCATAATACATGTTGCTCTTTCACCAACGATCTGGGTTCATTTCATGTGCTGGAACTAGATCAAGGGGCACAGCATTAACAAAACCACCCCGATGCTTGGCCCAGGCATGCGTCAGAAGCGGGTGCAAATATGAAACTCTCCTTACACGATCTACGCAATGTGATCACTTACAAATTTAGATCGGAAGAGATGGCCTCCATGCACGATGTGCCCCTCGTAGGGTATACTTGTGCTATAGTTACCATCAATTGCTGTTGTTACAAAACAACGGCTACACCACAAAGGCTGTCTGTATTCCAGCGGTTGCAACTAGCCGCACTCATCCGACATTGTCACAAAAAAGGGTACCAATCGACGACAAGATAGAACCTCTGATCGCCCCTTGCCATTTTATCTCCAATTCCTATGCATCTAGAAGAAAAACAAACACCACCAACTCCTCGACCTCGGCTGGTCCATCGAAAAGCGACCAAAGAAAAGCAAAGCAGCAGTCTCGCCAACCGTGGTATTCAAGAATACTCGGTTGAGGAGGAAGGTTCCAGCAACGATACAAGCTGGGGGTGATCAAACCCCGACTGTCCACGAGAACTCCTCATTCGAGGATGAGGATATCCATCAAGGAACCAACAGTGATGTAGCTAGGGGTAGCCAGTACGAGGCATCAGAAGAAAAAGCTTTTAGGCCAAACTTTCTATAAGAAACGAGGTCGAAAGTGAAGCATCAAAAATTCTATCCACTTCTACCCATGTCATGCCTGTCTACTTGACAGGGGGTGGTGACGAGGAAGAAGTAGAAGCTTCAGCTCCCAATCTCGTATGGTGTATGGATACCTTAGAAGATGGCCTCAAGACTCTCTCCACTATCATGCAATCCTTGACCCAAGTGGTGTTTGAGATTTGGACTACTCTAACTTCTCAACCTTTGACAAGGGCACCGGCATCTAACAATCCTAATCATGGGGCTAACAGAGAATCAAGTATACCCCCTCAACAGGTATCTTCAGGAATAGATCATCATACTGTACCTCGAACATTAGTTCCTTCGGGTACCGAGCTTCACACTTTACCTCCCTTACCTGCTCCTAGCTCTACGGAGATGTTGGTTGAGATAGTAAGAGACTTGCGTAATCGCATTGAAGCGTGAACTAAACAGGAGGAATGCCAGAAGCTTAGGAGTCGACAACCTTATCCTCCCGAGTGGAACAAAGTAGTTTATCCCTCCCAAATATAAACCACAAACATTAACACCATTTGACGGAAAGGAGTCTCCCCGCAGATACTTGACCTACTTCCAATCTGTGAAAGGACATCTCCCAAAGGAAGATGCCCTCCTTTAAAGTTTGTTCATCGGGACACTGAAGGGAGTTGCTTAGGACTGGTACTACACTCTCTCTAAAAAATGTATGTCCTTCTTTTATGACTTAAAGCATCTGTTCCTTGACCGATTCTACGATGAAGGAAATAACATGACGATGTCATCTCTGATAGAAGTAGTCCAAAAGGAGAAAGAGACCGTTTAAGATTTCATCGAGCGCTTTCATCAAGCATGTTTAAAGTTACCTCCGGGTATACCAAAGCATGTGTTGATAGATTCCTGTAGCATAAATATAACGCCTGTAATCAAGCTCTGGCTTGACTCCGCCCAGCCTCCAGATTAAAGTTCGCTAATCATCGGTGTGGAAAGTACCGAGTAGAAGGCACATGAAGCTCAGCTTCTGTGGGTTGGCTTTCCTGTGTTCGATGATAAGGGAAAACATGTCGCCAACAACAACAATGGGTACGAACCGAAGGAAAAGCAGGTATTGACTGTGAATGCCTTAAAAAGCACAAAAGGTTCCACTCAGAAACCACTGCTGGTACCAAGACTGAAAGAAGTTTACTTCTTCAATGATGAAGACACCTGCAACTCTTCGAGATGTTGAAGCAAAGCAAGAAGATCATTGCCTGATCTAAAGCATCCCAACGAGGTTGACAGGATTGGCGACCCGAGGTACTGTCACTACCATCGGTTCGTCGGGCATCCGAACCGAGACTGTTACATCTTGAAGAACTATATACAATGCATGATCAATGCGAATGCCTTCTCGTTTGATTATGAAGAGAAGATAGTCTCCGCCAATATGGTGTCACTCTAGTTTGGCACCTTGCCACCTACTGAAGCTAAAGATAGCATCGTCCCCATTCCAAAGGCGACGATGGAAGTAATCAACATTCCACCAACTCATGACAATATGAGTGGACTAATACCACTTACAACGTCCCGGGGAGGGATCATGTGGGTCCACCCAGATCTTGCTCCGGAATTGACTCAATAGGGGGTGCATCATACCTCCAAGACCATCGGCAAGAAAACCAAGTTTTATCGAATGGTTTCTTCCTCCCTTGAGGAGTCCCTTCCCGTTCAGACATGTTCACAGCAGAACATTCAGTAAGAGGAGTCTCCGATCGAAGTAATGCCTCATGTCACTACCACGGCTGCCCAAGGGGAATGTTCATCCCAACCTCCAGCAGTCGACAAACAAAAGAAGAAGGTGGCTCGTTTTGACAGGCCTCTATGAAAAGACGGTGCTATAGGGTTAACTAAACCCCACAACTTCGATATACTGGTGCAACTCGCTAGTACACTGGCTCAACTATCCATATTTGAGCTCATTCGACTATCCAAAGATACTCGAGAGGCTCTATGAGAAGCGTTGAAGGATGCTGAGTCTTTCATCGGTTAGATTAAACAACCTGAAGAATATCAAGCAGCATGTCCGCACTGCCATAGCATAGGGGAAATCATCCCCAACATCACGTTCACTCAGCAAAATATGCTACTCAAGAACAACCGATACAACAGATTGATGTATTACATAGGGTATGTCGGTGCCATCAAGGTGGATCGGATCCAGATCAACCCTGGGTCTTCCCTTAGCATTATCCTCCGGACTCTGCTCTAGACATTGGGGATCCTGATGCATCGCTTGACTGCGTCCAACACTACAATCAGCGGCTTCAACGCTAGCAAGAGCGAACCGCTGGAAAATATCCGACTGAAATGTCATATCGGTGATCTCCAGACAGAGGTGACTTGCTACGTCGTAGATGCGGACATCAATTATAATATCCTATTGGGGCGGCCATGGATACATGAATACATGGTGGTGTCGTCTACTCTCCACCAATACATGAAATATATGTCAACCAATGGCATTATTAGGACAGTGTTTGCTGATGTCGATCCCTTCAGAGAGGCTGAAGACTTTTTTACCGACACTGATTTGTACAAATCAATTCATCTAGACGATGAAGCCAACGATGCCGATGACAAAGCAGAAGCCGAAGTAGAGGCCGACAATAAAGCAAAAATGATGACCAATGCCCCCTCTGAAGGTACGACTCAAGGGAAAACCTCTCCAAGCATTGGCCTCTATCATGGTCAAGCTGCGTGGAAGGGCACCAGCCTCTTTGGTTGAAACAACAACTGAAGCCCCTTTGAAGATACGACTCAAGGGGAGACCTCCCCAAGTGTCGGCTCCTCTTATGGTTAAGCTGCATAGGAAAGCACCAGTCTCCGAGGTGCCAGCTGAGGCACCTCTCAAAGTATGGCTCAAGGGGAAGCCTCCCCAACCGTCGGTGCCCCTTGCGGTCAAGCTACGAGGGAAGGCCCCAACATCTCTCTCAGCACAGGTTCATGTGCCAATACGGGTCAGACTCTCGGTGAGCTCTTCCGAATCGCCCAAGGCTACTCCAGTTCTCACTGACGAGGAATTGGAAGAGTACATATCTGCCAATGTTGACGTACCTTCTATTGATGATGTAATTCCCCGGGATAAGATCCTGTATTTTATCAATAAAAGGCTGTCTTTGAATTATTCTAGTCTTTCATATTAGAATGTCTTGTATAATCTAGATAATGTCTTATGGTCGTTGCAAACAAAAATAACGACTGTTAACCATGTAAATCAAGTCATCTCGTACCGAGGAGTCTGTTATATAGTTCTGCCTGGAGCCAGGACGAGAAATCTATCATCTTCGGCAAAGTCGAGCATCATCAAGACCTCCCGCCGGTCGAGCCAGAACCTAATACGGACAGAATGCAAGTATATTGATACACTGATCAAGCAAAGTACCTCATCCAAAAGATGGGTTATGACCTGAAAGCGACCAAATTCTGAACTATGGTAGAGGCCAACACCTTCCTTTACGACTTCCAGTTCAAAAAAGAAAGCCACAAGACTATAAACATCATACTCGACGGGGGGTAGGCTATGTTACGCAGCCCACAACCCCGAAGAGTTCAGAAGCGTAAGAGGCTACACACTCTCACTCATCTGAAGCTTCAAATTGGGACTCCGATACCAGTATCGGCCCGATCTTCAGGAAAGTGTTCTTAGTCAACATGACATCCACACATCCTGGATTTTATGATTTATCTGGATTTTCATGCACTTGGCATTTCAGGTTTTCTGACATTGTTTTCGATATTTTATACTTGTTTTGATTCATGAAGTTATTTCGTGCTTGCGAGATTTTGAGTTTCTAGATTCTTTCGCTGTTTTGGATTTACTTGAAAGTTGATTTGTGTCACGACCTACACCAAGTGAAAGGCACGAGACTGTGGGTACGTCCAGCCTACGCTGAAGTGTCAGCGATAGAACACTGTCCTAGGTCTCATTCACAAATTAAACACAACATAATATACTCTCCAAACAGAGGACAATCTCAGAAGGATACAACTCAATCACAAAATATCTTAGAGAGATAATAAGTACGAAATGGAATAGATAGAAGGATCACAATGTTTAATACAAAACCAGATTTGAAGAAGTTTAAGTATTAACATTACTACACCCATAGAGTATGAAATAAATACAACTCATGAAATAACTGAAAACAACAACTAGACGATAACCTAACAATCTACTCCAAGCTCTACTGGTGTCTCCTCTAGGCTAGCTGGAATCCTCCAAGTTATCTGTAAAAAATTTAATGTTATCTTGTCAGGATGGAAATGAGCACATATCTCTGAAAGCAGTTCCAAAGCATGGTAGGAAATATAGAACTAACAATAGAATAAAAATACATGACGTGTTGTAAAGAAATACAGGAATACATGAGATTTGGATAAGTAAGCTGAATCATGAAATATAGTAAGAAACTATGAACTATAATAAATATAAGTGTTTTAGAGGACAAGATGATTATGTGATTGGCCTAGGTTTGCACATGGTTATTCTATGCTAACTCCATTATACGTGGGGCTATAATAGACATGCACAATTTTACACTACTTAGGAAATTAATTACATAACCACTTCTACTCACCCCTACCCCAATCAATACACAAGGATCTTGTCAAGTTACGTTACGTACATGATTGTTAGTTTACATGGAGCATAAGTCTGCACATGAAAGTACATGAGATCACATGTGTGTACATGAAGAGATACGAGTACAAGGCGTACATGATGCACATAGTAAAGTACATGAACATGAAATACCCGATGTACCAGATGAGGGGATAAAATCTCATAAAAAGATCCATATAGTACCAATCTATGTTAACAACGTGTCAACATCACGTAAAGTAGTCTAAAGCAGGCAATATAAATACTATCATGAATAAAAACTAACAGAAAATGTACTCGCCTTATACCCTGAGCAACTGATACGTATAGATGTTCAAACTGGAATCACAGAGTCCTATTTAGAGCAATACATGTTATAATGAGTTCAATATTAAATAATTGAAGTTTACAATGCAATCTACATAATACTAGGTCATTCTAGGTCAAAGTCAACTCTTGGTCAACTCTGGTCAAACCTCTTAGTCAACTAGTCCAATCTAGTGTTTGGTCAACTGTCTAGTTACAGGGGGTCAACTCTATCTAAGGCTAGTCTCAAGTCTAAACCATAGTCATACATATCCTAGGATACCATATATATATATATATATATATATATATATATATATATATATATATATATATATATATATATATATATATATATATATATATATATATGCAAGCCTATACTGTATCACCTATATACATCCAACTATGCTAACGAAACTAACCATAGACTAGGATACGACATATAGCCTATAACATATATATACATATCAATATATATACATAGCCTCTCTAGTCTAGTACATATATATATAGATATCACAAATGAGATTCACAAAACCCACATATATTAACTCATATTAGTATATATGCATCAAGCCTATATACATTACATATATATCAATATCAACCAAAACCCACACATATGGTGGTAAATGTCCACAGTCCCAAAATACGTATAGGACCAGGATACGGTACATGCCAGCAACACTTCACCAATGGACCAAATCTCAAAGTAAGCCCATTAGCGAAATGCTTAAGCTGTAAATCATGATAGCAACCCAGCAATACAATACAAGTCACAGGTCACAGCTAATCTCATCCACACACAAAATAAGACACATGATATCAAGTCTAATAAAATAATAGTAATGAGAAAGATTTATCTAACATGATCTGTGCGGGTAAGGCATCCCGAAACCATAGTCAAAGAAAATAAATAGTCAACTACATGTCCACTGAAAAGAAAGAAAATAAGGTATCAAGTCTAAAATAAAGAGACATGTCTCAAGAGAAGTCCTCGGCCACTATCTCGTCCTCCTGCGAAGGTACGACTCCAGCCTCCACTCCAGAACCATACACCATCGATAAGTCCTCCTCAATAACTAAGCCTGGAGAGATTACCAGGTCCTCAGGGGACTAGCAAGACACATAACATACAACCCTACTGTACAGTATATAACATGCGAGGAAACAGAAAATAACTGCCAAAACAGGAATAAAGATCACATGGAAGAATTCTATGACCTGTCATAATAATACTAAGACTGACTACAAAATGAATCGAATGACTGTAGTCCTGCCGTGGTACTCCCGGTCCTATAGCTAGTAGCCCTGCCGTGGTACTCCCTAACTATGGTGAGTCTCTATCGTAGCCCTGTCGTGGGTCTCCCGAGTCGAGAGTGGTCAAGTAGCCAATCCTAGTATCGGTAGAGGGTCAAGTCAAGGTAATATGAAACTCGTGATCAAGTCCAAGTATCATGGTCAGGTGATCAAGGCATGTCACTCAAGTAAGAACACTGTCAAAATCATGTGTGGAACCATATAAATACAACTAATGATAAAGATAAGTGATAACGGATAAGAGGCATAAAAATAAACCATAACAAGATAGTAAATATGGAAAGGAAAGGAGACATGAATAAGAAAATAGTAAAAGCATGCATATAAGTAAATTGTACAAGTTGGCAAGGTGTACTTGCCTGGTGAAGAATCAACCACGTCTAAAGAACCTGTCAGATCAAATGTCCACAAAAACTGAACTCCTGCAACTGTGCCCGAATACTGAAACAGACATTGCCAACATTTCTAAAGTAAGCAAAGTCGCAAGAATAGGCGATCCTTAAGTCTAATTCTGCACACAGGAACAAAACGGTAATTTTGGGTCAAAACGGTGTCTGTCGTTTGACCGACTTTGCACCAAAAAATGTGCCAGAGTATATGGTCTCTAAAGTCATCAAATTATATGTCTACGGATTCGATTTGATGAGACAAATCCAACCGTATATCCAAAGTTGGATTTCGATGGACGGTGCACAAATTCGCCCGTTGAGTCGGATCGTGGGGCCCGTAAAATGGCGATCTGGTAACCTATCTCGGAATTGGACCAAACTTGGCTCAAAAGACCAAAAAAATGATACGGTCCTGTTGGCACAAGTTTTATCCCAAGATGACGATTGTACATGAAGTAATTGGGATTTTTGCAAAGGGGCCGATACGGTGAATTTCGACCGATACGGATCAAATTCGTCGCGTACACGCAACCAATTCGAATTCCGTCAAAGTCCATACGTGCACGAAGTCGAAACGCACCTTTCGATGCTTTCGGTTCATGATCATGTCGATCGGCTTGTCAGAACGTACGTCGTATCAAAAGAATTTCAAAGTTTTCTACAATTTGAAAATAGTTTTTATGGGTTTTTCAATAAAATTTTATTAGGAAATCAATGAACAATAGTATGAAAATTCTACATCGTTGTGAAGGTGGTTATATAGGATATAGGTCTATTTTGGTAGATTGCTAAAGCCATTGATAACTAGCTCATAATTTGCCTTCAAAAATTGGGTTCAGGTACTACAATCTGTTGTTACCTATTTATATTAAATCATGATTTCACAAGGATTTTTCTTACGATCTATTGCAATTTAATTAAAACTAATTGAATGAGGTTGAAGAGGGTCAGGTAGGCTCTACACCGCAACTTATAGAATCAAAAAATAGTAAACGTGTACGAAGGAATCAAATGGTGAAAAGGGGTACATGTAAATGTTGTTGCTGCTCTGTTTTACGGATGGTGCAGCGGTGTTCAGGCGATGGCACGGCGGTGCAGGCGGCGGCACGCCGGTGTAGTAGGCCTGGGATGTTCGCCCAAGCTAAGTAAACAGGTCGGGGGTTAGTTTGGATTTTATTCGAGAATTTCTAAGGGTTTTCATGTCTCGAAATATATATATATATATATATATATATATATATATATATATATATATATATATATATATATATATATATATTATTGGCACATTTAGCCATAGTCAAACCGATTTCGATAAGTGTCTTAAAACTTCAATCTCGATATGAAAAGAAACGAAGAATGCAGATTACGTCATCTCTGAGATTTTATTATTTATTCTGTATTTTTTATTTATTGAGTCTAGATTATTTGTGAATCGAGATCACTGGCAATTAGAAGTCTATCCTAAACCAAACCCATTCTTGATTTGATCCTAAACCAAACCAGATCCAAAAATCAAAACAGCCATGAAATTAGGCTAACCGAACTCGGCCAGAGTTCCGCCCGAAATCGGTCAGCAGAATTCACTCCTGGTCAGAAGCTTTACCTATTCTTTTGGATCTCCAACGTTTGAATTTTTGAACGTTAGGTTACCGAGTTCTGCCCGAACTATGTCCTAGAAAAACCTATAAATAAAGAAGAATATTTCATTTCTAAACACAGATTCAATCTTCATCTTCTCTATTTATTTCTAAACTTTCTATTCCATTCCCAAAGATTTAATCTTCAAATCTCCAAGTCAACTCTATTCTTCTAAGTGTCGGTGGTTTCCGAGTAGGAGTTTCGAGTTATACAAGATTGGCGTATAAAAGCTTTCTTCAGAAAGGTGTTAAAGTTTGTTCGTGGGCTTCGAAAAAAATACGATGGTGGTGAAGTTGGCCTGTTCTTCGGAGCAAAACACGTGGTGTAATCTCTATTTCAAATAGTGGATTCAAATATCAGGTTGAGTACTCGAGACTGGACTAGTCCTCAAAAAGGGAAACCAGTATAAACATGCTGTCTTTGCGTATTATTTTCTCACCCTGATTTTACTGACTTACTTGTAATTATTTTATATATATATTGCTTCACCTGCTTAGAGTTAAATTTTTAATTGCTAAATATTCTCCGCTGCACTCTATTCACCCCTCTCTAGAGGTGCTATTGTTCCTACAATTGGTATCAGAGCAGGTATCTCTCGACGGAATTAATACTACTTGAGATATGGCATCCCTATTTCCAAGTAACGGTGAAGGCCAGTCAACCAATAGGCCATATTTATTTGATGGCACAAATTACACGTACTGGAAGACACGGATGAGCTTTTTTCCTCAAGACACTTAATTTTGATTTACAGTCGATTGTCGTAAATGGTTATAAGAAACCTCTACCTATTACGATAGATGGTGCTCTAGTTGACAAACCATTTGATAGATACACCGACAATGAAAAGAAACAATCTAGTCTTGATGCAAAAGTCATCAATACTTTATTCTGTGTTGTTGATAAAACTGAGTTCAATAGAGTCTCTACATGTGCCACGTCCAACAAGGTTTGAAAACTTCTTGAGGTTACTAATGAAGGTGTCACGATCCGCACCCATTTTTTTATTTTTTTCGGATACGGGACGTGTCCAAGCCAGTCTATGTCGTAAATTCGGTTGTAGAACGCTGTCACGGCCATGATGATCAAAATAAATAAATAAATGCTCATTCACAAAACTAATTTAACTTACAATATTCACAAGTTTTATATTTGTAGAAAATATAAACTTGTACAAATATTGGATTGACTACAACTCATCTATCTAGCTAGTCTCTAGGCTTTTCATCTACAAGTACACCCGTAACTCCCAATGCTAAGTGAATCCACGGCTAACCTGAAAAATATTAGTTTCCAGTCTGAAATGGAACGAATACAATTCACTGAATGTAGTTTCAATAATTAAAAATGACTAAACAATAGAGGTTAGCCTTTAAACATATGACAAAACACAGAAAGAAAAAATAAAACTTAAACAAAAGAAAACAATAAATAAATACAAGACCATACTCACCGACTGACTGAAGTACCTTTGATAAGTGATCGGTCTCGGGACAATTACACGACACTGTCTACACTGTATAAAGTTATACCGTCTACATTGTATAATATACACGATCTACACTGTATAAAGTAAGAATAAATTATGGTCTATACTGTATAATACAAGAATAAATTACGGTCTATACTATATGCACTGTATAAGGTCAGATCATACATCCTTGGTACTTTACCTCCCCGACACGACAAAATATAACAAATATAAAAGACAAAAATCACATATCTACTGACTGACAATGATATATTGTAAAGCTCAATATTGAAAACAAACAATAAACTGTATTGGCCTATGGTCCTTTGCTGGTGAACCCGATAATTCGAACCCTTCAGTGTGCCACAATAGTCAAAACTCGTACAACTGTCTCCGAATGCTGAAATAGACATTACCAATGTTCTCAGATTAGTCAAATTAGCTAGGATTGCCTGTCCTTAAGTCCAATTCTGGACACAGGGGCAAAACGGTAATTTTGGGCCAAAACGGTGTCCGTCGTTGGACCCGCTTTGCACCGAAAAGCGTACCAGAGTCAATGGTATCTAAAGTCGTCAAACTATATGTCTACAGATTCGTTTTGATGATACGAACCCAACCATATGTCCAAAGTTGGATTTTGGCATGCCGTGCACAAAATTGCCCCTTGAGTCGGACCGTGGGGCCCGTAAAACGGTAATTCGATCAATTGTCTCAGAATTTGACCAAACTTGGCATACAAGACCAAAAAAATGATACAGTCCTGTTGGCACAAGTTTTGCCTCGATCTGATGATCGTGCACAAAGTAATTAAGAAATTTGCACAGAGACCGTTACGGTGAATTTCGACGGATACGCATCAAATTCGTCGCGCACACGCAACCAATTTGAATTCCGTCAAAGCCCACATGTCCACGAAACCATTACGCACCTTTCGATACTTTCAGCTCGCGACCACGTCGCCCAGATTGGTGGGACGCACGTCGTATCGAAGGAATTTATTGTTTTTAAAACAGTTTTTTCCTAATCTTTGAAATCTGATTTCTCGGCATGTAGTCGATGAAACATAAGTTGGGTTACAGAGCCCTATAGGTTGTCTAGAACTGTATTGAATTAGTTTTGGATAATTCCTAGTGGTTGGTTCATAATCTCTCTTCCAAACCAGAGGTTGAGGATGAACTATTCTCCTGTTTTGGGACTGATTTATGTCAATTTTTGAATCATATTTCGTCGTGTTCGACACGAAACGAAATAATCTAATTAAAGAGGCTTGTAGGGGGTTACATCGAAACATGACCTGTGAAATTGGTTCAGAAGATGGTTTAGTGGTAGCGGAGAAATCATCACGCGAAGGAGCTTCGACACGCTGCTGATGCTGCCGTTTCTATATGCGCGCACTGTGTCTCCGTGGCCGTGCGCGGCCTTGCCCGACGACCGCCGACCATCCCGCAGTGGTGCAGCAGCGGCGCGTGCGCGCGTGGGGAGAGCGCACAGGTGGTTAGGGTTTCTCACAAACCCCCATTCTCTCTCGATCGCTACATATATATATATATATATATATATATATATATATATATATATATATATGTAAATATATATATATATATAAAATATATATATATAATATATATATATAATATATATATATATATATATATTTTATATATATATATAAAATATATATATATATATATATATAAAATATATATATATATATATATAAAATATATATATATATATATATATATATATATATATATATATGCATATATATAATAAACGGGTTCTGAGTTATTTTCGAGCGAGGGAAGGGTTTGTTTTATTGCTGCTGGGGAGGTTTTAGCATGTGGGCCTGGCTTTGGCCGGGTCTTGCTACTGGGATGGTTTAGTTATTCTTTTTTTCTTTTCTTTTTTTACTAATATTTAATATATATATATATATATATATATATATGTATATATATATACTTTTTTTTTGGGTAAACCCGACGATATATTAATCAAGGCTTAAAATGCTGAAGCCTGAAGCGTATACAAGGCACAAAAAGGGGACGCCTATACAAGTATACCATCAAAAGAAGCAAAAAGGGGTGGAGGACGATGCCCACGGTCAGGGGTGGCTCTGGAGCGGCGACCAGAATGTGCTCGGGCAGTGGGGGCACAGGGTACTCCGTTTGCGGCATTGGTGGTAGACTTCCCGAATGAGCTGGTTGGTCAGGAAAATGTGGCATTCGTATCTCGCTTTGTTGCAATTCTTCTAAATCACCCACGTGGCGGCCGCTGCGATGATCTGGTGCCCGTGGGACTTGCTGCCCTACTCGATCGCAAGATCGTGGAAGCGTCTGCCACTCGGCTCAATACAGAAGCACTGGTTAAGGGTCCTCCAGATGCCTCTGGGCAGGTTCCCTTGACAAAAGATGTGGTCTATTGTCTCCATCAGGTGATCTAAACAACAATTGCAGGCTGATGCTAAGCTGATCCCGATGGTGATGAGGATATCGTCAGTAGGCAATTTCTTTCTCATGGCTCTCTACATGAGAAAAGACCACTTCTTAGGGATACAGGTGTGCCAATAGTGAGCAGTGATCTATGTAGGCTGGCCCATCCCAATGAGAGAGGATCTAGCCGACCTCACAGAGAATTCACCAGAAGCCTCGAGCGTCCATCTCCACTCATCGGCCGTGGGACCGATCCTAAGACCGCTTAGGCGGACGCTATCCTCCAAATCGTTGCCTCCCCATTCACGCATCTTATCCCAGTCCCAGACGTTGGTAGTGTGGTTCCACAAGTCCTTGATTCTACAGTCTCTCGAGATTTTCGAGATGTTGGGGTTCAAGCTGTCCCCGATCCATCTCTCCCGGAATGGGTTAGACTCATCGGTGCCCAGGTGTAGCTTGATAGCCTGTTCGGCAAGTTTACGCCCGATTAGGATACGACGCCAAGCCGCCGATGATCTGCTATTGGAAGTAGCCTCCGAAGGGTGGATGTGATTGAAGTACCTGGCTTTCATGAATCTGGTCCATAAATTCTTGGTCGTGCGAAGATGCTACCACAGTTTCATCGAGAAAGCCTGAACGATGTGGATAAGTTTGGTAAATCCCATCCCTCTACCTCAATTGGCTGAGCCATGGAGTCCCAACTCGCCCAATGGTGCTTATCATGACTGTTGTAATGCCCCCAAAAGAAGTTACAAAAGATCTGCTCGATCGTAGTAAGAACCTTCAATGGCGGAGAGCATACGGCTAGAGTATGGATTGGAATTGAGGTAAACACATGTTTGATGAGGATCATCTTGCCTCCTGGGGATAAGGTGGCATTGTACCACCATTCAATTTTGTTCCTGATTCTAATGATGAACTTCTTGAAGATCCTGGCATTGGATTTCCCGTACACGAGGGGGCATCCGAGATAGTTGAATGGGGGATGATCAACATAGAAGGATGTTAAGTTGGAAATCCTGTTAGCATGCTCGGTATTGATGTTATGGTGGGCATAGATGACACTTTTGGATGGGTTGATTTTCTGTCCTGAGCAAATGGAGTATCACTGCAGGGTAATGTGGACCACTTGAACTGCTCCTTCGTCTCTAGAAGAGAAGATGAGTAAGTCATTGGCAAAGGCCAGATGGGTGATAGTAGGACATCCGCTGACAGTGTGGTATTGTTGGAAGTACGGGACACTGATAATGTTATTGAGGTTCCTACTGAGGGCATCAGCCATAATAATGAAAAAAGTGGATGATAGAGGGTCGCCTTGCCTAACCCCGCAGCTGGATTTGAAGAATCCCTCGGCATGGCCATTAATGACAGGGGAAAACTACGAGTTGTTGATGGATCTCCACACCGTGTTGGTCCAAGTTTTGGAGAAACCGAATGCCCTGAAGACCAAGATCATAAATTCCCAGTCCAGCCTGTCATAAGCTTTTTCTATGTCAATCTTGATGGAGATGTTGCCTCCTCTGACAGGAAATTTCATACAGGTGATTAATTCATGGGCTAGCATGATATTGTCTTGGATGTTTCTCCCATGGACGAACCCGCTTTACTCTTTAGAGATGATCTTGGGAAGAAGACCCGCTATTCTGGTGGCGATGATCTTGGATATAATCTTGCTAGTGAAAGTGCATAGACTGATAGGCCGAAAGTCGCAGAAGGACTTCGGGTTGTCTTTTTCGGAATGAGGATCAGGTTGGCGCTGGAGATGGCTTTGGGATAGGTGGCTCCTTCGAAGAAGGCAATTGCAGCTTCGATGATGTCCTGTTTGATAATATCCCAGCACGAGCAGAAGAATACCCCTAAAAATATGTCTGGACAGGGAGCGCTGTGCTCGTTCAGAGCCCATACCGCATCTTTTACTTCCTGTTCAGAGGGACGACGTTCCAGCTGGGCGTTGTCGGTGTCGTCAATGAGATAGGGGATTTGATCTAGAAATGCGTTGTCTTTGTGGACCGTCTCTTTGGTGAATAATTTGGAGTAGAATTTCGTAGCGGCTTCATAGATACTCTTTTGGTCGGTGATGATGTTTCCATCGTCGTCCGTAGTATGGTGAATCGTTAGATTCCGTCTGCGGCCGTTGACGCAACCGTGAAAATATTTCGAGTTTTTGTCCCCGTCACTATCCCATTTCAAGCTCGCTTTCTGTTTCCAGAAGTCAGTCTCCACTTTGAGCCTGAATTTTAGCATAGCCTTGGTAAGGTTCAGGGCAATCCTGGCCGCCGGGGAGCGATTCGAAACGAACCTGGCCTCTATACGGGTTACGTCATCTTCAGCAATCCGCACTGCTTGGAAAATGTCTCCATAGGATAGTTTGCTCCAATTGGACAAGGCTGACCTCGTAGCCTTGAGCTTTTTGCTCACCTGGGTAAGGGGGTCGGGAGAGTCGTCGCTATTCCATGCTATCGCAACGATACCCAAAAATTGGAGGTGTCGATCCAGAATTCGAGAAATTAGAAGTTCTTTTTGGGGGGATTGGTATTATTTTTAATTTCTACCAGCAGCGGGGCGTGATCGAATTCGGAAGAGTTGGGATAGGATAACTTGGTGGTGATCCCCATACCGTGCCAAAAGTCATTCGTTAGTGCTCTGTCGAGACGGGAATATTGGCGCCGGTCACCTTCTTGCATGTTACACTAGGTGAAAGCATTGCCCGTAAACTAGAAAGAGGTAAGATGAGCGTTGAAGATGAAGTTATTGAAGTCTTGCATGGCCGGCAATAGAGGGGGACGGCCGTCGGTTTTCTCTTCCCTGCAGGTGATAGCGTTGAAGTCACCGATGCAAAGACAAGGGGAGTTGACGTGGTGCAGGTGAGTGTCGAGGAGATCGTTCCACAGTTGTTTCCGCTCTGTGATGTTACAGCTTCCGTGGACCGCCGATAGGATTACGCGCTCGGGGAGCATGGGGTGTTCCACCCAGCAGGAGAGGGCCTGCCGAGTTTTCTGGATGATTTCGATGTTGACGTCCTGAGTGCCAAGGATCCAAATATCGTGTCTGCCAGCTATAGCTGTAGGGAGGTTCAGCTACAGTTGGATGGATTTGAGTCTTCTGGTGAGGATTTTGGGTTCAAGGATAATAAGGAAGTCTGTCTTGTGGATTTTTCGTAGCGTAGAAACTCTTCTTAGTGTAGGTTTATTCCCAAGACCGCACACATTCCAGGATAGGATGTTAATCATTAAAGGGTTGGGGTGGTTGTTTTTTTGTTCTGCTTGGCAGCGGATCTAGTTTGGATGGTTGTGGTCTCCACAGTTCCAAGCTGGACCTGGATCCCGCCCGAGGTTGATGCTTCTGCTTTTGTCGAGGTGGGGTGGATTCGGTGGGGTTGCTCGTGACGTTCCGATAGGAAGCCGTTCGGTTCCCCGGCAGCGACCAGGATAGGGTCGTCCGCTGAGTTAACTAATTCTCCAGCGGAGTCCCTATTGGGCTCCTCGGAGGGAATAGCTAGGGAGTTGCTGGTGCTCTCAATCTCAAATAAGGAGTGTTGTAGAGGGCAGCCAGCTGCTTGGATCTATAGACCTCTCCGAACCTGTTCGGGCCCGAGAATGGCAAGAGCTTCTTCAACTTGGTCTTCGATGGTGCGCAGAGGATCAGCCATGCTAGCGCCGGTGGTAGCCTCTTCCTCCGTCAAGATAGGGAGGTTTGGCGCTATCTTGGTGAGGGCGAGATCGTATAGGGGATATGCTGACTCCAATTGGGCTTCCGCCTCTCTCGAATCAAGAGCATCAAATTGGTTGGAGAGCATGAGGGGATGGGAGTCCAAGGGGACCACTGCTTTGGTGGTAGTCTCGCTTTTGTTTGACTTGCCTTCATCTGAGTCAAATCTGGTGTGCGAGTTTCGTAGTGGGAGAACGGGTGGCAGTGGCGTTCTTTCCTCTGCCGGCGCGCTGTCTTTCCGATTTTTTTTTCTGCTTGAGCTCTGGGTGAAGACGGTGGCAGTACTTCGGGAGATGACCTCTCAAATGACAGTGATTGCAAAACATGATATGGTTATAATATAGGATTTGTTGGGTGTGGGTCGATTTGCCGAGCTTGATGGTAATAAAATTGGAAGGTTTGGAGGAAAGGTCGAGCTCTACGCAAATTTTGGCATAGTGTACCTTGGTTAGGTTGCTCGTTTTTGGCGTTGTCGCCACGCATGTTCCGAACGAGTTGGCGATACGCCTGAGAGCTGCCGGAATAAAGCAAATGAGGGGTAAATTTGGTAGGGTCACCCACGCCGCGACCTGAGCTGAGTCTTATCTGGTACTAAAGCCTGGGGACCACATGATGATTTTTATCAGGTGTGAGTCGACCTTGCAGGTACCTTTGGACCAAACTGTCCTGTGGTCGGGGTCGGAAAAGAGGTGGAGGAGAATATATTTGGGATCGAGGAGGGCCACTCGATAATCCGCTGTGAGTTTCCACATGGCGATCGTCTCCTGCACTCTAGAGAGCTTGGGGCAAACGGTAGAAAATTTTAGAATAAAAATGTGGGAGAATGAGGATGACAAAGAGGTCAATTCCGAGTCTGAGAATGGGACCAGAGGCACAGGAGTGTCCTGAGAGTACTCGATGTCAGGGAGGGGGACGTCAGGGAATTGGAGACCCTTCGAGGTTGCTAAGTCCGGACGAAGCTTGGTGGCATAGGAACACTGGCCAACTCCGGTAGGTAGATGCGGGGTCGCCAATAGATGGGGATTCTGATCGTACAATGGAAACAAGGTCGCTGGAGAAGGTGGAAGAATGCTGACAGGGGGTGGAGAGGAATTGGGAGCTGCAGCGGGGTCGATGACGGAAAGTGGGACGGGGGGTGCTCCAAAAATAGGGTGAGATAACTCCGGCTGAATGGCAGCGTACGACGGACAGAGGTCGGCGGGCTTAACCGACAGAGAAGGTTCCCCTGGATCAGCTACGCTCGTAAGGATCTGGTCAGTCTCGGGAGGCGAAGGACCTGGCAGTGGCATCGCCGCAAACCCGAAAGAAGCGGTGGAAGGCGAGGTGCTGGTAGGAGGAGACTGGGAAGGAAGCTGAGAATCGGCGGGGGGTAGAGAGAGAATGGGAGATATGGGAGGAGGAGCCACATGCGCTCCTGGGGGAGCGTAGAGATGGGTGGAAGCAGGTGCGCCAGAGTAAAAATGAGAACATGGGATGTGCGCGTAGTAGGGGGAGTGGGGCACGAGGAGGGCGGAAGACCCTTAGGGAGATCCTGCGTAAAAAGAAACAGAATAGGGGATATGGGCCCCACCAAAGGATAGGGATAAATCCAAATTACGCTGGGCATAAGGGTCGAAGAGGGGCCCACCATAGACATAAGAAGAATGGAGGGGATTACGAATACCATTAAGCGCGTAAAATAGAAGGATATGTGGAATAGCCTCTGGAGCGTAGCTCCTGGCTGAGCACTCGATGGGACTGGGAGTCCCGAAACCTGCATAGCAGGTGGGCTCCCAACCCGAAGCCAAGTCAGATGTGAGTCCCAACGCCTGCACAGCAGGTGGGCAAACAAGTGGGTTTGAATTTTGAAATACTATGGGGATCGGTGGACGGGAGTCCGAAGCCGGGGGGCGCGCGACGCCGTGGATGGCGACCGCCGACGGATCAGAGGTGGGTGGTGGTGGCGGATGTGGAGGGACGAAGCCCCCGAAAAGTGGGGGAGGACCGCCCGGATCAGTGATGGAAGCGCGGTGGGCGGCCGAAGCACCGAGCAGCTACGAGAGGGGCGACGGTGGCTGGCGAGAGAGACGGAGGGGTCGGGGAGACGGAGGGGGAGTGGCACGGTGGACGGTAGAGGAGGGAGGGGAAGGGGGAGCCTGAGCTCCCAAGACGGCGAGAAGAACGACGGGGGGACAAGCCATGGGTGGCGGTCGTCGACCTAGGCGGGGGCTTTGGCATTGGTGGGGAAGGAGACATGGGAGAGGGGGAAGGAGCGTGGACCAAACATAATGCATTTATATATATATATATATATATATATATATATATATATATATATATATATATATATATATATATTTTTTTTTATTTTATATATATATATATATATATATATATATATATATATATATATATATATATACTTATATAATATTCTCCATAAAACTAAATAAAACCTCAATGCTATCCTTTCCTAGGGTAGACCCTATCTGTATATATATATATAACTATATATAATAATATTTAATTGACAAAAATAATATAACCAATAATAATAAATAATATTATATAATAATAACCTCAATAAAACAATAATAATAGTAATAATAACAAAATTCAATAAAACAATAATGGTGTATATATACATTTTGTGCAGTCTAATAATCCTAAATTCTACAAGGATCTATTTTGTTCAAATATCATTGATTATCAACTAATAACGATATTTATAATATTTAATTAAGAATAATTTGAAAATATTATTAGATCACTAATACGAAATACAACACAATCATACCAAAATACATCAACACGAATGTCATTGGACGTCCCGCATGATTACATGGGTTTGGGCTTGTCTTGGGTCCTATCTGGACTAATTCGATACAACCGGGTTCCTTAAAACTCAATAATATAAATAATAAATAAATAAGTCTTCGGTAAGGGTTAAGTCGCATCTTGGCCGGGTTTTCCTAGTTAGGACATCACTATGGCTCGGCCTTCCCTACCTGAGCATATACACTAGTCAAAGCACGCCATTGCACTATCCGTGCCATAATTTCTAGCCGTCTTTTACTTCAAAACTCTACCATGGCTAAAGTCATCTATCGTAATAATGGATTAAGTAATTAATTATAAAAATTTCTAAAATCACCATTTAATTCAAATAAATAAATAAATAAAATATATTATCAAAATTCTGGGAAGAGGGTTTACAAATCTACCCACCTTAAAAATAATTTCATCCTCGAAATTTAAGAGAAGAGTCCATCAGTTATATTAGAAGACGGGATCCACTAGCTATCAATTATTCTCATGGTCATTTGCAACTGCAATTTCTCGAGGACTTCTACCCACCTTTGGTCACTACTCCCTCAGAGGTATGTTCCTACAGCTTTATAATCATCCAAATACTTGCTAAACTTGCTACAAATAGATATATACTGCTTTTGGTCTATATAATTCTCTCATATCTATCAAACAACCCAAAATCTAACATGCAACCAAATTTACACAAGTAGCTAAGAAATATTGGTAAATTCTAATAAGCATGACCATTCGTCACTCTACAATAGAAATGACAGAAAGATAAGGAAGAATAATCGAGAGCAATTATGAATTTTCAAGAGCGGTAGAGAGTATCCAATGATGCAGATAGGATGAAAGTCTATGAACCATTGACTTATTTGTTAGATTGGGCTACTCTAGTCCAGTTACTTGCTAACTCGAAGAACCCTTCGTTTCTTAGAGGGACTTGCAATCCGTGCCATACAGAACTTCCGTTCTCGTAGTTTAATCTAAACAAGATTCCGTAATAGAACAGAATTTGAGAAATTAAGATTGTGATCTTTTCCGTGGTTATTTGAACACACGAGCAAGGGATGTAAATGCAACACAAGATCGTATCGCGACTTCCAGGTAGATGGAAAAATGGTTACGAATGACTTCGCAGTCTAAGAGGGGGAGACTACGTATTAGATATAGGGACCTATTTCAAATAGTTTGGTTTTATAGTCCAAAAATGGTGGTATGTATGGATGGGTTTTTCTGGGTTTTAATGGGTTCCTTAATCGGACCTCAATCGTTGGTTGGATAAACCCTGGATTTCAATCTATATTGACTGGACAAGATCCCTATGTTAAAACTATTTCTACTAGGTTAGGGTAACCTAGAATAGGTTTCCACCCAAGTGGTTGAGCTAGTTGCCAGTCAGATTGGTTAGCTAGGTCGTTAAAGCCCCAAAATGCGCCTTCAGTAACTTTTGTGTTTAAGTAGCACGAGAAGGCACAATTGCATGGCACACTAGTGACATGTGCGTAGTGGGCTTCACATTGATCACAACTATATATTGGGTCGAAAGATTTGAGTCAAAGTTGTGTCTCTAATTGTAGTTCGGAAGTATACGGGTATTATGGTAAGGGTCATTGCTAGTCCTTTTGACCTGAAAGTCGTACCACGAAAATAGAGTACAAGGGGACGTGTTTGAGTGGGACATGATATACCTAGATGAAGGTGGACTCGTCTAGATCTTACATGTGAAATTTGTTGGAAGGTAAAAGCTGGTCTTGTGCTCCGATTATTAATGACACGGCCGGGGACACAAAATGATCTAAATGGAAAGTAGGAGTCCATGGGGCACTAATTATCATCATAATGGAAATTATTCTAATCAATTGGTAATCCTCGTATATCCCAAATTTTTAGAAGGCTTACAGTCTACCCACCTTAGAAGTTAGGACATGGTCTTAGGAATAATGAGGTTAGAAGAATTCTAAAGTCCGGATATTATACCTCAACCCTTGGTAATAAAGAATAAGGTACGGCATAACGGGTTACGGTAGATATAAGTCAAGTCAAGGATCGTTTCTCAATAAAAGGAAAATGAGTGTGTACAACGACACATGGTCGGTAGAATGATCTACTCGTCCACAGTATACAAGAGTTATCGATGGAGTAACCAACTCTAAGGCACATCATATAAAAGATTTCTAACAACTGAGTCGTGAGTTTCTATTTGTGTTAAGCCTGCCAGACTATTGTCACAAGAGTTCTAGGGGTATGGGCTTAAGGGTTGCTAGTCAAAGCAAGCTTCAAGCAATGAATTAGAGACTCACAACAAATTGGTTTCTTGAGAATAGATAGTCTCCTAGGTTGGCATTTTGACTAAGGATAAAACCCTAATCATTCTCAAATCCAGATGGCTTGAAAGTCCCAATAGTAGTTTGAAGGTCGAGACACTACAACAAAAAGACCTATTAATGACGCTCGACAAGGAGTTTTAATGTCGGTTGATACATAAGCGTTATCAAAATTGAGAAATACCTTTTTTTATGACGGTTTGGGCTAATTCTGGGCTTTTTATAACGTTTATAAAACAAAACGTCATTAATATTCTAGAGTGGTGGCAAACTTGTAATTCCTTCACTGTATAAAAGCTCAGTGGGAGAGAGAAAATTCATTTCTCATCTATTTTCTAACGAGCAGCATCTCTCCTCCTCAAACCTCTTCTCCCCCAATTTTTAACCCTAACCACGTCCGAGAGGAACTACGGGCTATTCTACCCTAACCAAGAGAACGATTCCCTCCTCTCAATCGCTCGCTATAGCGACGACGAGGACGGAGAGCCGAGAGGGAACGGCCACGACGACAAGGAAGAGGAAGAGGAGGACGAGGATCGGTCGCCGTCGGCTCGTGCACCGTCGGGAAAGAGGCAGCGGCTGGTGGAGGTCAGGAGGGACTGCCCGTACCACGACTCCTTGGTCTACTCCTCGACGGAGAAAGCGACGGGGAACTTACCTGTGCGGAGCGGGAGGGGGAGATCGGCGTCCATGGCATCGGCTTCGGCTTCGGCGTCGCCGTCGACTTCGTCGGCCCTCTCATTCTCGTCGTCGTCGGAGTTTAACCCCTTCGACCTCATCGCCGATCCGCCGTCGCCCATCCATCTCACTCCCGACCAGGTTAACTACTGTACTGAAGACCTAGATTTCTTCAAGAAGCAGCTCCGCTCCCCGGCCAAGATCAGCCAGGAGTTCGACCGCCTCCAGGTACTCACTTAGGACCCTTCTTTCCGTACTGGACGTTCAGTATGGGTTCGATTTTCTTAAATGGAGGAATCTTTGTTTTGATAAACTGTGGGTGAAGTGGATAGTTTGGCCGTTTTTGAAGTTTCAATATTATAATTTGTTTTCTCCCTCCAAATTTCAGATCCAAATACCCTAACATTCGGTTGTCTGGAAAAATCTCGACGAGTTTTTTCAAATTTTGTTTCGAGTCTTAAGAACAGAATTGTTCTTTTCGTACTGTGTTGAGTGTAGAGCTTCAATTGGAGAAGCTTTTAGGCCTTTGTTTTGTTAATCTGTGAGGGAAGTGGATACCCACATATTTTAGGCCCTTGTTTTCTATTATTAGTACTTTCTCTTCGCACTGCTAATGTCAAAACCATATTTAAGTGCACCATATCGATTAATTCGGTCATAGCATCCAAAAAGAAAACAATACTATAAGTCGAGTCCCCACTTCAAAACATATTAATAAGAGCAAAGCTATGAAATAATGAAGAAAACACATAGCAACACGTAACTATAAGCAGTTGCATAATAAAGAGCCAAACTTGCTGCAAAAAAAAAGATTGGTATTGAAAAGCCCAAATGGAATGAATCCTCAGAACCAGTTAAACCCAAACTTCTGGGAGTAGGCTCTCTTATTATTTAGTTTTTATGAGTGTGTTGTGAAAGAACTCAGCCAAGTAAGAGAGCCCTAGTTTGTGAGACAGGAAACAATCACATTAAGGAAACAAAATTGTCTCTATTCCCTATCCTTTTTCTAGTCAAGGAACCATGGTATTAAGGCGAGTGCGAATCTTGAGTCTTGATAGATAAGCTTGCTTCCTCACTTTTTGTTGTTTATTTGATGGGGTACTTTTCAACTTTGTGTTGCTCATATAGCTAGGAAAATTTGAGAACTGAATGCTAGGTCACTTGATCAATTCACTTTTGGGTATATAGTTGTGCATTGTGCAATTCTGTTTTCAATTTTACTATCAAAATTGTGCATATTCTGCATGAAGAAAACTATGGTGCCAGTTTTTATCACTATAATATGAAGAGTCGAATTCATTAGACACTGCTCTTCTCTTTTCTATGTGCACTAGATTTAGAAAAGCCAAGTTGCATATATGATGTTTTTAATACTCGTGTGGCCATGCCCCTGAGTTTTACTTCCCCTCTCTGAGTCATCGAGTTGATAAGGGTTGCTTTGTTGTTGGTGCTATAATTCATGTCCATCTTTTTAATTTATTAGGAGTAGGTTTCTTCAAACAAGTAACATGTATTGAGGCGGTAAAGAAGTTGCTAATGTGACGGAGAAGGTGTCCTATGGGAGAGCTAAATAGAAGATGGGATAACATTGTTTTCTTTTTGCCTTGGGTTCCTCCTCCTACTATGCCAATTCTCTACCTTTTTCTAGTCCCATGGAATTTCTTTTCTACATATTTTTAAATGAATTTGTCGTAACAAGATGAAAGTAGTATCAAAGGCTTCTTTATAAATTTAAATGTGACATGAAAGAATAGCACATCAAAGGCACAGTATATTTAATGTTTTGCCATGTTGTTGCATGTTAAAAAAATTGTATGTGTACAAGTTTGATTCATCTTTTCTGTTGAACAACCCTTTTCCTTTGCTGTCAACTATACATTTGTCCAAAAAAAATTTAGAGTTTGCATGTCTTTTTTTTCCCGGAAGGCCATGGATTTTAATTTTTAAAATCAATTTTTCTAGCACCGCATGTAGTATTCTAAGTTGTTAATTTATGAACCACAGGTACATATACCCTATGCCTGCAAGCTTCTCTTCCAAGAGCTAATGACCATGGCAATTGCACCCAGGATGCTCACAAAGGAAGTGAAATCATCACATAGCTAGTACCGGGTTTGTTACTCGCTTTTCTTTATTCAAATTTTGGTTACATTTTTACTAATTCAATTATCTGGCAGTAAATATCTATTGGGATAAGCCTTTTTTCTTTTGATTTCAAAACTGTAAAGCTAGTTATGTTTCTCTTATTTGTGTTATGATACAATTATATGACCACAACCATCTCAGGGAGGTTGAATATATAGATTGTAAGTTGAACCAAAGAACTAACTGTTTACGCCAAAAACTTACATTTGCCATAGTATTTGCTACTAGGCAATACAATATCGAATTTACATTTCATTCTATTATATTTTTATTTTGAAATATGTTACAAATTATAATGTGTCATTTATACCTGGTTCTAACTTGATAACATCTAAATTGTGGATATAGGTGGGGTGAGGATTTGGAACACGAGACCTCCATTTGGTTGGCATTTTAATATCATTCTATTTTTAGCAATTCTCCATTTGCGCCAAGTGCAGCCAGTCTAATAAGTGATGCTTTCTTAATTATGCATTTTCGATTTTGATTTCTAATATATAAATTTCTTGTTAACTTTCTTTAATTTATTGGCTTGGTAAAATCTAGGTTGATTGCTAGTCTCACATTTCAGCGTTGATTACTAAAGTTCTAAGCTGACATTTTTGATTTTTTTGCAAAAAAAGGCACAACGTGACGCTGAGGTGCATGCAGGCGCTGGTGACGGTTCAGGTGAGAGTAAGGGATCAGAGGATGAGGCTCTCCCACGACGGTGCCCGGCTGCAGCAGCACCAAGTCGTCGCTCAGCTGTGACACTACTTCTCTTTGGGACTTCCGATATCTTCAAGAGATGGCAGAGAGAAGATCCATGATCAGAATCTACTTAAGTAAATATTTCTAATAATTTGGTTAGCAAAAGAGAGATTTATTCCTATTTTTTGGGTACATTCTATTTTTGGATATTCAGTGTAATGAAGATGTTGATATGTACTCTATTTTGAGAAATGTAATAAAGATGGTAAAATATAATATTAAGTTTTTGGAATGTAATATATACTGTGCAGTATAGAGCATTATAAATATGCTAATTTGAATAGTATAAAGTGTTATAAATGTGCTGCATTGAGCCTATACATATTATCTATTCATGACGTTTTAATATTGTTCTGAATTGTGCACTATATATTAACTTTTCACAACACTTTTATAGAAACTATTCATGACGGTTTCTTTATGACGCTTTTAAAAAAATATTTATAACACCCGTTTTCATAACGGTTGCTGTGAAAAAAAGCGTCATGGTTCGTCATTAATGACGCTTTTTAGCCGTCATTAAAAGGATTTTTTGTTGTATTGAGAGGAGAACGAGTAACTAAATCACATGGCTGGCCGATGGTAGCTACACTTGGGTATACAACTATCATAGCCATGGGGGATACTCTGTATCTATCTACCAATTAAGAGCTCCCGTCTTTCCAAATCAGTGAAAGACAAAAACAATAAAGAGTTCAAGGGAGACGTCACTGAATACAACCACGTGATTCAAAGGCGAACGTATAATTCAAGAGGAATTGTTAGTGCAGTCGCGGATGAGATCATAGATACCTCGATATCTCAATCCACGTGGGATAATCAAGGAGAGAGCGAACCGAGGGCACTACGGTTGATCAGACCATAATATATCGATTCTGACTAGACAATATGTTAGTAGGCGTCCCCACTAAACATATGTCTTGAATTAAGCTCAATAAAAGAGTAAGCTTGCAAAACTAGGCTATAATAGAAGCATTGGTTAAGATAGTCAAAATACCAGTATGCGAGATTTTTGAAAGGAGGTACAAGTAGTTCGAGTTTTGTGAGAATCAGAACCTCACCTGGTGTTCTTGCTTACACAGTCTTCATGCTATCTTCTTGTCCATAAGGCCTTGGTCGACTAATGGTTTATGGACTTCTGAATCCTACATTCTAGGTAAACCTATTAGTGTCAGTCAATTTCCTCGTTAATAGATCACAAGGACCACGGAATGCTAGGTTGGGTGTAGCTCCCCTTCCCGGAAATTTTAAAATATTTTTTTATTTATTTGATTTAAATGGTGATTTCTAGATTTTTTATAAATATTTAATTAGTTAATTATTACAGTAGGTGCCTTTAGTCATGATTAAATTTGGAGTACAAGATGACTGGAAATCGTGATTCGGATAGTGCAGTGGCGTGCCTTGGCTAGTGTATTAGCCATACAAGGAAAGGTCGAGCCATAATGATGTCCTAACTAGGAAAACCAGGCCAAGTTGTGACCTGACTTCCATATACAAACCAATTAGTTATTTATTAATATTATGACTTATAGGAAATCGGTTGTGTCGATTTAGCTCAGACTGGACCCGAACCGAAAACGAGCCCTTGTAGTCCTGTAGTGAGACCAAGACGTCCATGTAGACGTACATATCACAATTATTAATTTGATTGTCTAAATTGGTAATTATATATTTTTTTTAAATGGTAATTATATAATATATATATATATATATATTTATATATATATATTTTATTTTATATATATATATATATATATATATAAATATATATATATATATATATATATATATATATATATATATAATTTATAAATATGATTATATAATATATATAATATATATATATATATATATATATATATATATATTATATTAAATATATATATATATTATATCTATATATATATATATATATATATAATATATATATTGAATATATAATAATTATTATATATATATAGAAAACTTATAATATATAATATATAAGTTATTGTTATTGAATTGATATTCTATTTTTGAAATAGGATAAAAACCATACTTAGCTATCCTTGTACAATTGGCGATATTTAGGCTATACCTGCAATTTCAAGTACATCTATTATTGATTTACTGTATTTTGTTCTTCTACATTTTGTTATTATTAGTGTCATGATAATTGATGTGTTATACATATATACATATAATTATTATTGGTTATTTCCTATTTTCGAAAATAAATATATTTATTTCGTGTACATATTGTTATAATGACCCTATACTAGGAAGATTTAATATTATGATTTTTAGAAATTAGGAAGTACCATATATATATATATATATATATATATAGATATATATATATATATATATATATCTATATATATATATAGATATATATATATATATATATATATATATATTTGTGTGTGTGTAAAATATATATATATATATATATATATATATATATATTTGTGTGTGTAGATATGGTTATATATATATATAAAGAGATATAACTATACATGTATAAACTATATATTCTCTCTATATATATATAGAGAGATATAACTATACATGTATGAACTATATATATATATATATATATATATATATATATATATATATATATATATATATAAAGAAAGGTTATACAAACAAAACGAAACACAAATACCCAACATGCCCCCACAGGCCCATGCCAAAGCCCCACCCCGATCCCAGAACGGGCGCCCAAGTCTCCCCCCGACTCTGTTTACCAATGGAGTACTTATACAAACCGAGAGAGAAGTCTCTCTAAAACTAACAAAAACCTAAACCCTAGATGCTGGCGACCCTCCCCCACCCTTTGTGCGGCCACGCGCGACCACAGGCCGGCCGAACAGCGGCCGACAGCAACCGCGAATAGAGATGCGACAGTAGTAGCAGGCCGCGCGGGCTGACTTCGTCGCAGGTTTTCATGACGTGTAGTTGCTCGTTCATGGAACTTCTACTTCAGGTGTGTAGACAACCTATAGGTCTGCAAGGCTCTTCAATTAGTTTAATTTTGAATCATCTAGATAACCCAGAAAATTGACTCGAAGTTCGACGAAAATTTGTTCGAAACAAAGCAGTTTCGAAAGTGAAACCCCTGTTTTGGAAGGCCAAAATTGGCCGATCCAGTTAGGAAATCCAAAATCTATTTGAAACACATTCACAGACAACATAACCATGATCAAAAACCTTCTTTTAGTTTTATTTATAATGGATTATTTCACCGGTTAAATCGATTTGAAAATAGGAAAAAACCTAGATAAACTATTTTCAAAAAATAATAAAATCCTTCGATACGACGTGCGTCCCGCCAATCTGGGCAACGTGGTCGCGAATCGAAAGCATCAAAAGGTGCGTATCAACTTTGTGGACGTGTGGACTTTGACGGAATTCAAATTGGTTGCGTGTGCACGACGAATTTGATGCATATCCGTCAAAATTTACTGTATCGGCCTCTTTGCAAATATTCCAATTACTTTGTACACGCTCGTCAGATCGAAACGAAACTTGCACCATCAGGACCGTATCATTTTTTGGTCCTGTATGCCAAGTTTGGTTTGATTCTGAGACAGTTGATCGGATCGCCGTTTGCGGGCCCCACGATCCGATTCAACGGACAATTTTGTGCACGGCCTGCCAAAATCCAACTTTAGACATACGGTTGGGTTCATATCATCAAAACAAATTCGTATACATGTAGTTTGACAACTTTAGAGACCATTGACTCTAGTATGCTTTTGGTGCAAAGCGAGTCCAATGGCGGACACCGTCATGGCCCAAATGACCGTTTTGCCCCTGTTTCTAGAATTAGACTTAAGGACAGGAAATCCTAGATAATTTGACTATTCTGAGAATGTTGACAATGTCTGTTTCAGCTTTCGAAGACAGTTGTGATGATTTGGACTTTATGGCTTAGTAGTTGACTATTTTTGTTGGATCTGCGTACAACCTCCAGGCAATATACCTTGCCTCCCTCTACAGTTCATTACTCATGCTTACATTTCCTTTACTTTATATATGTTATCTGTTAGTTCTGTAGTTTTTCATGATTTACATGCTTATTTAGTCCCAATCTCTTTATATGCGATTAGTTAGTTTTTTCAGTTCTCTTGATTTGCATACTTTACCTTAGACAGTATTTACTGGTTTATTAGTCGTGTTCTCCTATCGTTATCCTGCTTGACTGGATGTCATGGTTCTACCGGATTGGTTCTCTCTCGTATCGTATCATAGGAGGAGTAAGTCATAACGGAACTGTTGTACGTTGATTTCGTGAAGCTAACCTGCAAGTCCACACTAGGGGCGAGGGTGTAGTTTTATGTTCTACACCTGTGAGTCTACACAAGGGGCGAGGGTGATTCTTGATGCTAGCCTACGAGTCCACACTAGGGGCGAGGGTTTAGTATCCATTGATCTCGTGACATGTTTTCTCTTGTTCTCATCCAGCAGTTCATTTATGCGTAGTGGTTCTTGTACCCGTGTTCATGATCAGTCTGTCAGTAGTCACTTGTCTATAGCCACTAATTAGTAGTCATCATGTCAGTAGTCAGTTGTCATGATTCTGTCTCTTTTTCTGTTTATACCCTGTTTATATTTATTGCATGATTAAACTGCTAGATAGGCATGTTTTTATGTATCTTACTATGTCCCCTGAGGAACTGATGATCTCTTCAGGTTTAGTGATTGCATGAGTTAGCTAGTAGTTTGGATGGCGGATGTGATGATACGCTTGTGGGATTCAGGTATCGTTATTACGTTTATTATTTGCTCGTGCTTTCGTATGTTATCATGAGATATCCTATTTCTTGATTTAGTTTTTAGACTCTTGTTACTTTCTTTAGAGTCTTATCGGACATATATGCTAGTGGGCTGCAGACCACGACCGATAGTGTTCATTCATGTTTCGTACACTTATTGTGGATTTGAGATATAGAATATTTTGCCATGATTTGGCAGTTTTACCATGCTCTTGACAGCGTTTACGTATTCGAGTCGGACTGGAGTCCGCTTGATATGTAGCTGGCTTGCTCACGCTCTCGCGTCCGAAAAGCGGGTACGGGTCAAGACAAGTTTTTTTGGTGGCCCATGCAGGTCAGAGCATATCGTATCGGTTACGTAACTGTACTGATACGAGCCTGCGAATATGACTAAACCCTTAGAAATCTCAATCCACTCTGCCATGAAAATTCACTTAGAAATTTCTGTACCGTCTTTGAAACTTCGTATTCGTTCTCGATTATTCCCTTGCCTTCTTATACCATTGATTCGTCCCTTCCTATTCCGGAGTGACGAATGATCATGTTGTCTAGAATTCATCAAAAATTCTAAAGTTACAGTATTATTCTGCTTGATTATTGAGTTTTGGTTGTTTATAGATTTGAGGGATTATAGATGCCATATGCCCTAGATATCTGTTGGTAGAATTATTAGCAACTAGTTAGAAGGTTATAAGGTTTTAGTGACCTGTGTCTCGAGGGAGTAGTGTGACCAAAGGTGGGTAGAAGTCCTCGAGGTTTCGTAGTTACAAAATGGCTAAGAGAAGGATATAACTATTTTTTGAGGAATTAAAATTTAAGAAGATTAAGGTTAAGGTAGACTTTCTTTTTGAATATTAAGGAATATTTATGAATTAGAATTCGAGGACGAAATTATTTTTAAGGTGGATAGATTTGTAGCTCCTCTTCCCGGAAATTTTAAAATATTTTTTATTTATTTGATTTAAATGGTGATTTCTAGATTTTTATAATAATAATTAGTTTTATTATGGTAGATGCTTTTATTCATGATTAAATTTGGAGTACAAGATGACTAGAAATCATGGCACGGATAGTGAAGTGGCGTGCCTTGACTTGTATATTAGCCATACCAGGAAGGCCGAGCCATAACGATGTGCTAAGTAGGAAAACCAGGCCAAGTTGTGACCTGACTTCCATATACAAACTAATTAGTTATTTATTAAAATTATGACTTATAGGAAATCGGTTGTGTCGATTTAGTTCGGACTGGACCCGAACCGAAAATAAGCCCTTGTAGTCCTGTAGTGAGACCAAGACGTCCATGTAGACGTACTATTACATTTATTAATTTTGATTGTCTAAATAGGTAATTATATATAAAGGGATTTATATATGAGTTATTGTTATTGAATTGATATTCTATTTTTAAAATAGGATAAAAACCATACTTAGCTATCCTTGTACAATTGGCGATATTTAGGCTATACCTGCAATTTCAAGTACATCTAGTATTGACTTACTGTATTTTGTTCTCCTATATTTTGTTATTATTATTGTCATGATAATTGATGTGTATGTATATATACATATATAATTATTATTGGTTTTTCCTATTTTTGAAAAATAAATTATTTTATATACCGTGTACATATTGTTATAATGACCCTATACTAGGAAGATTTAATATTACGACGTGCATTCCGCCAATCCGGGTGACGTGATCGTGAACCAAAAGCATCAAAAAGGTGCGTATCGACTTCGTGGACGTGTGGGCTTTGACGGAATTCAAATTGGTTGTGTGTGCGCGACGAATTTGATGCATATCCGTCGAAATTTACCGTATCGACCTCTTTGCAAATATTCTAATTACTTTGTGCATGCTCGTCAGATCGAAACAAAACTTAGCCATTAGGACCGTATCATTTTTCTGGTCCGTATGCCAATTTGGTCCGATCTAAGACAGTTGATCGGATCGTCGTTTTGCGGGCCCCACGATCCGATTCAACGGCGATTTGTGCACGGCCCGCCGGAATCCAACTTTGGACATATGGTTGGGTTCATATCATCAAAACGAATCCATCGACATATAATTTTACAACTTTAGAGACCATTGACTCTGGCACTTTTCGGTACAAAGTGAGTCCAACGGCGGACACCGTTTTGGCCCGAAATGATCGTTTTTCCCTGTGTCCAGAATGGACTTAAGGACAAGCAATCCTATCTAATTTGACTATTCTGAGAATGTTGGCAATGTCTGTTTTAACTTTCGAAGACAGATGTGATGATTTGGACTTTATGGCTTAGCAGTTGACTATATTTTGTTGGATCTACGTGCAACCTCCAGGCAAGATACCTTGCCTCCCTCTACAGTTCATTACTCATGCTTACAGTTCCTTTACTTTATATATGTATATGTTAGTTCTGTAGTTGTTCATGATTTACATGCTTATTTAGTCCCTATCTCTTTATATGCTATCAGTTAGTTATTTCAGTTCTCTTGATTTGCATACTTTACCTTAGACGGTGTTTACTGGTTTATTAGTCATGTTCTTCTATCATTATCGTGCTTGACTGGATGTCGTGGTTCTACCGGATTGGTTCTCTCTCGTATCGTATCATAGGAGGAGTAAGTCATAACGGAACTACTGTACTACCTTGATTTTGTGAAGCTAACCTGCGAGTCCACACCAGGAGCGAGGGTTAGTAGTTATCTGTTCTGCACCTGCGAGTCCACACTAGGGGCAAGGGTGATTCTTGATCCTAGCCTGCGAGTCCAACAAGGGACGAGGGTTAGTAGTTGTTTCAAACCTACGAGTCCACACTAGGGGCGAGGGTTTGAGCATCCATTGATCTCGTGACATGCTTTCTCTTGTTCTCTATCCTGCAGTTCATTTTGCGTAGTGGTTCTTGTACCCGTGTTTATGATCATTCTGTCAGTAGTCACTTGTCTATAGCCACTTTGTTAGTAGTAATCATGTCAGTAGTCAGTGTCATAATTTTGTCTCTTTTCCTGTTTTATACCCTGTTTATATTTTATTGCATGATTAAACTGCTAGATAGACATGTTTTATGTATCTTGCTATTTCCCCCCTGAGGACCTGATGATCTCTTCAGGTTTAGTGATTGCATGGAGTTAGCTAGTAGTTCTGGATGGCGGATGTGATGATACGCTTGCGGGATTCTGGTATCGTTATTACGTTTATTATGCGCTCGTGCTTTCATACGTTATCATGAGATATCATATTTTTGATTCAGTTTTTAGACTCTTGTTACTTTCTTTAGAGTCTTATCGGACATATATACTAGTGGATTACAGACCACGACCCATAGTGTTCATTCATGTTTCGACACTTATTGTGGATTTGAGATATAGAATGTTTTGCCATGATTTGGCAGTTTACCATACTCTTGACAGCATTTACGTATTCGAGTCGGACTGGAGTCCGCTTGATACGTAGCTGCTTGCTCACGCTCTCGCATCCGTAAAGCGGTGCGGGTCGTAACATTGAGAGACATGCCACCCAAGTTGCAGAACTTTCACTAGTATTGGCTTTGGGTCTTATGGGACATACAGGGTATTTTTCTATTCTCTATGGTATCCTAAACTTGTAAACATGTCGGAAGTTATTTCACACAAAAATTATGCTCGCCCGTATACTCGGGCTGTGGTAAACCCTTGGTTTCGTAATTCAAATATGATACAAAGTCAAATACTTCTTAACTCTATCCAAAATTGACTCAAGGGTAACTATGATCAAAGAGGACCACTAGCCAAAGTTTTAGCAATATTCTATAACCTATATTTCTTAAACTAATTTCAACTCTAGGGGTCGTGCCTCGCTAGTGCGCTGCTGGCTGCAGTGCATCCATAGTCCTCCATAATTCAAATAAATAGCGACAGTGCGCTGCTCCTGCCATTATGAGGTAGCTAACATTCCTTAACTATCTCTGTAAAAATTTATGAGCTTCTAGAGATTCAAACAAGTTGGCTATGAAATAAAGCGTAAGTATTTGTCCTATCAGTCACAACCCTTAAAATAAAAGATTGAACATGAAAGAAATAACTGAGGACAAAAGAAATACAACATTCTAATATCTATTCCATGTGTATTCAAACCATTGAGGAAAAAAAATCTTGAATCGAAACTAACTCGAGGTCCGTATATAGATAAAAAATCAGAAATTTTATAAAATAATGATTCTTAGGGCAACTAGGAATTAAATAGACAATTCGGACTAGGATATGGGATGATATCTAAGAGGCAAGAGGAGGAACTGAATAATTTATCATGGTTAGATCATTAATCCTAGGAAGCCCGGTCTCACCACGTGAATAATCTACCCACATTGGATCATATCGTCATATCAAAGGTAATAGTTACCTATGGAAATCTGATAAACTATCAAAATTAATAACTCCTCATCTAATTGCATGGCCTAGACTACCCATCGGTAAATTTGTATAAGGGACTCCTAGTCCTAGTCATTCTCTTAATTAAATTAATCCCTAACTCGTGAATGAGCATTTCCTAGTCGCAGGCTCGCAATAGTACGACTAACATAAGTACGTACTATCACGAGTTCGCATGATTTGCGAAACAGATCTGCATGGGCCACCATAAAACTTATCAAGACCCGCACCTTTTTTTTTGGATACGGGACGTGTCCAAGCCAGCCTACACCGCAGAGTCGGCGGTATAACGCTGTCATGGTCATAATGATCAAAATAAATAAAACAATGCTCATTCACAAAACTAATTTAACTTACAATTTCACAATTTACATTTACAGAAATATAAACTCGTACAAATATTGGATTGACTACAAATCATCTATCTAGCTAGTCTCTAGGCTTTTTGTCTGCAAGTACACCCGTAACTCCTAATGCTAAGTGAATCCACGGCTAACCTGAAAAATATTGGTTTCCAGTCAGGAATGGAACGAATACAATTCACTGAATACAGTTTCAATAATTGAAAATGGCTAAACAACAGAGGTTAGCCTTTAAATATATGACAAAACACAGAAAGACAAAATAAAACTTAAACAAAGGAAACAGTAAATAAATACAAGACCATACTCACCGACTGACTGAAGTACCTTTAATATGTGATCGGTCTCGGGACAATTACACGATACTGTCTACACTATATAAAGTTACACGGTCTACACTGTATAATGTACACGATCTACACTGTATAAAGAAATAATGAAATACTGTCTACACTGTATAAAGTAAGAATAAATCACGGTCTATACTGTATAATGCAAGAATAAATCACGGTCTACAATGTATACCTATATAAGGTCAGATCACACATCCTTGGTACTTCACCTCCCCGACATGACAAATATTACAAATATAGAAGACAAAAATCGCATATCTATTGACTAACAATGATGTATAGTAAAGCTCAATATCAAAAACAAACAATAAACTGGACTCGCCTGTGGTCCTTTGCTGGTGAACCCGATAATCCGAATCCTTCAATGTGCCACAATAGTCAAACTCGTACAACAGTCTCCGAATGCTGAAATAGACATTACCAATATTCTCATAATAGTCAAATTAGCTTGGATTGCCTGTCCTTAAGTCCAATTCTGGACGCAGGAGCAAACGGTTAAATCGGGCCAAAACTGTATCCAAAGTTGGACCTGCTTTACACCGAAAAGCGTGCCATAGTCAATGGTCTCTAAAGATATCAAACTACATGTCTACGAATTTTTTTTGATGATACGAACCCAACCATATGTCCAAAGTTGGATTCCACTATGCCGCACATAAAATCGCCCGTTGAGTCAGACCGTGGGGCCCGCAAAAACGGTGATTCGATCAACTATCTCAAAATTGGACAAAACTTGGCATACAAGACCAGAAAAATGATACGGTCCTGCTGGCACAAGTTTATTCTCGATCTGATGATCGTGCACAAAGTAATTGAGAAATTTGCACAAAGGCCGATATGGTGAATTTCGACGGATACGCATCAAATTCGTCGCACACGCAACCAATTTGAATTCCATCAAAGCTCACACGTCGACAAAACTATTATGCACCTTTGGATGCTTTCGTTAGCGACCACGTCGCCCAGATTGGCGGGAAGCACGTCGTATCGAAGGAATTTATTGTTTTTAAACATTTTTTTCCTAATCTTTTAAATCTGATTCTCGACATGTATCGATCAAAACAAATTTTGTAGTTGGGTTGCAGAGCCCTATAGTTGTCTAGGACTGTATCAATTAGTT